>CM039094.1:1879584-3079584 GCA_022113865.1 Chimonanthus praecox
CAATAGTGCACTTAATATCCTTTGTGGCTTTTTAGATACATGACCCAGAAATTCTCCTCTCAGTGTCGTTCAATTCTTTCTCGAATTTGATTGGCACTGTTTTCTACATTTACATGAAAGTCCATAGCCTGCCATATACTAAATTCAAGCACAACCATTTTCTAGCCCAACCGGGCACCGTTTCCATATTTATTTACCCCATGCTGCCGCTGTGGCCTCAGTATATTGGATATCAGCCCAACAGCCATTGGATGGAAGCCCAACTTTTTTACATGCCTCTCCACAGCTGATTTGTGGAAATTAAAAGCCCATACCTAAAATGATCCAATCAAGCCAAGCTTTGGAGAACACTTTATCCAAGCACAGACCTTTCCATCCTCAACAATGCTACTACTTTTTTCCCTAAAAAAATGATATTTTGTTCTCGTTTACTCCACACGCACACACACACACACCAAAAAAAATAGGTTCATGGGTGAAAATCTCATCTATGATAGTATGATCAATTATAATTGATGTCCATATAAATTCCTTTCAGAATAGAGAGAATCTTGCAATCCTCTAATGGGGAAATACAACATTTTTAGCCAAATCAGAGCTTTAGTATGTTTTCTTTTTTCAGAAAGTTTTTGTGTGCACTTATGTTCCTATACGTACACGGAGTGGAAGTTGTATGTGCATAAGAAGATACAGATAATACAAACTAATTTGCATAAGACTCATGAGAATGGAGTACAAGGCTCAGTTGAAACTTGCCTTGAAGAAATGCATTGGAGGGTTGAATTCTTGAGGGACAACTTGTACACACTCTCTCTAGAAAGCTGAGGGGATGTTACTTTCACATCTGCCCATGCCTGAGACATGTTGAAAACCAAAAAAAAAAAAAACACTTCCAACTCAAAAAATTCAGGCATCACATTAAGAAAAAAAAAACTTCAAAAAATCAGGCAATATTCTCATCAAGGTTTAAATGCTTGACAGATCTTTAGATTTTCATTTCTATAAAAAAAGAATATCTTGCATAAGCCAGACTCTGGATATCAGTAGATAAGAAGATGGCAGGTATGTATTCCACCATAATCAAACTTTTTTTTGGCAGATGTAGAACTTGGAGTATGCAGGTTTTGGGCAGAGTCTCTCTCTCTGAAGAAAGAAAGAAAGAAGAAGAAGCAGCTCTCATTACTATTACTGCTACAAACAGTGCAGAACTCTCTCTCTCTCTCCCCCCAAGGGGAAAGAACGAAGAAGAAGAAGAAGCTCTCATGACTATTACTGCCACAAACAGTGCAGAACTCATAATCTGATCATCCATTTCAACAAGCTATTGCTTCTGCTTGCAATTTCAACTTTGAATTATGCAGAAACAAACCAAAGTAATGAAAAATCAAACAGTGTTATATTCATTAACATTGAGGGCAGATTTCATCGATCGGTGAAAGTGATATAGTCCATTTACTGCATAAATAAGTAAATTTAAAGAAGCATCACTTAGAAGAGCTCTAAGGGCCTTTGAAGAGGAATAATATTATCTCTTAAACAACTTTTGGGAGAAACTCAGGTATGCTTAGAGGAGGAAGATAGATTTGCACATTCGACTCCTTAGGGGATTTCTCATTGAAGTGAAGGTATTATTGAAAGCAGTGTATGTCAACCAAAACCAAATACTTCCATGTAATCTAGCTTGGAATAATAAAAATAATAAAATATAAAATACCCCCAGGATGAAGCGGAGGTACTGGCTATTAGAAGAGTGATCTATCTTTGGTCAACGTGTGGAAATGCAATCTTGTCGCCGAGGGTGATTCTGTTAATGCTATCACTTCGATCAATGGTAGAAAGAAACTCCCATGAAAAATGGTTGATATTGTGAGGGAGATAAACTACTTGACAAGGAACAAAGTTATTCGCTTAAAACATGTGAAGTGGTCAGCCAATAAATAGTATGGCCAACTTTTAGGCGAAGGTTGGCGTTCACAAGTTGATATTGTTGGTCGAGTTTTTGCATTTCTAAGTACATTGGGTGAGGGTGAGGGTGTATTGAGATAGAGGACTTGTCTTTGATATTCTTTTTTAACTTTTGTAAGACTTATATGTATGACCTATTTTCTTGCTTTGATATGGTTTGTATAACTCTCTCTTATACAAATCATAGGATACTTTTGTACTAACTATTTTATTTTAATGAATCTTTATCATTGTCTCTATTATATAAAAAAAAAAAAGCATCAGCAGTCTGAGCAAAACATACCCATGCCCAGATATCTAGTTTAACATCATCATGGAAAGGCTTCACTATGGCGTAGAAACGGGCACTTGTGCTGAGAACAATTCCAGCATTTGGTCTTTCCAAAATCAGGTACCCACCCGTCAATAAGACCTTCCCAGGAGCAGATACAACTCTACAAAAACAAAATTTCCAGCAGAAAAAAAAAATACTGAAATTGGCCGTGATCTAAAAGTCCAAACTATATATACAAAGTTCTCCCCGGACCTCAAATAAGCACCATGAATTATGAGTCAAATTGTCCTACTTGAGGTGTCTAACCAAACATTAAACCCCATCTCCTAACTTAACAAGAGCTAGAGGATTTGGTGATCGACAACTGGTATCAGAAGCACAGTTTCAAAATTGAAAGAAACTTGATATTTTAGCCAACATTTTATGGTCTAGGAATCAATCAAAGTGAGAAAATCAGTAAATATCTGGCTATCTCGGAATTTTGAAAAACTGACAAGGGTTGAATTTCTAAGTTTTTGCTTATTGGGTTTGAAAAGGGAAAAAGAGAATTTCATGGGTCCAAATTGGCTGAAATGACAATATTTCGGCTGATAACGAGAAGCAACACTCGACGGGTCAACTATCCAATTCAAAATTAAGGTTTTTGATCTCTTATCCAACTTTTGATCTTTGGGCATTGCAAATAGTACCTAGAAGAATTCAACAGAGCTTATTTCAAAAGAAAAAGAAACAGTGCGTTTAGAGTGAACCAAATTGCAAGTTCATTTCATTATTTATGTTGTACATTGGATGATTGGAATTCGATTTGGCAAAAACGCCTTTTTTCTGCATTTCTCTATAGGGATGATTATCAGCTGGATTACTGCCAAAACCCATTGGGATATTTTGGTATTTGGATTAGGAAAAAACGTAGGAACTGTAAAAAAAGCTCCAAATGATGTCATTTCCGTTTTCCTTGCCACCCAAAAAAACATTAGTCCCCGCACTGTAAAAATAAATAAATAAATCTAGAATTTGCAAAGAGAGAGAAGCAGCCAATCAATGCTAAAAAAAAAAAAGACGAAGAAGAAGAACTCACACTTCCGCCATTGTACTCCACTTCTGTCTCAACTCAAGGATCCGATCCAACTTGGGTGAGTAACCACTGAGTCACCGATGTTGTAAAGGAAGTAGACTTTTTCCTGAGGAAAAGAAGAAGAAGAAGATACGTAGAAGAATTCAAGTTCTAAGGGCAAGCAAGAGACAAAGTCTGTTTGGTTTCTGCTCGGTAGATTTACAGCAGAGCCTACATCATACCACATGATCTGGTCACCCTACCTGACACAAAAAATGGTTTCAACTATGAAAACTTGAGCCAAGACTCAGATATTTGTCGGTAGGCTCATGTCATGCCCCGAACCTCATCCAGGACATGACTTAAGGGGGAAATGACAATTTTTTTTTTTTTTTCTAGTTGTCTGATATTTCTTTTCAATCTTTTTCCTTACTTTCTATCATCTAACTAGATGTCTACCAAAGATGGGTAATTCTACCAAAATTTTGGCAGAATTCCATTTGTAATTCGGACATTTCAAAATCTTTACCTATCTAAAACCTGCAAATGACACTTCTAATAAAATTCCTCATTCTCATAAATACTATGGGACCTCATGCCCCTCCAAAACCTCCACCATCAATAAAATCATACACATTAGTTAATCAAACCAGGGCCTCTGGCTCCCGCTAACATTCACATCTAATAGAATTACATTCACATCTAACAATATTTCACAAAATTAAATACATATTCTCAAAGTATTAAATTAACACGATAATTCATAATCACAAATGTGGTCTGATCCCAATACAATTCTTCAAGATAACTCGGGACATCTTTAGTCCCTTCCCTGGCTCCTGTCCTGAAATGGTAAAAAGGAGTGAGCTTTACAAGCCCAGTAGGAAGAATAAAATCATTTCTTATGATAAAAAATCTAACTCGGCATACATCTAGAACGTAAAAATACACACATAAATATAGGTACTTAGAATACTAAAAGGGGGGGCTTCTCACTTTTACTTTTTAGCTTTAATAAAAGTATGAGTAAATGTATACTGTTTTGAAAGAAATATCATTCATCAAAAACAAACTTCTCATAAACTTAAATCAATTTAGCAAAACATTTCTTGAATCAAAACCATTGAAAAATCAAATTTGTTTTCAAAACCTTCTGATTTACCAAAACCATTTTCCAAAACTTCCCAGTTTACAAAAATCCTTTCCTTTTATCACCAAAACCACCTGGTTTTCCAAAACATCCTGGTTAGGGCCCAATGTCGTATTCTGGAACTTTCATCCCTAGTCACGGCAACCGTCTCGGATTATGGCCACCGAGTACACCCTGTACAAGCGGAACAAACCCCCAGGCCTAACCAGATTTGAAAAGCATTCAACAAATCCAGTATTACCGTCAATTAAAATGAACTTGGACCATGAATACTGGCATGGTCCACCGATTTTTCACTGCTTCCCGGGTTACTAGCCCGGCAGAAGCACGGTACCATCTCTCGTGAGTTTGTCTTTCACCCAAGGGCTCAACCCCTTCTTGCTCAACCAACCATTTTGGTTCATTTCCATATTCACAATACAATTGCTATTCAAAATCAACAAATCCAATATTTCGTTCCATTCGAACAATGTGGTAAACTTCTCTTTTACTATCCAATATTTTTTCCTCAAATAACAAAATTATTTTCTAAGTTCATGCGACTCAAATAATAATCAAACAACTGAATTTAAAACAAAACAAGCATGTAAAAAACACTTTCCAAACTTTTTCATAAATAACAAATTTAAGGCAACTCTAAAACAATTTAAATACTTCATAATGATCATCAAAACTATATAATGCTCAATTGCTCATTAAAATGAGTCAAACTAAACACATATGCTAAACTATAATGCTCATTGAAATGATTCAAACTAAACACATATGCTAAACTATAATGCACATTGAAATGATTCAAACTAAACACATATGCTAAATTATAATGCTCATTAAAATGATTTGAAATAAAACATATGCTAAGTTAGAATTTAAATCATAATTAATGTTTTAATCCCCCTACCTTAAAACTGAAACTGAGTTCGGCTTTTGAGGGCTGAATTGGGGGACCGAGTCAGCACCGACTCGCTATCCTCACAGTCAAGGCCAGCCGGACGCAGTGCCCTCCACTCACGACAAGACGACTCACGCCTTCACCAGAGTTACAACTCAGCTGCCCAACTCGGACTGGGCAAGAGTGAAGAGGGAAATCGAGAGAGCTGAGGGAGAGGAGAAAATTGAGAGATAGAAACCTGAAAGAGAGCAAGGGGTACCTGAGAGAGATAGAGAGATCTGAGAAAAGAAAGGAGAAAGAAAGAGGAAAGAGAGTACCGATCTCGGGTTCGGCCGGCGACAATGCTGGTCCGAGAGAGGAGAGCGAGAGTGGCGAGAGAGGTGAAAGAAAGCGGCTAGAAAGGGCACATTCAATATAGACATTTGAATGAGTTGTGATCAGATTAAAAAAGTAAATTTATTAAAAAAAAAATGGAATTTAAGTGAAATTGATGGGTTGAATGTTATAAAATTTCACTTTAGTTAAATTTGAAACAATTTATTTACTAAATATGTTGAATTACGTAATTTAAATTTTATTTTTTAATTTAATTAAAATCAAATTTAATCAGAGACAATTCCATCGGTGACAACTCAATCAGATTCCCTGCAAATAGATGATAATTAGTTTTTGAAGATGGTTCCATAGAAATCAATCAGATCTGAAACATTCTTTTGGCTACCAAAGGCAAGACCTTTTTTGATACATCAAATTTTATTGTTTCATGTTCTCACAAATTATGTCATAATATTGATGGTATTTTTAAATTTATCATTTTTTTATCAGCAAAATATCATTACCGCGTTAATAACGCGTATCTACCCGCACTAATTTTTGATAAATTCTTGATAAACCCCAATAAAATCGTATTAAAAATGCGATAAATGGTATTATTGTGATAATATCTAAATAAATTCCCGGTAAATTTCTTATTAAGAATTTTATTTTATTAATATTTTCATTTATTCTATTCTTATTATTTTTTAAATATTTTATTTTCTGCTAGATTTTTCCATTAATATCTCAATAAAAACTCATAAATCTGAAAATATCACGATATTACCAATCACAGTTACTGTTCTGAAAACGATATTTGAGACTATGCTCACAAACATGATTTTGGTTTGACAGACTTGAATGACCTACCCATCACTGCTACTTTTCCAAACTATTATCACAGAAATAAAAATAAAAATGCATTATTTTGCTGAAAATAAGATCTATATATCATTATTATCAACTGATCAAAAGGTATAATTGCTAACCATCAGTTTCGTATAAGTCGAAGACAAAAAAATTATTTTAATCCAACGGATACAAAATATAGTTGAGTTTATTTTTAGTATATAAACAATAGAGATTGTGGGTTCAAGTCTTATGACCATTAGATTGATAGTCGGCCCAGTGGCCCACATTAACAATTTGCCAAATCTAAAAATAAAAATTAGACTGATGAAATAAATGGCTTTATTGGTTTAATGCATCATTGCCATTGAATTGATGAACGTCATACATAAAATATTTATCCAGTGCTTTTATTTTGATCATAAAAAATCAAGAGCTGAAGTAATTTTTGAACCTCATTTTGGATTGCTTAATATTTGCATGTGATTTATCCGAGCATCCAATTATTTTGGTTACAGAGTAGATCCAACTGAGACAACCCACCAGAGTGCCTGCGCCTTCAGCCTAGGGATTTGTTGAATTTGCCCAAGTCCAGTACATGTTCAACCCAGTAACCAAATTATTCTCATAAAAACCATGTCAAATTACAGGGTGAAACTAAAAGTCCTAAGCATAAGGGCCTCATATAGAACCCACTTCATAATAAATCAAGAGCACTGAAATTATTATTTTTTCTATCTTTTTTATGTCCATCTAATAGATCCTTATTAAATAGAGCAACATAGATAAAAATATATGCATTAACTTTATTTTAATCATAAAAAATTAAGAGCTAAAAATGAATTCCATTATCAACTATTTGATTGAACTCATGATGATCCAACCAACCATCTAAATGGTTTCATCATGGGGTGAATTTCACCCTCTGATAGCTGGTATCAAAGAACACAGGTCTACCACATTATAAACAACAAACTTTGTGCTCCTATGGTGGAAGCATGAGTCCTACAAACATTTCATATGCAAGGCTCTTAGAATGGTGCATCCTGATTAAAGATAAATGATACCATTTACATAGTTTACAGACTCAGGAAGACTTGGGTGGCTGTCTGAGTTACAAGATTTTGAGTCAAGTGAGTCGATGACTTCAATTGAGTTTTTTCAAATCTAGTTTTAAACTCACCAGACTTATTCAGCTTGATAGAATTTCGACTTGAACCCGAATTTCAAATGTTCAAACTAGGTTACCTTGCGATGTTGTTCACATTAGGTACATCTAACATCTCTCTGTGATAAAAGATTATTGTATGATTAATTAATGACCGATAGATTGAGATAGAAAGGTACAGAGAGATCTAATGACATCTCCATATCATGTTCCAATTGAAATGAAAATAGTTAGTGCATGAAATATTTCTTCCCTTCCTTTTTTAAACAACTCATAAAATAGTGAGATTAAAACATAATTAACCTGCTCATACAAGGCACTGATTAAATATGAGCATCATGGATTCTTCAATGACAACATACCTGAACATGATTGTATTCGAAGAGACGCAAGCAGTCAATTATTTTTTTCACTATGCTTATAAAAATGTTGCAGTACAACAGAACACCTTACTAATACCAAACAATTAGATGCTGTCAGAGGTTCCAGTGCCGAAGAATGCGGTTTAGAAATCCTTCTTTGATGTCCAGACATTCAGTCCCTATGCCCCTCATTTGATTATCAGAAGCATTTTCCAATTTGCTCCATCATCCAACCTGTGGTCCAGATTTGTGCTTGGAGTCTCCTAACAATGGCCAAATTTACCATAACAATGTTCAGCCTTCAGATTGTCAGCCCAGAATTTGCTTAGCTGAATTTTAAATTAGGTAAATGGAATAAACGGGCTGCTGTTAATAACCGCAACTGAGACAAACAGATCCGAACTATTTCCCACAAGCTTTTCTTCAATTTTTCGGGCCGCACCTGCACTAACCTCCGTTGCCATCATCACACACACCTCCATTAGGTCTTAGGTCCTCCCCTTAACAATCTGACCCCACTTCCATATCAAACTCCGGGGTCACACGAATCAGATTTATCTGATCTTGCTTTGATGACTAATCAAAATCACAACCTTCTGCATAATACTGTCACTGGAAAAATTTCAGATATAGCAGAGGGAATTACAGTAAATGAGAGATGTTACCTGATACCTCTGCAGTAGCCATTTGCATCTGTCATGATTGCCTCTTTAAACAAGGCCATACAGTTATCACTAATTATTACCATTTGCATCTCAGCCTACTTTCAAGAAAGATCTGCCATAGCTCCAAAAGCCAGCATCGACATCCAAGCTTCTAAGGATCTCTATAAATGTAAACATTAAACATCTCATTAGGGTAGAAATTGATCTATATAAATATAAAACCTATATTAGTCAAGGCATCACCTTCACTACCCTATGATCAAATCCCACCCACATTATCATCTCACAGACAAGACCCAGAACGAGTCTTGCAGCACTAATCTCTTCCTCGGGATTTTGTCAGGTATTTCTGTTTAGTTTCAGTAACTGAGCTCCAGACCAAGGAAAAACTGCATGGCAACTCTGAAAGCATTTTCTTGACCTAGCTGAATTATCTTCAGAAGAAGAAGAAGTTACCTTGACATATGGTGCATGTTTTTGACATGGCAAACATCAATAACCTGGATTAAAACACTTATCAACAGAAACTACTACATCATATGCCCAAAAAATGCTTCTAGAAACACAGTTCTATTTCCAAAGGCTGAAGCTACTTCTAATGTTTGTTCAGTGCTTCAAAATGAAATAGAGTGTAAAGTTGAATATTGAAGGATTCTCACCAAGAAATTAGCATCACAATGCTTTCACTTTCATGCAATGCATCAAATAAGGGAAGAATATTAAACACATTATTTTAGGATTCAAATGCAACAATGCCACAAACTCTACAAAGTCATTCGAGTACCTCTAATACATGCACAGTTCCACCAAATTCTTAGGGAAAAAAGTTCACTATCTTGTAAAATTGATAATGGTTTTCCTGTTTATCAATATGTCTACGTTACATAGAAAGCCTATTCACCTTAATGATGGTCATAAATAGAACATCACTGGCCATAGAATGCACATGAATGATCTCTCCATAATACATTATACCGACCATAAGTCATACAACAAAGGAAGATGACATAAGGTTTCTACTCCTATTGTAAAAAAGGGTGTAAGATGGGTTCTACCGAACAACTCTGGCCTGAACATCTGTTGTAAGAAAAGATCAGTTGACAGCTGCAGTTTAAACAGAGCCATAGAAAGGTCCACATGGTGACACTGCAAGGTAGCAACAGCCAGCAGCAACAAATTTCAATTGCTTTTACATTCCATGTGATAAGGATATGCTGTAATGGGTTAGTTTATGCTCAAGGAAATGCAATTGCACTCTATGCAAGTTCTTTCTGCCCTGTCTGCACGCCAGATTCTGTGTGTCTCTGATGATCATTATTGCTTGAAGGTTGGTCATTCCTGTCAGATCTTTGATCTTCATGTCCCCTGGGCATTTCTCCCAGTTTCTCCTGTAAATTTCCAATACTATAGATGTTCAGCTGGCATACTTCTGAAAAACATGTCAACATGCAAAGAAATAAGAAGCATCTTCACCTTGAGAGATGCATTCTTAGCAAGAAGGTGTTCGTACTCATCTCTGATCCGGTTTAGTTCTGCTATCAGAGCAACATTTTCATCTTTCAGAACCTCAACTCGCTGGGCCAACTCCTCACACTCCGCCTGGAAATTGATCACCACTCTTATGTATCAAATAACCCATAAAAGAGAATCACAAAGAGAATCACTGTAACTGGAGAGAGAGATTCCATATAAAGGGATCATACCTGCTTTCTCAACCTGGATCGACGTGCTGATTCCCTGTTTGACTGCTTTCTTCTCTGCCTTTTAAGTTCTCTCTCATCCTGGATTTGAGAAAACGAAATGCATAAGACAGATGGCATCACAATCAAGTTATTTAAAAAATGAGCATAATATTTATGTGAGCACCAATCATGCTGTAAGTATTGACTTTCATGTTCCCTAGAAACATATAGTTTAACATATAGTTTAATGTTCCTAGAAACATATCTCCAAGACCATGGAACCCCTTAAGAATCAAGGACCAGACTTAAGAAAGTTTCCTCAAAAGAAAAAGTGCTAGCAGAATGGAAAGTAGTCATCAGAACTGAATAAATGTACAAAAAATGTGCAAGTAGTAAAATACAAGTGAGACACCCAATTACCATTTGCCAAATGGTAGACAACGTATTTGAGGAAAAAAGCAGGATACAGCAAATAATTTGACGCCCTTGATAGAGAATAGCAGAAAAAATAAAGGAATTTTTCAAGCTTGAGAAAGAGAGATAGTAGTATGCAAACACCCCTAGTGATGAACAAAAATATCTGATGATGGTAAATGAGCACCTGCTCACCCCCTTGCCATGCATGCATGCCTATGTATGCCCACTTGGGCTTATGGTGATCCACTGGAAATGTCTATCTGAATGAGGCCTACCGAAAATATGTGGATGGTTTAATCAAGCCATGTTTTTTAAGCCCATAAAAATATTGATCACTTCATTTTTTTTTTTTGAGAGGTAACAATAAAAATTCATTGAATCACTTCAAATTATTTTTCAATGCCTAAACTTTAATTGCTTTCAACATCATGACTTGATTGATTCAATCAAGGTGATTTTTTGGTATACCTCAGATTCAAGCATACACCTTTCCAATGTACCTATCACCGACAATATTTGTGGGTAATAGGGTGAGCACATGTGCACAGGGCTTCACTGTTCATCTGATGTTACATGAATATATCAGAACAAAAAAAGGAGAATGGCTGATGAATGATGATTTATGGCGAGAGTACATATAATGCCAACAAGTTTGATGCCTTAAGAAACATAGAAGGAAAAGACACCTTAAGCCAACAATGCCTCCATTATGACAATACATGGACAATTTTTATATGCATTAATAAAGAATTCCACTTACAAGGTCTGCCATCTGAAGTGTTCAGAGTTGGATAAATCAGTTTAACCAACTACTTCCTCAAAATTAAAGTTAAAAAAAAAAAAAAAGAATCCTTGAATCTTTTATGATCTTATAAATATAAGATCAATAATATGCACCATGTCCTTGATTTCAACTTTTAATTCAAAGCCATTAGATGATGTAAACCTTAAAAACTAAATTTCAACCCCAAAAATGCACACTATATGTATATAAATAATATAAACTAAATTTAAAATTTCTGACATTTACAAGGTATAACAATAAAAGATCATAAAAACAAACCCATACCAAAATCTCTGATGGCTCACGGGGTCCGACATAGCCAGGAGAAACCATTGGACCCCCAGCTGGGGTACCAGGGACCTTCCCCCGCAGCAGAGGCATAGGGGATGCAGGTCCACCCCAATAATCCATCCCAATATTTAAGTTTGTAGTGGGACCGGTGACACCACCAGGAGCACCATGTGCTGCCATTGGAATGACAGGCATTGTCTGATTCAAAAGTGCATGAGGAGGACAGACTACTCCATTCTGATGATCACGAGCAGTGCTCCCATTCTGAGATGCCTCAGCTGCAATCATAAAAAATGACTTTTGACTTACTAGTAAAGGAAATTATCCAATCAGCATAGAGACTAAGAACATCTTTAATAAGTATACCATTTCCAGCATCTTGCTTCTGGTGTTTTTTCTGCTGTGAGTCCTGCACCAAATTAATATAAATTACATATATGAAGCATCCAGGTAATTTTATGTCTAAGAGCTCAATGTTGATGGATTATTTTGCAAACCGTGTGAAGTCTTAAGTGTCTCAATTTGTCAATTTTCTTTCTTCTTCTTCCTCAAAAAGGCAAGTGGTGGATTTTCATGGAAGAATATAGTGAAGAAAAGAAACAAGTGGAAACATCAACATGCAGAAAACAGATAACATAAGCTAAGAAGGCTCATTATCCAAATTCCAACAAGAGATAGGTGGTGCACATGACAATAGTTGCATATATTTCATCAATCACAGTTTTTATGTCGTTAGTTGCTAAATGATGAACCCAGTTACATTTTTGAAATGTTAGCATTTAGCTGCTCAAAACAGTTACACCACTTTAGGACAGCAATTCATTGATATGTTTATGTTCTAAGACAAGTAAAATTGCTCACACAGCTTGCATAGTATTAAAGGCATGATGTGCTTGCATAAGAGCAAGTGATTTGTCTGTGTTTTTGTGTTTTTGCATGCCATTCAGGTTCATGCATGAACTAAGAGCTATGTTCTTACATTCTGAGAATTGGCATCACTTCCTTCGCTAGAACCTTCACTTGCACTGTCCCCACTGTAGATTTAGGTCTTGTTTCAATTACCAGCTGAAGTAACCAGACTGTACATAAAAGCAAAAGTACATATAAACATGTAGTATTGATCTTCTATGTAAATCAATCATACCTCTGGGAGACGAATCCATTGGTACATCCTCCTGATGTTTTACTCAGATCATTATTATCCTTCCCCATAACCATATTTAGACTGCCTAAACTTCCTTTGGATCTCTTTAGGGGGCTTTTTTCCTTACCTTCAGATGATTTACCATCCATTTCCACACCACCAAGCATGGCACTCTGAAAAGATACATATGCGTCATTCTCCATCTAGTATACACACTTATATGCATGTATTTTTTCCATAAACAATGCAAGCTTGTGAATCAAACACAGCCAAAGTTTAGCACGTAAACTCACCGAAGTTTCAGGATTACCATTTGGAGAAGGCATTGCATAAGGACTGAATGGATGAGATCCCTGGCTCAAAGTTAAAGAATGGAAGTATTAGAGAGATGCAAAACTTCAATAAAGAAGCATGGGATAGTTTAGATTAACAGATAAAAAATTCAGAAACTTTGACTAGGCATGTCAGTGAGAAAATACCGGTGGCATAGATGGATGTGGGTATAATCCACCATGTGGATACATTGCAACATATGGAGGAGGTGGGGCACCATATGGAGGCATAAATTGCTGCAGGGAAAAAAAAGAATAAAAGATATATATCAAAAGCGTGAAAAATGTGATAGAAATCAAAATGGCATATAACCAATTAGAGTATGCTTAACATAATACGTACCTGAGCTCCCCACATGTAAGGATGGGCTTGGGGACTTGATGCCACTGGAGAATGGAAGAACCCAGGTGGTGGAATGGGAGAATATGCCTATCAAAGAAATCAAAGCCCAGAATGTTAGGGAAAAACCATTCAATACATACAGATGTCATCACCAGATCTCCATCTGGATACATGGAGAAGGATCTAATTCCAGGAAAATAATAAACTTGAAAAAATTGAAATGGGTTTAACCATTACTGGTTGAGAATATGCTATTTTCCAAGTTCCATGGATTCAAACAGGGCTTAAGAGCCTGTTTGGTAGAAACTTCGAGCCGAATCTATACTTCCTCAAATTCCAGAATTAATAAATTCTCCCAATTTTGACATTTGGGGAACTCCTGAAATAGCCTTTTTGCATTTGGTAGGACCGGAAATATAAGTGAACCAGGTCATCAAATTCCAAAATAACACTTTCTGATGGGAACTCACAAAAGTCCTGAAATTAAGATTACGTGGAACTTCAAATTCTAGTTTCGACAAACATGGAATTCTTTAGGGGACCTTGTAAATTCCAAAAAAATGTAATTCCAGCTAAGAATTTTGGGACCACTGAAGTGGGAACTGATACAAATAAGCACCTGAAATCCACTCCAATCTGGATAAACTGCAGCACTGCTAGTTGTCGGAGTTTGCTCCTGAGTAAGATCATATTACCACAGAAGAAAAGGGTTCATTAATATGAACTTCAAAAACCAAAATAAGAATAAAGCAGGTAAATGTTACAGAATTAGACCTGTGACGCAGGAGTCTTTGATTCCTTCGCGGGTGCATCCGTCTCACTGCTGCCCATACTCAAGATCAGCTCCTGGCGCTCAATCAAGTCATGCAACAGTAAAAGCACTGCATGCAGCAAATCGATTAGACTCACTTTTCAATTTAAACTTATCTTAAACATCAGATGTCCGTTTGAAGGGATGGAAAGAAAGTACTTTCCAGGAAAGGAACCTTTTTTGTTCAACAAAAATGGTTAGACCAATTTGTAGTTTTAGCTAAGAATGGTTTCCATGTTCAGCTAGAAATTTGTTATTTTCCAACAAAGTTCCTTCCTTTCCACGCACCCGACCGGAAAGGGATCAGCTTTCCTGGAAAATAACCATTTGTGACGAGAAAAGGTCAAACTCATTTCTATTTTCAGCTAAAAATGTTATTTCCCAAAAAAGTTGTACCCTTTCGAAGCATCCAAACAGGAAACTGCATGCAATGAATGAAACCCAAATCAACAATAATTAACTCCGCCTTAGCTACAAAATAACGATCTGTCAATTCTCAATCCAACAATTATTCAAGATCGATCTGAAAAATTAAGGGAGAAACGTGAAAACCCCAAAACGGATGGAGGAAAAAAACACATGCAACCGATATCCTAGAAGTTTTCAAATAGGAAAAAAATGCCAAATTGAAACGAGAGTCGTGAAATCCATAAAAAATGCCAAATTGAAAAGAGAGTCGTGAAATCCATAAAAAAAAAACCATAAAAATTACCTTTTCGAGTTCAGATGCGAGAAATCCAATAAAAAGAGATCGAGAAAACGATCGAGAAAGGGTAGCGGAATTTACATTAAAAAAGAGCTTTTGCCCAGAAATCGAATTGGAATTGAGACAATTTCGAGGAATAGACACGGATGTGTAGAATTTCAGCTTCTGTGAAAAAAGTGGAAAAAGAGAAACCCTTTTCTTTCTTTCTTCCGTTTTCCTTCCTTTTCAGTCACAGGTCTCCCAAGATATACTCATTCGTATCCGTATGTGGATACGGATACAGTGGGGCTTACATATTAGGTCGTATGGGAGGGTAAAATGGTTAATGTAGCTGCATGTAGTTGACTTAGTCAAAATATTTGACCATCTGTTGACTTGGAATGCCCACGAGTTAGTCTTTTAGTGTAAATTTTGATAAGATTTAATTTTAATATGTTAACATGTAAATTCAAATGACACATGTAAATAACATGCTGAAGAAAATATGTGTAGTAATGTAATGTTGAATAAAAACTAAAGTTACTAGACAAATGATGATGTAGGTTTGATTGCAAGTATATGGATGAGGATCTAGATTTACCACAGCATCCAAAAGTTGGATTTAGATCCAAATTTATGTTTGCTTTTTATTTAAATGTATTTTTCATAAAATTGAGATTTGTAATGGATATAGTGTATTGAGATTTGTTTAGTGAGAAATATTTAAATAGAGCGCATTCAATTCCGAGCTAATCTCATTTATGACTTTTAAGTTACTACCATTTGAAATTATATGACTATTTTTAATTATTTTGATTTTAAAATATTCAAAATTGGAAATTTATATATTGATTATTTTTCTACTCAATTTAAAATGTTGGTTTCTTAAAAGATTAAAATAATGATAGTAACAATCATAATAATAATTATTATAATTCTTATTTTATTGAGTTTAATAATAATAATAAAGATAACAATAATTTTAATTAATAAATAATCTTTTAAAATATATGTATCATCTAAATAGAGTGAAAGAGAAACCTATATTGAGTTGATAATTTTGAATAAAAATAATTTTAAAATTTTAAAATTTGAAGAGATAAAAAAATATAGTTTTATTCATTTGATCAATGCAGATTTTATTAGATGTAATATACAAGTATAAATCATTATAATTAAGATAATTTTTTTTAAATTCAGAAAAATTGAAAAAATAAAATAATAATATTATCTTCGTTTCAAATAAGAATTTGCATTAGTGTCACACTCGAATATCATAAAAGATGCAGTGCCAAAAGAAATAAAAGAAACAAATGAATTGCTAAATTATATAAAATGAATGAATTATTGTTTTCTAAATGCATGAATTGCTTATAAAATAATATTGATTATACCAGTTGCAGTTACCTCTGTAAAAAGAAGTTTTTCACAGTCAAAACTGATAAAATCTTATCTTCAGGTTACAGTATCACAAGAAAGATTGAATGTATTAGCTATCTTATTTATTTAAAAATAAATATTAAAAAAATTTGAATATAGTAATTTTGCATTTCAATATCATAGAAGAATAAATTTTAAATAATACTTTATTATAAATTTGATTATGATATTTTATTCAGATGTTTTTACACTTTGTAAAAAAAAAAAATGTATGATTTTATTTTTTATAAGTATATGAAAGGCCCATATTAAAAGTTCGCCTAGGACCCTTTAAATCTCAAGGCCGGCCCTGCTCCTATTGAACAAATAGTTGCTATTACGGGCTTAAGACAGGGGACCTCTTTCCCCTTCTTGTTCACAAATTGGTAGCTAAGCCCTTAATGATAAAAGCTACGGACATGGGCTTGGAGATCATTCTGAGTGAATTAATACTCACCCACTTACAATTTGTGAAAGTTGAATGTTTAGACTTTAGAGTAAGACTTATTTTTCATTGAGAGATAGACTAACCCTAATTAAGTCCATTTTGGCTGACCTCTTTGTATACTCTCTGTCACTATTTCCACTTGGTCAAAAGGTGGGAGAGCGTTAATCTACAGAAACTACTTTCTTTTAAAACAACTTCTTAAAAAATGTGCTCTTTTCTATGTAATTCTATAATTAGGTTCTGCCATAATGGACTATAAACCATCATTAATTAGTATTAAGTCCATGAAGTACTTAGTTCATGTACTTTCACCTTGCAATGAGCTAAACTTACATGATAATTTCTCCATGTCAATAACATATCAGAGTAGTAGAACTCTGAAAATTAGGATTAGTTAACTTACTAAAAGATGCAGTTGTCAATTATTGATATATTGATAATACATTGTATTAGCGATATATTAGGGATATGTGATTCTATTGGCTAAAATAAATCACATTAGCGATACAATATTGTCTCGATGATGTTTCAGCTCAATATTGATGATATGTGACCGAACAACATATCTAACAGCTCAAAAATTATATGGGTTGATTAATACGTATCGTATCGACTAATATTTGAACTCCTATTTAGAGCGAATACAATCTAACAAATACTTTGAAATTACAAAATATTACAACAATCTTTATGTGGCCATTAGCACATTGATGTCCATGGTGAGATCAAGAGTAATTTCACTTTCTTCAAAAATAGAGTCACAGTCAACTGTCAAGGTTTTGAAAATCAAAACAAATGTAAGTGGAATGAGCTGAGTCAATCAAACTAGGTACTAACCAATACAACTAAGTCCTTTAATGACTCGATTGAGTTGTATCATTTTGACTCGATTCAAGCTAGGGCTCAGTGAGTCAGACTTGACGTCGACTGATATGACTCAGACTTTGCCTGGCCTGAGTCCTAGATAGAGTCCGATGTTTAAAACCTTGGTCATAGTGCATTTTCTCTCGTGTCTCTAAATTCCGTAACTTCATAAATCCTCTAAAATTGTACTCCTTCTATTTCAAATTAGTTGTCTTATATGGATTTTTAAGTTGTCCCAAAATAGTTGTCTCATTTATATTGGAATAATATAAAGTGTGTTAAGAATAGATGAGATCACATGGACTGCTGGCCTTATATAGAGAGTTCTTTAAAAAATATAAATGTTTTAAATGTGACAACTAAAATGAGACGGAAAGAGTAATATTTAAATAATATTTGATTCAAAATTATAAAAATAACGTTTATGTTCTAATTTTTTTTTAGTCTGGTGTTTGATAAAATAAACTTGTGTTATGATTTAGACTAGATCATTTCATCGTTATGCCCTTCTCTGTTCTTCTGATGCTTCAGATATAATCATTTTCCATCTTGCCTTTGTTCTGTTCATTAATTACTCAGTTTTCTATTTATTTTTTTTTATTTAATTATAATCTGGATTCCAGTTAGAGTGGCGTTTAATCTTGTTTTGAGATCGTTCTCTCCATATCTCCATTAAAAAAAAACTCATCACACATCTAGACCTTCATTTAACTATTTAAATGTCGCCTCTCATTTTAAGACAGGGCCATTCACAGGCTAAGTTTGGGCCGAGCTTATTTTTTCTCAAGCTCGAGTCTAGGTCGTCACTAAAGTCCGAGCCTCCCCATTTGAACATGAAAACGTTAATTCTGTCCATAGTGTTGCAACTCGCCAGGCCAGGCTCTAAGTAAATTCAGTTCAGGACCTGAATTACAATTATAGGGCTCATGCTTAGACCAAGCCTATATGGGTCTTAATAATTTAAACTTGGGCTCGAGTCCTAAACGGCCCACATGGGCCCTCGGGAAATTGCTCAGTTAGTGGAACATTAATTACTATCAGTCTTATTAGAGTTGACCTTCCCTATTTACACTGCGAGATTATATTGTAATTATTGTAATACCTTATTTCCTTTTATTCTTTTCCTTCTTCTTTTGTCTTGTGTACATTTTCTCTTATTAATACATTGAGTCAAGGCCTCTCCCCTTACATTTTGAGAGAACAAATTCATCTTTAATTTCATATTTAACATGGTATCAGAGCAAGGTTATATTCTTGGGATATTTTTTCCGGTGATTTTTTTCTCTTTCCTGTTTGCCCTCTGCCGGCTCAGGACTGTTCTTTTATCAGTTCCGTTGAACTGTTGCCGTCATCACTGCTGGAATTTTTTTTTCCGCTGCTTCTGCCGTTTTGCTTGCAGATCTGATCGTTTCCCGGCATCGTCCACACCTCCGACCGATCTGATCTCGCTGCCGTCCTGCCATTTTTTGCAGCCTGCCTCGTTTACCGGCGCTCTCAAAGTGTCGACCCACTCTATGCCCGCCACGGCAATCGGATCTGCTCTGCCGTTTTCGATCGGATTTTTCCGCCCCTTTTTTTCCGGCATGCTCTCCTTCACGAGCGCCGTCTGAATCGGCCGTCTACTGCTCCTTGTGCCAGACGCCCCTTTTTTATTTTCCAGCCGGTTCACCGACCTGCTGCCAGATCCCAGCAATTTTTTTCATCACCGGAACCCTTGCCGGCGCATCTGCTACTCCAGATCTGCCGGTCATCACCGCTTCCGCACATTGCTGCTGCTCTGCTTTACCCAGCCTGCCCTTCGCCGTGCATCAGACAGTTCGGCCGCTGTGCAGTGAGTGGGACGCGTTCCAGGTCCTCACCTCCGGCGTTCCTCCTCGCCTTCTGGCTGACGTCAGGGCCGTCGGTCTCGCCTTCTTCCACTCGCCCGTCGGAGCGACGGTGAAGTCCGGCTGCGATCCGAGCTCAGCAGCCTGATTCCGGTCTTCCACCGAGAGCCTCTAGGGGACGACTTCTCTGCCCAGCTTCATTCACAACCGGCGTTTGTGTACGCCCAAATCTCCCACAGTCGAATTTTTTTTGCTGCTCCACCTATTCATGGCTGAGAAGCAAATTCCCTTGACCGGTTCTTCCGGCAAGGACTTTGATGACACTCTTATGGATCCTTTCACTATTCATCATTCAGATAGCCCCACCATGGTGCTTGTCTCATCGATGTTATCCGGCGATAATTATGGCTCTTGGTTGCGTGCTATCACCATGGCCTTACGAGCCAAGAATAAACTTGGATTTGTGGATGGCACCTTGCCCGCACCCACTTCCCCTACTGAACTTCTTAAATGGCAGCGTTGTCACGACCTTGTTGGTTCTTGGCTTATTAATTTTGTTGCTCCTGACATTCGTAGCAGTATCATGTATGCCTCTACCGCCAGGGATATTTGGTTGGACCTCTCAGAACGTTTTTCTCAGTCAAACGATCCACAGATATATCAGTTGCACGAGTCTATGTATTCCCTTCGACAGGAAGATTTATCTGTTTCAACTTATTATACTAAGCTCAAATCTCTCTGGAATGAACTTGATTCACTCATTGTCATCCCCCCCTGCACTTGTCAGCATCGTCACGCGGTCATTGATCAACTTCAGAAGGATCGGGCGATGAAATTTTTACAAGGCCTCCATGATCGTTTTGCAAACCTTCGGAGCCAAATACTGGTCATGGACCCCTTTCCGAGTGTCACCAAGATTTATTCTCTCATCCGCCAAAAAGAAAAACAACAGGTTCTTAATTCCTCCTTCTCTTCTCATCCAGATGCTGCTGCACTTATTGCCCGACCTATGCCTCGTGGCAGCTCTTCTCAGCGTGGTGCACCATCCACTCGCCGGCCCCGCCCTCATTGCACTCATTGTAATCGTGATGGGCACACCCGTGATCGTTGCTACAAACTGGTTGGTTATCCTTCTCGGAACACTGCTTCACCACGCTCTGGAGATCCTACATTGATGCCTCCGCCACCTCATGCTTCTTCCGCTCGCTCTAGCATCTAGCCCACGGCGGCTCCACCGCACTTCACTCATGAGCAGTACGCCCAGTTATTGGCCATGCTCCCCTCAGGTAGCCCCAATTCTAGTGCTCACCTTGCAGGTATTACCCTCACTGTTCCTCCCACCTCTGTCTGGATTATCGACACTGGTGCCACGAATCATATGTGTTCCTCATTATCTTTATTTTCATCTTACACACCTTGTTCTAATCCCTCTTCTGTCCAACTTCCTGATGGCTCCAATGCTGTTGTCACCCACATGGGCGCTGTCCATCTTTCTCCCTCTCTTACACGTGAACATGTTTTATTTATTCCATATTTCAAGTTTAATTTGTTATCTGTCAGCAAGCTTGCTACTTCCACTTCTTGCTTCGTAACTTTCTCTCTCACTCATTGTTTTTTTCAGGACCAGTCAACGAGGAAGAGATTGGACAGGGTGACGCTCATGCGGTCTCTATTACTTCCTGGGCATAGAAGTTGCTCGTTCTCAGAAGGGTATTTTCCTCTCTCAACGGAAATACACCTTAGATATACTTAAGGATACAGGTTTTACTGGAGGGCATTTTTCTGATTTTCCGATGGAACAACAGTTGCGGCTCTCTCCTGATGATGGTACTTTGCTTCTTGACCCCATCACCTATCGCCGCCTTTTGGGTCGTCTTATTTACCCCACTGTTACCCGACCAGATATCAATTATACGGTGAACATTCTCAGCCAGTTTATGCATTCCCCTCGGACTGCCCATTTGGATGCCGCACACCGTGTTGTTCGCTATTTGAAGGGTTCCGTCAATAACGGCATTTTTTTGTCTTCCTCCAGCACCCTCCGCTTACAAGGCTATTGTGATTCAGATTGGGCTGGTTGTCCCGTTACTCAGCGATCCACTACGGGTTACTGCACCTTCTTAGGTACCAATATCATCTCTTGGAAGACCAAGAAGCAGCAGACGATTTCTCGCTCTTCTGCTGAGGCTGAATATCGCGCCATTACAACCTTGACTTGTGAGCTTCAATGGTTAAAATACCTGCTCACTGATCTGGGTGTTTCTTATCCTTCTCCTATCACTTTATTTTGTGACAATCAAGCTGCTCTCCACATTGCCAACAATCCGGTCTTTCATGAACAAACGAAGCATATTGAACTTGATTGTCATTTTGTTTGAGAGAAGCTTCAGTCTGGACTCCTTGTCCCTCGGCACATTCCTTATTCTCATCAACTTGCCGACGTCTTAACCAAACCCTTGGGAAAAGATCCCTTTCATATTTTAATTCAAAAGTTGGGCGTTACTCACATTTACGCTCCAACTTGAGGGGGAGTATTAGAGTTGACCTTCTCCATTTACACTGCGAGATTATATTGTAATTATTGTAATACCTTATTTCCTTTTATTCTTTTCCTTCTTCTTTTGTCTTGTACATTTTCTCTTATTAATACAATGAGTCAAAGCCTCTCTCCTTACATTTTGAGAGAACAAATTCATCTCTAATTTCATATTTAACAAGTCTATTATTAGGTCAAAATTCAAGAACCATAATTGACTTTTTAAGAAGGGAAGTAGATTAGTTTTAAGCATTATGTAACTAAATTAAGATTTTTAATTACTTATTATACATCAGTTATTTAATATAATTTTTAATTACTTATTATTTTATCATAGAGAATACTCATCATCAAAATTAAAATTGATCTTGACACCACTACATCAAACCAGAGCATTCGTTACCTTAATTTAAACCTCTGCCATATTTAATAATTTTGTATAACTTAATTGGAAAAAGAACTTCCAGAAGCAGGCAGAATGCTTTGTACGTTATTCGAAGGAGAACTTTTCGAGTTGCAACTCGCTGGGTTGGGACAGGCCCTAACTAAATTTGGGCCTCAGATCCGAATTACAATTTAACTCCCATGCTTAGACCAGGTTTATATAGGCCCTAATTATTTGAACTTGGGCTCGGGTCTTAACCTAAAAATCAGGGCCCATTCAAGCCTTTAGGTTGTTTCTCAATTTAGTTGAAAATTAATTATCTAATTAAGTTAAAATTCACTAACTACATTTCTTTTTTCAAGAGGGTAGGTGAAATTAGTATTAAAGTTTAAACACAGAATTTTTGATTTAATATGTAACTAAGTTAAAGTTTTTAATTACTCCATATATGCTGATATTATATTATTTAATATATATGTTAATTACTTATTATGCATCCATATTAATTATTTAATATACTGTAATTACAATGACAAGGTCATAAGGCTGCACGTACTTTTTTAATTTAATTTTTGATTTGTACATAAAAAATAATTGTTTTTAAGCTCCATTCTTTAGTGTGCTAAGTAGACCTAGCAATGAGTTGGGCGAGGTCTTTTTTGGTTCGGTGAACTTCAGGTTGAGGTCTGTTTTAGGCCTTGTTAAATGCATTAAGTTGGTTCCGCAGTTTGGCTTTATTTTAAGTTAAATTTGGGTTGAATTTTTCTATTTACTTGACTACAAAGGTTTTTTTAGTGAAACACATACACACGCTAAAACTATTTTTTAAATGGGTGAAGAGCCCATATGATTTCGGATAGGAGTGGCAATAGTTGGGTCAATAAAATCTATCAATTTATAAAATCGAGTTTGAGTCGAGTTTATCCATTTATAAACAAGTTGAAGTTGGATCGTGTATATTAAAATGAGTTGGTTCAAATTAGGTTGGGTCATCTATTAAATTGTTTTGATCGGGTCGAGTCATTTATTAAAATAGGATAGTTTAAATTGAGTCGGATCAAATTTTGTCAGGTTTAAACCTAAGTTTTGTTCACTTTGGTCCAATATTATCAGAATCGTACCGTCTAATAGATTGAGTTAAATAAGATTCAACCATAGTCAAATCCGGTCAAACTTGTGACATTAATATAAATATTATAAATAATATTAAATATTTAATTATGATTTAATTGATGAGTTGAAATAAAATTTTAAATCAAACATTTTTTTTATGAATAAAAAATATCTTATACAAATCAAACACGTCAATTAAATCTCCTCACTCTCCTCTACTTGCAACGATCCTCTTCTTCTCCTCCCACTTCCAAGTTCCAACGATCAAGAACTCTCCTTTCACCTCAACGAAGAAGAGAAAAGTCCATGAAAGCTGAGAAGAAGAAAAAGAAAATCGGTAGAAAAATTTCTCTTTCTATCTCCTTCTCCTTCTTCGATTTTTACTGTATTTTTTTTTTTTTTTTATCTTATCTTCTTTTCGTTCTTCGGCAATCTTTTCCAAACCTGATGAACCACGATTCACGAGTCGAGGTTCATTACATAATACATAATGTGCTGAACCGTGGTTCACTATGTTTTTATGTGGTTTAACATCTCGCACCATTTTTTGTCGATCGAACCTCTGATTCGACCGAAGCTCGATCCGATTCTTATAACACTAATTTTGGCCAAATTTATGAGTCCATTTGAGAATTTTGAGCATGACTATAAGCCCTAAAAAATTAGGAAGCTCTTATTATTTAAATGAAGTTCTTCAACTTTGATGATTTTAATTGATTTCTTAATTTGTAAGTTAGAATATCACTTCATTATCTTAGTCAAATGCTAAACTTTCAATCTACCAAAAAAGATCATATAAGATCTAAGTTGGGTCTTGTTCCCTATATATGCATGTAATATGCTTGACTCTATTTCATCAACTCTATTTCTTACTTCTTTTAATGGGCCAAAAGATTTTAGCAGGATTCATTCCCAACATTTCTAAAAATTCTAGGGCAAAATAGGCTCAATTTTTTTTATAAATAATTATAAAATCCAAAATATCATCATGAAATTCAACAAACACATTTCGGTCCAATATTTCGAAATATTTGCATTATCACCCCAGGGCCTGAAAAAAAAACCAGCCGAAACTTTTCATATCCTGGGGGATATGTAAGTTTCATGAAATATTATTATTTTTAAAATATCCCATATTTCACATGGGCCCAAAATTCAGCCTATTTTGACTGAGATTTTTTAGAAATGTTGGGTTCTTGGGCTTGAATCCTGCTAAAATCTTTTGACCAATTGACCCATTAAAAGCTTGGACTCATATATCATGTGCCATTAAATGATCTGAAAATGAAATTTGACAGTTTTTTTTGAGAATTTGAAATTTGAATGGTCATGAAATATGCCAATTTTCAGTATTTTTTTTTTTAAATTTCTTACACTCTTTATTTTATTTTATTATTTTTTAAATTGCTTTGGCCTTATGTCAAGTATTGTCTTTTTGATAGCTGTAAAGGATTTTATAAAGATCTTTTCATTCTATTCTGTCAGAAAACAAAAAGAATTATCTTCTAGATTTTAAAATTTTAATAAATTTCCTCTCATTTATATATTTTTCTTAATTTTTTTACCTTCAGGTCGACAAAGACACTTTTGCAGCATTTAATGTTCATGAATTGATAAATGAAAACTAAATAAATAAAAGTATATGAATAAAACATGAAGGTTTTTAATATTGGATAACGATTGGAGAACTAATTTTTCACATATCAGGATAAATTGGAGTTGTTTTTTTTTTATATAAGATAAAATTTAAGTGATGAAAAGATATATTAAATTTTTTTAACGATTAAAAATGTTTTTCTCTCTTTACCCGTTGAGAATTTAAGAAAATTCTCTCAATTTATTCATACACAACCTTAATCTTGCCCTCTGGATTTATAAATTGGACAATTTGAATTATTTTTTCATAAACTGAATATATGTTTAGTTGGAACCTTTTTATTTTTTTTATCTATCTATCCATGTAATTTTTTTGTGGACCTATCTTTTACATCAAAATATAAGCCTAAGTAGGCATGCATTATGTGTTCAGATTAGCTTCAATCATATAAATTGAATCAAAGAAATTTTATTCATCTATCGTATAAACAACTCAACTTTATTTTAAATTTTAAATTTTAAATTTTAAATAATCTAAATTAAGGACCATAAAACTTGAGATTGATATTAAAATTCCTTTTTAAATCAAAAGATTCCATTTAACTCAACCATATATTTATTGTTAGTCAATATATCAAATAATTAAAAGCATTATATGACTCGGTTAAGTGTTTGGATATAGATAGTTCAAAAGAGTTTTTGTGACACATATACTAAAACTATTCTTTAAGTGAGTCTTAGATACCAAGTAATTAGATGTATTAGTAGATTGCGCTTTAAATCTTTATATTGGTTATTATCGATGGGCATTGCGGGCCCTGAAAACTCTCAAAATTTGAGAGGCTCTAGGCAAAACTGATAAGAGGAGCTCTACTACAGTGATCTTAAAATCTTAGGGGCCCTACTGCAAGATTATTTTTTGAACCTGTTTTGAAGGGTCGTCTAATGCCAGGGCCGGCCTTGTCGATGGGCCCAATCGACACAAGTGCACAATTACGACACTGGTGCATAAATTGACATAAATATACTTGGGGAAATGATCTTGATGTAGGACACATCTTCACTCGTGGACCCCAGTTATTATTTTAGCAAGTTGTTTAATTCATAAATTAATTTTTATTTCTTTTTAATAAGTTTCTTAACTAGATTAGGATTCCTATATTTAGTAATTTCTTATTTAATTAAATCAAACTAGGTTTCTTTTCTGAGTAGTTTCTGTATTTGTCTTTTCTCCTTTTTTATTTAAAGGATTTCATGTATTGTGGAAGAACACATATGACGGATATTAATGAAAAATTAATTAAGACATAGCCTTTTTTTTTTTCCTATGTTTTTCTTTCTTTTTATCTTTTTCTTCTTCTTTTTGCCCGAGCTACACGATGGTTATCCCTTCTCTTGATCTTGTTAAAGAGTCGAGTATCAAATGGTATCAGAGCAAGGTCTACTTATGTTTGGTACCTCACGAGAGTCTTCTTTCCTCTCCTCATCATGCTGTTACTTTGGCTGATTTAACTCGATGATGAGTTATTTTTCAAGACTGGAAGACTGATGTAAGACACGCATCTTCACCCGTGGACTCCAGTTATTATTTTAGCAAGTTGGTTAATTTCTAAATTAATTTTTATTTCACTTTAATTAGTTTCTTAATTAGATTAGGATTCCCATTTTTTTAGTTTCTTATTTAATTAGCTTTCCTAATTAAATTAGGTTTCTTTTCTAAGTAGTTACTTTATTTGTTTTTTCTCCTTTTTTTTTATTTAATGGATTTCATGTATTGTGGGAGAACACAACACAATGGATTTTGAATGAAATATTAATCAAGACATAACATTTTTTCTTCTATCTTTTCATTTTTCTTTTATCTTTCTTCTTTTTCCTTATGCACACTGATTATTTCTTCTCCTGATCTCATTGAAGACTCGAGAGTTCCCAATTTTACCAGATTTCTATGCTGTTGAACATCGACCCCACATCAGGTCTAGTGCTTAAGTGTCTTGATCTTAATAAATTGAGATTTTGTATCGATAGAATTTAAAATTTTAAAATATTAAACTTTTAAATAAATAAAAAAGATATTTTTATTAAAAAAATTAAACTTTTATATAGAAGATGACTTTATTAAAATCAGATCTCCCATACATCAGATCATTCCATCAGTGACGTGATTTAACAGCAGACACTATTCAATTCCCAAATTCCTCTCATTCATGTCTTTTTCAAAGTTCACATGAGTGGGTTAATTAAGAGTAAAGCACAGCCACCTCTCTTATTTCAATCAATTTCATATTCAAAGCTCATAAGAGTGAGTCATGCGTGGCCTTTTTAATATCGATCATTCCCACCGCAATGCGTCACTTAAGCGTGCAACGCTAACTTCATTTTAAAATTATTATCCATAAAATACTGGACAGTGACAGCCTTAAATTGGAGGGTGATGGATAAATTACAGTATACCATATATTATCAAATTATTTAGAGGTTAATATTTATATTTTATACTTAAATATTTTCCATGAATCAACTGCCTCTTTAGACAAAAGCTAAGAAAATTTGAATCAAATTAATTTAGACAAAACTCTATTGGTACAGCAAACTGAACTCAACTGATACCATTTGTAACAATTCTACCTCAAATTTTTAGTGTAATATTATCTGCTTTAGATTCATCCATAACCCACATGCCTAAGACCTAAAATACTTTAAGGTGAGAACTTTGACTCGAATAAACACTCATCCCACCCAACTCTCACCCTCAACTAAACTAAGGATGGGTAACATTTGTGAAAGAGAGGTTAAGACCATGCAGACCACGTTCCTGTAAATCGTTTTACAGCTACCCTCCTTCATGTCCATACCTACCCTCCATTTCTCCATTCCCTAGCATTGATTGTTCCTCCCTCCTCTCTCTCCTCCTCTCATTTTTTTCTGAGTACAAAGATAGATAGAGATTAGAGTTATTGGTTTTTGACTTTCCTCTCTGCTGAAGAGAGATACCAAAAAAAGAAATTTTCTACATACAAATCTTTATTTATTTATTTTTTCTTCTTTTGCTTCATTGCTGTTGAAAAAAAATCTTGGGTTCTTTGTCAAAGCTGCTCTATAAGTACTGGTTCTCTCTCAGGTCAGGTTTTTCAACTGTCGTTGGAGGAATTTAATTCTTTGAGGTAATCTTGATAGGTTTCATCTTTGTTCTTCAAAAAATAAACTTGAGTTTCTTGCATTTATTGCGCCCCCTCTCTCCTTATCTTTTAAGCAGAAAGGAAAGCTCTCTGCTCCTCTCATTTTTTTTAAGTACACACCAGAGATCGAAAGGGAGAGAGATGTGAAAGAATGAAAAGCAAGAGTAATTTGTTTTCTCACTTTCCTGTCTGCTGAAGAGTGACACCAAAAAAACTCTACATACAAATTGGAAAAAAATTTCTTGGGTTCTTCATTTTGGCACCTGGGTCTTTGTTTGAACTCCTTTTCAAGTACTGCTTATCTCTCAATTTAGAGTTTTTTCAAGTGTCGTTTGGATTTGGGTTGTTGGGTTTCTACATTTGCAGCTTTTGCTATTGGAGCAGTTTAATTGTCTAAAGGTATTCTTCATAGATTTTATCTTCTTTCTTTCAGTGAAATAAATTCAGTTATTGTTTCTTTATTTATTTTTAGTTCCGAATCCATTTTCCACTTCAACCTTTATTGATTTTCACTAAAAAAATGTAGAAGCAGAAGGCGAATTCATTTTATTATTTTCTTTGTTTGTTTGTTTTTGAATCTGAGAATTGTTTTTTTATTTTTAATTAGTTAACTCTTTCATTACTTTTGTGATCTCAGTATCCAATCCATTTCGATTCAGAATTTCGGCTTCAGGACTCTGTTTTTCTCTGTTTTCACAGGAAATTTCAACCACAGCTAGAATGTTGTCACTTGCCTCTCATGAAACCCAATCTGAAATCCCACCCCCAACGCAAGCCCCCACTAACCCGCCATCGGAGACCTTCATCTTCCGATCCAAACTCCCCGACATTGCCATCTCCAATAATCTCCCCATCCACACCTACTGCTTTGAAAAAATTGCTGAATTCTCTGATGTACCGTGCCTTTTTTCCAGCCTAAGTGGAAAAACATACACATATGCCGAGACCCATCTCATATGCCAGAAATCGGCAGCCGGACTATCAAAACTTGGCATCAAGAAAGGTGATGTGATCATGCTTCTCCTCCAAAATTCGCCTGAATTTGTATTCTCTTTCATGGGTGCCTCAATGATAGGTGCAATCACGACGACGGGAAATCCCTTTTGCACTCCCGTCGAGATATTCAAGCAATTCACTGCATCCCGTGCTAAGCTCATAATCACCCAAGCCCAATATGCCAATAAGCTCCGCGAAGTTGGAGATACATTACCAAAGGTTGGAGAAGATGTTATAGTCATCACGGTCGACGATCCACCCGAGGAATGCATGCATTTCAGTGTAATTTCCAATGCCGATGAGGGTGATATCCCATCGGTTGAAATTGACCCGGACGATGCTGTTGCCCTTCCATTCTCATCAGGGACTACCGGACTTCCGAAAGGCGTGATGTTGACTCATAAGAACTTGATTTCAAATGTAGCTCAACAAGTTGATGGAGAAAACCCAAATTTATATTTGACCACAAGATGTTGTTCTTTGTGTCTTGCCTCTGTTTCATATTTATTCCTTGAACTCTGTTCTCCTCTGTTCTCTTAGAGTCGGCGCCGGAATTCTTTTGATGCCGAAATTTGAAATTGGAGCATTTTTGGAGTTGATACAGAGATATCGGGTGTCGGTGGCAGCGGTTGTTCCACCACTGGTTTTGGCTTTGGCAAAAAATCCAATGGTCGCAAACTTTGATTTGAGCTCAATTCGGATCATCTTGTCCGGCGCCGCGCCACTTGGGATGGAATTAGAGGAAGCCCTCCGAAGTCGTGTCCCCAAAGCGATTTTTGGGCAGGTAATTCTTTGTTCTCATTTTTCAACACCAATATGTGTCCGGTTTAGATTGTGAGAAACTTTTAAGTAGGGGTGTAACGGCCCCTTAACGTTATTGGACCGTCTGAATCCGGCCCATTTACACAGGATCCATTAGGATATGGATCTGGAAGGTCCAATAAGCTTATTGGACCATTCGAGGCCCATTAAGGGTCCAATAAGCTTATTTAGCCCAATTTAATTGTTTAATAATCTTTAAACTTTATAATAGTTAAAAATATTAATTAGTTTGATAAAAATATTTTTTATGAACTATGTACATTGTAATATATCCATCAACATCCACATGAGTAATTAAAATTAATTCATTTATCATTTTTTTTCTTTTGAGTATTTGTTTTTGACACTTAAAAAATATATGTTGTAAAACTGGTAAAGTATCATCTATCATTATAAAACTTAAAAATAATAATCCCAATGGTGAGAGACTGATAGAGTAATCACATCAACGGTCAAGATCATCTTAGGGTCCGAAACGCTAAAACAAAATAAATTGGGCTTATTACCCTTCATACAAAACAAAGAATAAATAAAAAAATGCATTTAAATAAAATATCTTATGTGGTCCACTTGTTTGTGATCTCTTTCCTCGACTTCCAAAATCAAACCTGAGATAGCAAAAGTGAGAAAATGTATTAACGATGCAATATAAAAAATAATGATCATAAATGAGATTAAGCAAAACTGCCTCGGCATAAAAATATAAATTAAAAAAATGCTTCTTGTGGAGTGAGAGAGAGACCTATATCATGAATTAGAATTATAATAAATAATAATCATAAAAGTTAGTCATTCCTCTAATTAGAATTAGATATTGTACTGCAAAAAAAATATAATAAATTTCATTTATGCTCCAATCTCATTTAAGAATAGAGATATCTATACGAAGAATAAGGAAGATGATAGATGAAATCGGAAACATCAATGATTAATGATGAGAGCATGCATTCCGTAAGAAGATGAGAAAAAACTTGCAACAACATAAATGTAAATTTTCCACAAACTCAACCCAACTTTTTTTCTTTTTAAATTTACACATTTCAGCTTAAAATGGAACATACTTCAACCCTAAACAGCATCTGCTCTCATAATACCTTCATAATATTTCACTTTCAATGGCCAAATCACTGCATGAACAGTACAGTGACAAGGCTTCTTGCATATTCAAAATTGAGAGATCATTGCCAGTAGCATCATTATACTAGCAAGCAAAAACATTTCATATATATGTTGGTCTAGGAAATAAAATGGCAATCCCAATCAAATCAATCACATTCAACAAACTACTCAAATGGGGTAAAAGACAGCATGATAAACTTGTTCAATTCCACCTACCAAGTACCAAATTAACAAGTATGAAAGCTGTAAAAAACTTGTTCATCCAGGGCCTAAAAACTATGAAGAAACTGTCATCTCTGCCCCATCATATCAGTAGTTTAGGTGACTGAAAATTGAACCTCTACCACCACAAATTGAAAAACTGATCAAACTGGTCTTAGCATGTTCAATTGCCAATATGTTTGGTCAGAGATAAGCCTCGCCCAAGTCTGAGAAAATCCAAATACCCTCTTATCCACGACACAAACAGTTCTATTTTTAGTTTCACAAAATCAAATTAATACTCATCTACATGTAGTTTACTAAACTCAATGATTTCATTATAATATCCGTGTCTTAGCTTTTTTTCAATATTTTTTTATTAATTAGTATTTAAACAGTATTTTTCATCCTTTGTTGTGTACCTGTGTATTTGTCCTTTGATGTGTTCCTGTGTATTGATTGCCATTATATACACAACTTATACGTAACACTGATACAATAGGGTGTGCCATCCACTGATACTGGATGATAAGCATTGCCATGAACAGTCCATGGACCGTCCGAAGTTTTAATGGACTGTCCGAAGTTTTAATGGACAGCTGGATTCGGTCTGCAAGTCGTAAATGGACTCTGGATCTGGGCCGGACGGTCCACGGGCTGGACGTGGATCCATTTACACCCCTACTAGTAGTGTTTTAAGAATTCTGTCATTCATAAGTTGTTTCTAGTTTCTATTGCAGAGTGCAGACATGGTAGACTAGAACTCTCTAGAAGTCATATTTCTGTAGAGTAGAAGAAAAGGGTGACGTGAGCATAATGTTATCTTTGCATTGTTTCTCCGATTAAGAAAATTCCAAACAGGAGAAACCTTTACTTTCTCTTATTCTTTTCTGATTCAGATATACCAGCAGTTAATGATAGTTTTCTAATAGTCACTCCATCGTTCTACAATACTTGTCCTATACATATTTTAGAATTGTCCCAAATTACTTGTTCGATTCATTTATTTTTAGCTCCAAATGCATTATAACATTATAAGAAGAAAATGTTTTTTTATAAATTTTGACTTGTCTAAATAATAAAATACTAATATTTGAAAAATAATATTTTATAAAACCACTTTAGAAATATTTTTTTTAAATAGGAAAAGTATTTTAAGACGGAGGGAGTATGGAATTTTGGGTAAGAAGATTTTTGTTTGGATATGATATGCAAGAATAAAATTTGGTATAATTAAAATATCCATTTCTATTATCAAAGGGAGAAACTGAGTGTCATGGCTACAGGTCTGAACCCATGGCGCGACTTAGACCAGGCCTACTAACCAACCTATGGACTATCGAAAAATATATATTGGGTCTCAAAACTCAGGAGCAATCCATGAAATTTTATTGAATTGGGTGAGCACAAATCAAGTCCAAGGATCTGGAGGAAGCCCATGTAATGGCCCGTACCAATAGAGGATGCTTGATAGAGAGTTCTGCCATATAGAGTTTGTGCAAGTGAGAGGCACAAAAAGTCCCACGTTGCCTAGGATAAGAAGTGGAGAGGAGTATATAAGCCTAATTTCTCATCCCTTCTACCACAACACATTTTGAGCCTAAGGTTGACACTTGGGCCCAATATAAAGCAGTGAGAATGTATGAGTCTCAAATCAGACAATATTGTCCTAGCAGGATGGATCTTGGCACCCCAACCCATTTATAAGAGAACTAGTCATATATACATTATGCAAGATATGAAATGAGAGAGATGTGTAAGGTTTACTCACTAGTTGATGGGCTTTTACAGGGCTATGGAATGACAGAAGCAGGCCCAGTACTATCCATGTGCCTGGGATTTGCTAAACACCCATTCCCAACCAAGTCTGGATCGTGTGGAACTGTCGTAAGAAATGCAGAAATGAAGGTAATCGACCTGGAAACTGGTTTATCACTCAAGCATAACATTCCCGGAGAAATTTGTATTCGTGGGCCTCAGATCATGAAAGGTTAGTCCATACTTGAACATGGATTTTTGCATCTCTAGCTTCATACCTGTATTTTCTAGTTCGATTTGATCCATTCATTCGTAGAGCTCTTTACTCGATCGTAAGCATTTATTGAACATCTTTAACCGAGGAACAAATCACCAATTTTGAAGGGCCAGACAATGAATTTAGTGAAAAACTTCCATCAGTATCTCAATTTCATTTCAAACATGAGTTTGTTTCACTCGAGAAAAACTGGTGTGTTTGTCTTAAGAAATGCATTAACAGTGCATTTCAAATCTGTTAAATGGATATATAAAATTGAAGATTGTACATTTGTCTATTGAATGATATCATCGATCGTGTAAACTTATATTCACTCTATAGGGTATTTGAATGATGCTGATTCCACTGCATCGACGATTGACGTTGAGGGTTGGCTCCACACCGGCGATATCGGCTACGTGGACGACAATGAGGAGGTCTTCATAGTGGATAGAGTGAAGGAGCTCATCAAATTCAAAGGGTTTCAGGCAAGCTTAAAATATTTTTCTCCCTTCTGGCTTGGCTTTGGATTTCTTCTTGTTTTTCTTAGTCTAGACTTTGGAGCAGGGGTCTGAATATCGGCCGATATGCCGATATTAAAACTGCACCATATCAGCCGATTTGGTGATTTTTGTTAAAAAAAATAAGGAGAGAGAATTTCAAGATTGGCTTTGGTCTTCTTATATTAGATTCAGGGTGGAACTTGAGTGGGCTGGCATGGACTTTCAATCAATTCAAGTTAGTGTATGTATTTACCTACTTATATTAATGTGTATGTGTTTGATTATTATTTCATCAGGTCCCCCCTGCAGAGATTGAGGCCCTCCTGATTAGCCATCCATCCATTGCTGATGCTGCTGTTGTGCCGTAAGCATGATTGACTTCACAATCAACCACAATTTAGTTAATAAAACATGTTATACTAATAATAACCATGAAATTTAAAAACTGATTGAACTTGGAATCTTGGATTTGTTATTATAGGCAAAAGGATGAGGTTGCCGGGGAAGTACCGGTTGCTTTCGTTGTGCGATCCGGCGGCTTCGATCTCACTGAGGAGCATGTAAAGGAATTCATAGCCAAACAGGTAAACTAATGACCATTTTTCTTTGACATTTTAATGATAAGTTTGTCATTAAAAATCTAGGTCAGACTTTGAAATTCATTCTAGTCGAGACTTTTCACTCAAAAGATGAATAAGATAATAATAGCAAATATATGATCTAAGTTTATAAATTAGGTGTGATCTAAGTTTATAAATTATGAAAAGTGAAAAATCCTAAGTTGGTATGACAGGTGGTATTCTACAAAAGACTGCACAAGGTCTACTTTGTGCATGCCATTCCAAAGTCCGCCGCTGGAAAGATACTGAGAAAAGAGTTGAGAGCAAAACTTGCTACTACTCATCAAAGCTAAAAGAAGAAGATGGACCTTCCAATTTGCTCAGTATTTTTAAGAACTTTTCCTTTATTTGCATTGAATCTATTGGAGTTCCATTTATTGATGGAAACAAATTGTTTTGGAGTATATTTCTATTTAATTTTTTTTATAAAAGTGTAAAATAGAATCACATCTCTTCTATTGATGTACAAGTGGATGAATTCCAAATTAGAAAATGTTTGGTGTGATCACTATTTTTAATTGAATGATAATAATTAATTTGTTAGAAAACAACCTTTGAGTTCTATGTGATGTTAAGTCATTTCCATTTTTAACTAGATTGTCTTCCATGTCTTCTATTACACTAAATTTACACACCATGTTTTTTGTTTTTGTTCTAAAGATGTTTAGACCATTTCTCAAAAAAAAAAAAAAAAAAATATCTCCTAACTTCACACTTATTATGTTGTTGTTTTGCTTTACTGATTAATAGTATATCTTCTACAAAAAGCATACCCCATGATACGAATTAACACATCTCGGGCATGCAAAAGCCCGAATATGAACATAACCCACATTTACAATGTGTTTAAAATCAGATCCAGTCCTTTCATATATAAATATTCCAAGTTTAGGCTTTACCGAATTGGCCCAACCCAGGCTTGGGCTGAGGTTTGGGCCCTTTAATTACTAATAGGGCTTCAGTTGAGGTGGGTCTAAAACCATCCCTGGGCCACCAAGTTCCAACCCTGATACACATGAGACCTTTGAAATGGCATAGTATTGTTGGGGGCTTTGTTTTTCTATATGGCTAATTTTGAAAATTGGAGAGATCAAAGTATGATTTATCTTCAATTAGGCTATAATAAAGTAGATTTTTAACCCAAGGTATGTACTTTATGGTTGCCTCGGGGGGCCCAATTACTTGGAAGATCCAACTTGAAAAAACTACTTCTGGGACTAAATCTGGATTATTCTTTGATCCTGCTCAGGTGGCCTCTGTGTGGGGGCTCGTCTACAATCAAGACTTCCCAAACTACTTGTATCCAAAATCTCAAATCCGGCATGGTATGAGACTTGGTAATAATAAACGATTATCAATGAGTTCAATATTCTACATGGGGTAGTTCTAACATTCCGCGTTAAGAAGTGGGATGGTGCAAGTTCGAGTCCCCATGACGTCATCCGGTAGCTATTCTGCGGAGGTGTGGGATGTCACCCAAATAAGGAATTTAGTAAGACTTTGCTCGAGATTCCCCCTCCATCATTAATTTTTTTTACTGAGTTTCAACTTTAAAGCTCTAATATTCGAGGATCAAGATGATCAAAGGCCCTCACTTTGAACAATCCCTTAGTGCACACGATTCAACAAATAAATAGATCAGCCACGCAAAGTAAGTACTTGTCAACGATTTCAATTTTTGGTTTCAATCCTCATGATTCCAAACACCATCCATCCCATTGCCATGTCAAAAGGTTTGGCCAACTAGACAAGATTGATTGTTGATTCAGTGATCAGGAAAGTTTCTTAATGTGCTTTTAATGGGAAGAAATCATGATAATTTAATCATTGAGCTTTGTATTAAGCTGCATGCATTTGCCATTTGGAATGAATGAATTGACCTTTATTTTTGTGTAATTGGCCCTTAACGACAAAACCCACATTCACACACCCCTCTTTTCCTAACCATTTAAACCATTCATGCTTGGCTGCATTAACCCAAAAAACCTGTGATTTGCATGCTTTTCTCTGATTTTCCTTTAATCCTCCATTATTATAGCATGGCAGTCAGACCCAGTCAAAACAGGGGCCATACAGTTTATGAAAACCGTAATCTCGCAGTTTGGCATCAAGTTCAGCATATTTAAAGATAATTACGAATTCCGTGTCAGCAGTTTGGCAATTGCTGCAAGTGGTTTAAACAAGGATACGATCATTTAACCATTAAGCAAAGTTCTCCCAACGGCTAGGAGTTTTTAAAAATTCACTCAAATTATTGTTGATTCTTTGAACTGCTATGGGTCGGCATGTTGGTTCCATGTTTGATTTTTTTTATCTATGTCGCCACGGATCGACCATAGTTCTAATACCATTAATTGGGTTCAAACAGAGGTTTAAATATCGGTCTCAGCAAAAAAATCTCTCTTATTTCTTTTATACCGTTCTCAAACTGGACATCAAAGAATATAAGGATTTAACCATTAAGGAAAGTGACGTCATTTTCCATGGAATCCAAACTCCAGCAGATGGTCAGAAAATTTTACACAAAAAACGGCTGAATCAGCATGTTTAGTTTTTGATAAGTCAAGAAATTATAAGCAATTCTTAAAAAACCCAAGGATTTGTTGTTTAAATAAATCGTCAATTACGGTCAATAAAAATTACTTTGATAGATTCAATTTTATCCTAAATATATGCAGCTAAGTGTGATTAGGATATTTATTTTTAATTTATTGACTCTACAAACTATATCATTTAAATTATATTTTTAAATTTATTTGATATAAAAGTAGCAAATTTAGACATGGAATCCAAGGCCTCTTTTACTTTTAAAAAATCTTTTTTCAATTTTTTTTTGGCTGAATATATAAATTCCTCTTCAAAATATATTTAATATTAATAAATTAATAATATAATTCAAATGATATAACTAGTAAGAAAAAAAAAACACATATCATACCGAATCTTTTCTGTACGAGAATTGACCTGTGCACAGGTGTCCCGTCGAAAAATTTCAAACTTTAATGCCAGCGTCGCAATCGTCTCGCCGCCGGCGGTGTCGGGCCCGACTTGCGGGGAAAAAAGTTAGCGACTTCTCACCATTGTCCGTTGATTAGACATGAATTGACTCTAAGGCCCTCAGTTGACCAAAGAACTACGAAAGTATCACCCTTGGATTCAACGCAGAACGGGCAAGATCTGGTCAGGTAGGGTTAAGGGTATTTTCGTCCATTAACTAAGTCAAACTTGGAAAGAAGGTAGATTTCTCCAATCTTTCCAAATTATTTTCATGGATCGCAATCTTGACCTAATCGTTTACCATTTATTCAATTGTAAATTCTAAAATAGGAATCTAAGAAAAGAAAAGAAAATGTTATATTATCATTATTTGAAAAAGTCAAACCTACTCAATTGAAACTAAATTACTTAAAAATTGGTTTTTAAATGAATTTCTCAAACTCAATTTAAGTTCAACATTTTATTCAATTTAAATGCCCCAATTTGGAATATTTCGAGAACTACTCCATTCCATGCAAAAATATCACAAGCATTCGGTGATAAACAATAAATGATTAATAAAAAAAAATATCAATCTTTTTTCTATCACAAGCTTTGCCACTTTGAATTGTAACTTTTTTCTATATTTGGAGTAAAAAAAATTAACCAATACCTCTAAAGAGAAATGTAAAATTTTGAAATAAATTATTTGTAATGGTATAAGAGTGGACCCATAAAACAGATGTTAAATCCAAATTGATGATGATAGATAACTTTTTTAATTGATGAAGTAAATGAAGGACCCAACTTTATTATATTCAAATTCCTAACACACAATCTTTTCTCATTTTAAATACTTATTAATGTTTTCACAAAATAATATATTTTGACATCAACCCAGTAAAATAAAATTTGACTGAAATTTACAATTCAACTCTTAGTTTAAAGTCAATTAAATTCTAAACAACTTAAAGCTTACCCTCAACAACATGAATTGATTCAAATTAGAATTTAAGTTATGCCACTGCCATATAATGAACATAAACATGAATGTTGAAGTTAGGATCCATCATTTATTTACCAAGGACTAAAAGTAATTTTATTTTTTCATTAAAAAGTAGTTTTATTTTTATCTATTTTAAGGAAAATGAAATTGTGAAGGGTATTTATGTTATTGTGTAGAAACGATGGCCAACAAAAGAAGGTGTGAGCAGAGCCAGATCAAATCTAATCTCATCCCCCCCTTTTTCTTTTCTTCCTCTAATTTCTTTCCTTTCTTTGCCTCTTTCTCTCTATATTTCTCTCGGAGAAGAGAAAATTGAGGAAGAGGAAAAGAAAAAGAGAAAGAGAAAGAGAATGGGTCGTCTTCTTTCTTCTCTCTCTTTCTCTATCGTGAAGCTTTTTTCCTTTCTATTCTCTCTATTCATTATTACCACCTTGACGTCTGCTTTTAATCTAACGACGCTCACTTTCGAAGAAGCCTACTCTCCTCTCTTCGGTGGTGATGCCAATATCGTTCGCTCCGACGATGGAAAAGCCGTCCGTCTTCTCCTCGATAAGTATACAGGTATTATGTCCTCATGCATAAATTCACATTCTCATCCTTTCTTCATCTAAACATATTTTTAAGTTATTAATAATTTAAACATATTTTTAATGAATTTTTAAATTTTTTATGTTTTTCTTATTATTTCATTATAAAAAAATCATGTACTGCTCCTTTTGTTACACCAGTTAAACTGGAATTTCTAATCTTCCTTCTTGTTTTCAAGGCTCGGGCTTCATATCTTCGGACCTCTACAATCATGGGTTCTTCAGCGCCAAAATCAAACTGCCGTCGGCTTACACGGCCGGCGTAGTCGTGGCCTTCTACGTGCGTGACCATCTCATTCAGTCATTCTCATCCTTTTCTGCAATAGATTGATATATTATTCCTTTTTTTTTTTTTTAAACAATGCTTTTTTTTTTTTTTGAATTTGGGTAGCCGTTTTTATTCGTTTCTGAATTCTGAAACGTTTTTGGTGTGAGTAAACGGCTCTATACAAACAAGAGAAACGCCATGCATGAGAACAAAAAAAAAAAAAACTGAAAGCTTGGGGTGATTTTTTCTGTTTGCAGACATCTAATGAAGAATTATTCAAGAAGACACACGACGAATTGGATTTTGAGTTCTTGGGGAATATAGAGGGGAAGCCATGGCGGATTCAGACGAATGTGTACGGAAATGGAAGCACTAGCAGAGGAAGGGAAGAGAGATATTATCTCTGGTTTGATCCATCCAGAGAGTTCCATCAATATAGCATTCTGTGGACCCAAAAGAATATCATGTAAGCCTCTCTCTCTCTCTCTCTCTCTCTCAAATTTTAGTTTAAATTTAAACTATTGGATTAAGGGAAAAGAAGACTTTTCAAAAAAAAAAAAGGAAAGAGAAGAATTTCTAAATAAGTCTACTAAGAATGTCAAATAAGAGTAAGTTATTTTTAAAACTCTAATGAAATCAGAAAAAGGAAATTTTCTAATTGAGATTAAGGAGAATGGGAGTTAGAAGACGATCAGATACTTTGATAGTACCCACTGTTCAATTCAAAATTTTAAATTTTTTATTTTATAATATTGTTGACTGTTTGATACAACAGAAATGTCTGAATCATTACTTTTCACTCAATTTTTTATTTTTATTTGACGTTATTTAGGCCAAATCAATTAAAAAAATTCCTTTTAATTTAATAATTAAGCCAATTAATTATATGAGTATTATTATTCTGAGGCCTTTAGTTTTTGTTTTTCATAGTTAGGTGATCCACTTTATGATGCAGTGCAAACTGCAATTTGTTTTTTAGATTAAGACAAAAAAATCTAAAAATTAACATTTTCAGATTTAAATGCAGTTTATACTAAAAAAAATCTAAAAATTAACATGTTCAGGCTTAAGGCTTAACATTTAAGTACAATCTAAATTTGAAGAACGTTCTAATAAATTAATTTAATTATAAAAATTAAATTTAATCAATCATTAATCAGTGCAAGACATGAATAATAAAAGTTTACCCTGCAATTAATTATAGTAAATTAAATCAAAGTCAAACAGTAGCAAATTAAATTCAAAAAGAATAAACTCACCAAACTCAGAAGGAGAAAGCTTCAAACTTTTCTTAAATTGAAATAATCAAAATCTATCTTTTACAAAGTCGGCCACATGTATTCAAAGGTCTTATTTAAATAAAAAAAAAAAAAAACAAAATACCAAATAAGTGGACTTGGTCAACTGAGTGGGTCCAATCCACACGCTCTTCAGCATCCTCTCTCACTCTCTGTCACGTAGCAAATGGGTTTCCTCTTTCCTTCCTTTTCATCTTATTTTTCCCTCTGATTTCACTGCTTGAAATCAGCAGCCTATTGTTCCACCGTATCTTTCGTACTTATCTTTAGTTCCAACTTCTTCTCCTGCTTTCTCGTTTGCAGTCGGATTCTTCTTATGTTTGGGTTGATTTTCTCCAAAATCTGAATTGGGGACCCACATGCAATGGATGATGATGTGTATTTGTGGGCCCACTAGATTGAGAGCATTTAGATTTAATAATCTCATGGGCTTTTGAGGCCCATGTATGTTTAAATGGACTTTAAGTATGGTGCAAGTGGGTCCATTAGGTTGTGTCCAAGGTCTCGGAAAGCAAATCCATCAATTTTGTCTAATTGGGCGGACTTGTTCTCGACTGGACTTGCATCAGATTTATTGGGTTTGATGCTGCATCACGTTCTAATCGGTTTTATGGGTCCCCACAATGTAGATGTCACATTTATTAGTTCTCATAATGACCACCACCATAATATTAGGTTAATAGAAAAAAAAAAAGTCTTAACACTTAATTCAGTAGGGCTAGGCCATTGGTTTTGCCCATGTATTAATATGTAATACGTTTGGATGTTTTTTATGACAGATTCTACATTGATGAGGTTCCGATCCGAGAAGTGATCCGAAATGAAGAAATGGGTGGGGACTACCCATCCAAACCCATGTCCCTCTATGCCACTATTTGGGATGGGTCCACATGGGCCACATCTGGTGGAAAATACAAAGCAGACTACAAATATGCACCCTTTGTATCAGAATTCACTGATCTAGTCATCCAAGGTTGTGCTGTGGACCCCATCCAAATGGTCCCTAATGCCAAGTGTGTGGGCCCCAATGCTGACATTTCCGGTGCTGACTATGCCGTCGTCACGCCGGAGCGGCGCGGTGCCATGAAGAATTTCCGTGAGAAGTACATGACCTACTCGTATTGTTACGACACAGTGAGGTACCCGGTCAGCCCCCCGGAATGTGTCATTGTCCCATCGGAGAAGGATCTGTTCAAGGAATCCGGGCATTTGAAATTCACCTCGCACCACCACCAACACCGCCGCCGCCAGTCAAAGAGACGCTGTCGGATTCCTCGGGAAAGCTCTAGCAGGCAGGCCGTAATTTGATGTGTTATAATATATGCATACGCAGTAGATATAGTAAAGACTTGGGTGTATGCAATTGTTGATTTTCTTTGGTTTTTTTCTATGTTATTCGTTATTGAGATTGTTATTAATCTAATAATTCTAAAATATTGTTTATTTACTTATTTGTAGAATGGTGAATTCTTAATTTATGTACAAAACAATTTACAGTGATTTAAAACACAATGTCTCAGACTCTCGGGCCTCTATAGTCGTTGATTCTAAGTTTTAAAACAATACCGATACAACATCTCATGTCTCGGTCAATCTAAAAACTAAGAGCTTAAAAATTATCATAATGTAATATTTTATTTTTTCTTATAAAAGGATTAAAACTTTGGTCGAGCCAAAATCGGTATTGGAGTTATTGATCTCTAAATAGATTATAGAAAAAGGTAATTTTTATAAAAATAAAAGTAATTTGTTCGAGATGCTTTTATCATATAAATAAAAGACCAAATATAACTTAAATTTGGATAATTGAGAGGTATGTACTACTTAGCACAAAGAGATAAGATAAACTATTGAAATATGAAGATAATCTTATTGTGTCATAGAGGTAGACTTATTTGTAGAAGTTTTACACTGGGTATCCCGCGGTTTCTTACATATAAATTCAAAAAAAAATAAAGAATTAAAATATATATGATAAATAGTAGAGTGACTGACTCCATGATTTTATAATAGGGTAAAAATGGAGAAAACACAAAGACAATCCTAGTTAAATAGAATTTTGACATATCTCATGATCATGATTAATCTTTAAATCAAGATAAATCACTAGAGAGAATGCTGCTGCTCTTAATTTGCTTTATAGCAGGTTTGATTAAGTGGAAGATGATGACATAGATTTGAAAGTAAACACAATAAAAGCTAGTTCTAGAATTCATGGTCTAGAATCTAGATCGACTTAGGCACAACCATTTTTAAACTAATCTAATTATAATATAGGTGTGTACTTCCCCAATTTAAAATGATGGTTTGCCCATGCCATTTAAGGAAACAAATTACATGGAAATTCTGTCCATTACCTGTTTGTTTGAGTGAGGATTCCTATATTGGATCAAATTTCTATTGAGATTTTTCTTACCATTTAAAACTGAGTAGTCCACATGAACTTCAGGCCCAAACTTCCTCTTTTACTAAAATAATAATAAGAAGAAGAAAAAAATGAAAGGGCTCAGTTACTCAACTCAGTTTGTTATTCAATCTAAGTTACTCTTTCAAAAGTTACAAAATCTGAAGGGTTTTAGTTCAACTGATTGCCTCCCACTTCGGATTCGAGTCCCTATGGTCCAACCTTAGTGTATCTTAGGGGTAGTGGACTCATCCGTAAAGGGTTTTAGTAAGACTGTATCTGAATTACACTCTCGTATTGTGACGAGATCATCTGAAAGGGGGAAAGTGAAGAACTCAAAATCGAACAAATCTTTCCATGGAAATTCTATTCCTGAATAAAAAAAGTACAACAAAATCATATTTGAATTTATCTGTTGTGACCCATCTATGAACAAGAAAATAATACCGTCTAACAATCTGTGCTATAAACATTAATTCAAATGTTAAAAAAAAATTGATGATAATTAACAATGTTAACAAGAGTTGTTGAGGCTGCTAACAAAATCAGAATTACAATGTGTAAAATTAGCTCATGAATCTTGAGTAGAGTTGGATCAACGGCTTGGGTTTTTTAACCTTGGTTAGAAGCCAATTCAGGAATTAGGCCATTCAAGGGAACTGGAATGATCCTCCTATGTCGGTAGTCGGCGATGGAGGACTGATGGCTACCCAGAGAAGTGAGATGGTGACGGCGAGGAGGCCCGACCATATAAAAACAATTGTTGGAGTCTTCCCTCTCCTTCCCATCAGCCCCTTGGCAAATGGGTAGAGATGTGTAAGGACCCAGAAGCTGAAGAAGACTCCACCGAGGAGCCGGCTCCATTGTGGTACTGTACTGTAAAGTGTTCGGCTAACACCGACAGCGATCGCAATCAGGTTTGTTAACATGATGGTGATCGGTGGTATCATAAGCGACGTCCACTTAAAGATGTAGAGGTCTGCAAACTCATCGTCTGCATCGTCGCCGGCTGATTTTGATGTCAGAGTGAATGATATCTCAATCCCCGCAATCACCTTAAGAAGTCCTTGAATAACAGCAGCAAGATGTGCGCTTGTGCCCCCGATCAAAACTGCTCATTGCGCCACCACTCTTCGAGTCTAATTCCTGACCATTTTATCTCAAGCATGGCAAGTGCACAGAGTGTGAGAGTGATGGTCAGAAGGTAGACTAGGAAGGTGACATTGAGTGTTTGGACGATGAATTGGCCGGAGAAGAGCGAAAGGGCAGGAAGGAAACAGTAGACGATTAGGAAGATCGACGTAAACGGGTAGATCCCAACGTTTAAATATGCGACTCGTTGCAAGAACTTCATTCTAGGGCTGGCAAAAATGGCATTGTTGCGGGAGAAGAAGATTTCGACAGAGCCCGTCGCCCAGCGAAGAACTTGGTGTAGACGATCGGTGAGGTTGATGGGAGCAGTGCCGCGGAAGGCGTCACGCTCTGTAACACAATAAACAGATCTCCATCCCCTGTTGTGCATCCGATAACCCGTGACCACGTCTTCAGTCACAGAGCCGTAAATCCATCCCACACTACGGCCCCATTCAGTTTTATCCTCATACCAGCAGGAAATTACACTGACTGCCTCTGCCACTGTTGGTGCATCAAGCAGCTTGCGAGGTGCGGTGAGATCGCCAGGCATGCGAGCATATTTCAACGCTGGAAGAGAAAGAGGTCCGCCTTTTTTTATGAGATCGGCAAAAGACGGGCATTCTTCCTTCTTTTTCTCATCACGAGGGCATTCTTTTTCTAAGACATCGGCAATAAGCTGGCGATCTTTCTTCGAGAGATCGGCAATAGGCCGGCCTTCATACTCAGCTTCCAGAATTGAGTCTAGGAGAAGGGTTGAATTGCCAAATTTCTTAGGCAACAGTGCTTGGTACATATCATTGTCGTCGTCACCTCCCATTCCCAGTGCACGGTTCTCTTCCGAGGCAACGGTTGCAGGTTTTTTACGGCGAGCAAAGCAGCAGCAACTGAGCCAGCTGCAATGATCTTTGGAGTGAGGGGGATCAAAGCCGAAAATAGCAATTCGGCGGAAAAGGCATCCAGTGCCAACATAGACTGGGCCTTGAAGCCCATCGAGAGCTCGCATGTTGACATCAAAGAAGACGGTGTTGTTGTTGGCGTAACGGTCGGAGGGATCAATGCCCTCGAATCTCTGAGGGAATTGGACGTAGCATATGCGTTCCCCACCTCGGTCCATCATGAAACACATGCCTTCCCTCAAGGCATGAGAATTGTAAATGTAGTGATCGCAGTCGAGGTTGAGTATGAAAGGGCCATTAGACATGATGGAGGAGGCCCGGACTAGGGCGTTCATGGCACCTGCCTTCTTGTTGTGGTCATAGCCAGGTCGCTTTTCACGCGAAACGTAAACCAGCATCGGTAGGCGGACGTCAACGTCGGTGAAGTCTATGAGCTTGGAGTCATCATCGCCACACGAGATCCCTTTCAATGGTTCATCACTTGGAGGCTTCAACATCACCTGTATATAGAAACCATTGACAGTTGAAAATTCGTTAGTCTAACAAAAGTTCGTTAAAGTTGCACATTATAAGTGTATATAGGGTTGCTCATTGGCTGGGCTCCCCTTTGTTGAAGCCCATATCCATTTCTATTTTTAAAGCCACCCATGCCGGTTGGCCTTTAAGGCTAAACCCAAGCCCACTCGTTTGGACAAATGAGAAGCACAAGCCTGTCCATTTATTAAATGGGCGAAAAAATGAGCATGAGCCTGGCCCATCAATCAAATACCGTGTTCAAACCCGTTGGTTCACGATTTGAGTTCAAGCTGGATTTGCGCCCATCAACAGCCTAAGTGTATTTCAGTGTGTATGTCACTATGTTGTGAAAGAAAATAAACAAAATGAAAATGATACATCAAAAACTGCAGTATAGAAATTTTATAACAGTGCCCACAAACAAAATTCGAACTACATAAAAGGATCCAAGCACTCAGATTTACCTGTACAATTCCAGCATGATCACCCCTTGAATGATCTGTTGTCGGAACACTCCAAGTGCCAGGCCACTGCGTTCGGTCAGCCATCCAAATAGCTTTAGGGATCTTAACACTTTCAATCAGTTCAAGATCCGCATTTGGTCTTTGGGATTTCATGGCATTAATCTCCTCACGAGTATTTTGCGCTTCAGACCGTCGTCGAATTGCATCTGGCAAGGCATTGATTCGGACCTTGAACTCATCATACTCTCGCTTTACTAGTCTCCGGTCCCTAACAAAATCTAGCTTCACCTTGTTTTTGTAAGGATCCCCTGTAGAATTGAAATAGCACTCTGGGTTCCTTGGCTCTATGTCATGTTTTCGGCAAAATGGGACCCAAATTTCTGCAAAGCTTGCAGCTTCAGCCATAGCTTCAAAGGTTAGAAGTGCTCCTCCATCGTCCGAAACATAGCAAGAGAGCTTCTGAACAGGGTAATTAGCTGCAAGAATGGAGAGAATGGTATTTGCAGTGACCAATGGTGGTTCCTTCTCTGGGTCGGCTGTAGAGACAAAGACGTCAATGCCAGGAAGATCATTCTTCTCTCTTTTTGAAGAATCAACCTTTTTAGGATAATTTTCCTCTTCGGAGTTGCTCGGACCAGACTCTTGACATTTACTTTTATATGGCTCTTCAGAATTCTCTTTTGGGATTGCGAAATTAGCAGTTCGATCTACTTCCTCTTTGGAGCTGTCAGGACCTGAGCCTTTATATGGCTCTTCAAACTTCTCTTTCAAGATTGCGAGATCGGTAGCACGGTTGGTGGGGAACAATTTGGGAAGCTGATCAAGCAGCCACGAGAACGCAAACCACAGCTCACACACAACAGACATACCCCATAACCAGATTGCATCCCTGTTTGGGTGCTTGATTCTCCATGCCAAAAACAGACCAAGGACGACCATTCGAACAAAAATAATAAGCCTGTCGGAAATCAATGGCAGAAAGAATTCATAAGAATGCAATTGACGTCGAAAATAGGACTGAAAGAAAAAGTAAAATTAAATCAACATTTTGGAAAATAGAGGTACCTATATGGACTGAGAACTGCTGCAGGGATCTTCAATTTGCGAGTAAGAGGCCTCCCGGGGTTGTACGTTGTCTCCAAATGTGCTCTTCCATTCCCATTTCTGAATCTCCCATTCTCTGGCCAGATAACACTCCCATATCCATAAGTGCCACTTGTTTGAAACAAAAATCGGTTGTAATCAAAATCCCCAGTATGGCTCCTGATCAAAGACAACCTCCTCTCCAGATTTGACATCCCATCCGGTGGTGGAAGGGAAAGTGGTCGCCTTGTGTCGACACTCAGCTCATTCAAATCAGTTTCCTTGTAGGGATCCTTACATCCCGGGCAAATTCCCCCTCCCGTTTTAACAGCATCTATATAACATTCCCGACAAATCTTGAAATCACATTCACAGGGGAGGATCTCTTCACCATGCTCATCTCGCATGATCTTTTCATCACATCCCCGGACTGCACAATAAGATCCCCTGCCACGGGCCATTTGAGAATGATTGGATTCGGATTCGATAATCTTGTCCATGAAGTGAGCTCGTGTGGCGCTATTGAATCCACCCGTGAAGATAGAATTTGATACATATTGCTCTTCGACTTTCGTGGAGATAGCAAGGTCCATGGGCTGGTTGTCGGGGGTTGGAGGGATATGGACAGTGTAGTTTGCAAACTCAGTGCTGCTCATTTCGCTGTCGAGATCATCCCTCGAGAAGTTGGTATACCGTCCAGAGGACGTTCTCCTGCCAAATGAAATAGTTGGAGGGAGTGGGTGCCTATTCTGCTGCATTTCAACGTCTGAAATGCGGCCGGAAATGGAGTAACTAGAAGTCATCATCGAATTCTGTCAATGCTACCAATGTTACCACAGAAACACCAATCATCCAAACCTGAAGATTTTATAGAGAATTGAATTAAAATCTGCAATAATCTCAAAAAAGCAGAAAAAGTGACCACTGAATGTGAAATACATTAACCAGAAAATAGAGAAACAAATCATTTGAAATTGAAAAATGAAGAAAAAAAAGTTCTTTAATAGAACCAAACATGAAAACAGACCAGAAAAAGATAAGCCTTTGCTATTTTTGGTATCTGAGAAGTCAGTGGAAATTGGAATTATATGGAATTTTAAAATCCACAGAATTCCAATTCCACAAAGGAATCCAGGCTAAGAAAGAGGCCCTCCAGCTAAAGATAATAATCACAAGTACTTGTTTAAGCTTTATCAATGCATAGTTTCATACAAAAACTGAACAATAGAAATCATCTCTAGAAGAGTGTAAAAACTCAAAAATTGGACTTGAATTCTGATCTAGTCAAGTAACTCGGGGGCAAGTTTCTCAACTCAATTTGGAAAACTTAATATAACTAGTTGACTCACTCAACTCAGAGGATTTTTTTCCAGGTTTTTCAATATGACCTCTATCAATGCATACTGGAAATGCCAACAGAGAATAAACAATAGCCCAATGCTGAAATTTATATGGAAACTAGGCTGATTTGCAAGAAGGGGAAATTCTGGAAAATAGCAAATTTTAACATAAAAATATATATTTCCATGTATTCAGAAACCGTTAATTTTCAAATGCCTGAATAAAAACATGAAACAAATTTAAAAAAAAAAATGAAATATATAAAAATGAAGTGGTTGCTTGAATGCCCTGATTTCTTTTGCTTGAAATCAGGGGTTGCACCGTCAATAGAAACATGCAAGAAGCACTGGCTTCACCAAATAGAACGGGGAAACTTCAGCACTTTCCAAAGAAAAGAAAAATCCAGAAAATCTATAACCGGAAGTTTTCTAATTAAACATGAAGAGCTGACTTTCCTCTCGCAAAGCCACTCAGAAAAATACAAACTTGCAATAATAATTCTTGCCCCAATAAAAAAAGGCTTGAATCAAGGAAATCCAAAAATAATAACAATAAAAGGAACGAGGAACCTCTGCACTTCCAAGAAAAACAAAAACCAATAAATAAATTTCTAGCAGAATGGAAAAAAAAAATGGAATAACTTTTACCACCATTAGTCACAGAGTTTTTTTTTTTTTTAAACAAGAAGCTTGCAGTGTTTATTAGAAAAGACAGAAATCTACAAAAATAAGGGAGGAATCCCAACACTTTCTAAGGAAAAATAAAACCCAGAATATTTCTAACTGGAATTAAATAAAGGTACTACTTTTGACCACCATCATTCATAGAAACAAGACTTGCAATGGTTTTCTGATAAAATGGTTGAAGCACAGAAACGCACAATAATAAGTGAAAAAGCTCTGCACTTTCCAAAGAAAAAGAAAAACCCAGAAAATTTTGAACTCAATGGAAACAAGAAGGAACGTCCTTTCCTACCATGGTCACTCATAGAATAAAGAAACTTACAGTGTTCCTGCAGAAAGGAAGAATCCACAAAGATAAGGAAGAAAGTCCAACGCTTCTCAAAGAAAAACAAAAGCCCAGAAATTTTCCAACCAGAATGGAACAGAGTCACGACTTCTCTCTTCCGAATCACCACACGAAACCACACGCCATTTTCTTTCGGAATCGGTGGTTGGAGGAAAAACCTTTGAGAGATGAATTCTTATAAAAGGAAGAACGAAACTGAGTTAAAATCATGCATCTGAAGCTTACATGGCGACTTGTCTTCTTCAACAAAAGTCCAAATCCAACATTCCATTGCAAAAAAAGAGAGAAATGGAAAGAGAAAAATAATAGAAGATTGCCGGCGGTAGTCTGCAAAATCGGGATACTGATAAGGAATTTTTGGAGAGTTTGGATTTCGTAGAAAAAAAAAAGGAAAGAAGGAGCGAAGAAGGAATCGCAGAGATAGCTCTTCGAATAGAGTATCCAAAATACTAGAATTTCGATTTCTGCTTACAAAGCCACTGAGATTTTTCTGCGTCTGATACGTTGATATAAAACCGTACGACACGTGGCAATATTGTGGGTCACATTAGCCGTAAATAATGAAACTAGATTAGCAAATTTAAATCGTTCCACTTTTTAAATTTTCTATCAAAGGATATAAATTTAACGGATGACTTTGAAATAAATATTTATCATTTTAATTTCTTAGTTACTTTAGTTCAATAATTAAAGAGTGTTGAATAGGCTAATTTGGTATAAAATAATTATAATACGTTTGATTTTTGGTGAGCTATCCTCCCACGGGTATTTTGTGTATACATATAATACCTATTTTTCCCTTCACTTCCTACATCGAAAATGTAAAACAATAGAAATGTCAGAAATCGGTTTACCAAGAGTAAAATCGGCTCACCGGATAACTCGTGGACAATAAAATCTGCTCTCTAAATTACCTGTGAACAGTAAAATCGGCTCTCCGAAAACTAGTAAAAGATCGGATTGGTAAACCGATTTATGACATTCCTATTGTTTTACATTTTCAGCAGGTGAAGAGAAAAATGGATATCATAGTAAAACCTATGTCTGTATACACAGAGTGTCCGTGGGAGAATCCGTGGCCTTGATTTTTTTATTCCCACTCATTTTTCCATCCTTGCATTCTTGATAGCTGTTAAAAGAGAAATACTTGCTTTCTAATTAATACTGTGATTTAAAGAGTTAGCCCCATTAGGGGAGATTTAATCAAGATTATTCCAAATTTAGTAATCTATGACCCATCCTTAACTATCTTTGAGTGATGTCCATAGATCTTTCCAGACGCTACTTAGCAGGGGTGCAAAATTCAGTTAATCTGCATTTATTATTAATTAAGTCACTATTAACAAAAAAATAATCATAATAGTTAGATAATCAAAATAAGAAATATTTGGCATATTAACATTAAATTATCATAAATGCTATGTTTTTTAATAGCTAAATTCATTGGCAATTACCCATGTTTTTCTTATTAAAATTTGGAACTAACAATGAAGTTCTCGTAATTGATATATCAATAATTTCTTCGCTAATTAATAATTTTAGTATTTATAATGAAATAATTGATGTAATTAAAATTAAAATTATGTAATGAGTCAATTATGTGTGGGTTTAGTTTCAGATTGATGGCGCTGACCAATCATAATTCCATATGTCTGTTTAATTAGTAAAAGTTGAGTGTAATTTTTGAGGCAGTTGGAAAGATGACGTGAACCAAAAGAAATTGGGCTGCACATGCCCCTAATTAGTAAGAAAGTGGGCCACCACAAATTTAGGCAAAAGTTGAGTATGTGGGCCCTACATCTCTTGGGATTTTTTTACCATCGCAGCCATTTTTTTTTTTAATTAACATTTGGAAAATTACGGAATCTTTTAGATACATGTAGTAGAAAATTCAACATTTTATTCAAATTTTGATTATTATTATAGTATTCAATGCATAAATTGCAATTAAAGCGTCACTTGTATTCCCATGCGAGCTTAATTTTAATAGATGAACTTACGTAGATACTTTAAATTTTAAAAATATATAAGTTTATAAATTTATATCTTTATTAAATTAATATTAACAAAACACAATAATAATTATTCAAAAAATATAAACATACTGGTAACTAAACTTCTAAGAATATTATGTAAGCACATATTATACATAATACATGTATATTGTTGAAAAAATGGAATTTTTCATTGAAAATCCTTAAAAAATGGACGTATTGGATGGAAAGAAAAGTAAAAAAAAAAAGTCAAGGCAAGTCAAGCGCAAAATGAGTCTGAAGCTTAAGCGAGAATTTGAACTCAAATAAAGCACATTATTAACTATTATGATTTTTCATAAATTTAAAGTTTATTTACTAAGTTTTAAATTTCCATTTTTTTTTTAACTTACGTGTGGGAAATCACGAGATACCAGCCATAATACGTTTAAATATTTTTCATACTTATGGAATTAGTCTAAGATACAATTCAAGTGAAGAACCTTTATTTTTTTTAAATGAAGAACTAATTTAAATGAATTATGTAAATATAATCTTTAAATTTCAGCCAATATTACCGTTCAAAAAAAAAAATCAGCCAATATTATAATTCTCAAACAACCTCTAGTTTTTTTTTTAAAGAAACTACAAATGACAAAGATGTTGATGAAATTTTAACACAAGTAATAATTAACTATTTTGCAATTAATATTTTTATCATTTAAATTAAAATATTAGAGAATGTCTCTTCAGTATTTTCCTGTGATTTTTTCCTCTCAAATTTATTTTCTAATATTCTACTAAAAAAATACAAGAAAGACAAATGGATAAATATTATATTCTAAACTTTTAAAATTAAACTATAGTTCTTAGATTTGATGCCTTTCAAATTACCTGATATACAAGATTTGTAGGTGATTCCGAGTTTGCCCATATGGGTGTAACTCAACTGGTTAACCTGACATTTCAAGAAGTGGAATGTGCCAAGTTCGAGCTCTCATGACCTAATTTGGTGTACCCTAAGAGCAATGGGTATCATCCTTGGAGATTTCACATTGAGTTTCCAGCGATTTTGCATAAGTAAATTCAAAAAAAAAAGATATGAATATTCTTTATATATATATATATGTATATAAAAGAAAAAGACAAAAAGGTCATACTTCATGTGAAAGCTTTCATGATTTTCTAAGAAATAGCAATGAAGAATATTTCTTAAAAACCATTTTGAAATGGAAGCGTGTTTGGCTAGTACAGTGGCCAGCTGCCATATAATTTTATTTATTTTGTGTTTTATATGCTGGATTGCTTGTAACTCTTTTATGCCAAAAGACGTAGGTCTAGAGCCATTGCTGTATACAACATGGCAAAAAGATTAGAAAAAAGGGTTAACTCTACAAAGTTGGTGCCTAAATAAAAATCTGATCTCTAGATTTAATTTGAATAACTAGAATCACATCAAAGATCGCTAGACTTAGAGTTTAATCAATTTCAAATTACAAAAAATTAAAATTCAATGGAACTAGAGCGATCGCCAAAAACCCACTTTTCAAAATTAGTCATATGTTGTGAGAGTTGTTATTAAAAAAAAAAAGTCATGAAGATCTAATTTTTTTTTTTTGAGTTAAGTCAACGTGAAGAGAGAAAACCTAATACCCAACATGAAAATATTAATATAATATATACTATTTTAATATAATTATAAAGATATTTGCATGTCTATATTCTCTCTTTGATCTAAACTATGATGACACTTTATTTCCTTTATTTTTGCACAATTTTTTCTTTTCATGACATTTTGATCCTTATCGCATTCTCTCGATTATGTTTATATCTTTTACTCTATTTAATTTTATAATTATATTTAAATATCTAACTTTTTTTTTTAGACTCAATAAAGTGGTGGGTCTTTGTTTAGAAATTTTGGGCAAATTGAATGAGCAAATTTGACCCTTTCCATGCCTAGTTATTGTCCATTTCAATTTGAAGGACAAGCAGCAGTCTGTGTCTTTGCCCATTCCGGAGGTTACATCCAAGAAGATTGGACAAAATTTTCAAATCGATTGGAATTAAGTAATTAACTACTAATTAAGTATTTATATAATCCGGCATGAAAAAAATTTATTCTCCAATCCAAAAAAGACAAACAGAAATGGACGGCTATGATGATACATAACCAATGATGGAAAGTTTCCCGATATACATGACAAAAAGCCGATTGATATTTGATACATAGTTGTATTTTTTTTTTTTTTTGATTGTTCAATTAATTACAGTTGTCGATTTGTTTCAAAGATTAGCACACAATTAATTAATAGATAATAGAAAAATAATAACTAAAAATATTAAAATTAATTCAAATTCAATATTAATGAATTGGGCTTAAACTCTCAACTCAATCTGATTAACAACACTCGTAATCGTAAGATACAAATTGAATATTATAAGATTTTAACTAAAGTAGGTTATCCTTGCATATTTTCAACTAGATAATGGAAAATGTCAAAACCAAACACGGAAATAAGTGATGTGGTTGTTGAGTTTATTTGTGTGAATGTTATTTAAATAAATAAAAGGATTCGTTTCTATTCCATTCCTGCACAAAATGGATTTTTTTTTTATGAAGTTTTGATAATAGACATTCAATTTCAAATATCGAATGGAAATATTTTTCATTTTGAGTCTTTATAGATGAAAAAAATTGATAAATATTATATTTTATTAAGATAAAATTGACAAAATTCTATAAGTAACAATTTAGAATGTGAAGTGGTAGAAGATTTTTTCTTCTTGTTCCTCTTTTTTAATAATATGTGTATCTTTACACTATATTGAAGTTGAGATTAATCACTCAAATACACAAAAATACATGACACCTCCTCTCTTCTTTTTTTCTTGCTTTTTTTTTGAAATTTACTTGTGGAAAATCACAGGATACCCAGCGTAAAATCTGTTCTTTGAAAGTAAAAATAGAAGGAAAAAATGGTTGTGAAACAATCAAAACCCTTACAAAGGATATAGAAAAAATAGTCTATGGATACAAGCGAGAGTGGTCCAAAGAAAATGGCTTGGGTCAAATATTTCCTACGTTAACTAGACTTGTTTCGAATCAAAAAATCTAGAATTTGGTAGAGAAACTTTGAATCTGACTAACTTAAAGGATATACAAAAATACTTTTTTTAATCCAATGATTCTATCTCATTCGTAAGTGCAAATATAACATTGCTTCATTTCTCATAAGTCATAACCTACTACACCAAACACTAAAGGAAAGGAAAGTTTTAAAATTATATTTTCATTTTTATCTCTGTTTTATAAAAATATGGGTTGTGCTTCTTTTTTTTTTTCTTTTTTCAATTTAATCTTTCATTTTTATTCATGTTCTATACAAATTTGGGCTGGTAAGGTCAAATTAAGTAAATCAAATTTCTAACTCAAGTCAATCTAATCTCACTTTATAAAATTCAAGCTGGATTAGATCTAAATAAAACTAAATCATCAATTAACCATTTTCATCATAGTTCAGTATTGTGTTGAACCCAATTACATACCAATGTTTCAAAGTGGTTCAACCCAAATGGAGATTGGATCAAACAGTTCAATTCAAATTTTAAGACACCATTATATATAACCAATCAAACTTAAACTCAGCCTAATTTCCATCGATCCAATCTGAACCATTGATCACAAATGAAATCTCAAGAGATTAAACAAACGAACTTAAGGAGCACATCACATCAACATTCTCAAATATTTTATTGGATTTGGTAATAGCAATGGGTTTTTTTTATTTGTATTGAAGAAGAAAAATGAATGTGTACGCAGTGTATTTCTCCATTCTACATGACTTCTTCTATGACAGTGCCACAACATAGTTATCAAGGTTACACTTGGACGCGGTTTCCGAATGAAAGTGACATGAGAAATATCACCTGTTTGAATGAATTAGAAAATCTAAAGAAAAAATATCAATTTTTTTTTTTTTTTTTAATTTACATGTGGAAAACCGCAAGATACCCAGCGTAAAACCCTCACGTGTGAACCCACTACCTCTAAGGCACACTAAGGTCAGACCATGGAGGCTCGAACCCGCAACTCCCTGTTTCTTGAAGTGAGAGGCAACTTTTTTCGATGATCTAAATGTGCAGACTTCTCATCTGTAGGGGACTTTACTGCACTAAATTCTTTGGAACATGTACACACTACCCTACACTCATATACCGGCTCCAAACAATGAAAAGTAACTATATGGGAAGTAGTCTAGAAGTGTTTGAACATGAACCAAACTCAAAACCTTCTTTCACCAAGAGAGTTTCTTAACCGTCAAGCCAACTCCCTCCGAATTAAAATATCAACTTTTTCAACATCGGAAATTATCACTTGATTTGGGTTTTACAACCGAAATTAGAATGCCAACGATATAAATTTTTCAAATTTTATTAGTTAATATTTTGTTCATATTGATCATTTCAGCTGATATATAATATTCAATAAAAAAATACAATAATAATTTTATTGAAAATGGTCCTAAAAATTAATATCCCCAAGATTTAGGGTACTCTCTGTGAGTGTTATTTTGTTTAAGAAAAAAGGGGCCCAATATCGGCCAAAATGGCAGAAATATCGACAACGTTTGTCATCCCAGTAAGGGTCTGATATGTCGATTGGTCGGATCAGGTTGGGCTTACAGTGGACTTAGACCCTTCATGGGTCCAGCTGATTGGATCCATACCATACCCAAATGCAATTAAAAAAAATTCATTGATGGAGTTAAAACAGTTATGATCATGATAAATTCTTTCTTTAAATATAGAACATACTTAAAATAAAATGTAAAAGATAGAGTATGTGAGAAATTACAACTCAGTAAAGAAAAAGAAAGACGAGCCTAATATATCTTTAATTGTCACAGACTCACAGGCTAGACCCAAATATTAGGCCAGGTAGAAAAAGACTTGCATCTTCCTATGTTACACCAAGCACAAACCCCCGCCCAAGAAGGGGTCGAAAATTCGGCTCATCCGAATTTTCGGCATATTTCATCTCGGCTGAGATTTTTCTCTCTCCTCAATTTTTTTTTTTTTTAAATCTCAGTGGCTTTTTTTTTTGAAAAAATTCGTTTAAAAAAAATGCTGTTTTTTTTTTAAAATTAAAAAATAAAAATATCAAATATCCGCCGAGATATCGACCGGACCCATGCCAAAATTTATTTATTTTTTAAATAAAAATTAATAATCAGCCTAGATCTCAGGCATATCAACTGATTTTTTTTTTTTATCTCTGACCGATACTGTGCATATTGGCGAGATATCTCGGGATTTGATTTCGACCCTTTAATCACACTATGTTCCCAAACAAGGTCTCAAAGACCCGGCAGGTCCTTGGGCCTGGACTTTCACACTTTTAGGTCAGTCTCTATCAACCAATTCCCATTACTGGGCCGACTCATATCTAAGCCAATTGTCATAGGTTCAGTTGCACCTTAAAAATGGGCTTGAAATTATTTAAGTGCGAAGCTAACTTAACCCACTGAGGATGGAGTGATGGCCAAAAACCCACCTTAAAAAGCGGGAGTTTTGATTTTGATTCCCACTCTATCCCACTTTCTACTCATTTTTGCCGAATTAGCACACTTACTTGTGTGAAAAAAGATTGGTACATTTTTCAGAATTGCCAATGAAATAAAATTCTTTGTTATGTTGACTACTAGACGAACCAAAAATAAGTAAAAGAACCATCCGCAGAGACCGTACTATCGCATCCAACTACAACAGGAACTCATCAACTACACTTGCTTTGATTTGCTACTGCACAGGTAGGGGTTAGCAATTTCAATAATTTTCTGTACAAACACCATACCATATTACCGACCTTCTCGAACTCCACTGCACGACGTGCACCGCCAGAAGAACTGATATGCATCCAGCTCTTGAACAGTTTGGGCACTTGGGTCGCCTGAACCTGAATCTACAACAGCATCTGATAATGGAGGTCGTCCTAGTGGATTGACAGAGGTTCTGCTTGATCTTCTTGAGACGAGTCTGCGTGGTTATGTTCTCCATTTCTCGGATGAATCGGGAAAGGTGGTGAATATAGTCTGGATAAAGTTCAAGGTTGCAGTGGCCACCACCTTTGATCCACAAGGGCTCATATGGTTCCTTGGCTAACTTCCATAGCCCATTGCCATGGAAGCAGTTTACGACATCATCCTCAGTACCCTGTCAATGGCAAAACATTCATTCATTCATTCACCAAAGACGAACATTAAATATAGAGGTGGAGAATGCAGCAATTCATCCCAGTAAAAATAAGAAAGGATATGGGCAAGGTTTCTGTAATAAGAGTGTTCACAAGGTTGGCTTTCCTCATCTGAGCTCGCACACTTTGTTATATCAAAAGTCCAAGCCCACCCTTAGTCCATCAGGCTTGTTAAGCTAAAGCTAAAGCGTCTGCCCCCACCACCAAGATGAGATTCCACTGTGTTCATTTCAGGGGAATTTAAGAGAAACCAAGAGATTCTCCTTCTCTCACTTGTTTGGTATTTTACCAAACAGTGGAAGTGCGCTCCACTTTTCTATCTCCACCTTTTTACATGTAATTACCAAACAAGATACATGGGAATACCTAAACACCAGAATCCTCTACTTTAAAAGAAAATTGGAAAACTTTCTCCTTATCCAAACACAGCTGCTCAATAAATTTAAATACTAGTTCGGCTCATAGTTTTGAAACAGTTGAGGGCATTCAATCTCATGTTTTTCGTAACTTACGTGTATTACAAGCACCGGACACTTCACTTTCTGAATTTTGTTGATGTTCTGCATTGGAAAAAAATAAGATCTTTTTTTTAGCAATTCACACAAAAGAAAGGAACAAAACTATGATACAAATTGTAGCGGGCAAGGGATGTAACTGTACTTTGTAAATGTCGAAGCACAACGTAAACTTGACATGGCAAACAACACGAAGACCTGAGAGTATGCCACTATGAAGAACAACGCCTCTCAACCTGGGCAATGTAGCTGCCAAATGCAAAGTCGGGCCGCTACCGACGGATTGCCCGTACAAGATCAAATCTTCCTGACTCACACCATACTCTGTTTCAAGGCACTCGTATACAGCCTCAATGTCTGCATAAGTGTTGGATTCACTCGCCTGAATTTCATAAGCAAAGACAATTTCAGTATATAATAATACATCATCCAACCTATAAACCCACCAACTCAACCAATACCAATATTTTAAAAATTGAATCACATAGGAAAATCGTTATACATCTTGAATAAAAAATGTGAATCGATTCTATAATCGTTAAGATTCATGTTGTTGAAGTCCCACTATCCACAAATTCTAGCATCCACCGAAATCTTACAGATTTTTAACTGACGAGTATCATTCAACAGATTTTGTGTACTTTTAAGATTTTAGCATGGAATGATATCATCGATTGTTAAAGAAAACAAATAACAAAGCAATAATCAATGTTTCCCTAGCATTGCAAATAAATAAGCAATACATAAAATAACAATAAATGATAATAATAATAAAATCATTCCCTATGCATGAGGAAAATATTATTGTTTTCCATATACTCTTTAATGGTAAATGGTACTGCAGATGAAAACCTGGATGATACGAAAAAGACAGTAAGAATTTTTCAAAAGTTTAAAATGATTACTTAAAATAAAAATAGTAAAAATTAAATATTTTTATATAAACTAATTATTAAAAATGAGTAAAACAATAATAAAATACCCATCTCAAAAGAAAATGTTACATAAACCAAGAGCAGAACAAGTTGAGAAAAAAGAGTGAAATTTGCTCATTCCACCGAGGAGGGGTCACAATGGATCAGAACAAGGAACGAATTCATTCATAAATAAAATAGCAACTAAGATACAATATATGCTTTAGGACTTAGATATCCATCTCAAAAGATGTGATAAGTGGATTGACTCAAGTCCTTTATAAATTCTTATCTCTCTCTCCACACTTTTAATGTGGAACTCGTTCGTAGCCCCAACAATCCCCCTCGAGCGACACATGAAGTAATCTGAGATTTACCTGACTATGATACCACTTGATAGGACCTAAGTTTTCATCCTATTAGGTAAAATAACTCAAGTCCTTTATAAACTCTTAGATCTCCCTATATACTTTTAATGTAGGACTCATTTGCAGTCCTACATTATATGAAATAATGAAAAGATTATACTCTCTTTATCCCAAATTAGTTATCTTATATAGATTTTGGAATTGTCCCAAAATAGTTGTCTCATTTATATTAGAGTAGCATAAAGTCTATTGAAAATAGATGAGATCACATGGAGTTCCTTAAAAAATACAAATGTTTCAAATGAAAAAACTAAAATGAGATAGAAAAAATAATAAATAAGATTAGAAAAAAATTACAACGAAGGCCATAACCAAAAGCAAGACATCAGAAAGTTCACACTAGTCTAAGAGAAAAAGACAACGAAACATGATTCCATTGTCTTCCTTTTCTTTTTATATAGATAACATTATTTCCGACTCTAATCATGAAAGCTTAGTAATCATTTCTCTTGAGAAAATTAATACAAACAAATTCCAAATAGCATGATAGCAAGAAACGATTTCCAAAGACTAAATTGAAAGTGTAAAGAAAACGCGAGAGAAGAGAATGAGGATTAGGGGTGCAAAATTATTGTTATTGGCCGATATTGTGATATTGGCCGATATTGTGAATATCGGCCGATATAATACATATCGACCGATATTTGGTACTCTGATGAGGATAATACGTACCTTACCGGTTGAAGCTCCATATCCAGAATAGTCATATCTGCAGATTGAAACAAGAAGAGAAATCAATTAGAACCTTAATAATTTGAAACCCAAGAATTAAAAAGAAAAATTCTAAAACCAATGATAAATCTCTAAATCATTTCAAACCAAGTGCTATAGTTTTTCCCAGATTTTTTTTTTTTTAAAAATGGTTAAATGCTTAAATCTATAAAGCAGAAACTGATAAATCACTATAATTCATACGAAATAAATAAAAATGATCCCATGTTGTCACCCTAATGATAAAGATGATAACAAATCGTGTTATTTGAGATTAAAAAAAAAGCTATTCCTATAGTTTTGAAAATTATAAAAGTTATTCATATCTTTTGAATAAATTGCAACCTCTTCCCTCTGGCATCCTATATATACAAAGTATCTTTGAATATTTACAAAGCTGCAATAATGAATACTTGTAGAAAATGACTTTTTTAAAAATAGTAAAACATAATAAAATTTGTTGAGCGATCCTCCACACACATTTTGTTTAATCCGACACGGATTTTAAGAAAAGGATTCGACGAGCCAATTTGAAGAGCAAAATAGATAACTCATATCGGGTTACATAAAATGCCCGTGAGAAAATTGCTATATAAAATTTACAATAATTCTTGAACAAATCAAATTCTTCTGAGTACTAATATTTTATAAGCTGAACTGTTAGTTAAAGGGTTTATATCATAATGCAGTTGATTAAAGTTATATTTAAAAATAAATCATCATAAAGTATTAAAAAAATTGTAGATCATCTTCCACCCATGATACCAAGGTAGAGTCAATGAAAAATGACACTTCAGTGATGAAGTCGAGAAGAATGAAAATTGTAATAGTTTTTTTTTTAAAAAAAATTGATGTGTTAAAAAATAGAGATGGGTTCAAAACTCAACTGTTTGGCTTAGTTTTAAAAACACTAGTAAGCAAGCATTAATTGAATGAAAAAATAAAAGAAAAAGAAGAAATCAACATACCCCATGAGATTAACCTTGAGATTGAGCTTGAGCTGGACGAAGAGATCGTATAACTGACCAAGATCGGCTGCATTTCCATGAGAATACAGAACTGTAAGCCTAGCATAAGGATTTCTCAAATAAAAGGCCACGATCTTGTTTCCTCTCTTGGTATCGATCATCAAAACATCCATGGAATTGTCGCAAGGGATGCCGGAAACCACCACCCTCCCGTCCTCTTCCTTCTTCACCGTATAGGTCGGCGGGTTCGGTGGAAAGAAGGCAAATTTCGACGCCAGCTGAGATACCCAGCAACCCATGTCCCGCCCCAAGCTTCAAAACCAGCTTTCCTCATCAAACCACATCAGAAAATGCAAAAAGATTGGATTTTTTTATCTGGGTTTTGGTAGAGACAAAAGTAAGGATTTTCAACAATATCGTCTCTTTTCTTGGAAAGATTGGATTTTGGAAACGGGTTTTTGATGAGACACTGGAAAAGGGGAAAAAACAGTGACTAAAAGTGAAAGAGAATGGATTTTGTATTTGGGTGGTGTTTGAAATAGAAAAGACGGGATTTCCAACAATCTCTCTCTCTCTCTCTCTCTCTCTCTCTCTCTCTCTCTTGTGGAAAGATTGGATTTGGAAATAGGTTTCTGATGAGACACTGAAAAAATAGAAGAGAGCAGAAGTGAAAAAAAAAAAAAAAGGATTGGAATTTTGTAACTGGGTTTTGTTTGAGATAGAGAGAAAGACAAGATTTTTCAACAATCTCTCCTCTCTTCCTCTTTTTCTTCTCCTTTTCTCCTTTTTCTTTTCTGGGTGGGAAGATGACAGGGAGAGAAAATGATCAGATTTTGGAAATGGGTATTCGATGAGGCACTGGGAAAATTGAGATTGAAAAAACAAAAAAGTTTGGATTTTTGTATCTGGATTTTGATTGAGATAGAAAAAGAGACAGAGGAAAATAGAAACAGGATTTTCAAGAAGCTCCTCTCTCTCTCTCTCTCACTTTTTTTCTCCTTTTCTGGTTGGGAAGAGAGAGAAGACGAGAAAAAGGATAAGATTCATTTGATGAGACAGTGGAATAGGGAAAGGGAAAGGAGATTGGTGGATTCTTAGGGAAATCAGTAGGCTCCTTCTAGGATTTTAGCATCACATTTTTGTCTGAGAGTGAGAAGGATGAGGTTTTCAGCATGCTTTTTCTCTCCCCTCTCCTCTCCTCTCCTCTCCGTCACTTTTCTTTTTCTTCTTTTTATAGGGAGGAGAAGTACAGTTGGAGGTAGTGTTAGACAGAGAGAGAGAGAGAGAGAGAGAGAGAGAGAGAGAGAGATGAGGGGTTCAGGGAAAGCGGAAGTGGAGCTGAAGGAAGTGTCTGTACTCTCTACTCTGTACTCTGTACAGAGGTTTTTGCTTTACAAACGTAACTTTCAACAGATTTTTAAAAGTATACAGATTAGAGCAATGATCATATCTCTATAGATTATAGAGGGACTTATGTGAAAGATAATAGGAATAGTAGATGACTAAAAATGAATCCTATGTAATTATTTTATTCTTTTTATTTTAGAATTTTAATTATTATAAATAGCCAATTTTTAATATATTTTTTATTTGTATAATTAATTTAATAGTGAAAATGCATAAAATAAATATCAAAACCAAGTTTAAATTTTAAAAATGAAAATTTTAAATATTTAAAAAATACTAAAGACAAATTCTGACACATCTTATAGAAGCTTTTATTTCATTATTACATCTAAATTATAGATTTAACTCCTATGAAATATGAACACCAGACAATCAGTTTATAATTTTTTTATTAAATTCTAATATTATTATTAATTTTAAATTAATATAGTAGATGATTAAATACTCTGAATAAAAATACTTAAATATTTTAATAATTGTATTTTCTGTATACAGTCACTATAAAATAAATTACGAGAGAGAAGAAGAACAAGACAAAGGGTAGTAAGATTTTTTTTAGTGGGACTTTTTAATATTATTTTTTATTAAATGCATAAATATATAATGCTTTATTATTAATTGATCATTCTATCAATAATAATTACATTAAAATCAAAGAATAAATATTCAGATCAATTGGAAATGTACATTATCATATAGTTTTCCTTTAATCACATCTAATTATATAAAATTTAAAATTTATTTAAAAATAGTCTTAATATCAAATCTTTTTAACATTATCGGTAGAGTTTTGATCTGAAACAAGTTCACTGAGTTCGCTGTCAGTTCTCGTGGGAACCAATTTATCGCGATATTTAAAGAAAATGATTGTGTCGTAATATTTCGCATGATTATCGGAAGTGGTCCTTGGAGTGATTAGCTGTAACACACAAGTCTTTTAAAGAGTCGTAGAATTTATATAATTAAGGGAGGTGATTGATTTAATCTTACACAGTTACACGTGCTTAAAAACTCGATAAAACTTGGACGAGTCGATGCATGTGATTCGACTCAAAACGAGTCAACAAATTTAATCGACTAGTTATTTGGTTTCAATGAATTTAGAGTGGAATTTGAGTTCTTGAATTTTCAAAGTTTGTATAATTCAAAAATTGAGAAATAATCATATCATCGATACTTTTAATAATAAGGAAAATCGAAATTTTTGTAGAGTTTTAAGTCATTGAAAATCGAAATTTTGGTACGTCATAAAAATTTGAAATATGGTTTAGAAAATTTCTAAAAAAATTATAAAAAAGGAAATTAACATGAGATTCTTTTAACGAGGCTCTCTAGCTATCTAATATTAGAACACAACATGAATAAGTTCAAAATTTAGATTTGCTTCAAAATTCGAGTGATTTAATTGAGTTACATGATTTAACCCGTAAAGACTCAATAAATTTCTTTAATTTATTTGACTCAATATTCTATCGAGTCAAGTCTAACTCAAAATGCCACGTCTTCTAATTCAACTATTCATATTTCGACTTTAATTTGCATTATTAGAAAGCATTTCTTAATTTAATCACAAAATATCAATTGCCAGCTATAGCATGGTTTAGTGGGCTGTAAGTTAAGCTGAGTTGAGTCAGGTTTATTTTGAAACAGTATATTCTGAGAACCAATCCAAACTGAGAGAAGTACCTAAAGACCTCAAGCATTAGATATGAGAACTTGACATTTTTAATATATTTTAAAAAAATGTGCAACCATAGAGACAAATAATAATGTATGATAGATCTAAAAAAACAAAAATAAAATGAAATTAAGAAGTCTAAAATGAAAGAAATGAAATACCTTTAAATAATTGTATAAGAGAGACAACTAAGAATTATAAAATGTGTGTATGTAATTAATGTATTAAATATTACTCCCTTTTGTCTCAATTTAATTGTCTTATATGTATTTTGGGACTGTACTAAAATAGTTGTCTGATATGGCATTTGATTCTCTCTCTAATGTTGCAGAGAAATTCATAAGCCTTTTGAGAATGTTTCTTTAAAAAATTCAAAATTTTAAAATAGAACAACTAAAATGAGACGAAAAGGGTATATTATTTTAAAATATGGTCGATGATATTTCAGGTCTTGGGTTTCTCTGCTTAACGCGTTTAATCCAATCAGATCCAAGAAAATATTGAGTATTCAAAACTTTGGAAATGACTCAATCTCATACCTGGTGATCCATACACTTGTATCAATTAGTGCATAAATCTAAAAACCAAAAGTGTTAATGGACCAATCAGAAAATAAATTAAAGGATAAGAAGTAGATATAGAAAAAAGGCCCTTTTTAAATTGCATGAAAATGTGGGGTTATTCCAAAACCTCGTGCATCAAACATAAATTAACAAAGCATGCTTTCTCGAGGATTCCTTGCAATATGATATACCAATGTTCATGTCCTGATATGAAATGGCTCCTGCAAAAAAATCATAAAATATTAATAAAATATTATTTTGGAATTTTAATATTTGACTTAGGCTGCAACATGCAAGATGCACTGCATAGCACGAGCTCACGTGCGCACACACCCTACAATGCATGAAACTACCAAAGAAAGTCTTCTCCGATACCTTGATGACTCGGACTCGGAGTAGAGTCTCGAATATAATACAGGTGCCAGCTGAGTCCACATTGGAGTTTTCCATAAACGGGTTAAGTGTTTTTTTAAGGTTACAGTACATATTTTCATCTAAAGTATGACTTGGAATGTGAGATGCTGGTAAATATTCACTGCTGCAACAATCAAAGTTGTAGGTTTCAGTAATCCTTATTTCTCGAAGTCATCTCATAAAGTGGGATTTTGGGTTTGATTGATGCTCAATTGCAACAGGTCATTTTACCTTAGACTTAATCAGTGTGTGGATTAGAAAGTTTACACATGTCCATAGAACTAGTCTCACCTCCAATGTGAAATAAAGATACTCATATTATCCAAAAGAAAATATATTTATCCCATGGCTTTTGTGCTAGTCGGTGAGCGGCAAGAAGGTGTATAAGTTCGATTACATACAAAATGGATTATGGATACCTTCCTTCCACATTCTTCTTCTTCTTCTTTCAGGGAGAAATAAGGGTTTGAGTGGTAGCCCACCAAAAAGGGTTTAGAAATAGACTGGAAGCTTGTTGTAAGAAGTGAAATCCATGAGTCACATACATGGGTCTTTATAAGAAAAAATGGGAGAGAACTTAAAAAGCCAACCTCCAATAAATGGTACTTGACAACTTTGATGATAAAGTTTTTATTTTAGCCAAAGACAGTCCCTAAAATTACAAATCTCTTTTAATGAAGTCCAAAACGTATTAAATCAGCAAGTAGTCCTAATTAGCCTATACACATGGTGACATCTGAAAGAAAAAAGAAAAAGAAAAGGAAGGCATTGGCACCATTTTTTCTACTTAAAGGAAGCAGTAGCACGATTAGGCTCTTGCTATAAATTTTTTTTCAAGTATGAACTGTTTAATTTGAACTATGTTTAAGAGTTAAGACAATGAAATTATGAAAAGGCCTTCATAAGTAAGTTTCATTAGATGAAGAAAAATTGAACAGGAAGCAAAACATAGGATGCTTTTGCTGCCAATTTCAAAATGTTTTGAATAATCTAATCAAACAATAAGCACTTGAAGGAAATAACAAGACAAATAATTCATCATATGATTTTCTAATTATTGCTTTGAAGCAAAATGGCAATTGAAATACCCCTCTAATAGTTCAGGAAATATGGGATCAAAAGAAGTAGATTCAGTTACATCAAATGTGCAGAATTGAAAATAATAATAACCAGTTTCTGCTCTCAACTTCCTTACTGAAAATCATTAGATGAAATGGAAGTCTTCGACTATAAGACCTAAGCATAGTAAAAACAAAACACCTGACATCTCTAAATACCAACTCACAAACAGTTTTTCACCTAGGGATTACATGGTATGTGGGTGGATTCACTGTCCCACATCATAAAAAAAATCAAGGTCGGGTGGCAAAATTGATGGCTAAAAATGACTAATGAGGCTGATTTTCGTCACAACCTTTTTGGACCCCACCATAAGCCATGTGTCCGTCGGTAAAAGCCATCGTAGATACTGTTTAGAAACTTAAAGGGTCATCAGATCATCTTTAGATCGTGTCTTTGGATCATATACTTCAGATGGGCTGCCTTTTTTACCAAAAATCATCTCATCAAGGTCATCCAAAAGGTCATCCTCCTCCCCTCGCACTTGAGAGATCACCGGCTTTCTGATCAAAGTGTCCACCTTCCCAACCTGAGTGGACTCATCGGGCTCAAGCCCATTGGGTGTCATTGGAGGTTCTGGCTGAGGTACCACCGATGAAGGCTTCTTCAGTTCTTCATACTTGGACAGGACTTCCTGGATTTCATCATTCACATTCAAGGCCTCAAACAGCAAGCTTTCATTGTCACCAACCGTGTCGATGATTCTCTGCACAGCGAATTGAGATTGACGGCATTGTTGTACAAGCGTCATCGTCAAGTCGTCCTGCAAAGGGGGAAAAAGTGACAATTTGATAAATGACAATGATAGGATCATGGAAGTAACCATGTCTGCAAAAACAACAAAACATGTGGTAAATGTGGAAATGGAGTATCCAAATCCCAGTACACTCAAAATCAGTACCCGAGAAAGTATTTCTAGTATCATGAAGAGTTCTCAACATATTGAAATCAAAATAACTATCAATTCAACACCTGTTTTCACTAAGATGATGATGACTGTAAATTAGAAGTTGCTAGTGATAGTCTAATTTCTGAACACTTGGATAAAAACATCCATTTCTTGAATAAGAAGAAATGCATATTTAGATCTAATAATAATGTAAATGAAATAATCAATCCTCTGATATGGATTAAAAACCCACATCAAGCAATCAACTTCTGAAAAACAGGTGACTGTGTTGCACAGATAACTCCACACCCCAACCCCTCTTTCTCCCAAAAGAAGAAGAAGATGCAAGAGTTAAATGGATTGGAATTAGAACAGAGATCTAATGTCAAATAATGTACAAAATGCTTACTACGGACAATTGAAAAACTTCCTCAATTTCTATGAGGGACTAAGGTGAGTAAGAATATAGAGTCCAACATTAGTGCATTAGTGCAATCAAGGGTATTTAGACCAGTAGATGACAAGAGGTATATACAACATGACGTTTTCAATTTAATTATCTTCAAATGACATATTTTAATTAATAAAGTTTCCTCTCTGTAGCATAAATTATTTCCATGACCCTGTCTTGGTATCAAAGGCATTGACAAGTCACACCTACAGATCAACCAAAACTAGACATTTTTTTTCTCTATTTTCACTGTTGAGTATGATCAAAATGTGACCTATGTACAATATGTAAATGCAGATTTGCCCATGTTCATGAAGTTGATCTTTTGGAATTCAGGATCAATGTTTTTATTGACTATAACTAGATGCTTTCAGTTAGATGCATATCCAACACAGCAGGTGTTCTCATAGTAGTTGCACTCATCTTCATAACCATTGATCACATAGAAACACTTGTGCTTCATCTTATTTTCTGTCCAATGAGGGGCATTTATGCCCTTCTCCGCCCCGCAGTTCATGTCCTACTAAAAACCCATGTCTTCCCCATATTAATCTGAGTTTCCACAAATATATGCAAGCCTATCAACATGTAAATCAGATAAAAGGTCTAATTTTCTCATGCTTACATTGTATTGAAAGTTGGTTTTAGATTCAATCTCCTGTCATTAGGAATTTCTGAATTTTCTGATTAGGTTGTTGCTTTCTTGGTTAACATTATAATATTTTTGAAGTTTAGTTTAGGAAGGTTCTGATTGAGCAATACTCGGGTTAGTTCTCAAGTGTGTGTGTGTATGTATATACTTGTATTATGTGATAAAAAACAAGACAATTTCAGAAATCCTTCACAGCAAATTGTGAAAACTTATGTCCTCAGTTATTTCTTATCTTTTTACTTCACTGTTGTCTTCTTTCTTGTTATTAGATTAAGGTTTTTTTGCTAAGGAACTTAAGTTTGGCTGCTTTTATTTGACCCATTGAGGGTTGGTCTTTGTATGAATTTCAGTGTGAGTTTTGAATGTTGGGCATCTCATTAATTCTTTCATCAAAGATTAATTGAATTCTAAATAGAAAATCGACAAGGTTTTGAATTTTCAATTCAATGATTCAGCATAAGTTCACAAAGAGGAAGGTGACACAGGTCAGCCAGGGAGCATGTGGAAACTATGTCCGAGATGTAGCAGACAACAGAGAATTTTCAGTGTTGGTGGGGGCAATAATGGAATACCGGACCCTAATTGGCAGTCCTCAGGCATAAAAAATCAGACCCTAATGAGGGTACAGGGGTATTTTTAGAATTTTATACCAAGTAATGCCTATATAATGCGTCTTTGAGGGATTTCAATTATTGTGGGATTCATTCTGTATTCAGAGAGGCATGAAGAAGTAATCACTTTGTAACCCTATTCTCGGATATAGTAATTGCTCTCAATCTCCCTATGGATGTAGGCATATTACCGAAACATGTAAGAACAAATTGAATTAACATACATCCTATTTCTAAGTATCATCGATATAGGAAAGTATCAAACAGCTACATGATTTGTGAAACAGGACCAAATAATCACCTTCAGAACATCTTGCTGAGTATATGAAGATAGAACCGTCGAAAGAAGTTCCATACTGTTTCGAGCCACATCAAATGCCTTCTTTGCCTGTTCAGGAGAGAAACTTCGTAAAGGAGCAATCTGATGAGCCTGCTGCTGTGGAGGATTTGCATCTACATTTGTCCTTGAAACTGAATGTCCCGGAAAACGAATACCTCTAGATTTCAAGCTCTATAAGAAACAAAAATAGACAGAAAACCCAACAGTTAGAAAAAAAAAAAATGCATGATAGTTGTACAGTTCAATTGTATGTGCACAAATAACTTCTAGTAAGAACATTTTAGGAGGGCATATTGTATATGGTCAGATTTGAATTGGGGTATTCTGGAGCTTGGGCATAGAGCACATGACAGAAGTAGAAGCTTTAGATGAAAAGAGATCATAATGTGAATGAAAAGGGCATTAGATCTCTCTCTCCAGACCGGAACTTTTCCCTCCAAAATCACATTTTTGGGAACTGTTTATCAGAGAATTGGTCACCATCATCATATTCACCATGAAGCGCCTCTACCTAGAATGTGCAAGGCGAGGCATTCAAGTTGTCTTGCAAAGTTCATTAGGAGTTGAAATGCCCCAATCCAAATCCGACTAAATACGCATACGGTTATCAGTTACCCCACTCTGCTGTGAATTTGAGACCAGGGAGGGAATAGAAATAGAGATGTCACCAGAAGAGTTACCAATTCCTAATTTTTACAGCACCTGCAATTGAACTAAGTAACCAACCTAATGCATATTCTAAATTTGATACCAACCCAAACACTTGGCTAGAAAACTCCTAAACTTTTCTTAGATACATTAAAAAGAATACCTTGTATGTTTCTTCATAAATTGGCAAATACCGGAGTTCATTGGCCGACTTCCCCCATGATTCAATTAGAGTCAGAGCTCTATTCCGGATATGAACATCCGTCTGAGGATCATCAATCAACTTCACCATCTCATCAAGGACCTGCTCAGAAGCAACCTCTGAGAACGCCTTCTTGCAATTCATCACACAAGTCTCAAGCAATACCAATGCCAAATACTGCACCCTTGGGTTATTTACCATGATCTGCTTCTTGATAGCACGGATCAATTCAGTACTGTTAACCTTCTCTCCATTGATCATGTCACAGATCTCAAGGTTGGTCGACCAATCAGGTTCTGCCAATGTCGGTGAAGTCGCTTCCTCAACAACTTTCTCGGCCAGGGTCTGGCCCTGGAATAATTCCTTCATTTTAAAGCTCATGGATGTCATGCCAGCCGACATCTTCCTGCCCATCTCGGCACCTCCAATTTTCAGGCGCTCCCCGAATGCACTAACTTTTTCCTTCAGATTGTCACTCATCTTCAAACACCCTCAATTCAATTACCCAAGCCCTGTAAAAAATATGCCATGAAATCCAGCAATCAATGTCACACATGCAAAAGAGTGGAAGCTACAAAATAATGCAATATTTATCGAAATTGTAATTCCATCTTCATGGGGAGTGAAGATATTACGATGAACTGATAAAAAGAAAATGCCGAAGACCACATCCAAAGAACAAAATATTTAACACCAAACACACAAATTTAATAGAGGATCATGACTCCACAAGCAATAACGACGACGTCGCCAAGGAAAAAAAGGGTAAACAGCTCACCCCCCTTCCTCTCTGGTAAAGGGTACATCGATGACAACAATGATGATGAGAATATAAAAAAAATCAATTAATTATGCCAGACCAGCATCTAACAATGGCACAAAGAATCCAAGTTACTTATTTTGAAAAGAGAGCATATTTTGTACAATTTATCAAATCTGGTGAAAGATTGAATATTTATATTAAATATGAATGCTTCTCCATCATCAAACAAGAACACAATTGAAATAAAACTAACTGAAAACTCAGAAAAAAGATTTAATCCAAAAAATTCTTACAAATAATCAATAATTTAGTAAAAACAACATCAAAGGATTTCTACAAAATTCATAAAAACTTGAACAAAGAGGTATTAGGTGATCACCAACGAATTTATCACGTCCAACAAAGAACAGAGTGATCAAAGAGAAAAGGGGACAAAAAAAAGAGAATTTCCAACCAAGAAAAGATCCTTTTCCATGAAATTCAATGAAAAGATCCAAACTTCACGTCAACAGATCAGCCGGTACGCACACGCAAAACAATAATAGGAACAATGATGAACCCAAGAACTACCATTAAGAAACAGGAAAAATCTAATTTAAATAAAAATAAAAATTACTAACAATGTTGATATTCGAATAAAGGGGAAAAAAAGTACCTGGAATTTGAAGGAGCAGTGAAGAGAATGGAATGTTGTTGATCTTCCTCGGAGGTGCAGTCGGCTCTCGTACGTTAGTTGTTTGTAGTGCTTTATTTATATATCGTAAGCTGGCTATGTATGGAATATTTCTAATAATACGAGTTCACCCATCTGATTTTTTTTTCTTACTTTACTTCAGGCCGTCCATGATCAATTTAGATACTTTGTACAGTTTTACTTTGTAAAAGTTTATTACCGTTGGGTCGGGTTTAATTTGAGCTTAACTGGGTTCATTTCAGGGCCAAAATACCCAGGCCCAAAAATCCCCAAAAATGGATTCGGGTTGAGCAGGTTCATTTTCAGTTCTAAAATCATCAAACCTGAATTTTGGGCTAGGCTTAAGACATGAAAGCCCGAGTTGATGAGCCACAGGCCCACAGCCCACAGGAGTATGTTTTCTGGATCGTAGAATTGACAACACTTTGATGTGTTTATAGCCGTTGGATTGTGGTGCTGCCCAGACATGGCAATGAGTCAGGTCGATTTTGGGTTGTGTTTTATCCGGGTTTTGGTCAACCATCTTTAATCTATTATTTATTTATTAAATAGGTTAGTCAGTTTAGATCTATTTTAAGTTCAGATCACAAAATTTTAAATCTATATCCATTTAAATTGTTTAAGTTTGATTCAGATAATTGATTCAGATTAAATTTTGCCAAGTCCAGTAGACTTGACAACTTGGCAAAGGGTCAATTGATTTGGATCAGTTTCGAGTTCATATTAACAACTCTCAATTCATTACTTACTATTTTACTAAATGAGTTAATCGATTCTAATCACAACCCATATTCTAAAAATAATCTGCTTTGATTCAAATAATTAAATTAGATCAAATTTTGCAAGGTGTTTGTGCTGTCTTATTGACTAAGTTGTTTATGAAGTCACCTCCAATGACGCGGCCGGCAGTCCAGTGATAAACGTGTATGACTTAAATTCCGAAGAATTCCAAAGATTCCACACGTAGACTTAAAAGTTTTCTTGCATTCATTAGACCTAATAAATTTAATTTGTGACCTTGTCGACCATGTAGGATGGATTGATTGCAATCTCGGGTTAGAGGAGATACAAATTCAAATAATTTGGTTTAAAATATAAACGGGCCATCTAAACAATTTGAAGTATAGATTTTGTTTGATTAAAAGTTTAAAACAATTGAACTGATGTTCAAGTTACTCAAATTATATATATATATATATTTTTTCTTTTTCTTTTTCTTTTTCTTTTTCTTTTTCTTTTTCTTTTTATGTGTTTATTTGATGATATTTTGAGATTATATATATAGATGTAAATATATACTTGGCTAAACACGCTGAAAAATTAAGTTTGCCCACTTCATTGGGTACAAAAATCGCTCAAACAAGATATTGGCCAATCTCTCTCCTCAATTTTTTTTTTTTTGAAAATATGGTGGTTTTAAAAAAAAAAGCTGAGAAAAATAAAAAAAATTGAAAAAAAGCTGAGTTTTTTTTTAAAAAGAAATTGAAAAACCTAAATATTGGCCGATAAAGGCTAATATCGGCCTGGGCCCCACGGCCAATATTGATTTTTTTTTAAAAAAAAAACAAAATCAATGGATATCGGCTGATATTTGATCGATACATCTCGCCGAGATATCAGCCGATATCCATTCAGTTCGGTCGACACCCATCGAGATTTGGATCCCTCGTCCACTTATGAAATAAGTTAAAACAGTCTATGAACTTATTGGTCATATGGGTTGAGGTTCAAGTTGAGTTTGAGCTGAGAAAAAACTATACATCTAAAATTTACCTTTTTAAGTTTAGTGGATGATCTACACACTTAAGTATGTTAGGGATAGGGCTGCAACTCAGGCCGGACGGGTCAGGTTTCTTAAAACTCAACCCGACTCGACCCGATCCGAATTCTCAACCCGAATCTCACAATCCGACCCGACTCGAATCAATCCGAATTCTGACCCAACCCGCATTTTGAACCCATTTTAGACGACTTTTAGCCGGGTCGGATTGGGTTAACTTATAAAATCCTCAACCCGACCCGACTCGACCCCAATTTCATGCAGGTTTTTATCTTCTTAGCCCGACCCGACCCGACCCGCTGACCCCAAATTCTAGACTATACACGCATGATTTCTCGGGTCGGGTCATGCGGGTCGGGCCAAAACCCAACCCAAGTTGCAGCCCTAGTTAGGGATTAGACCCAACATCTACATACACAAATTACATATCACAACACACACAAACACAAACACAAACAAAGAATATACGTGGTTCGGCCAACCTCTGGCCTACGTCCACAGGAGAGTGTAGATTTTATTATAGAGAAAAATATATAGATACAATATTTGGAATCCGAAGATCTCTTCCTCTCTCTCTATCTCCTTATCTACACCTCTGCCTCAAGAGACCCTCTCTTGAGGCCTCGGAAGGCACTCGGCCGAAAGACAGGGTTACCATGAAACCCACGTCCATGTTATATAGTTGATGTCCCTTCACAAATGGAAACCAGTCTGTAGTTTCATTAGGAAACTGCCGTGTAGACCCTCTCTATATTATCGGCAATCCCACGTGATTAGGAGTGCTCAATTCCACTAAAAGGAGTCCTACATTGGGAAGGCCTCTTCAATGAGGCAACTACAAGGATAGTAATTACCATCTTGTAGGACTCCTAATCACGTGGGATTGCCGATAATACACAGAGGGTCTACACGACAGTTTCCTAATGAAATTACAAACTGGTTTCCATCTGTGAAGGGACAACAACTATATAACATGGACGCGGGTTTCATGGAAACCCTGCCTTTCCGCCGAGTGCCTTCCGAGGCCTCAAGAGAGAGTCTCTTGAGGCACAGGTATAGTAAAGGAGATAGAGAGAGATGGAAAATCTCTTGAGAGATCTTGGGTTCCAAATATTATATCTATGTATTTTTCTCTATAATAAAATCTACATAGATATAATATTTGGAACTCAAAATCTCTCCCCTCTCTCTCCCCTTCACTACACCTCCGCCTCAAGAGACTCTCTCTTGAGGCCTCGGAAGGCACTCGGCCGAGAGGCAGGGTTTCTATGAAACCCACATCCATGTTATATAGTTGTTGTCCCTTAACAAATGGAAATCAGTCTGTAGTTTCATTAGGAAACTGTCATGTAGACCCTCTGCATATTATCGGCAATCCCACGTTATTAGGAGTCTTACAAGATGGTAATTACTATAGTTGTAGTTGCCTCATTGAAGAGGCATTCCCAATCTAGGACTTCTTCTTTTAGTGGAATTGAGCCACATGTTCCAACAAATTATGGTATTACTCAAAGGATATATGATGAAAATGTTTTTAGTTAAGTACAAAATTAATTAAAAATCACCTTTATCAAATGAATTAAAATATATTTTAAAGATAATAAGGATAAAAAATTAAATTGATCAAAAAAATTAAACTTTAAAAAGCATGAAATGTTTGAGTCAATTAAAGTAAATTTTTGATCAACTTCTATTAATACAAAATATTTCTAACGAACTCATCATAATTTTATTTAATGGACCACATATTTAAATGTGTAAGATAATATGATTAATATTTCGGTGACATTTTACTGATTAGTCATGCATCAAATTCAATCTAAAGTTATATAAAGAATAATAATTAGTTATAAAATTTTAAAAATTAAAACAAAAAAAAATCATATGATAAATGTCTTTCATTAATAGAGAATCATTTGATAAAACTAAAAAAGGTCAAAAACAGATGCCTTTATATGCCACCTCATATATTCTAAAAATAGGAAGAAAAACTCTCTTTTGAAGCCGCCACTCGCACCGAAAGAAAGCCTTCCCACCGTATCCGAATTCCGAGCTCATTTTACGACTGAGATTGTTCACTGATGTCGTCGCTCTCCGCATTCGTTCCTCTCTCCTCACCTCGCCTTCGCCACTCACACAAAAAATTATCGATTCCAATTCGGCCGACTCAGATCTGCCTCCCTCCTGCTCAGAACCGGTACTTCCATCTTTCTTTCCTCTATCCTTTCCCTTTTACTAATATTTATTTTCACTAATTCGGATCTTCTTTTCCTTCTTATCTTTGATTTCCTTTTCCTTCTCTTACTTAAGTATCAGTAACAAAAGAGAGTTACAAAAACCCAGAAATTTATCTATCCATTTATCCAGGTTTTCCACCGTTTGGACTTTGGATGCATGGAGCGTAAAATGCTTAGCAGAAATAACCTTTTTTAGCTAAAATTGGAATTGGGTCTAGGTGTTTTAGTTCAAAAGGTTATTTTTAATGAACTTCTTTCCTTTTCATGCATTTAATGTGTTGGATGCGTAGTGCATGGAAAGGAAATTAAATTTTTTGAAACAGTAATGGGGAAGTAATTTATTCGAAATTAACCATATCTAACTAAAATGGAATTGGGTTTAACCATTTTTTGGTTAAAAATGGTTATTTTTCAGGAAAGTACTTTTCTTCCTTAATTGTAAAATCCCAAAAAACCCAGAATTTTTTTATCTCTTTCTCCAGGCTTTCCGCCGTTTGGATGCATGGAAAGTGAAATACTTGGTGGAAATAGCATTTTGGCTAAAACTGGAATTGAATTCTTGGTTAAAAATCAAACCCAGAAATTTATTTCTCTCTTTCTCTAGGCTTTCCATTTGGACTTCGGAGACATGGAAAGTATAGTTAGTAGAAGCAAGCATTTTTAACTAAAACTAAAATCGAGTTTAAGCATTTTTTTGTTAAAACTTTATTACTTTGTTGAAAGTTCTCTCCTTTACATGCATGCGATGTGCTTGGATGCTTAGTGCTTGGAAAGGGAAGTAATTTCTTGGAAATTAGGAATCTTTAGCTAAACCCATTTTTGTTGAAAAAATCATTATTTTTTATGAAGGTTAATGCATGGGAAGGAAAGCAATTCTTGGAATTATGCATTTTAACTAAAAATGGTTGGTTAAAAATTTATTATTCTTTTGGTGAAAGTTCTCTCCTTTACATGCCTATGATGCATTGTGAATGGAAATGGAAGTGCTTTATCAGAAATTTAGACATTTTGAGCTAAAAGGAATGGGTTTAACCATATTTTGTTTAGAATGTTTTTTTTTTTAAATAGAATTGGAAAGGAAAGTATATTCTTGGAAATTAAACATTTTTTAACTAAAATGGAAATGGTTAAACTATTTTTGGTTAAAAAAATGTTATTTTTCAGGAAAACACTTTTTTTTCATTGGTGTGAACACGATAAATGACTTTTATGATGATGAATTAACAATTAACATGCATCTAAATAGAGGCTTGATCTTGAAATTCTTTTGGTGTTGGGTCTGTGTATAATATATTTTTAAAGGTAAAATCAATTGAAAGGGTTGGTTAGGTTTATCTGATCAATAAGATTATTCACATGTACAGTTAGACAAACGCCAGTTAGTGTTCATTGTTATTGATGTGAGGCATCAATTGATTGCAGCTTCAGGTGTTGATTTTATTTGAGCAAGCATTTATCTTTTTGGAGTTGAACATAGCAAACTGACACCAGAGTATGCAATCAGCTATAAGCCTCATGAAATTTGGAACTAGTGTTTGAATTATGATATATGATCACTTTTTTTTTGAGCAATTATGATATATGATCACTTGTTTTGGTGACAACACTCCTGTGTGTGGATAGGGAGGTTTGCACATGCCCTAAGGATTAGCCAGGTGCTTTGAGAGGCCTGGATACCTTGGTCTTTAAAAAAAAACACTGAAGTGGCAATGCAGCCAATGAAAAGGCCCCAGACCAGTACCTTTTGAAATTTTTCTAGGTGCCAATCGTTTGTTTAAATAACCAGAACACTCCCCTCACCTAAGGTGATTTGGAGCCTCTTATCGTCACACCACCACTGCAACTGGTGATCTTTATTCTTGAGTTATGGATATCCTGGTTGTGAGATTGTCGTCCTATTTTGGAATTCTATGTTCTCACTAGTTTTCTTTTAAATGCACTATATGGGATTTGTACTCATAATTGTATGTCATTGCAAATGCCTTAATTTGGTTCAGTACTGAAGTCAAATTGACCATTGGATCACTGGCTTTTGTGGAGCGATTGAGCACAGAGCTGGGAATGGACCATTTGAAGTCTCTATGCACTTTGATTTTTTTATATTTTTTAATGGGAAATTTGGGATGCTTTTTGCATGATATTGACCTAGGATGCTTAGATATGTTAATTCTATGAAATAGGTGCTGCATGTGGATTATAATATCAAAGAAGTACTGAGTATGGTTATCTTTCAAAAAAAAAAAGGTATTGAGTATGGTTTAGTAGAGGTATATGGTCCTTTGCGTACATTTAAACATCTGGGCATCATTTCTTTACATTTTGTTGAATTGCTGTTTCTAAACCTAGCAGATTGTTTAGTGTTTCCTTATTTGTGAAATAACGATCTTATTAATCTTGATTTTTGAAGCATCTGTGGATTTTTGTTTTTAATCTTTTAAATGAAGGATCCATCTGGAAGTTCTTGTATATGATTTGAAACCATTGGAACTAATTCCAAGGAATGTTCTTCTATATGAGTGGGTCTTATTTGTGGATTGTAGTATTGTACACTTCAATTAAATTATCAAATATGATTCACAAGAGATTGTTCATCCATTTCCAACATCGAAACATGTTGTTGTCATTGCATTCCATTTAGTTGAATTGTTGTTTCTAACTGAAGCTGATTGTTTAGTGCTCTCTAATTGGAAACTGGAATTATTGTTCTTCTTGATTGTTGAATGCTTAAGTGAGTTCTTTTCCTTTATAAGGAGCTATTTATATAAGTACATCAGTCACCATCATCATAGCCACTAATCTCAATTATTTGTATAAGTACTCATATATATGGTTTGGAATTCACTAGAACTAATTTCATGGAATGCTAGTTGTAGAATGATGAGATCGTAAGAACTTTAGGTTTCTCAAGTGAAAGGTTTTGTTTTTTTTTAGGACGGGTATGGGGTGGTTGTTACTTGGAATATCAAGTTGTCAACTATGTTCTCAAGGTTTAATTTAAAACAAGGGGTCCTCAAGGGAACTTGAAAGCAAGATGTGTCCTCTGTAGGCAGGGAACTTCCAAAGCTAGGGTTCTTTACTTTGTGACTCACCTTGTTTGGCGAAGATAGGGAAGGGAACTTGGAGTTGGATGGGAGGAGCACATATGGATGCTCCCTTCTGTTGCCCCCTGCAAGTGCGAGTTATCTTCCCCACTTGCTAGTGCACTAGGAAACCGTGTTTCTCACCTCTCGTCCTCGTCCAAACAGGGTGAGTCACTTTCCATAGAGAACTTGAAAATCGCAGCCAAAGTTCCCCTAATACAAACACGTCCTCAATTATGCTTTCTTGACACGATTCTTTACTTATAGCTTGTGTAGGTTTAATGTGAGATGCAACGCTGCAGCAAACATTAGTGAGGACTATTCTTCTGGTCCAATTGATGTTGTAGCTGATGTGAAGAGTGAAAGGGTATGAACTTGAAGCATATCCTCTCTCCTCTCGTTCCCCTTTTATTCAACGATATTTGCATTTGATGTGAAATCTAACTTACTTTTTCTTTAGTAGGTTGTAGTCTTGGGAGGCAGTGGCTTTGTTGGTACTGCAATATGCAAGGCTGCAGTCTCCAATGGTATAGAAGTTGTCAGCTTAAGCAGGTGTGCCCCTATCCTTATGCAGACATGTAGTTCTCCTTTCCAACTTTATTGTGATGGTCATTCTTTTACCTTACATGAAATGTGTTGGCTGGTGAGTGGAGAGAATTATTTAATTACTCTTCTTTTGTAGTACCACTTTAGCATATGGCAATAACCATTGGGTGTTAGACCTCTGATGATTCAGATAAAAGATTATCAACAACCTGTGCCAGGGAGGGAATTATCAGAGTTTGCATCTATTTTTTTACAATCTCATATTAGATTGAAGTAATATTGAAAGTTTGAAACTTTGCTAGAGCATCCCATCTGCTCTGAAGGGTGGCAAACCAAAGCATAGCCTATTTTATGTAGTGAGGATCAAATATTTCTCCTGACATCGTATCTTTTCTTCGATGATTCTTAAATAGATCAGGGAAGCCTTCTTATGCCGACTCATGGGCTGATCAGGTCACATGGAAAACAGGTATTATTCAGTACTGTTTTTTTTTTTTGAAAGGTATTCAGTACTGGTTTTGCTTTGAGTGAGTTGTTTACTTTCCATTCTTTTACTGAATGAAGATAACTTCGCTGATGATAAAAAATGAATGGAAATAATTTCCAAATTTGTTCCTTGGGAGGTGGGAGCACAAAAAAGAAGGCAAAAAAAAATCTTAGGAGCTATTTGCCTATCAGAATTTTGTGTAGATAATAATGTTCAAAAAGGGTTCCTAAACCATATTTGTCATTTATTGGTTTAGACTCAAGAGTAGTATTCCAGGTGTAAGAGATGTTGGGTATTTTTACCTTTCATATAGCCATTGATCGGTATGGACTCGAGTAGTATTCCAGGTGGGAGAGATGTTGGGTATTTTTTTTCTTTCCTATAGACAGCTGTTTCACAAATTTGCAAACTTCTCTCTGCAGTTTCGATGTGTTCTTTACATTGCCATTGTTTGGTTCAAAAGCCCATTAATGAAACAAAGAACTAGTTCTTTTTCCTAATGTGTAAAAAAAAGTGCAATTATTGATTATATATATAGTTAAATAGATGATGTGGTGTTGAAACTTAAAACTCAGGCATGTATGATCGAGAAAATATCAATGTTTTTAATAAAATAAATGCATAACCTTCAATCCAACTTTTTTAGAAAGGGACCCTTTCTTATAATTCAGTTAGAGGGACTCTTTGCATCTTTGCATCTTTGCATCTTTGGCTACCACTTTTTATCTCTCCTTGTGTGCTTTGTTACTCAAATGTAATCTTCAATTTTAGATCTGCATGTAAAATCTTTTATGACCTTTTGCTATTTTAATACAACCAATCTTTGCATTGTTTTCAATTAATGGCCAAAGGCTTTTTCTTTTTTTTGACATGCTGATTTCTACCACTTGAATATACAACCTACTACTTTGAAGGATATGAAAATGCTTATGTTCAAGGAATTGTTCATCTCAGTTGCTTCTTTCTTTGTTAAATGTTATATCTCTGAAGTTGTTTAACATAGGGCGGGAATGCTCATTCTAATCTATAAATTATGCTTCACTTTTCCACTTTTTATTATGCTGCATTCCATTCCTAACACAGCTCCATAATTATCCTTCAATCCCAAATCTTCTGAATTGTCTGTCTAATGTTTTTCAGGAGACGTTTTCTATGCTAGATGGGATGAATTGCTGGTTGGTGCTACTGCAGTTGTTTCAACACTTGGTGGTTTTGGTAGCGAGGAGCAAATGAAGAAGATTAACGGTGAAGCAAATGTTTTGGCAGTATCTGCTGCAAAGGAGTCAGGTCAGAACTTCACTTTGCTTTATTAATTTTGAGTCATGATGCTTGTGGCAATGGAATGCTGTCATTTCCTGAACTCAAGTCCTCATTTATTTTATTTTTTTATTTGAATGATCCACACCGAATTCTTCTTGGACTCTTCTAGTACTTCCCAACGATGTTTTTCAAGATTCTAAAATATTACCTTTCAAAAAAAAAAGAGATAATTAAAATATTTCCACACCTTTCTCCACTTGAATCTAATTAAAATATTGATATGTTGATATTTATTATTTAAAATAAAAATAGTACAGTTATTTTCTACCAGTGTTGTTTTTAGACCTCATTTTCATGTAACATAAATTAAATTTAAATTTATTGAAATATAGTGCCAAGTGCCTGAGTCCTTTTCTTTTGGTTTGCCAAGTATGACACCTCACATCCATGTCGGACTCTGTTATGCAGCTTAGATAGTACCAGTGCCAAAGTAGTATCACTGTAGCAGTCAGCCCTCCTCTTCAATGAGCTCGTCAATGACCCAGACTTGAACCCTTTTTGGTAGTACCCTGAGGGATCCCATGCATCAATAGTCCTATAAAATGCAAGTATATAAGGCTTATACTTTGAATTTTTTACCAAGTTTGTCAGTTTCAGATTTCTGGTTGCCTGAGGCGTCAATCTAAGTCCAACCTGGGTCAAAACAGGTTAAGAAACAATAAATCAAAGCTCAACCTGACAGTACAGGTTCTCTAAGTCTCAGGGTGGTGCCCTATTATATTTTGATAAGATTAAAAAACTGTGTTTGTCATGCGTTCATAGATCTAGATTTCTGATATGTTGATCAACATTGTTATTCTAATGAGACCACCTTGGATGTGGAAATATCTGAGAGTCATGCCACTTGCTTTCCAAGAAAAAGCAACTCGTTGAGCTATGGAGATTCTGAGTGTTGGTACTCATAATTCCTTATGTCTGACTTCTCTTTCTTTTCATCCAGGAATCCCCAAGTTCATCCTCATATCTGTGCATGATTATAATCTGCCTTCCTTTCTACTATCTTCGGGATACTTCACTGGAAAGAGGAAAGCCGAATCAGAAGTACTGGGCAAATACCCAAACTCCGGTAATTTTCAAACTCATCTCCAGGCCTTCATTTTTGCTCATTAATTCATTGTTCAATTGATTCTGAGACACAAAACCTTTCAGGTGTTGTTTTGAGGCCGGGTTTCATATATGGGAAACGGAGGGTAGATGGCTTTGAGATCCCACTTGATCTAATTGGGAAACCATTGGAGCGGTTCCTGCATGCAACTGAAAACATTACTAAACCTTTGAGTGCACTTCCAGCTTCTGATCTTCTGTTAGCTCCACCTGTTAGTGTTGATGATGTTGCATTAGCCGTGATTAATGCAGTGAAAGATGACGATGTCTTTGGTGTCTTCACAATCGAGCAAATCAAAGAAGCTGCAGCTAAAGTGAAGGTTTGAAACTTTTGATCTCACTAGATTTTTTTAAAGTTCTCTATTCCAGTAAGCATTCAGTTAAAATTTCTTATGCCTGATTTTAAGTGGGAATGGATAAAACCATCAACCCATTCCCCTCACTTCACATATGGAACATATTATTGATAGGAAGTTGGTGGCCAAAGCTGTAATTGTCACTGAGGCATGTGTAAACTAGAACTGCTGTAAATTTTGATGTTTCTGACACTTTTTTCATTGATAATGTTGTTGGAAGCTTTCTTAATTTATTATTCAGCATTGTTGTCCTTCTTCATTGAGCTGTGATTATTGATTTTTTTTTTTTCTCTCAACAGTTCCTTGGATTTGCAATTGGGTAAAAAAATTCTTTGTAATATGTTCCTGCATTACTTGCCTTCAGTGAAGTAGCAGCTTATCTCACTGACTGACATCCATCATCTCCATTATTACTATAGCTGTTTTCCCATCTATGTTCTACATTCTCATTCTATTTTATCAAAAATAATATCTATCACCCAAAACCATCATGCCCTTCTCTCTCTCTCTCTCTCTCTCTCTCTCTCATATGACCTTTCTTGCCTCTTCAATAAAGGTAATGATTTGTTCATTCTCCCAATACTTTTTACTTGTGACATTTTGGCTGCGTTTGGATGGGGGTAATCCAAAAATTACCTCAAGTGAGGGTAAAAATTCAAAAAATCACCCTTCATCATCTTTTTTAATACCCTATTAAAGCTTAGGGTATTCAAAGGTGACCCAAGCTTAAGGGTGACCCCTGTAAAATTACCCTTCATCCAAACGCAACCTTTGTTCATATGGCTGATACGAGCCAATCATAATTTTGATTGATTTAACTGAAATATTGGCTGAAAATTTTCAGTCGCCCTCATACAAAAAAATTGACTTTAATCAAAATCTGTAACACATTGTTTACTACTCTCTCCGTCTCATTTTAGTTGTTTCATTTTAAACATTTGTATTTTTTAAGAAACTTGAATTTGACTTTAAATCACCCCAGCTGAGAGGTAATTTTTATCCATTTTCAATCTATTTTATGTTATTCTAATATAAATGAGACAACTATTTTGGGACAATCCAAGATTCATTTGAGACAACTAAATTAAGAGAGAGTATTTAAAAAAAAATGAACTACGGAAACTTGAATGTTTCTCTAAGTTCTCTTTAAATACTGTCTAGTTTTTACTAACATGTAGTTCTGTGAATCTTTTTCTTACCAACTTCCAAATTGACGTAGTGGGTTATTTAGTGATTATTTATAATACCAAATATTTATTTAGTAATTTTTATTTTAAAAAGTAAAAGTTAAAATAATTTAATAGGTCTCATTTTAAATACTTTGATAGTTATTTTGATAATCTATTTATTATTATTATTTTATTATTAAATAGGATTTACCTTCTAACGTGTCTCACGAGTCGCGAGAGCCCTTGGGCTTCTGACTTTGAAGTACAGCATTCACGAAGAATTGAAGCTTTTCCTGCACGAGAAGTTCTTAGTTCTGACGCGCTCAATTGATGATAAAATATCGCGCTGTCCTGAATAATGACAAATGGGATTGATGGCTCGGTGAAATCAAATTCTTTGTAGATTTTTTTGGGGAAGTGATTTGTTCACTCTCTATTTTATTCATGGTGCATTTCTACTATTTTTTTTTTCAATTTTACCCTCTACTCACATTTTCTCCATTTTCATTATTTTTTAAGTGGGGGGCAAAATTGGAAAAAATAAGTGAAAGAGTGCACTATGGGTAAAATAGAGGGGTGCACAAATCATTTCCCTTTTTTTATCCCTATATAAATTTCAAAATTTCTCGATTAATGAAACATTTTTTATAGTTTCAATAATTGTAAAAGTTATCTATATTTTATCTCAATTGCAAACACTCTTTTTTAATATATTAAATGTCAAAAGTAGTCTATCAATTAAAGAATTTTTTAATAGCAAAATATTTTTTAGTTGGGTCAATTTGTAGCAAATTATTAATTTTAATTCACGCTCAATACTCTTTTAAACTCTCGTAGTTGCTTACTTGGTGTATATGTGATTGAAAGATTTGTACATGTCTCAAGAACTAGTTCGGTTAAAATATCTCTGAGACATCTAAAAAACAGTGTAGCAAATTATATGAATTAGAGTTGGACAATGTTGTAAGATGTATCTAATCATGTTAGTTAAATGATTTTGGTAATTGAAAAATTAATTTAATAAATATGTATAAGATTTTTATACATGTAATTCAATTTGTATGGATTTGTATATTTTTATAAATTATTTTGATATGTTACTTTGTTAAAAATATTTTATTAATTTAGTTTTTTTTTAATATATAAAGTATTCGAGAAGTGAATTTTAATATATAAAATATTTTTTTTTAATTTTTTAAGTACGATTTTTTAAGTTCAAAATTATACTTTTTTCAGTTGAAATCAATCAAAAAGTTCATAAAATTTAGAATAAATAAATTTTAATATATTATTTGTAAAAATTGATTAAAGACGATTTTTTTTTTTAAATCTCTATCTATCGTTTATTCATTCCAATGATTTCATTTTATATCAAATCGTTAGTTTGGAGATTCTGATCGTCTGGACAAATACACAATTGAATTTAATGTTGGTACGGATCATCAAAGTATGAAAGGATAACATAGTAATTTTATACTTAAAAATGAAAAACGCTGTCCTCTTAAAGATAAGATAAATGTGGCGTGGATACGGGGCCTGCCGATAAGAAACCTTTTCCAATTATAAGAAATTAATATTTCATTTATTTAATGGCCCTAAAGACAACTTTTGACAGGCGACGTTGTGTGAAATTGGGTCCACTGATGTACCCACAGTCTGGAATAATTGAGTTGTTGGTGTTTACAAATCGTGGGGACCACTGACCACTTGCCTTCCGATTACTCTCATCTCTCAACTATCCAACTTCAAATTCACACCCTTAGTTACTTCTACATACTAAATAGGACCCGTTTCGTTTAAATCGTTTGATATGATTCGCAATCAAACCCATTTAGACTAAAAAATCCCTTCCCCTAGTGAACCCGTCACCTCCAGCGAATCAGAAGGCGCCACGTCTAGCACAATGCTCAACGGTCTACAGCCGAATAGAAAAGAAAAAATCGGGGAATGCGAAATGTCGACGGGAAGATCTCGACCGTTGGATCGTCCGACGTGTCACATCTATCTTTTCCCGCAAGAAAGTGATTCCCACGACCGACTTTCTTTCTCCCACTCCAGACGTCCGTTACTTAACCCCGACCCCTTAACGCCGTCTTCTCTGTTTCTCCTTGTCGCTCAGCCTAGAGATTCCCTTTCTCTCTCTATCTCGCTAGCGAAAATGAAAAACCATATCCAATCCTCTCAACTTGTCAGGTATTTTTCCTTATTTTTCCTTTTTCTAATTTTCGATTTCTCATATTTTTAATCGGATCTTCGTTTTCTGTTCCATATGTGGATCGATTGATGAATAAATCGATGCTTATAGGCTTTTTTTTATATATTTTTTTTTGGAAATTTCTTATCCCTTTTCAGGTCTTCTTTTTCTGTTTTATATATAGATTGATTGATGGGTAGATCACTGCAATAAGGCCTTTCTAAATATTTTGAAAGCGTCTTATTTTTTTATTTATCAGATCCTCCTCCTTTCTGTTCAGCGTGTGGATCGTTTGATGGTTAGATCGATGATTTTTAAGTTTTTTTTTGCTGATTTTTTTAGTGTCGGATTTTGAATACCAGGGAATTCTCTCTAAAATGGGAAAAAGTTTCGGATCCTTTAGCCCTCTCATCTTTTTGAGGTTTTTTCGCTTTTCCTCGTCTATTATTATTATTATTATTTTTAGTATTCGTTGATGGATAAATCGATGAGGGTTTTTTTTTCCTGAAAAGAATTTTAGCCCAGTATTTCGAAATATCAGATAATTCTTTTGAAAATGGAAAAAAATATTTCTACTTCTCTAATTCTCACATCTCTTGAGGCATTTTTATCGTCGCCTTTTTAAAAAAAAAAATATCTTTTTTTGGTCAGATTTTTTTTTCTATTGAATATATGGATCTATTGACGTATGAACGCTGTGGTTTCTCTTGAAAATGAAAATTCTTATTCAATTCGCTCATATTTTTTCCACGATTTTTCCATTCTATTTTATATATATTTTTTATCTTGCTATCTTTTTTTTGCCAGATCTTCTTTTCATGATTCGTATGGATGGATCGATGAATATGCATAGAGAGTTTTGTTTTTAAAATCTTTTTACCGTAGGGTTTTGAAATATCAGGGAATTGCTTGGTTTTTTTCGCTTATCATTTTGTGATTTCTTGTTATTTAAGGTATCTGCCCTAGATGCATGTAAAAGTACGAAATTACTTTACTTTCCATGCATCTTGAGGAGATTTAAAATGCTCTCTCTCATTCTTGTCTGGTTGGTGTGAGGGTTGCTTAGAGCAGAATCTTTTTATCGGAAAAACTATGGGAGATTTTGGGATCGAGACTTGATCTTTGTGTGAGGAAGTACCTGTCATAATATTATTTTTTTTCTAAATTTATTTTTACTTTCTGGGAGGGCTTTAATTTCAGCCAGAAAATGCATGTTGCATGATCTTGTTGTTATAAAGAGATCTAGGAATATCCAAATTGTTTTTTCTTGCATTTTCTAGAATTTTAATCTGGTGATAGGAAGACTTTTTCTTTTCTTATTTAACAGACCAAATTCTAAAGAGTAAATAGTTTTTCCCTCAAATCAAAGTGACATTTGGGGTAAAACTTTGACTGCGGGAGGGTTTACTGGGAAACTTATTTCTCTTCTCAAACACCTAGGTTTCTCCGTTCTTGTTTGTTGATTTTGTTTCACATTTCTATGAAAATACTATCGGAATTTGCTAGCTGAGAGTTTTCATGCATTTGATTGAGCATCAACACCATGTTCTTATCTCCGATCTTGGTAATTTTGGCTCAAAATATCTTTGATAATATGAGAGGTACTCAAAATAGTGTCGACCATTGAGGTGTAAAGCTTATTTTCTTTTTCTTCTTTTTCTGCATCATTTATTTTTTATTATTTGGTTTTCTTCTTTATTTTTTCATTCTTCTTCAGTTTTCTATTTTTATTTTATTCTCTTCCAATTTTCTTCGTAGTTTCTTTTCATCGTAAATCATTATGATCATCATCGTGTTCTCTTTTTTTTTTGAAATGGTTAATATATTAAAAAGAAAGGACACCACAGGTGCAGATACAAATCAAAGAAAACCATCATCATGTTCTTCTTCATTGGTTCTTTTATTTAAAAAAGAATCCACTAAAAGAGATGTTATTTTCCTTCCCTTGTTCCATATTTATTTATTCTCTCCTTAATATATTTTCTTTTTCTTCTTTTTCTGCATCATTTATTTTTTATTATTTGGTTTTATTCTTTATTTTTCATTCTTCTTCAGTTTCTATTTTTATTTTATTCTCTTCCAATTTTCTTTTTAGATTTATCTATTTTTTTGTTTATTTTAGATTTTGTTCTTTATTTTTATGTTAATATACTATGCTCTAAATCATATTTTTAATTCCTATTCTAATTTCTAGAGGTTATTTTGCATTCGTGTTTACAAATTTTTCATTACTTCCACATGGTATTTTATATTTTAAAAATGTAATAATTTTATCTAATTAATATTATTTTAATGGCTTAGACCGAGTCTTGACTTTTTATCTTGGTCAAAACTAGTCCGAGTCTTTGAGTTGACTTGACCTGATGAAAAATTGAGACAAGTCAAGTTGATTTTTCAAGTTTTAGAACTATGGTCCGAACAATGTTGCAACCTTGCAGTAAGCTAAGAAGATTGAGCAGCTTGTCCTCCCAGTCATGGAGATATCTTTGAAAAGTAGGAGGCCAAACGGAGGCTTAGCAATGCTTGGCATAGAGGTCTGTCAGAGGTGCAGATGTAGACCAGAATTTCACTCTTTTTCCTACACCAGCTCTGAACCTTGATATTGGGGAACAAAAGCATCAGCAACAGAAAATAAACTCCTCCAAAATGTAGAGCCTCTTTTGACATGATGAGGGAAGCACCAACCACCATTGTGTAAAGGATATTTTTCAAACAAAATGGATCACCAAAGATCATTCTCCTCCTAATTGATCCTACAAAGCCATTACCAATTAGAGCTGGATTGGTAGGTTTCAATGGGCGGATTTCAGGCCCCTTTCATCATCATTCTTCTCTAAACCATTTGTCCCATCAATATGGGGTTGGCCTGTATGTCTGAATTTGGCAAATGATTTACATGGGACGACTGTCTATCTGACACCTAGGGAATTTGAACCCCTAACATCTAGGTTGCAACCATGAGCCCTTAGCTGTTGTGCTGCAACCATGAGCCCTTAACTGTTGTGCTGCATTCCAAGACCCACTGTTCTTCATAGAAAATTTCTCCCAGCTCACTAAATGGTATTTTTTCTGGTCTCTACAACCATGCCACAAGAAATCTCTCTGAAGATCCTCCCTATCCTAAGAATGATTTGAGAAGGGCACCCATGAGCAGATAGATACTCCCTCCGTTCCAAAATACTTGTCTTATGTTCATTTTAGAATTGTCCCAGATTACTTACTCCTATTCATTTATTTTCACATTAAATCAAAGCTTTAACCTTCTCGATGAGCTCCAAATCTCATTTTAACATGATGGAAAGACAACCTTCTTTATAAGTTTTGATTTGTTCAAATGCGGCATTCTGTAATTATTTTCACCTCCGACTCCCCTCGTTTCAATCTTACATTGCTGCATAATTAGGAAAACATTATTGAGCTTTTGTGGATGAACCCGATCGGCAGTATCTACACAACGAGACACTGCCTAGACCTCAATTTTTTTTTTTTGCATCAGGTTTGTATTGACTCAGAGAGTCTATTAATAGCCCTTTGGCGTGTTCCGTGCGAAAACGATAATTAATTCAGCCAGAAATACAGCACGATCTTTAGCCATATTCAGCCCAATTAATTTTGTCTTCAAGAAAGACTAACCATAAATTAGGAGGAAATTTTTAGTATAGGAAAAATATTTAAGATTGGGATTGTGAAAACATCCCATTCTCGGGATTGTTAACATCAATACTGTTCCCAGGGAGAGGGAGAGAGATCATTCTCAAGACAAGCAATGTGTGTGTGTGTGTGTCTGTGTTCCATGATTCGCAAAATGACAAATTTTACGTTCTTAATTTGTTGACCTTCGTTCTCTCTCACTTGGTCTCATGTTTTTGCCTTTCAAAATAGTCACCTAATAAGTATTAATAGTTGTAAACTTAGAAGTAAGTCTATTTGAAATTGGGCCAACATTTTTTTGTTTAATGCTAGTGTTGCATGATATTCATCTCATCAGAAATAAGTTTGTGAAATAACTTAGCAAGTGCAGTCATTCTTTTGTTGGTTGGACATTATTTTGCCACATAAAATTGGTTTCTCATTCAGAAAATGCAAGTCAGCCCTGAAGCAATTTGAATATGAAAAATAATTCTTATCATTGATTTTTTTTTACCAGAATATACTGTTTCAAAAGTATTCACATTTAAGATATTAAGATTGTATTGCACTAGTGTCCCTGATTTAAATATTTGGCTACCAATTTTCAGGGTTGCTTCACATGTTTTCTTCTTCGGTATGGTGTTATTTGAATATACCCCAGAGGAAAGATTTATAGTACTGTAAAAAGTTTTGCTTTTTTTTAAGTCTGTGCATAGGTATTAGTTTTTTCATAGGGATTGGTTCTTTAGTAAAAAATGGACATGAAGAACGCAAAGGTGTTGGATAATGGCCAAAAAGCTGTTATTGATTGGGGAAAAAAGCAAGCAGCACAGTGTGGAAAGTTGCTCACTGGTGTTTCCTGCAAGTTGGCAACGTGGCAAGTTATCTTGGATGAGCCCCCTTCAAGGGGTTGCAAGAGGGTACGATCTGGTGGATGCAAAAACAGCTGTAAGTGCTGTATTAGGAAATCTGTTGTTAAAAACTATTCTGATTTTATGAAGAGTGGGTTGCCGCAGCGTGTGTTCATGTATCAGAATGGTGAATGGAAAGATATTGCAGAGGAGCTTGTTGCCATGCTCAAAGGTGATTTCCAAGCTAAGAAAGCAATAACTGAGGTTGTGTTTCAGGGCCAATGCTTGCAGTTTGATTTTTTGCATATGGTTCAGATTGATATGGAAACAGGTTTGCAACAGCCAGTAGCTTGGATTGATGAATCTGGTAAATGCTTCTTTCCAGAATTGTACAGAGATGCTGATGAATTAAACAATTGCTTATGTTCTACTGGAGGAGAGGAGGATGAAGCTCATGAATATTTGGAGTCAAATGGGACAGGTGAAATCAAGGTGCAACTGGATATTGCAATTAGTGGTGCTGATACATCAAAGACAGAAGAATGTGATGCGGCTTCAGTTTCTCATGTTAAGCGGCCTAGAATTGAAAAGAAGCTGGCTAGAAATGATTATGAGCTGCAACAGGACTATAGCAGCAATGGTAAAACAGCTGCAGAATGTGGCGAGGCCACTGGAGAAACTGTACCTTCTCCAATTTCTGCCTCAGAATACGATGGTTGTGAATCCAGGCTTGGCCAATTGGTGAGACTTTTTATTAGTCAAAGTGGCTACAATACAGTCAAGGATATGTTTCTTGAAGGTTTTGGCTCATCTGCTCATGTAGACGACATTGTTGGAATTTTCTGTGGCTCACCTATGAGCAGTTCAGTGCAAGCTCGATTTCATCTTTTTCAGAAGCAAGTTGAGACGATAAAAGGTTACAGGGGCAATGCAAATGTCCGTTATGCCTGGTTGGCTACTACTAAAGAAGCTGTATCAAGGATCATGTTCCACAGGTTTGGGCATAGTGAGATGCCAAAATTTCAGCCTGCATATGGCACTGGCATTCATCTTACACCAGCAAATTGCTCTAATATCAGGTGCCCACTTATTATGCAATTGAGAAGAGAAAAAAGAATATGAACTTCTGTTTTTGTTTAACCTTTGAATAGGATCATCATCCATATATTTACAATTCATGTTACCACAAGGAGCCCACATATGTGCAGCTCAGCTTGCTTGAGGCACTGGGAATGGACAAGAGAATTTGGGTTTGACTCTCCTTGGAGTCACTTCCAATGTGGAGTGGGGATAGTGTACTAATAAAACAGATTACCACTTGGAGCCATAAGATTAGTCTCACTTCCAATGTGGAGTGGGGATAGTGTTACTAATAAAACAGATTACCACTTGGAGCTATTTGTGTTAATAATAGATTGTAAAATATAAATTTGGATTTACATCTATTTCCAATGGAACACCCTGAAAGGAGCTTTGAAGTGGGCAATTCACAATTCCTTTCAAATTAGAAACTGTTTAGTGAAGTGGTAATTAATTGAAAAATGGAAAACAGCCATTTTATGGCTACTGGTGAGGAAGTGGCAGATGTCTCATTTCCAGGAAACGAGACTCAATAATGTCCCACAAAAGCTGAAAAACTCAACTTGAAATGTTCCAAACACAAATGGACAGAAACAGGCAAATTCCTTAATTTTATCTCAGTTTTTGGGTATTTTTGACTCATCAACCTGCCAAACAAATGACCATTCACAAAAAAAAAGGGGGCCAAACAATTGCACCAAGTTAGAGTTGCTGCTTTTCTGTAGCTGACAATTTCCTTCTGAGGTTTCCGGTTCATTTGCTGTGTTCCTCTACAGTGCCAGTTATTCTGATATTGACGAAAAAGGTGTGCGGCATATGGTGTTGTGGGGTCATAATGGGAAACATGGAAGTCATTCATCCGGGATCTCAGCAATCTCAGCCCAGCAGCGAAGAGTATGATAGCGGTGTGGATGATCTTCAAAATCCCAAGCATTATATTACTTGGAATATGCATATGAATTCACACATCTATCCAGAATATGTCGTGAGTTTCAGGTTGTCTTCAAGGGTCAGAGGTAATATATTTATAGTTCTCTGGTTTAAATTCCATTGTTTATTTATTTCTTCATCGGTGTTGGGAGTCTGATGTATGCTCAAACCCAGATCTCCACTGGAGTGTAGATGCCTGACTGGTGCAGTACTCATGTTATCATGCATCATACTTGTTTATAGTTGTTTATCAATTTCTTATTTATAATTTTTTATCAAATCACATGATGAATTGCAAATGGGTAGAAATAGTACGATTATGGGGTTGACTCATAACTCGTACCAGTCAACCCCACAAATTATAGTCTCGTACGATTCAGATGAAAGAAGGAAATACGATTAGAGCGGAAGAAGAATAGACGTATCTTTCATCTTCCATACCTTTTTTTTTTGTGTGGATTTAAAAATCATCTTATTATTCTATGCCATGCTATATGTAATTATTACGATTCTACGATTTTCGATTCACGATTCACACTCCTAGACCGATTTATGATATGATTCGAGTTTGACAATATTGCTTATTTCATCATCTTCATCTTCATTGAAGCCATTTCTCTCATAATATAGGGTTGTCATTTGCATTTAGATTTGACGTGTAATTTCATGCTGTCTGATGCCTAACTACTTATTGGAGACGTGATGATTTCTTATTTACTCTCCAGATATTTTGTCTGCACAAGAGATCAGAAGTGACATGTCAGGAGTCACAAATTGCACCCAAATGGTGCGTGCTTCTGTTGATCCGGTACATTCTTTTTTCACTCAAGCTTTTGTCTTGTTGCTTGAGTTTTCCTATTTCTTAGTCAACATTTTACTTTTGAATGGGAGCGACCGTACTCCTTGAGATAGCAAAAGTTTTTTCTATTCAATTGAAGACATGCTGGCAGCCACTTTACGAGGAATTGCAAGCAATCGGGTGTTTATTACAATAATCAGATGTTTAGATATTGATCCAAGTCAGTTGATCACTGAAAATAAGTTTAATGCCCTGCCAACTTCTTGTAACAAAAGATACAAAGTGCAAGTGTGCACAATTTGGTAGAACCAGCATATAGATCCAATGTGGTGAATTTTATTACATTGAACGTGCAAACAAGATCTGCCTGGCCCAAACATGAGCTGGTCTGCTCTTTTGGTAGGCCACATGTGATACCCCCACCCTTGAAAGATGAAGGCCTGGGCATCCTGCTTGCTTGGTGTGGGTGTGGAATCCCACATCAGAAGTGGGAGTGGATGCCTTGAGGTTTATAAGTGGTGGCCTCCCTTGTACTCATGTGACGCGTTTTGGGCCGGGCCAGGTGGGCCTATGTCCAAATGCAAAACCGTGCGGGCTCGCTTGTGTACGAGGCCCAGAGCGGACAATATTATAGTGAGTCAAGCCCTAAGCCCTGTATATGGGTCGGGTCGTTACAAATAGTATCAGAGCCGAGTTCAACACTCGGACTGTGTGGGCCTTTCCTCCTTCCCTGATGTTGTCGAGCTGGGGACGGCTCGAGGCTTTAGGGGGGTGGATTGTGATACCCCCACCCTTGAAAGATGAAGGCCTGGGCGTCCCTGCCTGCTTGGTGTGGGTGTGGAATCCCACATCGGAAGTGGGAGTGGATGCCTTGAGGTTTATAAGTGGTGGCCTCCCTTGTACTCATGTGACGCGTTTTGGGCCGGGCCAGGTGGGCCTAGGCCCAATGCAAAACCGTACGGGCTCACTTGTGTGCGAGGCCCAGAGCGGACAATATCACACTAAGTCAAGCCCTAAGCCCTGTATGTGGGTCGAGTCGTTACACCACATATGCAAAAAAATGGTTGTTGGTCAAATACAAGTATATGATGAGGCCTGCCTCTTGACATGGGCCACATCCAAGCTTATGGCTGCATGGAGTGTGTCCGAGCTTATTAAACTTTTACAGAAGCGTGGCAGAGTCGGGTTGTGTTTTTAACGAATTTAAACATGCCTCAATCTTGGGTTCACCTTACCATAATTAGTTGTGGCCAGTGAGATGTCTTGTTTTCTGTTATCCAATTAATTCGAACAATAGAAAGTTTATATCTTATTTCTCAGGTGATGCTTCGTCGACATGTTTCCACTACTGTTAAGGATTCTCATGATAGAGCTAGGGTTGAAGCTCCGAAGGGACCAACTTCTCCTTGGATGCCTTTCCCTATGCTGTTTGATGCCATCTCCAAGGAAATACCTCGTAAAGATATGGACTCGGTTCATCATCACTATGAAGAGTTTAGGGTATGTTTGGTACCAAAATTTGACTTTGTTGTTGTATTCAAATATTTCCTGTTATTTTTGCTTAATTTGATATTTATATTTTGAATTTATTAGAGTAAAAGAACAACTCGGGAGGAGTTCATTAAAGAATTGAGATCTATTGTTGGGGATGGCCTCCTTCGGTCTACAATAAAGAATCTTCAACATAAGGTAAGTTGATTTGATATAATGTAACAATATTTATTGGATATTTCCTGCATTTATCTTTAAAAGAAAAATTCTTGCATTTGGTCTTTTGACATGTGGCTAAAGTGTGTAGTCTTCTCAATAATTTGAGGGTGAAAAACAGCCAAACTACTCATACTAGTATATGAAAATTTGCATGTGGTTATGCAACTTGACACTGAATTTTCAAATTAACCATCCTATCTAATATGTGATGAAACTTGATATAATTCAATTGGAATGGAGGAGGAACTTGGGGGTTGAAAACGTTATCTTTACTAGTATGTGAAACTTTGCATACTTTAGCAACCCAACAATCTCTGTTACTTGAAATGTTGAAAATATCTTTCCTTCATTAATAATATTTGGTTGTGTCCCTTTGTTTTTTAGATATTAACCTGCAAGTGACCTATTTTAGATAAAGGCCATGCTGTTCTTTTCAACATTAAATATTTGGTTTCCTTGTCTCTTGCAACTGGTTGGTTCCCTCTGTAGTCTTCTACATGGAAGTTCTTATTCTCTGGTGATCTGCACAACATTCCATGGTTCCCCATGACTAGATATTGAAGGGTGTGTATGTTTGGACTTAGCCACATACTATGGGTGTGCTAACATTGACACTTGCTTCTTCCCCCCTTTTTGGGGTATGGGAGTATGGTGATGTAGCCTGAGTGGGGACTGGGTTGATAACTTTGTTTTGTTTGTATTTGCAGCCTCAAAGTTCTGAATGTGAATCGGTGAATGAGCAGACTGGGCAGTCTTAACAACTAACATTTTACTTGGGTTAATTGCCTTATCCTGTTTTATGAGATGGGTGTCTTGCTGAATGTCATCTATTCTGGTTGTGGGACTTCCTTTTGTTGGCCTTTTTGTGTCGGCTTTAACCTTATAGAGAAAAAGGTTTACAGCCTTTTCTTTTCTTGCTGCGGGAAATGCGTCGACTTGAAAGGTGATGTTAGTCATATCTCCAAACCATATAATTTTACTCATTTGCTAGTTAAGTTGTCGTGATGAATGAATGTCCTCTCTGTTTCGAGACTTCTCTGTTGTAATATTTAGTTTGCAAGCTAGTGATGTCCTCCTGTCATTGAAACTTGGTGATTTTGTTAATGCGAAGTACATTTGAGTTGGTTCTATGAATGGAGAACTCTCACTACTTTTGTTTCTCCTGTATTCTCTATGCTTTCGAAGTTTTCACCTGATTCATATGTCTATTGAAGCCAGAATTTTGGCCCTCAAAGTTGTTGTAATTGCATATTATTAAATCCTTTACTGTATATGCACATAAGTGTGATATTCGTGTGATTCTTTAAAAAAAATAAGAAAAAACTACATTTGTTCCTTATCAAGAACTGCGTGGCAATGGCCCCTGGTCTTTTTTGCGCTTAAGTTGATTGAATAATCTCTCTATCCTCTTTAACTTGAGAGGGATAATTTGGAACATGCAGGACTTGTTTAATGATCATGGGTCTTTTCTCAGGTAGAGACCAACACTTCGCGGACTTGTAGGAAGCGTAGCTAACTTACCCATTTAAAGGATGAGATTGAAAATTCACACTAATTTTTGTGAATCAATTCACAACGGATAATTTCTCCCTTCCTTAATGGTAAGTTGGGGTGTTCAATGGTGAGAATTTGGACTGCCGTCCATGTAAATCTCTACTTAAATAAATGGGTTTGAGTAAGTATTTTTAATTGATGGGATGGCTTAAATAAGTATTCTTGTTTGTTTAAAAAGTTATATTTGGTACTGTTCTTATTTTTATATTTAGTAAATTAATAATCAACTTTTAGCTATTTTTTTATCGATTAAAATTGTTAGATGTTGAATTTTTTTTTTTAAAGATGTATAGCCATTATGATTAAGAGCCTGGAAATGGACTTTTAAATTAAAATTTTGATTTGATGCTAATTTTTAAGTATTTTTAATTTGTATGATCAAATTTGTAATTTGCAAAAATTAAAAATTAAAAATTGTTTGGTGTGACCTCGTGGCTGTTAAAAAATGGTTTTAAATGCCAAGTTTGGGCTTTAAAAATTCGATGATTTTGGATGAACTTGAAATTTTGTAGATGTGAACGGGTTTGGACTTTTTCAATTTTGTTTTTCGTTGTGGGTTTTAAATCACATCAACATACAAGCACTAGCAATTGATTTCACGAGTATTTTTAATTTATTACTGTTGTTCTTGACTTTTGAGGAGGTTTGTTATTTTTCACCTTATGAAAAGTGAATAATTAAACAAAATGAAAGTCTTTTAGATTCTTTCATGAAACACGATCTCTTTGTTGGAATTTTTCATGGAATAAGATCTCTTAATCAGGAAATAGAATATGAAATTATAAAAAAAATTATTTATGCAATTTATAATTGATAATTTTTTGCATGAATAACTCAATGGATACACTAGTGTTAACACGGAGTTGGGTTTATGATGAAAAAGTATAGAATTGAAGTAGATGACACCACAACTAGGTGAGCAGGATCATGGATAATGTGAGTTTTGACCCAAGCCCAATTTGGGTCTGGTCCCTTAGATGGATAAATCATGTCCAAAATAAGTCTCATGAATTATCTCATCTTTTAGATTCTACATAAGAGAGGTTGGATTGTAGGTTACAAAAGATAAAATAACAATGTCAAAATTAGGTGATCATGTGGGTTAGCAAAGTCTCAAAGATGACACAGCAGACACTATTGAACTTTTAAGATTAAATATAGATAATTAGTTAAATATCTTCGTTTATCATTATTACTAAATTGTAAAAGTGCATTAGATCCAAGTTTAAAAGAAAAAAAAATTATCTCGAGATGTGGTTCATGAAGTGTCGCTGGTAGCGTTGCAAAATGCTTTAAAATATTAGTGCATCCCACTCAAAGATGCAATTGAAAACGTTTTAGAATTTTGTTTCTAAAATCATATTATATAAATAAAATATAATTTTAAAATAATTTTTGATATTTTAATAAATTTAATATTAAATAAATATTATATCAATGAGTTCACTCATCCATTTTATTGATCTAATATTGTATTACATTTTTATGTGGTATAACTAGACATTTTTTGGTCAAGGCAGAAGGGCTCACTTAGACTCGTGCATCTAAATCTTATTTTTGAAAGTATAATAACCTTTATAATAATTTATTTATTTATTATCATAATGGTGAGTTTTTCAGCGGAGGACCGGACGTCTACGGCAACTACCGGGCCTTCCCTTGTAAATGTAATTAATACCATTATTAAAAATTGGACCGTCTCCCGGACCGGTTCGACCTTTCTCAATATCAGACCGGCAGACCCAATAGGGTGTTCTGAAATTCTTGTGCCGTACGTCTGACCAAACCCAACTCATGTCTGGTCACATCAAAGCCTCCTTCATTGCATGTGACCCCCCCAGCTCTACACATCAAGCAAGCAATCGTCTCTTTATTTATTAATATTTTATTTTATTTTTGAAAAAGGTCCTCCCTGACGGGCCTTGATTGCCGGGCAGACATCGACCTGGCTGCCCGCCACCGTTTCGTCGCTTTCAAACCCCTGACCACCTGCCCGAAGATGTGAAAGGACGGGCAGCCACGGTCAATCATAATGCAATGGATTGCAAAATCATTTCCACTGCCTTGTCCCTCGTTTCTCGCGTTTCTCCTTTTGACTGTTACTTGCAAGACAACAAGGGAGCTTCACACGTGCCGCAAATGCCATACGGGTAAAGTGACGTCAATTATAAAAAACAATTTTTTCCTGAAATAATTTTTGACTGGTGTTGATTTCGACTATATCTCATTTTTTTTTACCACAAATTGACCTGTGAATCAAATTATTCTAGAATAAGTTTGAGTTGGATGGATGGTGTTTAACTGAACTTCAATCATGGTTAAACTCAGTCAAGTGTATGATATGAATTATTAAGTGTATCATAAATAATACTAATCAATTATTTATAATAAATGAGTTAAAATATAGTAATACATAAATAACGGTAAAATGTAAGAAATAAAATATAAAACTAAATAATCATATTTTCATAAAATTTGTTTTATTCATACAAATTAAAATTATGAATAACAAAGTAGTGCATTAATTCAACATAATAGTCTTCAGATTTTTGTAGGTTATTGATGTTCAAGAGCCTCAAACCTTTTAAACATGGTAGGTTTGAACTTTGAAATAGTAGTAAAACCATCATCTAATTCATTTATTTCATCAAAATTTAGAATTGGCTAAATAGTAGTAAAACAATCATATTTCTGTATCTAATGGCATGCAATGGTTGCATCTATGAGATAGATATAAAGAATTTAATGACATATAAATGAGCTACTATTAGAAAATGCCACATCCATATTTCATAGAAATATAATAATACAAGTATTGTGATTAGGGTACAATTCTTTTCTAAAGTATTGAATTAAAACTTTATATTCAAAATGGGTCTATCATGAGTTAATGGGTGTAGAGTAAAAATAATAAAAAATGACTTGGGGTGATAATAATGAGTGGTATAGATAAATCATGATAAATACAATTGATCATTCTGAAAAATATTATGATTGTTGCAGTAATCAAGAATGGAAAGCTCTAATTTCTCAATATATAGGTTAGGTCAGGGCCGACTTTGACTACGGGAGAAGTAGGCTACTACCTAAGGTTCTCACTAATACGACCAATGACTTTACTCACAATCTCAGAGCCTACACTGTGCCTAGAGACTCTAAAATTTCAGAGTATCTCAGGGCCGGCACTAAATTAGGTTTGTATTTGTTTACTTTATCATAGTCGGCAAGCAATTGCTTGTAGTTTGATTGTATCTACATGGGTGGTGGAATAAGACTTGATGCAAGAACATGTGGTTTGTGTGAAAGTCGTACTTTCCTTTCCTTGCTCTTTATACATTTTCAACAACTCATTCATTCTTCAACTGCAATTTTAATGTTAAGAGCTGTTGTTTTGAAATTATTCAAGCTATGATGATGAAATTCATCTGATGATTCATTAAATATACAGATTTTAACATTTTATACATAATTAACTTTCTAAATATAAGATTATTAACACTAATCATGACAGTTTTTTATGTAGTTACATTAAGCAATTGTAAGATGTGTTTGGCAACTGATAGATTTTGAACTCAACTCAGGAGATTAAAAAAAAAAAAATTATTTAAATTGAAATCTTAAATATTTAGACTTCCGAAATGAAGATCCACATATAAAGGGTGCCCCTAACTAAAATCTCCTACTTTAATATAATCACTCTTGATGTAGCACACCCCCACGCAAAAGTTCCAAATCGGTTGGGAGTTTGGGTGGTGGGGACTTTATATGAGGAAGCAAAGCCCCTCCCCATCACAAGGCTTTTTAGAATGTCTCTTTGGGTGGAACCTCCAACGTAAAGAGGTGCGGATCCGAGTGCGGAACTCAAAACGAATAATATTGTGATGGATAAGATCAAGTCGTCACAATGAGAATCTAAAAATTTCCTTAAACTCCATTTTCCTTTTTCACTGTTTTTACCTAATAAGTAGCACCTTTGGATGCCTGTATGTTCTAAAAGGGCAACTGATGAGATACTTTTCCTAGAAATTTAGCCATTTTCTACATTATTGTAATTTGAGATGAACTAACGTGGCACATTGTGCACAAAATCCAAGTAAAACATAAAGTGGGCCACCACTAAATAGATCAAATTAGCTGAACAACAGTATTTATCAGGTGGCCAACATGTCATCTAAATGGGGCCAATCGACAAATTCTCTTCCCATCCTTCTATTTGTTTAGCAAATTGTGGCCTCTTCATCAATCATCCAATCTGCCTTTTCGATCTTAAGATGGGATAGCTTGGATTTTTGCTTAGATAGATAGATAGAAACAACAATGTGTATACATTTAAAACAGGCCTACCTCCAATGTCCTTATCCTATTTATTTTGGAAAGGAGCTCCATATCTTCAATTTTGGGGAAGAAAAGGTCTAAAAGCCTTTTAGGATAAAGTTTGAAATATTCTCTTTTATAGAAAAAAAATGATAGCATTGTAGTTTTTTTTTTTTTTTAAATCGAATTTTGAATGAAAATTGATCATTGTTATTGATAAAGTTTTATTTGATCTTATCATAAATATAATCAATCACTACAAGACTGAGGGACAAAATGAGGTAGAATTTTAGAAAAGATTCGACGAGTAGGTGCACACACCTAATGTCCCACTTTTGTAGTGAAAAAGTCGATCAATCAATAATTTTCAATGAAAAAAAATATATTTCTAAAAAATAAATCAGTTTTATAACAAGTATGATAGTTTTCATCTTTATTCTTTATTTTCTCATATTTGTTTAAAAATCATTATTTTCCGTGACATTATGCAACAATTTTTTTAGGTTATTCATGATCTAACCTTCTCTTTGGTTATTTGTGACAGGAATTGTTTAAGGCCAGTGATATAGACACTGATAATTCTAATTATATAAGGAACACATGTACAAAAACAATCAGTGTTCCTTTTCCCTTGTTAGGTGAAGGATCATACATGTACAAAAAGAAATTTCCGATTTGCTTATAATTTGTTTGGATCAACATTTGGATGTGGCTAGATTCAACTTGATAACATGTTAACTTGAATAATATCTGTAATTGATGTAAATAAAGAGAATTTAAATTGTGTAAAAAATAAGGAAAAAAATGCAAATTTAGATGTAGTTATTCATATGCAAATCTGAATTTGAATTGAGTCCCATCGAATTCAAATTTGGCCTAAGATCGTACATCTAGGGTTTGAGTTAAAATTTGATTTAAATGTGACCCATTTATATTCCTAACACATTGTGAAAATTTTAAGCATGTTTGCCTTAGTCATTATTCAAATGGTTTTGCCATTTCAATGAGAGAAAGAAGGTTTTTCTTTTTATGATAGAAGGTTTTCAAGCGTCTCATTCATAGGGGACTTTATCAGACTAATTCTTCAAGGCATGTGCACACCTTCCTGCATACACATACCAAGTGCAAGCAATGAGGAGTAACTTTATGGAGAGTGGTTCAGAGAGGTTTGAGTGTGAATTAAAGAGAGGTTTGAGTGTGAATTAGACTGAAAACCTCTCTTTATGAGTGGAGATTCTTGGCCGTCATACCAACCCCCTTTGAGTTAGAGAAATAAGGGTTTTAATTTGAACACTTAAGTTTTTATAATATTGAACATCGATTCTTGAGATATTAAAATATTATATGATTTTTAATATTTTCATATTTTTTTTCTCTTTAAAAAACTTGAGTCAATGTCCCATCTCTAATGTCGGGTTTAATAGAAGACTGGCGCTCAAATCAAACCCAAGAAAAAAGTCATTGATTTTATCATGTGACTTTCACATTCTTTCCAGCTCAATTTTCTCCCACCTTTTCTTTTCTCCAACAACTACAAAGCAAAACACGTGACCATGTAAAAGAACAAAGAGAGAGCCTTCAACTCTTTTCTGAAAATCACTTCTTTTCCAAAAGGAACGATTACAATTACCAAAGATCATCACCTTCATGCTTTTTCATAGTGAATTTCTCTCTCTCTCTCTCTCTGAAAATAAATTGGAATCCATTCATATTTACGTAGAATTATATATAGTATGCTTTAGCTATCACATCTTGGTACGAAGGAATGCTTTTTCACCTTTTTTTTCTCTTTTTCTTTGCTTTCTGTCTCTTTTGTCTCTTTCTCTCTTTTTCTTTCTTTCTCCTTCTTTTCTCTGATTTGAAGTGAGTTACAACATACACCCACCAGAGTTCTTTCACTGAATGATTTGAAAATGAGCAGTGCATGTGGGATCAATGAGTCCTGCCCAATGTGAACTCCAGATTGGGCTTCTTAGAGCTTGTCTCTGAAAGTCCTGATAATTTCAAATCTGATATTGTTTCATGGCTTAAGCAATCTGGCTCCATCTCCTCCTTCTGAGAAGAAGAAAGAAAAGGGTAAAATTTTAGACTTAAGTCTCTTTCACTGCGGGAAAATAACAAGACAACCCTTTTAGTATTTTTTTTCAAAATGCTAGTAATTTGACAGAGGATACCACCTTTAATTTTTCAATTTTTCATCATGGACATGGCATAGATATGATGGTACCCCCTTTATCAAATTAATAATTGTTGGGGCTAGCAAATGAGTTTCAAATTGGAAGTGTAGAAAGAGATTTTGGGACTTATAAATGACTTGGTCACTCCACCTAAAGAGTTAGTCTTTTGGACTAGACAAGTGGTATCAGAGTCAGGTCTCACACTACTTCATGTGGACTTAGGTGATCCCGTAGGCAGACGGAATGGTGGGTAACATTTCCGCCGTAGAGCCTCATTTGAGGGGGGATTGTTGGTGCTAGTCTTTTGAACTAGATACTAGGTTCTAACAAGTGGTATCAAAGACAAGTCTCAGGATGTGGCTCGAAGAATCCCCTAGGTGGACGGATAGAATAGGCCGCCGCCGGAGAGCCTCGTTTGAGAGGAGAATTGTTGGGGCTGGCGAACGAGTCCTCCATTGGTAGAGAGAGATGTAGAGACTTATAAAGAACTTGAGTCGGGTCACTCTACCTAATAAATTAGTCTTTTGGACTAAATACTCAACTTCTAACTTTGATTTCATCATCAATAGTATTATTGTTAATATAATTTGTTCGAACTTGAATTTGATAAATTTTCTTTTTGTAGGCAATTGAAAACTCAAATTCGCACCAGTAACATTTTAGTGACGGATTAAAGTGGGTACCTCAAAAGAGGGTCTGCTTCTCGTGGAGTCTCTAGTAATGTCATGCAACCAAGCTTCCCTGCTGCAAACCAAACATAAAGAATATTTCCAAATCAGTGGAAATCCATTCATGAAAAAGAAAAGTATGTTCAGAAAAGAAAAGAAAAGAAAGCCAGGGGTCTTTATCTTTTTTCAAACTTGTAACTTGTTTGCTTTACGAAAATGTGGTGATTGAAAATAAAGGTGAGTCCCCCATGTGATGGCCCAATTTCTCTAGGAAGTTGCAAGGAAGCTTCAAAGAGCTTCTCTTTTGAACTTTCCTCTTGGGAGTCGGAATGGGAGAGGGAGAGAGAGAGAGAGAAGGACTGCCCCTTGTTGTCTTGTTAACTATTGGAAAGGGATGATTACTCCATCATTAACACTTCCATTCACCCAAGCTTGGGCAGAGAGAACAAAGCTACTATGCCAACTTTTCCATCATCATTTGAATCAGAGAGAGAGATGATAGATTGCATTTACTTATAATCTAATGATTAAATTTTATATTATAGGTCTTTCATTTCAACTTCCAACTATTTAATGATATTTTCAAAATAGTGGTGTTGAAATAAAGTTTGATAGTGTCCATGCATTGATCACTTCTTGAAAGAAAATATGTTTGTCTTATGCTTCAGGCTATGTATCTTTTGGTGATCATTTGAGAGAGAAAGAGAGAGAGATTGCCTTAGCCACTTTAGTACAGACCTTAAACTCTAATAAAAACAAATCAAGATTCTCTGTTAGGTGGGTTAACTTCTTTTTATATTTTAAGTTTAGATGTTAGAAAAAGAAGAAATGATCAAATGCAGGAGACCCTATAATAAACTGTTTTAAGTCTTGCATAGTAATCATTCATTTTGAAAAATCCCATATTTAAAATTTTACAAAGTTCATCAACTGAATATTTGAGAGCTAGTTTTAGTAGAATGAAATCCTGCAACTAGATGAATAGGTTCATATCGAATTTTACACCAAGAAATGCATCAGAATTAAGAATAAAATAAAAAGGTTTCACTCATGAAAACTTCCATTTACAGTGCCATTGCTATCTTTGTGACTTCCATATGTAAATGACTTCTAATTGTCAGTGAAGTTAAACACATCGATTTGCGTATCATTGCTCATCTCTTAACATTTGTATCTAATCTCTTTAAATAATATCAATCACAACACTCTCATTCAAATTTCAAAAATACGAGTGATATGATGAAGTTAGAAGAATTTAAAAACAAGAGAAAGAACACCCTCTTAAAACCGTTGAATTCACAATTAATAAACCATGTTTACAACTATTTTGTAAACTGTCAATTCAATCTCATATAATGATCAAATTAACACCTACGAGGATGTATGATAACAACAACAATAATAATACCTTGAAGAATTGCTGCAAAGGCTGTAATGATCTATTGTATGATTTGTGTTGGGCCTAGCATGATGAACCGCCAGATCTGATCCAAGTGGCTTACAAACATCTACCACGCCGTCATCATAGATTTCTCCCGAGGATCCAATCTCAAAGCCATCAGCTTGGCCTACCATCAGAGGAGGTAAAGATAAAATTGTCTAAACTATAATAAAAGAATTTTTCTTGTGAAATTAAACAAGTACTCTTGATGATTGATAAAATTCTTCTGTATCTATATAATAAAGAAAGATAAGAAAAGACTTTTATCAATCTTTAGTTCATGCATCACATATTATGAATTACCCATTTTTTAATTGGGAGAGATGACTGACGGAACTAAAGCGATGGATTGCTAATTCATTCTATGAATTATTATTATTATTTTGAATTTACGTGTGGGAAACTATAAGAAACCTTGTATAAATTATTTGTACCGAGGGTTCAAATCCCTCTCTCCCATTCCTCTGATCATTTGAGATTTCTCTTTCGAATTCAAAAAAATGTAGCATTATTTTGATCTTGTCATGGTTAAATGGCAGTATTACCTGAAGAAGCCAGTGGTCTTTCTGTAGTCTTCACAGTCCTATACATCTGCAGTAGTACATATAAACGTTTCAAACTTCACATCCATATTGTATTTGGTTGCTTAGGTATTGTATGCAAAAAAACTTTGGTTATAAATCCTTTTAGAACACTAATGTAAGATGATGATTTTAAAACTCGATTTCAGAGTTGATTCAGCATTTGCTGATGTTTTGCTCCTCTTTGGCCATGGCACCTATTTCCACTTACATTTAAGATTATGGTTTTAAAACTCGTTTTTTTATATCAGTGAGGTCAAACCTCTATGCATCGCAATTACTAATCCTATACCATTATATATATATATATATATATAGAAAACAGAAAATTGTAGCTCTCAATGGATTATAAGATGTTTTAGGTTTGGATGACTTTTAATTCATTTTAGGTTTTTTTCCCAAAAGTGTTTTGAAATTGTTATGGCCATAACCATTACGTTATTGGGTTCATAATACAAAGTTTAAATGGGGTTTTAATAGAAATGATTAAGTACAAAAAAAATTAATGGTAATATGTGTAATGCCAGGGCATCGTCCTTGATCTTAACTTTTTATTTTTACTTTTTTTATTTGAAACAAAAGGAATAAGAAGGAGAACAAAAGATTTTCTTTGTTGAAGTTAAGAGTAAAAAAACAAGAAATAATTAAAACAAATCAGGTATTAATTAATTTTATAATATCGTTTCTGCAACTAGCTTGTCCTTTGTTTTCCATATTATTCTTATATATCTTCTTCTTTCCAGGTTTCTCTTCCGGGCATGTTTTCTACTTCCAAGTAAGAAGCTGCTCCTTCGATTGCAGAAAACCAAAAAAAAAAATGTTGAAAAGAGATGGAAAATGAAAAGGAGAAAAGGATCGGGTATTGAACTTTTTCCAGAGGCATTGTATTTTTTATCTTCTCATGACATGGTGTTCCTATAAAGAAAACAAAAAAATACAGAAAAAATAAGAAGAAAAAAGGAAAAAGAAGGAGGCCAAATGTCATGATGAAGAAATAACACCAATGATAAAAAAACTGAAAGTTTCTGCCATTTTTTCTTTAAATGAATCTTCTTTTCTTTGCAGGAAGATCTTAAAAAGAAAATAAAAAAAAAAATCTAAAATTGCAAGAGAATTGAAGATAATTTACCTGCAGATGTGATTTTACATGAGCCAAGGTGAGATCTTTTACATCCATGAGTTCAAGGACTGACTTGGGTGTAGCCCCTAAAACACAAAACATAAATTAAGGAAAAAATAAAGTTATTTCCATTTCTAGTAGTGAAAATGCAAGATAATAGACTGATGAAAAATGATGAGGAGATGGAATGACAATACTATCAGACCCTGCATCTCAACCATTCTTTTAAATATTCTATCTTCAAAACCTTCAAATTTTATCAAATTGATGGTTGAGATGCAGACCCTGTCAGTATTACTGGGGAGTCTCCTTCACTTGATCATTTCTCCTAAAACCCAAAAAATAAATAAGGGAAAAAAAGTTTAGTTTCATTTCTAGTGAAAATGCAAGACAATGGAGTAATAAAAAATGATAAGGTGTAGAAACATGATGGTAATATCCTCAAAAATTCTATCTTTTAATAAATTCCATCAAATTGCTGGTTCAGATTTAGGATCTAACCATTTTACTATACTAAAACTTTAAAAAAAAAAAAAAAACATGAGCCTACTTTCATGGCCACCCAAAAGCTCGACAGCATGGACAAAACGAGCATGGAGAGTGGTGGTCCATCGCATCCGTGGTGCTCGAATGCTTCGCTTTGCCGGAAACCTCGAAGGGAATCTGGATCTCATGAAGCTTTGAGAAGGAAAAGTAGCAGTAGTAGTAGTAGTAGAGGATGAAGAATCAGATGACTGTTTATGAAGGAAAGGGCAGGAAGAAGGTTTTTGGTAGACAGGAATTCCACTTATAGGCCTCAAAAATCCAAGATCTTGATGGAAATTTTGATGATAATGATGTTGATGATGATGAGGTTGAAAATGGTGGGCATGGTTAGCGGAGTTAATAGGTTCTGAAACTTTTGGGTTTGTCAAAGAGAGATCAAAAAATGTATCTTGTTTTGCAGAGGAAAAAAGTATTTGTTCATCAGTTGTTCCCCAAGTTGAATTGGGTTTTGTGTTTGGAGGGGTGATTTGAAGTGACAAATCGGGTTGCGGTGGAAATAGCTCCATTGCAACCAAAGCAGGAAGCAAGTTCAATGGCTAGATTTCTTTTCTCTTGCCCTTCTCTTCCTCCTTAATTAAATACTGTCTTCCCTTCCTTGGAGCTCGACCTTAAATGACAGTTGGGTGAATTTTTCAGGTTGGAATGTTGGGTTTTCTTCAGATGGGTAGAACTGAGAGAGAGAGAGAGAGAGAGAGAGAGAGAGATCTTGTTTGTGAGGTATGTATGAGAAAGTGACACTTAAAAGAGTTCAAGATATCTGTAGAGAGACAGAAAAGGTGAGGTGTTTTCTTTTGTGGACGTGGGAGTGGGAGAAAAGAAAAGCTAAGGGAAGATAAATAAGTCTAAACTCAATTCTCCTTTTTTCTTTTTCTGTTTTCTTTCGGAAAAAAAAAAAATTTCATTCAGCTTCGAACGTACGGTATGTATGTATTTTTCTTTTCTCTCTTTTCTATTTAGGGAGGGACATTTTAATTTGATTAGTCCTTGGGGCATGTCTAGTCTCCTAATCCTATATATACTCGGGTAAATAATTATAAGAAGTGACTCGGAGGGATATTGAGCGTAAATCGAACTTAAAATATTTTTCATGATGCAAGCTTCTTGAGTGTCAAGTCAACTCCCTCTTAAATTAAGATTATGCATGTATTAACAAGGTGCAACTTGGGCTCGTAACAAGTGATCTTTCTCTAAATTTCTATACCCACGTACTGAATAAATTTATAGAAAGTGACTCTTCAAAATAAAATGTAGAATCAAACTTAGAACTTCTTAAAACCTCTCTCCCGTTATAAAGACCTTTCTCGCATTATAACAAAAACTGATTGAGTCTTGAGTAGTATCTTTACCACTAAAAACAAGAATTGCACCCTCACCACTTTCTTTTGGCGTTTGCAGTCAGGTTACTACCGAGTCAGCTTCCACAACAAAACAGGTACAAACTTGTAGTTTGCTACTTCCATGGAGGATTGTTGTACTCAGATGCAGTCACGAATGCCATTGTAAATCACTTTAGGAAAGGAAAGTAAGATAAAAATGATTTTGACAAGTACAAAATCTTGTAAAAAAAATCTCTACCTCTGCCTCTTGGTATCCCAAATGGTATCTTTTAGAAAAAAATTTAAGTTAAACTCTTTAAAATAACAAAAGATAAAGAGGAAGTGGGAGAAAACTCTTTTCTTCTTGTGTAGAACACATCCATTTGGTAAATTATACATATATACAATCTCTGTTAGGAAAAAAATTATTACTTTTAATCACATTAGTTTAGCTCAACTGGTTAACCTCTCGCCTCAGAAAGTGGGAAGTGCCAAGTTCGAGCCCTCATGATCTAACCTGGTGTATCCTAAAGGCAGTGGATATCACCCGTGGAGGTTTTACACTAAGTTTTCTGCGGTTTCCCACACATAAATTTAAAAAAAAAAAAATATTACTTTTTACCACATTTTTTCACTGTAAGATTTAAAATATGTAGAATTTTCTCTATTTTTAAGAAGTGTTTTTCTAATCCAATGGGGCTTAATTACATAAATTTGATTAGAGCTCTTCATCCATAAAACCCTAATTTTGTATTTAATAGGATCAAATACTCAAATTACATACACAATCCAATCCTTTTCATTTACACTATTTCTTTTCTAAAAAGGGATTTTGATTTGGGAAGAGTCATTTTTTACAAGAGGAGGTATTGGCTCACAATGTATTGAAATATACCGTAATTTTCTCTTAATATATGACTTAAGTCAAAGATCTTTAACATCATTATAAGTACTGGTGTGACTCTTGAGTTTGAATCTCATCTTACCTCAAATGACTACTCTCCGTAGTTTTATTCGGTTTGTGAGTAAAAAGACTTGCATACTCTTCAAGAAAAAATGCCACTTTTTGAAGAAAATTAAAAAAAATTATTGATTAAACGACACAGAAAAGGAGCATCTTCTTAAAAAAATAAATTAACAAAGGTTTTCTCCTCCTCCATTTAGATTTAGAAAACTAAGAAGAAAAGACAAGATGCAGAAAGAAGAGTGCCCTAGGGTTTTAATGCTTTTCCAAGGTATGGGGTGTTGTTGATGCCTTTGTTTTTAGTGCCCTTTGTAATTCATATCAGAGCTCCATACCTTATTGCCATTGGCGTGGACACTTATCTGATATGGGCCTCATTGGGTCCACTCCGTCATTACCCGACAATCTAAAATCTGTCCATTTGCCAAATTCAACCCTAAATCATAATTTTATTATTCATCATCATCATCATTTCTAACTTCTTCTTTTAAATTAAAAATTCATTTTTTGATTTTTACTTCTCCAATTAACTTTATTATACTATCTATCTATTTATCTATTTAACATTATTATCAGCAAAATCATTAATCTCATCAACAAGTTAGCTTTCTAAATTCTTTTCTTTCATTCTATCCTATCAAAAACAATTAACATGTTTTTATACATAAATATACGTAAATATTTATACAGAGTATTAATTAAAACAAAATAAATGAGTTTAACTTCGAATTTCCAGTCAAATTGAGACTTTCATGTACTCAAAACCCGAGCTTGGATTAACATGAATCCAAATTGCACACATTAGACCATTAAACCTCAAATTTTTTATAGCGATCATCCCACAGGTGTTTTGTGTAACCAAACACGGGATTTAAGATATTGTCCATTTCACCATTCCACTGCGGTATAAATCGTCTCACCGAATCACTGACTGAAACATTGACCCTTCTACTGTGGTTCGGCTAGCTGAAATGTCAAATTCGGCTAGCCTAGATGGCAGATTCAGTTTCAACTAGCCGAAATGGCAAATTCTGATGGTAGATTCAGTTTCGGCCATACATCCCTTCCACTACCATACCCGAAAAAAAAGAATGTCAGAAACTGAATATGCCATTTCAAAATCTGTGTTGGATTACACAAAATATCTGTAGGAGGATCGCTCGCCCAAAACTCAGTGAATTTCCACTGTTCTAAATTCCATTAACGAGTCTTCAACTCTTCTCACAAACCAAAGGTACTACATTGCTTAGTCATGGAGAAACCCAATGAGCCCTAGGCCCCTCTCACATATCCAAGTTTCACCATTTTTTTATGGAAAAAATCCAGTAACCTTGGATTCCTACCATTGACATCAATGATATTAACATGGGGAGCTCCATGAGAAAAGGACAGAAGATGTAGCTTCGAAGAATCAGTGATTAAAAGATCCCTTGGTTTGTTCATTCAATATATCTGACATCATTGGAATTCAAGCCCTTTGTATAAAATGTGTATGTATGTCTATTTCCATCACTAAATCATATTTAATATAGATGGCACTAAACACAATAGCTGACATCCTGTTTTAAATTGCAACTGTTTATTGCAATACAAATCTATATAATGCAAGTGAAGATTATAATAAGAGGAAGTTTTAAAAGTGATTAAAGAGCTACATAATTTAGATGAATATGAAGAATATTTTGTTTATTTTTTATATTGTGATTTTGATCTTTGAAAATTTTCAGTGTGGTAGACCGTCGTTTGGAGAGGTGAGATGATTGGATTTGAATGAAATTGTACATAGAGATTCTCTTTTTTTTTTTTTTTTTTTTTTGAGCAGTCATAAAAGAAATTCATTAAAAGAGGGGAGGAATTACAAAGAAAAAAAGAGGGTCTAAAAGGGGTAGACCCAAAGAATAAAAAAAAGGAGAAAATACAAGAAAATACAAGAAAAATAAACAAACAACAGGTCACAACAATAAAAAAAACTCCAGCTCAAAGGTTGTCAACTCCCAATTTTGTGAAGTAGTCCGCCACCCCATTGGCTGATGATCTTCCAACAATGGAAAAAGATACTCTCATTCCTTTGGCCAATTCTCTCACTTCCCTAACCACACTTGTCAATCTCCAAGGTGGACGCCGTAGACCCGATGCCCATTTAAAAGCATTTGCCGAATCCCCCTCAATAACCATCTGACCTTGACCAAAAGCATTTGCCGAATTCTCTATCTATGTGGTCCTTTATACATTTTAGCTAATTAAATAGTCAAAATGATCATTTTTTACAAATCATTCTCCTTAAAACTGCTCTTATAATAACTAATCAATGAAGGTCAACCCTCCTTGGAAGTGAAGATTAGGGTTTTAGATGTGCATAGTGAAGAAACGTAGAAAAGACTTAGAAGCATCTGACAAGCTAATTGTCAATCTTATGTCTGATGAAATTGAGAAGGAATCTGACAACAATATAAAAGAAATTTTGCTTGAATGTTAGTTCTTGGCTTGTCTTGAAACAAGAAAGGGTTGAACCATGTGGGTACATTAATTGTCTTAAGGAATGTGAGGGAGTGACTGATAATTAGAATTTTTGGAGAATATAGCTAACCCTCAACCCCTTCTCCCAAATTCTTTTCTACAGTAGGAATCCAATTTGGGATGTCCATGCATGTGAAATGTCCCATGCCACACTCACACATCAACTTTTTTTTTAAAAGTTTTGAGACCTACCCTCTCATAAGCAAACTATGCTCCCAAAGATTTGGTTCATGTCTATTATGATAGTGACAATTTTGTATTTGATATTGATAGGACAGATGATGACTTGAGTTTGGATTTGGGGCTTTTCTTATTTTCTCAAACCCTCAAATTCATAAAATGAGTTTAGTACTAGATCTCGTATTATAGGATTAAATTTTTTTAAAGAAATGTTCTCAAAAGGCTTATGAACTTCTCTCTAAGAGTAGATGATGGAGAGAAAGAATCAAAATGACATATCAGACAACTAAATTGGAACAAAGGAAATATGTTTTTATTATATAAAAATATAAACAAATAATTAAGCTTATTTAAGAGTCTAATCTTGTTTCCATTTATTAAATAGACTAAAAATTTAGCTGAAGACAAGTTAGTCTGTCAAATGAATATATTTGAGCTTATTTTTTTCTACAACGGGTCTAAGTTAGGTTTAAGCCTAAATACAGCTTGATATTTTGAGAAATAGAGAGAGAGAGAGAGAGTGCAACACCTAACTTCCCTTTCAAATAGTTTGGAAATCTTGACACATAATGCAAATTTGATACGTGCATAAAAGCTACTTGGGATTTTAGCTCAAGATTATATGACACGTGACATTAAATATAATAGTTAAATTTAGAGTAGAGGGAGACCCATTTCTTAATTATTTTTTTATGGCAAACTTTTCATGTATATGGATCCTCATTGGATGATGTTTCCTTGAAAAATGGATCCCAATAGATAAAGATTGAATAATTGATAAAATAGATATACTTCATTGTCATTGAAGTTATTATTTTATCTAATCTGAATAAGTTTTTCATATTTTTTTTACCCTCTTATAAAACTCGTGTTCTCTATAATTTATAATATTGTGTATCAAGTCCACATACATGTAGTTCAATTGGTAATGTCCTATTTCAAGAAACGAGAGGTACTAAGTTTGAACTCCGATATATTTGATGGTTTTTTCTTACATAAACTTTAAATTCTCTAACTATGAAGTTTTTCTAATAATGTGTGCATGTCAATAAACTGCCTAAACCTATCTTAAATTCTTCAACCTTTTTCTTATATTCAAATAACTAAACTACTAACATGCATTTATCATCAAAGTTATTATTTCATTACTTTTTCACTCATCCTTATGAGTTATGATCTGTAGCTTTAAAGCACTTTAAAAGTATAGTGACCTTTCTTTTTGACAAAGTATCAATGACCTGTAAATTCAAATTTCACCTTTAATACTAAACTACTCTTTTTGAATTCATATCTAGCTTAGGTTGTGCTATTGAACTGCTCCTGTGTTGAATTAAATGTCAAAAGTTTTTATTATTATTATCATAGATCATTAGATGTTAGGTGGTCAAAATTAAAGATCTAACAAGATCCCTTTGATAGCCACCTAATGCAAAAGCTTTTATACCATCTGTTTGATTTGAAAGATGGAGAGTGACATTATTGAAAGAAGTGGATGGAGTTTTACGTTGGATTTTCTGTGATTTTTCATATATAAATTTAATTAAAGAAAAAATAAAGGATAGAGACGTTCTATAAAAACATAGGAGTGCAAATCATTTTAGAATAAGATGCTGAAATGATATATTTTTCACAGGGGAAAGTATTTGCTGTATTAGGATTAGGCCTGTTCTTGGGCTTTCTTAGAAATATAAATTGGCCTTACGCATGTTTAAAAGGGTGTAAGCTATCAAGTATTTATTTACATATAGGCCAAATGAGCTAAAAAGCCCAATGAACTTCATGGGCTTCTTCAATGAGTCCAAACCTAGTCCAGAATATTAGATATGTTCAAACTCATTTATTTGGTTTGGATTTAAGTTCATGAATGAACCTAATTAGGATGGAGTCAGTTTTGAATAAAAAATTTATTATTCGACGGAGACCGGTGAAACTAACTTGAAAAGAAATCAAATGGAGGATAAATACAATTTATGAAGAGTAGATGAATGTGAAAAGAAAAAAGTGAAAGTTCAAACTTCAAAATTTAAATTCTAATGAACCCCACACAAGACTTTAAGTGAGGATGTCGTTCATAACTGATGTCGTCCGGCTGAATTTTTTTTGTAATTGGAATCTTTGGCCTTCTGCTTTAACTTATGAGACAAAACTAATTGCAATTTTTTTTTTATCTTTGGTTGGAATGTGCATAAAAATGTTTCTTTAGGGTCCCATTGAATTGAATAGGGTATCTAATGAGAGATTTCAAAGGAAAATATGTAAAGCTTTAATGTAAAAAAAGAGAAAGGATGCTTTGCTTAGTGCTTAATTCATATTTCAGATACATATAATAAAGTATTTTGACTAATACGACCATGTGGAACTTTATTTTGACTCTTAATCAGCAGGCACGTGCCAAGAATGTGAAAGCCTCAAGAAAGAAATTATAGTGATATTTTGGTCATTATTAAATTGCAAGATGGAGTAGAAATCAAGATATTTTTTTACTTATTTTATTAGAAAATTTATAAAGTTCATTATGCTCTTCTCATTTGATGTATTTAATGTTGAGTCTGATATTTTTTACAAAGATCTAATGACTGATGTAGATATAAATATCTGCGTAAAAATTGTGACTAATTTTGATTTTTTTTTTTTTTAAGTGAGTCCTGTGTATCAAATGTTATATCAGTATATGATCATTTCTCATATGTAATAATACAAAATTTATGCTGGATTAGGCTAGGTTTAGCTCTGATCCCTATTTTAACATGACCTTTTCAATTTAGATTGAAAATTTTAACTCTAATCTGACTATAACATGAATTATTCCAACAAAATTCAATTCAAAATTTAGTGGAACTTGACACAAATTACAAATTTAAGATTAAAGATCGAGTTATGTGGATATCAAATTGATACTCAACTTACATAAAATTTTCTATATCTAATTCAGTTCAAACTTTGTAGCACAATTGGAAAGTTTATAATCCAAAAGAGTTTGAGTGATGGTTAGAAACCTGTCACAGGAAGCTCAAGTCCTGAGTTTAATTCTTACTTCATTCTAAAGAGTCAGTCACTCTCCGTAGAATTAGGTGGTGTGTATAGGTAGGAAGGCTTACACATGCCTCGAGAATTAGACGGGTGTTCTAAGAGGCCAAAGATTCATTATTACAACTTGACGATTGTGGTGTCAAGTCCATAGATGTTGTCTAGGCTGTAGACCCAGAGAGTGATGAGATAAATAGTTTAAATGGTGATTTGAGTTTAATACAATTTTTAAATAAATGGGATAATAATTCACAATTAACTAAACTCCATTTGCATTTTATCATAAGATGGCTTGAATGGTTCAAAAGGGGGATTTTTGGATTGTTGCCGGTCCACTGTTCCAAGTTGTGTTGATGCCATATGTTGGGGTGGGTCCATTACATTCTCTTCCGCAAACAAGGCATTTGCAACAGTAATATTACATTAAACAACATATATTTGTGAATATTTAGGATTTGGGTTTGAATTTTTCCCATACCAAATCCATTAATTTAGGTTTTGATAGTTGAACAACTTCTTATGGAATACTCTTGGATGTCTCATGGTGTCTTAACATTAGGATATTTAGCATATTTGTAAGCACTATAAGTTAGTCATCTATCAAAAATTAATCTCATTTAATGTTTTCATCTGTTAAATCTGAAACATGAAATGAGCAATCAATATAAGAAGTTATTAGACAATTTAAACATAACTAACAGCATTAATGATTAGATTGCTTGAAATTACTGAATATCTTATCTACGACTCCTTTCTTAATTTACTTGATTTAATCTAATCCCATTGGTGAACCTTTGAAACTTCAGTTTATCCATGTATTAAGATTTTAAATCATCATCTTAGCTAATAGAAAACTTAAAAGGAAAAACATTTTGAATCTTTTCTTTCAATCTTTGGCAGAAATCAAGACAGGTAAACCTAAGATTAATATCGTACAAATCTAGAAAAGAATGATGAAAATGGAAGATTGGGGAAGTATCAGATTTTCCATTACATGATTTGATGTGAGGAAGGGAATAATTCTTCGAGGACGAAGTCTATTCTATTCTTTCATGTTCTTTCACACTTTAAACTAGAATCAAGAATGGGGCAAAAGATGTGGGCCCATGAACCCAATGCATGGGCCTATGCACGGGTCGAGTTCAGATCGGACTTCCTCTGCTCAAGTTTTAACAGTTGTAATCCTGAATTATATGATTAGGTTGCAATCTATTTTTTTTTTTTTTTTTTAAGTCTAAAACCCAAATTACCTGTTTGGATAGATGAAAGCCCAACCTTGCTCATTGCAGATTTATATATTTGGGCAAAATGGGCATAAAGCCCACTTGATGGCCCAATTGAACAAACTAGTCTAAAGCCCACTTTTGGTTTCGATTTCACTTTTTTATATTATTCATGTGATAATATTATCTAACAATGATACATGGATGGTGTTACGGATGCCTAGGCTTAAAAGCCCAGGTGCTCCAACTGACAATTTAAGAGGGTGGGGCGCATCCTTTGATTAAAAAATTGAATGGTTTGATAGTTTATGTGGAGATTATCAAACTTTTAAAAATGCAACTCATCAAATCATACTAATCAGATCAAAATAAAATTATTGAATACATACTTTTGGCTGTCGTGCTTGATTCGATGGTGAGGATGCATAAAAGGACATCAAAATTGGATCTTAATCTAGAGGCCCATATGCTCAGGTGGACAGCCTGGTTGACCAAATGGGCTTCATGAGCTTTTCCTAGGAGCTCAAACCTGCCTATTTATTAAACGAGCTTAAGAGTTGAACCCAAGCCCAGCCCATCAGTCAAAATGTCAAATAATCAAGTTTAAGCCCGTCTGTTTACACGGGGTTTGGGGCGGCTGGCTCAGACTGAGCTTGAGCCCATGAACAACCGTACAAATGGTATTTTGGCAAAGAATTACAGGTTGATGATTTCCAGGACATTTTGGGTTGGGTGCAACCCACATTGCAAATGGGTGTGAATATTTGGTGGAATGAACAGCACCCATAGCCTTGGGCATTTCAAGCAGAGTATCAGAATCAATCTACATCAGGTTGGATACCGTCAGATGGCACCGGTAAGAATTTTAGGGGCTGGAATGGACTAACAATTGATATCCCACATTCCCACTCCATGTCATTTCAGCTTTATTCTCCATCACAGTTCAGATCGTCTTCTGCACAATCAGAAAATAGAACAAACTTTGTGCAGCATTTATGATATTCCGATACTTCATCTTTTAATGTACAAACTTTTCTACTCACACACACCGACTAATCCTACAAAAAATGGTCATTTGAGAGAAATGGAAATCGATCTCAAACTCCCATTTTTTTAGCCGGATTCCTAACCATTACTCCAATCCTTTTGGGTTATTTTGTATTTTATCATTTAAAAATCAGAATCTCAAATTCAACAATTAATACTTAAAATAAAAAAGAGTACTCAAATGTTGAATGTTGAAAGTCGAATGTGAAATGTTAAACAGTAAAGTGCAAAATATGGTGATATGTCGCCATACTATTGGTTCAGCAGATATTCCAGACCTCTACATGAAAAGTTTATAAACTCAATGATATTTGACTTGGTTTGCTTTACTGAATTGAATTAGATTTTACGTCAATCGAGTTATCAAGTTTTATCTTTTACTTTTGAAGTTTCCTGTCAAACTCAAGTGAGGAATCGAGTTTTATCAAGTGTAACCAAATTATTCTACGTTGATTCTAAACCAAAGATTTTGAGGTATTTCAGTAAAACTCTATGAAATTACTGAATATCTGTTGATTCGAATGATCCCCCACTTCCTAACTGAGTGAGTGGGATTCAGGATCTTTCTACTATGATTGAAAGATTTTACAAATTTCACCGACACTTGATGATGTTTGATGTGGAAATGGGCAGTGATGCCTCAATTAATTACCACCACATCCAAGTATTTTCTGTCATTATGCATTTTCACTGTGCTTCCAGTTCTCAAACACTGCTTGGGAGACGGATCTGGTCTCAAACTGCTTGTGCACAGACAGGGACTCCACCGTCGGTGGTGGGGTGTCTTTCCCGTTCTTTCTTCGCTCCTTTTACTATTACAGTAAAATGTCAGTTATGCAACTGTCCAACTGTTTGCTGCAGATGCAACTGTCCAACCATGGGAGTTTATCCACAGTTATGTGAATTTAAAATTCGAATTGCATGAAACTGCAAATTCAAATTCAAATTGAATGAAAACTACTGAGTTGAGTGTGATACTACTGAGTTGTTACCGAGTTGAAACAGTGGATCCTTTTACGGATCATCGAATCGAATTGAATGAATTGATCTGATCGAGTAGAATTGAGTAAAGAGTGTAAAATATCCACGATCTCATCCCATGCCACCGCTAATTTGGTTTGTGGCCTTCATATGTTTTATAATTATATTCAGATTTGGCAATTGATCCAAATCATATTCAAAACCAACAAATCTGTCCACATGTTTATAAATCTAAAGATCCAAAGATTTATTGACGATTTGAGACTTTTGCTACACTCCTCTCAGCATCAGGGCTGGAGCCACTCGCCTCTCTCCCTCTATACAGGGCTAGAGTCTATTCAGCCAAAGCTTGAATACTTGAAAATGTCGCAAGAAAGAGGTGCTTGCCGCAAATGAATCTGAACTCAATAAAGCGTAGGGTAGACTCGAGTAAAAGCCTAAAGAGTGTGATGGGTCAGGGCCTGAGTTCATTTTTGTGGAGAGGGCCAAAAAATTTTAGAGCCGAAATTAAGAAAATTCTGAAAAATTTTAGAAGCAACTACTCTAAGTATATGATGCAGCTCACGGAATCACAGAGGGTAGGCATTGTTCATTAACGGGCTTGAACATGTATGTTAGCCTGACATGGTGACTGGGCTCGAGCTATATGTGTACATATAAACCCCATGAAGCCCGTAAGGCTTTTCAACGTTTGTAGATGTATCTGTACATATTTAAGTAAATATATATATATATATATATATATAATACCTGTATTATATTAATATTGTCATGAATTAAACTCTACTAACTTACTAGAGATATAATAGTAAATTTCAAGCTTTAAGTTTATTGGCCTCATGCTGTTCAACTGCAATTAGGCATTAAAATTGGGCTCGAGCTCACTTTGTTGTAACTTCTAAGGGATTTTTAGATAAAAATATCTCAAAATTGATGAATTGTGGCGATATTGTTTTAAAAGAAAATAGCTTAGAGTCACTCATGTTAAATTTAGTTCAAATTAAGTAGGCGCCTCAACCTGCACTGGTGCAAATTGGATGTTATGTGCTTGTGCAAAGAGTTCTACAAAAGTGGAATTTGTAGAAAAAAACATTCCACTTTTTTCTCTTCTTGAAAGTCTTTGTAGAAAATCTCATGTGGTTCTAGGAGAGTTAAGAAGAACGAGAAGATGAGATAATCGTTGGAGGGATATCTTTTCGAAGAGCAAAGAAAGAATTGACTTTCTCAAAAATGATTTTTAGAGATATTATCACTAGAATTTACGAATTTTAAAATATTTAAAAAAAAAAAAATCCCTATCAATAATATGCACATCTTCAGGAAGCTTGAATTATTGTATTCGGTGGGGGCAGTTCCAGTGAGTACATGATTCTGTGCTGACACAGACAAAAGGGTTAGAATGTTAAAATCACTCTACTGATTCTTACTTGCCAATTAAATTCAATTGTCAAAGGGTGATTTCAGTCTTTTCAAACGATAAGAGAGTCCATAAAGTTCCAAACAGGCTCTTGAGTAAAACTTGGGTCCATGGAGATGAAGTTACGGAAGAAATGCCAAGCATCAATTAATAATATCAATCATGTGGGGCATCATTTCCACTAAATGCCAGCAGCACAGCCATGATTTTCTTTCGCAAGTTTGCTCCTGTCCTGGAATTTCCTCTAACTTGTACACAAGGAAAAATAAAGAAGAAATAGAGAAAAGATGAGAAGAGAAAAATTATTCTCTCTGTTCTTTTTTTTTTATTATTATTATCATTCTTTTAATTATTGAGATGGAAGTACAGACTACAGAGAGTGGGACTTTGGTTGTACAAATACAGAGGGCCAGAAGGTTAAATAGAGAAAAGAATAAAATTGAAATGGGCGTGTAAGTTGTTGGGGACTGGGCTGGAACGGACGAGGGGAATAAGTAGATTGTCAAAATCACATAAACCCAAACCTTGGCTCAAAAGAATTGATCAGCAGACCCGAATTTACAATGCTCAAACCCTCAACACATCTGAAACTAAACAATCCCACCTCTTCCCACGTTCCCTCCACATCACCTTTCCAATAAAAAAGGATGTGACAAAAATACTGAATAAAAAAAAGGACCGACCGAGCATGCCCATGACTCCGGTTGGTCGCGTCAGTGCCTCAATGCGAGGCCTGCACAAAGAATGCGAGGTTTTCCCTCATCTAAAATGCACCCAACTGTTAAATCATTGATCACCGCAAGTCAATTTCAGTTTCTTTTTCTTGTTCTTTCCCCCTTCTTTCCATTGGTTGCTGTTGTGTTAGAGCCGCCTACAGTTAATACGGTTAGAGGTGTCATGCTCTAGAAGACGCTCCCGAGACAAGCCCACTGCTGGATTTCTCTTCACACTCTGACATTCGACATAGTGACTCCGCCTGCTCATTGTTGGTACATGATAGGCCTCTACCTTTTAAACGCTTTGGCAGTTCCTTGGTCTTCACAGAGTGGGCCAGAAAATTATCCAGTACCAGTTGCTCTCTTGACCTCAACTCACTGCCATCTTCATTGGCCTGGTTTGTGTCTGAAGGCAGCAGCGGCTTGCACTTGGAGGAGAAATTACTAACTCCCTCAGAGGACCTATTTTTCAGAGCAGAAATTGGAGCTTCATTAAAGTGAGTTCCATGGAGGAGAAAAGGCCAGTCTGGCCTGTCAGATTTGCAATCCGATGATGGGAAGTACCCATTTCTTGTTTCTGGATGGAGTTTTTTCAGCCGTTTAAGCACCTGTAGAAAAGATCATGTATTCATCAATTGTAAATATGCCTGTGTACCTACAGAAAATAAGACTGACGAGGCAGGCACTGACATTACTTAAACACTGCTTTTGTGGAACACATAAAATAGAACTAAATCTATTAGTAAAAAAGTGCAGTGGAAAGATTTTGCAGATTTAAGAAAAAGGTTTGATATAAAAAATTGCATCAACCTTTAAAAAAACGAGACAGAAATGCTGAAACAAGGAACATGATTATGCCTGTACAAATTTTAATGGGACAGAATCATAAGGCACAAAGGAAAAAGTAGAGAGAATTAAAAGAGCTCAATCAACAGAAGGCACTCTTTTTACAGGGGATAAAGAATGTTCTAAAGAAAGACATGCTATTATTACTTTACAAACATTGAAACAGAGAAATGTGGATAAGGTCCTCGAATTCATCCAATACCGAAAGGGATGGTTGAGCACATGGCCAGAAAGACATGCATAATTGCTGACCAAAGTTCCATTATGACCAAGATAAGTAATCAATAAAGTGTATGCAACACCTGATGCAATGAATGCCTACCTGCCTACCAGGACCAGCATTGAGCCAAAAGATGCCTTAAAGTTGCAGAGTAAAAGAAAGGGATATTGGCTACAAAGGGTAGAAAGTTCCTGACTAATACTGATGATAATATGGCATCAGCAATGACATAGGCATGACATTGTGCTACAGAAAGCACCCGCAACCAAGACAGACTTGATGCATAGATTTCTCAAAGACCTTATAATTTCAAATAATCGTGAATAATGGGAGTCCATTGGATCTGCTTTCAGCAAATTGAGAAGCCTTTCAATTCCTGAAAGCCCCTAGATTTTTTAAAGGAAGCTCATGTCGAAAGTTTCTCCAAAACTTAGAATTCAACAAGCAGTGACACTTCAAAGGAAGCCCCCACACAGTTCAGGTGTTACCAAACCCACCAACTAAACAACCAGATGGTAGGTTCACAACTGAGTTCTTCAAAACTTTCGTGGTGCTGCATACTGTGCAAAATCACAATCACTGGTGAATGTCATGAATCATGATTAACAAGCTCAGAGGAAACAAAAGTAGCATGAGTCAGACAAGACACAAGCGATTGATTAAGGTCAATTAGATGTGCACGTCGTATGAGGACAACGAGTTAGCCTCTGGTAATTCTTTCTCCAGAAAAAACGGAATAAAATTTGTGATGGACAAAAGTTTCAAGGAAGTCAGGTGATGCGGAGCATGTTTTATTTTGTGTTCTACATCAAATTTGACATTTAGGTTTACTCAATTTTGTGTCCTGCATCATCAGGCTACCAGAGTAACAAGGAGAATGAAATCCTATATAACACATGCAGCAAAGAAGCAGTAGGGATAATAAACCTTCAAGACTACAAATTCGGCTGAAACTAATAAACCACAGTCAAGCATCATCCATTTAAGGAGGACATCAGATTATACCTGCCGTTCAGGAACCTTTGAGTTTGTAATGCTGTCCACAGTTCTTTTCTCTACTTTCACTGTGGATCTGCGTTTTGACCCAGAATATTTCTTCTGAGTCAGAATTATCACTGCAATTATCGGTGGTTGAACTTCTGTTAGATGATGGAAGGAATTCTGGATGTTTATTGGCATCACTTGATACCTTTTCAGAACCCTTCGTTGTCAAGGTAACCTCATTGTTAGAACTCACAAGCTCCTGTAAGTAAAATGCAGGATAGGAATTAATACCTTGACCAGATATAAAAATCAGAACAAATCTTCCTCTTCAACATCAATGTGTAAAACCTTACATCATCGTGGAAAGAAGAGATTTCATCTGTCCCTGAAGAACATGTAGCTGATGCTAGATGACATAGTGCAGCTTCTGGTGCATCAGAGTTGATAGAGTCTATTCCATCATTATAGACACAATTAAGATCTAGTTTTCGACCATAAAGGTCCTTTAGTCCATTATTTTGTTCACATTTTATCTCACAATAAGGAATGTATCCATCTCCTCCAGTGCAAGGGAACATCTTAGATTGCAGGAATGAGCTATTGCCTTGCTCAATTTTCTGTTGAACCTCCTCTAATATCCCACTCTCCAGCTCAAACTTCTTGGCTGCAGCCTCCATTTCCAAGAGATCATCCCTCAAAAAAAGAACACAATATTGTCCACATTGACAGCTACAAGCCAGTCACTGAAAATAAGAAAATTGTAAATTACCTTTCAATCAATTGGGGGTGATTATGAAACGAGCACCATACTAATGAAGTAATGCAAAGAACACCAAAAAAGCAAAGAAAGAAGAAATGGGGGGAACAAGTGATGCCCTCATACCATGACGAAGGCAGATTGTTTGCATATAACAGCTGCATTTCATGTAAGCCACATAACAATCGCGTTTGCACAGACTGCACAATGTGGTTCCCTGAGATGTTGCAAAAAGGCTCGTGCAAACTTTTGATTTCATGAGCAACCAGCGAGCACAATGCTGGAAACGCATGAGTTGCACAAAAGAAACCTTTATGCAGTGCTGAGAAGCTGCACCAGTGGACGAAAGACCCACATCGGTGGACTTTGGAACTGAAGATTCCTTGAAAATGAACATTGCTTCTTTGCAGAGAAGTTCTTCATGAGGAAGAAGGGGCAACCTATTAAGAAGCCCATACCGTTGACTAGCTACAGCTCCCAGTGGAAACCAATCGCCAATGGCAAAGTTAACTGCCTCACCACAATTAAAACCTAAGTTGAATAACAGAAAAGATGCAATTAGTTTTACTGAAAAAGTGAAACCTGGTATCACCAAACTAACATATACCAAAAAAAAAAATTATCAACATTGTATGTAGTGAATAGAGAAGTTCATAGGAACATGAGGAGTAGACATGAGGTGCACCATACATCCTAGAAAAAAGAGAGAATTGCAAAACAACTTACCATGGCTGAAACCAGAATGATATGCCCTAGGAAAAGTGACAACAAATTCGCCAGGTTGCTGTACAGCTTTATAGACAGGGACACCATGATCCAACAAAATATTTGGTGGAAACATAGTCGTCTTTCCCAAAAGTACATCAAAAGCTGCATCATCCACTTCAGTTGATAGAATTTCATGGGTGTATACATGCTCCCGGACTACCTTCTCAAAATCAGGAGCCGCATGACCAGGTACCCCATACCAACTCTTTGATGCTCCACAATGATGATAATTGATGCTGCCATATCACAGTGAACGTATTTTCAATACCACAAAGAGATATAGGAATAATAAAGAAAAACAATGTTTATAATTAGATAGTATTACAAAAGTTATATAAATAATAAAGAACAATGTTTATAATTAAATAGTTATTGTAGTATACCAGCAAAAGATAACTAGACATTAGAAAAGAATGCCATTTCAGATTGATAAACAAATACCTGTACAAGTAATGGTCTTCCACATGCCATGCAAACATACTAAATAGCATTCCAATGTAAAGCATAGGATCTGTTACTCCCTGAAATGACCAAACAAAAGAAGTAAACAAAAAGACTCCAAGATGTAATTTACAGGTGCTTTAAAAAATCAGATAAATAGAGAGTTTAAATTACCGGAATTGGAGTAGGAAGTAGACGCAGTATAGACCTAGGCAAGCGAGAAAACCTCTGGAAATCACGAGATAAATATCAATCAACTAGTATTATTTTTCAGATCACATAAATAAAAATATTCAATAGCCCTTTCAACAATACAAAACTACACTAAAACCCAGAGAAAAAAATGATCTATTTTTCCTACAACAATCCAAAACACTGGTGAAACTGACCAGGCTCGATTAAAAATCTTTAGTCGTAGAAGTTGAGCAAGTAGTCATGAAACTACTACAGTATCCTTAAGGAAAACTAGAAAGAAAGAAAGCCAAAGTAATTGAACCAACTGGAATCATGAAATCATAAAAACGGTACAAGGTCAAGCTAAGGTTCCTAAAACACCCCTCCCTTTATTTGATGGAAAATGAACCACTGCATATACAGTATAGCTTAGTGGTGTTCATCATTGGCCCTTCACCTTGTATCCTTCATATCAACCTTGTGCAATCCCCCTTCCCAATTAAAATGCCTCCCTGCAGACAAGACCCTAATTGCCAGTAGGACGAAGGTGTTTTGTGTCACAACCTTTGAGGTCAAATGCACGCCCACATGCATTCAGGCACACATGCACACAAAAACAAACATACTTTATTTTATACAATGATGAACCTTGTCTAAAACGACATGATACAATCTCAATCGAAAAGTGGTAGAACATGACTTTTGATAGGGCTTACAGGAAAGTAGAAATCAAATGCCTAATGCCAGATAGATTGGGTAAGGCTTCAATTATAATGTCTATAATTAGATGATAATGAAGCAGGTCACCTTGGCCATTAAATATAAACAAGCATGTGGAAGCTACCTTTTTCTATTTTAGAAATACAGGATATCATTTCTCTTTGACATCATTGTATTCAAAAGATCCATCGATCTGCCAGTATGGAGGCTGACAGGTTGGCTGAACTTGGAATTTGAGGCATATTGTATAGATTTATTTTGTTTTCCATTTGTTTATTTCCATCTCAGTTCTTTTCTTCAAACTGGTGAAATTGGTAATACTCTCCTTCAATGCCAAAATATATAAAACAAACACAAGAAAATCTTCCACCAGAAGAAAATGTAATAAAGGAAATATTAAATGCCAAAAGAATCAATACCTTCAAGTTCCATTTGCTTTTCCCAAGCTGATCAATAGGAGAATCTGAAAAGGCACTGCCATCGATATCACATGCATATTCAACACTTTCTGTCTTGCCACAAGAAATTTCATGCCAAAATTCTCGTTCCATGTATTTTGCAGGAAGATATCCAGCACTGTAGTACCTTCGAGCAAAAACTTTGTTCGCCATTTTCTCAAAATCTCGGAATGTATATTTTCTGAAAAATCATGCCAGTGTTTAGGCACTAACAAAATTTGCAATGAATATTTAAGAGGAAAAGATAAAAACCTTACCTCCCACTCATGAAAAAGCTGACCCTGTCAACTGTATCCCACTCAGCAAGTCGTAAAGGCTGTACTCTAGTTGTAAACTTGAAGCCAGCTTTTTCTTTCATCAACACTACTCCCGCAGGTACAGAAGCACTCAGAGGGGAAATAATCTTGCAAATGCCTAAAAGGTGATAGTATGAATTTAGCTGATGCCAGGCTTAAGAGTTTACAAAAGGCACCTATTAGTTGGCTAGCATTGTATGAGGAAGAGTTTTCCAAGTACTCAAGTGGAGAGGAATTGAAGAGAATAAAACATAAGGCTCAATATATTGCATAATATATGTATATTTCAAAATGCTGCATCAGTCATAATATCAGCTATTGGAACTGACAGAAGACGAACCACCGAAGTTCATAGCATTCAGTAGATGCATATTCACTCAAGACATAAACACTATAGACATGAATATGGTCACTGTTAATAAATTCTGTATTCAAATATCATTATTTTTAAAGCAATTTATGACCATCTCATAAGGTTGAATCCTCAATGATTATATTATGTAGAAAGAAACTACAAGTCAAGTGCTGTTTGGCACAGTGACCAGAAACAAAACCAAACAACTGATGAAACCATGCATCAAGGTATTTATTTCCCAACTCCAAGCAAGTTGCCCAGGTGAGTTCTTAACTTAGTAGTGCATGATAAACTCCAAATAGTTTCCTCCTCAGTACCAAAAATCCATTGTATTTTCGCAATGATGAGAACCTATTGTAGAGCGATGGAGAATATGACTTATGACCAGGTAGAGTAGAACAGTTGAACTCAAGATGCCCAGGTAGTTGGGAGAAATGGCTATGTCATGACGATAATAATGATTATATTTGGTGATGGTGAACAATCTACTGAACAATTTTTGGAGGCTCTATGTAGTCTCCTTTGCAGGGGTAACAAGATTGGCTCAAAAGAAGTTTCTCTGAGATTTCCTCTAATCTAGTTATATAGACTACAACAATTTTGAAATCCTGTAACAGTGTAAAATCATTCCAAGTTGATTCACTAAATTCTTATCACCTCTAGGGGAAGCATTTACGTAGAAGCTAGATGCAGAAAATGCTGGATTAAAGCAGTTAGCAAGAATATGCGCAACAGCTTAGATTATGAAAGTGACTCTATTTCCATTTGCAACTAATAAGCAAGAAAACTTTTTCACACCAAAAATAGGCAGAATCCAAGTCAGTGAAAGTGAGAAGTCCACCTGAATGAAGATGTTGAAGCTTTAAAGTGCAATAGCAATTGGAACATGAAGAAATACAAACCGAAGCTCATTTGAGTGCAAAACATGCTCAAAATCTAGCTACAGGAGAACATATAAAAAGCCATAAAAGTGTCTTAGCTCAAAAACCTGCAAATTTTATAAAATCTATTTTTGAAATGAAATCTAACAGAGTCTTAGCAAAACCAAATTCAAGTTTGACAGTGTATCCAGACACAAGATGAGTCCAGACAACGAGTTTTTACTATGAACTTATAAGTGCATCAGACAATGAATGATTACCATATTTTGAAGCTACTGGAACAATCTGTTGCAGATAAACTAGAGGATCCTCAAACTCTTCCTTCGTAGGACTAAACACAGGGCAGTCTGGAATTTTATCTATCCAGCCTACATCAGTTGTATCAAATTTCTCCACCTTCCGTTTTGAAAAGAAGTCCTTGACATTAGAAGAACCACTTCGCTGAAATATTGCATGATCATTTCCATGCAATCTTGTTCCGCACGCTGAAGGTTTTAGAGCATCTCCTCCACTTCTGGAAATCATATCACCAACATGTACTCCTTCACACACACAGCCCAAATTCATTCGTTGGAGCCTTTTGCGCTTCAGAATTTCTAGTGCATTTTTCGCCTCACTGGACAAACAAGCCCGTCCCTCCACCTGCCACAGAAGTAAAAACAATAATAATAAGTGAAGGAAAAATATAAGCAATTGGGTACAGTATTGATATGATTTGACTGACATGTGATGAAGTACTCTGAACCATGATAACCATTGCATAAGAAGCTTATCAATACACATGTCATTTCATACATTGAAAGATGGATTAATACTAGAAACTCAGACGAGAAATCCACTTTGAAGGTCAAAAGATAAACCAGGAACTAGCAAGCATTCAACAACAACCCAAGGTAGGCCCAGAAGATGAAATATTCATAAATGCAGAATTGGCGACTATGACTACGATTACATGCTCACCAAGGCAAAGAAGTACAAAATACCAATGCCATACTTGCCTTTTTAGAGGCCTGTGTACATATTTACATTAGGTTCATTAATGTACAACATTCTAATGGCTATTCAATAAGGCCATTTGTATCTCTCCAGCTATAGTGCAGACAAACCCAAGTTTTAAGTTGATGTGTCTGGATGTCCCAACTCCTAATTTTCATGCATAATTCAGTTCAACAAAAACCCAGGTAATTGTGGGTGAGAAAGAGTGGGGTTTGCAGGCCATCTATGCACATTCAGGTAATGAGAATTTCTTGTAATCCAAGTTACTGTGCGACCAATATTACCTCTACCTGAACTCCAAGTGGGGCCGCCTTTAGGATGGTCGGGTAGCACAGAATTCCTCAGTGGAATTGAAAGTTTGTAGAATTACATGTTTGTCCATAAATGGGCATAGCCCAAAACTCAACGAAATTCTGATTTCACTGAGAAATTCCGGGTAACAAACAGGAACATAAGGTACCCTGCTCCAGATAGAATACAAAACAGTGAAATGCGACGTACCCTTGTTCATATATGCACATCATATGTATATTTTCTGACTGCAATTTCACACCACAATCTTTATCTTTATATATAATCAATAGGAACGAGCCCAAGAACTTTAGGCGTGACATCAGCAACAGGTATGAAAGGAAAGGGCCGTAACTAACTGTCATCAATATCTAGCGTTCCGGCAAGACTAACTGTAACCGGTATCTTGTGCTCCGGCAAGAGAAGGGGAATTTTATCTTTTCCCCAACAAAAGAGAGCTAATCACGAAAAAGTCATTCCTCTGATGCCGACTTGGGTCACCGTCCACACCTCATTCTAAAAGCTAAAATTAAAAATTAAAACTCGCATTTTTAAAGCAAGAGTCGTGATTTTTGCACGGATCAAAAATAGTATCAGATCCCATGACTGCATTGACAGTTTCACATAACTGAAATTTCCCACCTTTTCACCAAATTTTACCAAATCAAATAATAATAATAACAACTATCATATTTGGTTTTTACAAGAAGTAAAAAATGCACATGGATTTACCACTTACTTGACACGTACTAATGATACTAATAATAATAAACCAAAAGCTTCCTATTGCAATTTGGCAAAAATTTTACATGGCCGAACGCCAATAATAATAAAAATAGTAGTAACAAATGAAGAATAAAAGCAATTATAGGTCATTAAAAGTTAACAATACCTATAAAAGTAATAATTTCAAAATCGAAATATCCGGAAAAATATCCTATTAATGTGTCGGAAAATATAAAAAAAAACAAATTCCAGATCCAACGTCGGTTAATAAAAAAAGGAAACAATAAAAGAAAGAGAAAAAGGAAAAAAAATATATAAAGGGATTTGATTTCAAGAAATCATACCATTTCATAACGACTACTTCTCCACGAACTCTCCGTCGTTGGTCGGATCGGACAAAACCGGCAGAAAATTTCGAAGCCGGGAAGCTAAAAACCAGAAACCGGCATTCGGAATCGAGAAACCTCCGTTTACAACCGGCGGAAGCGCCACATTGCCCGCCAGAGGATAAATCCGACCGCTTCAGAACCCAAGATCCAAAGCTTCTTTCTTCTTTTAAAAGGGAGGAGAGCTGCCGAAAAATTCGATGGTTTCTTGGAGGGAACGGTAAGAAACGGCGGGAGAAGCGGTTTTCCGACGATGTGAAGGAGGTATTCCGTCGAGAAGGCAAACGGAGGAACGGAGGAGGAATAGTAGTGAGAGATTGGGAACGGAGCTTAGAAAACCGGAAAAAGAGTAAGAGAGCTTTATTTATATACGAAAAGGATAGCGAAAACGCTAAGGAGAATTTTTCAGTTTCTCTAGTTGAGGAGACTTTCTATTAAAATTATAGTGTGATATATCAACGGTTCAGATCTACATAATATGGTAATAAATTTAAATATAAAAACTTTTAATTCATTTCATTATTTTGTCTCTTTGATTTTAGATCCTAAAATATATATTTTTTATGAATCATTTATTTTTTATAAAACATATCACAAAGCCGTAGTAATTTTTTCAGAAAATTTTCTCAAATTTATATCATTTACTAATTTTAATATCTGTCCCATCTGAAAAATATATCCAAATATTGATAACTATGCAAAAAAGAAAATTCTGAAAAATTAGCAGCTCGGTATCTCTAAAGCCGAAGGAGAGCAGGAAAGCGGTTGTCCTGCGGGAGTTCAACGAAAACGCCGTTGGACGGAACCGCGTCATTTTGATCCCTTTCCCGTAACTCGCATCAAATTACCGAAATACCCTCTTCGTTCGAAAGGCAAATGATATGGAAGTATGAATTCAAGCATCTTCTCAAAGGCAAATAGATTTTGATGGTAATTATGGAAATGTTTAACTTTTTAAACTGAAAATATGTATTTCCATTTAATATTTAATTGATTTTCAAATCTGAGTTTAGATAAGGATAAGTGGATAACCTGTTAAGCTGTATTGCAATTGTAAATCTATCTCAAACTTATAAATTAATTAATTTAGTAACAATTTTTTTTTTTAATTTAGATGTGGTAATCACAGGAAATCCAGCGTAAAACTCTCAATACAGACTGTCCTTAGTTCAAACTGAAATGAATATTTACTTAATACATTTCAATACTGAATGGTTGGTGAACCTATTCTTCTATATTTCCACATCAAAGCACTCGTAGTTTTAAACTCCCCTAGTTACCTATCCTCCTCTTTTTTTAATTGACTATACAAAATATCACCAATTTATTAGTTAATTTTTATAATTTTTTTATCAAATCATTTTATACATGTTTAAATTTGTTGATCACATCTATAAATTCATGAATACGTAGAAATATAAAATACATGGAAGATATATTCAATGTTCAAAATCAGAAGTTGGATCTGAAACAAGATTGACCCAGATCCAAAATGGTTGAAATTGACTTTGAAATCCAATTTGCAATTGGGTCCAAAACAAAAATCTGGACCCAATTTGCATGGATGGGTTCTTAGGTCCAATTAATGTGGTACCCAGTGACTGATACAGATGTTGCCATTGAATGTTAATGTCAATTACCAAAGGACAAAAGTTTGGTCAAAGTTGAATTCCAAGGTTTGGAGTTTGGACCATTGATGGGTACAAATGGAGATGGATATGAATTGACTCAGCCCTCAAAGCAGCAATTGGAATAGAAGTTTAGTTGGAAGAGCCCAGAACATCCTTTTTGAGTTTGGGATTTGGAATTGAATCATAATGGGGCATTCACATTGAACCCTTTGTAAGATCTGATGGCCAATTCTATTATTTCAGAGCTAAGTTATTGTATTGAATGCTTTGATAGGTAAAAGGATGATCACAAGTAAATCTATAATATTATATTACAACTTCAAATATAAAATTATTAAATGAAGCAGTCATAATTTTATTGAAAAGATTTTTATTTAAGAATTTAACAAATTAATGATTTTACAATAAATAAATTTTGAAGTGTGAGATCACATAAAATATCACATAACCATTGTGATTAAAGGGTGTTTAAATCTGACACAATCAATATTTTCATCGCTCTTAAATAATACATAAAAAAAATATATAATTCATTTTAAGAAAAAAGACTGAAAAAGATTATTTAATTTTTTAAACAAAAACTTTTGCTTAAAATTAGGCATTTCAGCCAGTTCTACAAATGTATCATCGAATGACTAGTGATAACTGTGACACTGTCTCAGTCCCGTGTCTCTGGAATTTCAAATCAAATTCTCTATTTGCTTTTATTGTTCGCCGTTTTGATCGGTGACTAGACATTTTTAATTATTTTTCTTTTAATATCGAGTGCATCAAAAGGTTGAATTTACTAGTAAATCTGGTGATGGGTTTCCTCGATATGTTTAAATAAGTGGTTTTGTCAAAATTATCTTAATAAAGTTTAATTAAAATATATTTTTCAGTTTTATAAAAATTTACTTAATTATACTACCGTCCATATATAAATATTTCAAAATTCATTAAAATCACCATTTGCAAGCCTCATTCTTGTGTTGGTACACTTATTAAATACACACCCCTGTAAAATTGATATATGACCGAAATCAAATTTTAGTTGAGACATGATTTTATTTTTAATATCTAATTTATATTTATTTTGTAGAGAGTAGTTTACCTTGTAAACACTTTAACTTAGAAATCAGATATCTTAAATTCTAGTCCCATAATAATTCGATATCCATAGTTAACTAAATACTGAGGGATCTTGAAGTTCTCCATTGTAAAAAGGAAAAAAATATCATATAGATATGTAACGGCCCGGCCCATAAACAGGACTTGAGACTTGACCCACCAAGATATTGTTCTCTTTAAATTCACACGCATACACACATGCACACAAGTGAACCTGCACGGTTTTGAATCAGACTAGGCCCAAGTCCGAGCCTAAAATGCATCTTATTGTAGAGAAGGGCAGGATTACTTATAAACTCCCTTTCAAACTTTACAACTTCTGATGTGGTACATTATTTTCCATACTCAAGCACACAAATACACTTTCACTCCTTTGAGCCGCTCTCATAAATTTGACCGTTTATATCGAGTCAGTGTCTCACAAGATATATTTCACTCTATTACATAATATGAATCCCATCTCAATAAAGAGATTTTTTTTTTTAAATTGTCTTTTAAAAGAACATAACACTGTCTAAAACTATTGAAAGTTGTCACTAAGTTTTCCATTTTATCTTATTTTAATTGCAATCGTATTAAGACACAGAGACGAAATAAAATAGACAATAAATGCATCATACTAAAACTATTTTTTATTCAAAAATTTCTATTCATATAATTTAAAATAAATGACATGAACCGTTGATGTGAACTTCATACAATTTTTCATTTTTAAACAAAATGTATAAAATATTTAGTAATAATTATTTTTCATTTCTTGTGGCAAACCTGCCTTCATGACATGAAAGGCTCCAACGAATTATTAATAATAAAATTGAGTCACGAGTCACGACCATCAGCGCTCGTGATTAAGTGGAGCCAAACTGTGCTCTTGACGTTTACCCATATCCATATTCTTGGAAAAACCGCTTCTAGTAACTTCTTATGAATTGCGCAACGCGTGGTGAAAAGCGCAAGTAGGGTCAGCCATTCAGCGACTACACATCTGACACGTGTCAGTTATGCGGCCTTTTGCGGAATCGCCTGGGAAAAAAAATCAGTGTACCTCCCACACCGCTGATTCAAACGATGTTGATCATAAGATCTGAAAACAATCAATCCAAATCGTTGATTTTTAGAGATTAAGATGTAAGATTTTTTTAAAAAAGGGGTGTATTTCAACAGATAATCTTGTTGAATTTCATGTGATTTTCTACATATAAATTAAAAAAATAATAAAATTATCTAATAAATTTTAAATTTTATAAATAAATACTTTTTTTCATTATTCATATATTTCCATTAAAGTTGATCGGCTACTCTTGAAATTAGAAAGGGGCCAATAAGAAATCGGAATGTGTTACCTCAGTGATAACTTCAGAGGAACACGTGGTTTTGTCTCAACTGAGATGAACGCGGGATATAAAACGGGAAATGGCCAGAACGGAAATAGCTGGCAGTTACAGCAGCTTTGACGCCGTCCAAATATGACATGCCAGCTTTCGGGTATAGAAAGGATCGAGAACAAAACCACCTGGTTTTCTAATTTTTGGTTGGTTTGCTGTGGGCGGTTTCTAGTTTTTTCTACTTTTTCTGGAAGCTGTTAGTTGTTGTCAGCAATTGTTTTCTCAGGTGATTTTGGAAGTTATTTTTTTATCTGACGTACTATTGAGTAGAAGAGAGTTATAGAAGATTTTGCCTCGATGTAAGTTATATAATAACATAAAATTGTATTTTTCATCTTAGGCAAATATGTTAAATTTATAAAATATTTAGATGCTTTAAGCAATGTTATCATAACCGGTCTTTAAGACATTTTAGATTCAATCGAGTTCAGCTGCACTCAAAATCGGTTAAAGCCGATCAAGTAATAATATAATATAAATATTATATATAACATTAAGTAAGACATCTTTTTACTAATAATATTAATATAAATATTCAAAATAATATTCAAAATCTAAGTAATATATCAAAATGGTGAAAGATATAAGATATAAATAGTAATAAACATTTATATACATATTTTTTAATATTAATTTTTATATTTTGAAGGGAAAAATTTTAAAAAAAAATTATCAAATTTTATAAGCCACGGTTCGTGAGTCACGGTTTCTAGGTCAAAATTGCAGAAAACCGCGGTTTTAGCCAGTTTTATGCGGTTTTGACCCAGAAATGGTTTTCTACTAGAACCGCAGTCACCGCGGTTCCGATTTGACCTCAGTTCAGTCGGGTTCTGATAACATTGGCTTTATGTACCAACCTATAAAGGCTTGTATGAGAACTATTTCATAATAAATTTAAATTGTTATTTTATTTTTTAAGTTTAGTACATTTAATACATTTTAACATGATATTATAAATATAAAACTTATTTATTTAATGATTTTATTTTATTTTTAAAAAGAATAAGAAGAATGATGATTTGATAGGCTCCATTGAAATTGTTGGTAATTTTCATTTAATTCATTCAATCTTCTAAAATTTTCTTAATAAGGTATTATATGAGATCTTGAGTCATTAAGCTCCATTATCTCTCAGATTCCCTTGTCTAAGTTTTAAATTTCATCTGATACAAATTATTTCAGTTCGAGATATGAGTCATTTGTGCTTCGTTTCTCTTAATAATTTTAAAACCCCCTAACACTGAATATATTGCAAAATTTCAATTACAATGGACCAAAATTTGGGCCCATTTGACCAAATTTTTATGCCTGATGGGTTTTAAGTGTTTTTAAAAAATAGCAATATCCGCATATCCTCACCTAAAATCTACAAAAGAAAAAAAGTTCATTCCCATCACTAGATAGATAGGATAATGTTTGAATGCTAATTATGACAATAAATTTTCTTTAGCTTTGTATATTTGAGGTAGTAAGCTATACATTTTTGTTAACATCTATCTCTCTTTCTTACAATATCATTAATTGTCAAGAAGATTTTTTACAAATTAGAATACTTATCTAGATGATATTTTTATCTAATAACATGGGTATCCCCATTTTACAGGAAATAAGACTAATTCTACGAGCACTTGTAAATCTTCTAATTCCATGGACATTTGATGCTTTTATTTATTTTTCTATTAAAATTAACTTTTCTCTCATTTTTCTTAATTAAAAAGTTATATAAATTTGAGTCGCATGAGGTCAAGTCAATAATTAAAAAATCTAAGTCGACTCGAGTTGAATTAAGCAGAATTCTGTTATTACCTATAGCTAATTCGATTTGAACTCAAAACCAATCTATTGTAACCCTAGCACTATCACAACTCACTCAATTGTGCTATCGCAATAATTAGGCAAGATGAATCTACCCATTTACTTTCAAGTTTGAGTTTAGTGGGGTCATCTATTAAAAAAGTTGGTGGGATCAGTTACAATCAAGTGGGTCATCTATTAAATGATTTAGTTTAGATTTTGCCAGGTCTAGTTGTCTTAGCATAGATGGGCTCTATTGCATTAGTATAAATAAGTTGGGTTATGCTCGTGAAGATGGACTCACTTGGCTTAATTGTGCTAGAATAGATAAGCTGGATTGTGCTATAGCAACGAAGAATATTTTCATCTTTTTAAATTCCAATGCTGACGTATGATCCACTCTCGTCTAAAAATAAATTTTCCAGATAATGTTTATTCAAATTCACACTTTTCTAAATATTTTCAAAAAAAAGTTGGCTTATATTCTTGCATCCAATCAAAAAAGATTTAAAGAGTTTGAAGGAGCCTTGCAATGATTAATGTGAGCCCCGAGGGAATTAAATAATAATAATAATAAAAAAAAAAAGCAAAAAGCTAAGGTGCACACAAAATTCAGTGAAAGGATAGGGTATCTTAATCTCAAATCAGGATTTGGTCAGGATTAGACATAGATAACTCTGATTTTGTGGATTAGAAAAATAGACTAGCACATAAAATAATCCTAAGTGGCATAATTACTGACTTAGATTACCTGTACATTGGGGATTTGGGTGTCGCAATGAGTCGGATTCGTAACAGATTCAGCATAGATAATAATAGATTATCTGTTTAATCATGATTTAATTCAAATTAATTTTTAAATATTTATTGGACTCAATCTATTCTGAATTTTATTTTATTCCGACTCGACTTAATCAAATATAAATTTATATAAGAATTATAAAAAATGAAATGAAAATTTCTATCTCCAGCTTTATTATTTATTTATAATAAATATTGTTACCAAACCATGTACTAAAAAAATTCACATTTTATTATCGCTTCTGAGTCCTGACTCAACAATTGCATAATGAAAGTTGTTAACCATTCAATAATTCCAGCTTTGTCGTAAGCATATTATAATCACATCACATTTCTGAAGTACCAAAAGCAATTAGCAACAACTACAATAATAAATATTCCAAAGCCATTAAATATAAAAAGAAACAAAGTCGAGGAATATAAAAACAAAGAAAGTTTCACATGAAGGGCAGAGTAGAATAATAAAACACCATTAGTAAGTTAGTGACTGTATTACAATCAATAAATGCATCATAAGATGGCAAAATTAAGAAAAATGTTTTACAGTAAATTTAGACCATTCAAAATGTTGATTTTTTTTTTTTTCTTTTTAGATTTAGATTCAACCTACATACATGTCAATTTAATGTGTTCTTACCTTTGAATTGAATATTACAGGTAAAAATAGTTATATAATAATTTTATATTAACCTTAAAAAAATAAATTAAGATACTTATGTGGCCTCATTTTGAATAGTTGCATAGATAATATGATCTTTCTATCCAACCACCCAATTTTGTTAATCTACGGTTCATTTTCAAAGGTTTAAGAATGATATGATATGAAGTTTGAATAAAGGCTTAGCCCAATGTGCCAAGGGTTGTAATGTAATGGTTGCAATGTTGATGTCACTTGTCATTTGTAGCTTATCCACCAACCCACAATAAAATGAAATGAATTTGTAGTAGAGTTTTTGTTCAACTGGCCCATCTAACTTATTTGAATTGTGGGTCACCTAAGAACAATTTAAAAATAGTAATTATCTTATTTTTTAGGACTTCAAGTCTATTTACAATCTTTATTTTATTTCAATGAGATGGGTAGATCTTTTTTTTTTTTTAAAAAAAAAAAAAAATAGTTTAAACTTTAAATAGAAAGGCGAAGGTTGGTGTGAACTTAAATAACCATAAGCTGAAGGTTGGTAAATGAAAATCACAAGAAGAGCATGGTTTCACCTGTCCCCACTTCCACACTCATAAATCATAACATTTATTTATTTGGTGCCACAGGTGTCACTTGAATACAGCTTATGATTAGCAAATATGATCTTAAAAAAGCAGTTATGGGGCCCAAGGACCACAATATACATAAAATTACCATTTTCTACCCCTCCAAATGTTTTAAAATGATCGAATTATGGACTTATTGAAAAAACTCAATTGATACATGTCATATATCGACCATATATCTAAAAGCTTTAGTTGGTAAAAACATCCTCTAAATGAAACCTCCACCTGTGATGATCACGTGTACACTTAAGTATAGGCCTATTATATTAATTAGGATGATAGATGAATTTATTAAAAAGATTTTTAAATATTAAGTATACTAAAGTTATAATGTTTATGTAATATTCAGCACTGCGTTGGGCGTGGGAAAAGTCCAATACTGCCGAGCGCAACTGGGTGATGTGAGGATTTAAAGAGGGGCAGCCATCTTTCATTACGAGGTCTTTTGGGTCTAGTAAGATGGGCCGAGTCCAAAGTAAAATTGTGCGTGCCTCCGATAAGTCCAAAATGAACAATATCATGATAGAAGTCGAGCCAAGTTGTCACAGTTTAATATTAAAATTAATTTATATTAATTAAAAACATGATTTGACTTTGATCAAGATAATTATTAGTAGATGGCTTGTTCAAAAGAAGGTCTTTGTGACGAACCCATGTTGTTATATAATTATATTTTATACAAAATTTTTAATCAAGTCTTCTATTTTTGTTTAACTCAAAACTTGAAACTCACTCAAGTACAAACCTAATGATTGACTCTATCTAACTATTTTAAGGTCATGTCTCCTTGGGCCTGATTTTTCCCTTATCCGACCTACACCTCTGTGTTAAGATTAAATACTTTATTACTCTTAATCGCAATCAGGCCAAATGGGGAAAAATATTTATATTTATATACATAGCCAAATGGGGTGTTGGTAGTCATAATTTGGAAATGACAAAGATACTTTTTGTATGAAATAATTGAAGCATTCAATTGATTTGTGAGTTGTGACAGGGAAAGAACAATTGAATAACTGTAAAGGAACCATTTCTGAAACTGATGCAATGGGGTCAATTTCAAATACGAATAAAGTCTCTGGCAAAAGAGAAAAATGATGGTGACTATGGTAATTTTCAGTGATTGACAAGTGGATGGATGATCTTGTTTTTCTTTAGCTAGAAAGATGCAATAATACCATTTAAATCATCTCACACCACTTTTTCTCCTTTGGGAATTAGTAGATGGGCAAAACTAAATGTCTCTTAGTGGCTTGTTCCATCTACATTGGGCAAATCTTTTGTCCTTCACACCCTTTTCATCACTCACTTTTATAAATTAAATTTAACATTCTTTATTAATGTAATACCCCACCCACTTCGGAGTGTGGGAAAAAGTCTCACGTCGCCCATGAGGTGGAGGGGGTGTGGGGTTATAAGAGGGTGCTCCCATTTCTTTAGCATAAGGCCTTTTAGGCCTGGTCTTGTGAGCTAAGCCCAATGTAAAGCTGTGCGGGCAGCCCCACGTGTGGTCAAAAGCAGAAAATATTGTGTTGAAAGGACGAGTTATTAAAAATGGTATCAGAGCATGGTTCAACTCTCTGTCTGAGGGTGTGGGATTGGTTGTTGTGCGTGCAGAGCCGGGGACGGTTCTGGCTTTAAGGGAGTAGATTGTAGTACCCTACCCCAAAAAGTCTCACATTGCTAGTGACATTGGAAGTTCTCTGGTATATAAGTAGTAGCCTTCCTCCTTCTAGCACAAAGCCTTTTGGGAGCAACAGTTGGTTGGCTCGCCAAAGCAAAGCCGTGCGGGTCCGTGTGTAGGCCCAAAGCGAACAATATTATGTTAGCGGGACATGTCGTTACAATTAATAATTGCTATTAATTTTAAGGACAACAATCCTCCCACGGACATTTTGTGTAATCCAACATAGGTTTTATTGTATTATCCATTTTGTCATTCGAATCAACTCGTTGAACCCTTTGTTGTAAGTGATTTGAAGGGTTTGGCGAGTCGATTCGAATGGCAAAATGGACAATACATTAAAACCCTTGTCGGATTACACAAAATGTCCGTACAAGGATCGCTACCCAATTTTAATTTCTTAAAAAAAATCTCCAAAAAATTAGAGACTTGTGCATCCAAACAATTAGAAATAATGGAAATGATATGATGCATTCTATCTATTTGTTGGCTCTCTATTATTGCCAATTTAGTAATTTACAGAGACAAGAGAATATTGAATTAGAGAAAAAAAATAAACTGACATTGCTTGTAAATTTTATAAAAAAGTCCAAAAAAGGTGTCATGGAGCAGCTCTCTCCTTTGCTTTACTCTTTCCTTTCTTAATTTGGAAGAGTAAATAGGACTTGATGTGGGTTATATTTTTGCTTTTCAATCTGTTTCTATAGCCTTCACATGCAAGCGACATTATGGAGATTGAAGAGTTTGGTGTCTCATTCCCTCGTCTCAAGGATTTCTTGAAGTTGTCTCTTAGAAAGTTACAGCCATGAGTATTATACCTTGTCCTCTTTGAGAATGTAGATTGTTTAATGAAATAATAGCAAGATGAAATATTAAAATATAAAAAATGATATTATCATTATTATATGTTAAAATTTATATATTTAAATTAATTTTGTCGAGTTATAGTTCCCCATTTCAATGTATCATAAAACAAAAAAGTTAGTCATTATATTATCAATCAAGTTTTTTTTATTCCATTCCTATATGTTTTTAATGTCAAGCTCTTTTTCTTATGCCCTAAATTTGAGTCAACCTAACATGGGATAGAATAAAAGTGCAATTTTTTTTCATGTTCCATTAACTCATTTTTCAAGGTCCCATTCCCTTTCTCTATGCTCATAATAGAGATTGTTGATCTAAAACTTGAATGAACGAAGAAATGAGTGTTAAAGACAGTTTTTAACCTGCATCACGAAATAATTGATGTAGTAAATTTCTTTCTACCCACTAGTGCCATAGACGATCTAAATTGCTCTCTTGGATGACCATTGGCTTATGTTAAATTATTGACAGTAGGATCGAAAAAAGGATTGTGCTACACTTGTTAAATGCGTTGATATATTGGCCTCAAGTAGGGCTTAATCACTCAAAATGATGTATTTTTCTTCATGTCTAGATTTAGCTTTGATGGTTGTTCACTTGATGCATCATCAAAGTTGCATTAAGCATCTCCTTATGAGAATTTTGAGTTTGATTCTTATTTCACCTCAAAGGGTCATTCTCCATATAGTTAGACGGTGTGTGAGGGTAGAGGGGCTTGTACATGTTCCAAGATTTAATCAGATGCTATAAAAAGCCTGGACATCTTGATCATTAAAAAAAAGTTGCATTAAACATCAAAGATAAAAATATTTATGAGATGATTTTATTTAGAACGTAAAAAATGTAAAGACTAAAATGATATAATGGACTCCATTTTAAATGATCTTTTAGCTTCTATGATCAATTATCCAATCATCTAGTTTTTTATAACAAGTCTTGACATGAATTATTTGGGAGCTGGTGACTATTTTTTCTACTAAATGATTTTATTTAATTTTAAAAATTAAAAGATAGAATAATATAATAAGTCCTATTTTAAATGATTCAATAATTCTATAATAAATTATCCAATTATCCTTTTTCTTATTATAGAATCAGTTCTACCTCTTATATAACTTGTGAAAGGATAGCACATGAAAATTTCAAATTGCAACTCTCAAAACAGAAATTCATCTTCTTCAAACAATGACTTCATTTGTTAATCTTGAAGTGAAGACCTGACACAACAGAAAATATATCCTTAACTCTAGTTCCCACAAGACACAAGTGGACTTGTAACAAGGACTATGCCTGACTGTCCAACATTTATGGGTTTGACCTGTTGTCAATATTATATAGGAATAGTGGGCTAGCCAACTTCACCTACCACTTTATCTAGAACTGTTGATTAAGTAATTAGGAAGAGGACACAAGGACCCACTGACCCATTTCTCCTAAAAGCTACTACAAGTAGACAAAGAGGAAAGTGGAGACTGGAGAAGCCAGGGTGGGGCTGTTGAACTTCCTTTTCTATCTCTCAGGTGCATGGTTCACTTCCTCCCTTGTCTTTGACTACCTGTTGTGCTCTATTTTTTACACCATTACTTAAAATAGATTCTTTAATAATAAAGGTATTTTCTTATATTATAGACATTTTCTTATAAAGGTTCACATCCTCCTTTGTCTTTCACTATCTGTGTGCACATTATTATCTTGCATATTAAGACACGAGAGCAATTAAATTGAATGGTAATAGGTCAATTGAAAGACTCTTTCCTTCTGAATGTGACTCATATAATGTAAAAAAAAAAATGTTATTCTTCTTCAACACATGGTATAGTGGAAAAAAAGGGAGAATGGCTTCAAGTCTTGGTTCTATCATCCAATAACTTTGGTCTTTTCGTCGAATTTATTGAGATTTATCGATGGTTACCATAGAGTCTAAATATGTTGAGTTGGGCCTTATAGGTATTTAATTTTATATGTTCTATTAAGTTTGAAATGTTTGTCACATCAGTCAAGTTCCTAATTAGTATTAGAAATATTGTTATTGATCAAACTAAATTTAAATCAATTATAAAATTAGATTGAAACATGAATTTTAAAACTTTTGACACAATTAAATATATAAGAGAAGAGGCTCGTACCTGTCCCCAGTAAAGTAAAGTTGTTAAAAATCTTTCCCTTTCCCATATTTCTGTGCATTGGTGGACTTGATGATGCTTATTTGTTTATTAAAAAATAAAAGTAAAAGAAAGAATTGGTAAAAGAATCCTTTCAAAACCATGTGAAAAATTTGGACACATTTATTGATTCTGATTGGGGCTCATAAAGTGTCATTGACGCTGACTTCTTCTCATACTAATCCATTGCTTTTCTTAATAATTAATTGTATTATGAACGGATTAGACCATGACCAGGTCCACAATTGTATAATGAAGCTCAAATGCCATTAAAATATATATTATCAAAGTACTTTAGACGTAAAAGTTTACTTTTCATGTTCTAGAAGATTTTAAGCATATATTATTTATAGTACAAAAAATATATCAATGATAATAATAAAAAATTAAACTAAATAATACTTTCTGTACTATGAGTTTTCACTATAATACAATACCTTTAAAAGAAAAAATTCATTTTACTGTTTTTTTAGAAAAAGAGAAAAGAAAGAAAGAAAAAAGTAATGGTAAAATGATTTTTTTTTAAAAAAAGTGATGTACTATGATGAAAATTCATAGTGCATAGATCATTACTTTAACTTAATTTATTAAAGTTATTTTTTAATTTATCTTATATAATTTTGTATTTAAGTTTTTTAAACAAAAGTGATGTTATTATCAGTTTTTTTAAAAAAAAGGGAGAGCATGGAAATAGACGAAAGATTTGACCGTAGAAAATGTGGGCGTTCTAAGTACTTGGATAAACCCAACCGCTTTGCCGATTTAGTGATTTACTAACGTGACAAAAAAACTAGCGGCGATGGAAGAGTCCACGTCATCATGGAGCCTAGGCCACCTTTTGAATTCTCTTTAGCCCACCAGTCGGTAGCCCAACTCGTCGGCATTTCTGCCCTTTTCCCACTTGAAAGATGCTGCTTCCATTTTCTCTTTCTCTTGGAAGGGTCACATTCATACGCATTTTGTCATCCATTTCTGTACTTTTATCTTTTATTTCTATTTGATCTTTTGCTTTTGTTGCTTGGCTGATGACCTCTTCGTTGCATCTACACCCTTTCATATATGATCATTCTGTTTGCAGCAGGGGTCAAAAAAATGGCTTGGTCGATATAATTTTCTCTCCACTTTTTATTTTTTTATTTATTTTAAATATCAGTATTATTTTATTATTTTATTTTTTCTGAATTAAAAAATATAAAAGACTGAAAAAGAAACTGTTTTTTTTTTAATTTTGAAAATGTAAATATCGACCGATATATGGGCAGATATTGGACCGATATTTTGACCCGGACCCATCACCGTTTATATATATATATATGTATATATATATATTAAAAAATACTAATATTAATCATATCGACGATATATCAGCTATATCAGCCGATATGAAGGCTGTACAACCGATATAATATGTATCGGCCGATATTATACGATGCTTAAAACCCATATGATATCAGACGTATCGGCTGATATCTCAACCCCTTCTTTTGTAGTTTAACAAGTAATTTTCCATCTTAGGAAATGGGAGGTGCCAGCTTCAAGCCTCCATGGTCTCACCTGATGTGTCTTTAGGGCAGTAGGTATCATCTGTAAGGATTTTTCACTGAGTTTCACACAATTTTCTATATGTAAATTCAAAATATATATAGTTATTTTAAGATGTTTAATGTCTTTCTTTTTTGTGCAAGTCAAGTTGAGTTTGGGTCAATATTGTATAAGATAAAAAAGAGAGAGAAAAAATAAAAACCTTAATACAAAAATAATCTTATCTATAAAATGATTGGTGAATTGAGATACATGAAAATTAAAGAAAAAATGTTGTGAATGGAGAATTTGAATTAGTCATCAAAGGAGCTTAGTATAAAAAATTCAAAGAGACCCACTTGTCTATTAGTCAATAGTAAAAAATGTAAGGAAAAAGGTTTGATTATCTGAGCAAAGGCAATTGTACTTTTGTCCATGCTCTAACTAGTTCTTGCCACATCTCCATTTTGTTGAACATTTTATTGCCTAACTTGGACTCTGATGTGGATGGTCATGAGAATTGGCCATGTCCAAAGTCAGCCCATGTTTCGAAATGTGCTTCAAATACAATTACAACTTGGTTAAAATATGATTGGGTGCTACTGCTAGTCTCCTACCTCCTCAAATTTGGTTGACATTCTATTATATTATATGGTCTTAAATAGATAAAATTTAGAAACTGTCTTGATTGGACATATGAGCTTATTTTATCTTATTAAAAATATTATTTTCTCATTTATATTTACTTTTAAATTGATATTAAATTGAAAAAAATGATGGAATTGAATACCCTTTATCTAGTTATATCTGCATGGATCTTAAAAATTCAACAACTTCCATTTTAATAATATAAGACCTTCCATCATTAACTATTTAACTATTTATTTTTCTATCACCTTGTGAATTTTACTATTTAATGTAATATGTTAAAAGTCACCAAATGTTTTAATTTTATCCCTGCCTCTGCCCTTTTATAGTTTTCATTGAAAATGATTAGACCCTTGTGATCTTGATGAACAGACAATAAAGTTACAGTGCATGGTATGGCCCCAAACATTGGGAGACCATACAACACAATTCCTTCATGAAAAAAAAAAGCAGTGGGACATCATGTATTTTGTGTTGGGTCATGGGTGAGGCAATCTTTGATTCGACCCGACCAAAATCCCACTTAATAACTCAAAATTTGAAGTGATATTTTTAATCATATTGATGATTTCATTCTTCTTTGGCTAATAATGCAAATCATGTGGTTAAATCAGTTTGAATAATAGTTTTAAAATTCAAAATTTATGCTCGATTTGAAATCTTAATAAGTTGAGACATTCTATAAAATGGATTGATTTTACATTTTATTACTTTTATCATATTTATATTTTCTTTACTTATATTGATTATATATGTGCCATTTAGGTTATGGGTAGCGATCCTCCTACGGACATTTTCTATAACCCGACACGGGTTTTACTATATTGTCTATTTTGCCTTTTGAATTGGCTCGCTGAACCCTTTGCGAGCCGATTCGAAGGGCAAAATGAGCAATACTGTAAAACCTATGTCGGGTTACATAAAATGCCCGTGAGAAGATTGTTAGCCTTAGATTATTGTGTTATTGAATTCGGATCCAATCATATTTAAATCCATATCCAATAACAATGGAATGCTAAATTAAGATACAGATTCAGAACCAAAAATTTAAATAGATTTATAACTTACATCCATATCCATTTATTTAAATTTTTTTTTTCTATTTTAAAATTTTTGAACATCCATTTTTGCTTGCCAACTGAGTCCAAACCTTGTCCAACATGTTTTACTCTCGATTGCATCTAATATTGGACTGAGCTCAAAGCTATGCACACCTTATCCAACTCAATAATTAATCGGAATCGAACACAATCTATTCCAAATTCCATTTCCCACTTATATAAGTGGCATTATAAAGTGGGGCCCAAGAAATGAATTATTGGTTCAATACTTTAACCTACTCGGATTTTGGTTTCCAGGCCCAGGCCCAGGCTCACGCCCGACCCATGATATACTTGGAATACACATGTATGAGATCAAAGTCACTAATCAGACAATTCCCACATTGGATTTAAGGGGAAAATAAAATTTGCTGATAGTTAAGCAAAAATATTAAGGACTAACTTTATCCAATATCAGTCCGAAATCTTTAGATGAATTTATTATATGGTCATTTTCGTGTATAGGCAAAACCAAGTTGGAGAGCTTAGATGAGTTTTTTCAACTCAACTTGGTATAATTTGTTTAACTTGAAATCTTATTAAGTTGAAGTAACTTACTCCGACTTGTCTTATTTTTTCAAGTTTTTAAACTATTAAGTAAAAGTATCTTACATTCCATAGAACCACTTTGGGTTGTCTCTGGTTGAGGGATCTAGGGTTACTGTACCAGGCATGGTTGATGATCTTTTAAAGATGACTCATGAGTGAAGATCCTAGCCATCCAATTTTATAATTTTTTAAGATAATTACATTCTATTTTTAATTATCATTTTACACCACTAAATTCTCAATTGGGTCATCCCATCTGAGAGATTTTCTACAACATTATCCACAATTTGAGGGTCTTTGGATAGGGGCACCCTTTACGTTTAAGGGGTAGATTACAAAACAATTGGGCTTTTTTTATTGCAGATATGGAGACAGGAGCATCAGAAAAGTTTATTTTTATTGAGCTACAGAACCCTACACTGTCTCCACTGTTACATAAACCATGTGCTGTACAGTTCCCACTCTCCTTCCATAAGGATATTTTTAATTTGAATACTTGGTATGAATTATAAAAAATTTGAATGATTGGTATAAAGCATAATCTATTAAAGTGTGTAAAAGTCTTACACAAAGATTTAATTAAATAGTTTGTAAATGTATTTGGCAACAGTGCTGATTCAGGCCTGTCAACTATGATTCTCCACTTCTCCTCAGTCTCTGTCTTTTCTTATTTCATGAAAAATTAAATGATTCAAGTAAAATATTAAGATTATATAGAGGGAAATAAATAGAAAAAAAAAGATTTATCAAATTGTAAAATTACAAATTTAGTACTGGGTTGAATGAAAAAGTAACATACTTGTTTTAAATTTTTTTCAGTGGCTTTGTCCTATCAAATTTGCGGTTTGTCAGTCTCATATCAAATCATCAACAATTTACGATACGATTTGATTTTGATTTTGATTTTGAATTTCAGAGCAATCATGATGCCCTAAATTGAATGGAGAGCCCCAAATTTGACTGGTCCGAGGCCTGATGGATTCAAGCCTAAATTTCACTGAAGAAGGCGCAAATACCATTTGCTGACCGCTCATAGATTAAGAGTAAAGACCTAAGAAAGCCTGTTGTCTGATGTAAGAAATAAAAAAAAAAAATAATACCAGTATAGAAAGAGAGTTTCCTACGTCTTCTTTTGTATCTAAAACCAAACTCTAGGTCCAAAGCTATTGATTTAGGAGTGGGACCTTTTTCATCACTCCATCTGTCCATTGGACCTTGAGAAAAAAAATATCGGTCAAAATTCATAATTATTGATAGTTTTTAGATTTTAAGTAGGGTGATATATAAATATTGCAAAATATCCTTTTTGTTTTTTGAAATGACCCTAAATTCTATACACCCAAAAGTTCAGGTACATAGGCAATAATTTTTTTTGAGGCCCAAAGTTTCAGCTGAAATATATCAGCGAAGCCCAGGCCCAAAACTTCAATGTTGACCAAAATTTCAGACTGAGATTCTCACAATGGTTTTCAGATATTGGCCAAAATCTGGAATTTCAGATGATATTCATCGGACACTCAAAAGACTCGATACAGATAAGAAATCCACACCTGTCAACATCATAAAATTGGTGACTGGATTATCCCCTCTTGTGTTCGCCGAAAGAAACGAAACGTTGTTTTGCATTTTAATTTTTGAAAATCTAAAGATAAAAAAAAAAAAGAGAGAAGAAGAGAGAGACATTTAGTCAGTAATTCACCCACTTATTTCTTACTTAAAACATATCATGATCCAATCATGACGTACAATTTCTTGCCACGACCATCACGACAATCTTAAACATCACATATTGTGACTTGGCTATGCTCACTGGATACAACAGAAACAAAAGTCTGTCGGTCAGGGTTTCCAAAATATAAAAACTGCCAACTTAGCTCTACTTGATCTAAAGCCATCAAATTAGTAGTCAAATCATTACCTTAAATCTTTAGATGGCTGGATTCATGCGGGCGAAGCTACCACTGCAATGTGCTGTGTAATATTTAAGATGAATTACAACCATGAATCGAAATTGGATTGTTTCCCATGTACATACTTCCCGGCAACGAAAATGGTATATAACTAAATTACCAAAACAGATCAACTGATAATGATGACGGTGACAACAATGAAAACCAAAATAGTGATGTATTTCATAAAGGATCTATTGCAATTACACCAGAATTCCAGGATAAGTTAACATTCACACAAAACTGATCTCAAGCTGAATTTAGACATGGTAGCTACCGAGCATTTTTACCAGAATGTCATACCAGGGAGGCTCTTAGTTGAAATACTCCAATGATCCAACGACGCATTTTGTATCATTCAGCCGAGCCTGCTAGAACTATCCACCCCCTTCTTTTTCAAGATATAGAACCCAACCAATAATTTTTTTTTTGTTTGGACTGATAGCAAGTCAATACAACAATCACTGGTTGAATCCTGTAGTTTAGTTCTTCCTGCTCGAAGAAGATTACGACACGAGCACAAGTCATGCTGATTCCTGGTTTGGGTCTGCTTCAACAGGCACTGAGCTATCTACACCCTACTGAAATAATAACAGGAAAAGAAAAGAATCATTTTTAGTGACATTTGATAATTCGATTTGATAATTGCTATTTATTGCACTGGAGAAGATATCTCAAGAACATTAGAAATGAAAAATAAAATCTGACAACTGATACAAAGAAAATTGATCTTATATAAGAGATCTGACGGCAATCCCAGCAAGCCTTGCATCTCTACCACCCATTTGATAAATATTTAAATTTCTAATGTATGGCAGTTTTCAAAATGATCATTCCTCATAAAGTATATCTTCTTCTGGTAATGGTCAAGTATAAGGTTTGTCAATCCCAAGAGCTTCAAGATTAGGACACAGTGCACCACTCACAAATGGTTGGATTAAGTTGGATTTTGACGGAGTAGCAGAAGGCAGAGATGTTTGCAGGGAATATTATAGTGGTTTATTCTGTGGTTGTAGTAGTATTCTGGAATGGCAAGGATATGGTCTTCGGTAGTGGAGAGTGGAGAGAGAGAGCTCAAAAAACAGACCTCAGATTAGTGGAATTAGCAGTTGTGATGATGATGGTGGTGGTGGTGGTGGTGGTGATGCATAGTACAAGTATTGGCAGTCTATTGTGACAGATTGAGCCATACCAACCCATTAAAGTCAGAAACAAAGACAAGGTTGAGAGGTCTGCAAATTTCAAAGATCTCATCACTCACAAATAGTAGAGAGAGATTGTTTTGATTTAAATATGCTAACACCTATTTATGAGTTAGAAAAAAACATGAGCCTGTAAGTGTTCATTGTTGCAACCAAAAGGTTGCATGTTCAAGTGCTCCTGGTCATGGAATATGATATCCAATAGTGTAGGAGTTTATGTATTTTTTCCACCACCTCCTCCCATTCTTTAACAAAGAATTTTATTTAAAAGAAGTAAAGAACAAGTAGAAAAAAGCATATCAAGAAAAAATATATTTAATACAACAACATAAATCAAATACTCAACAAAGTGTATAGATGGAATATGACCATCATCATCCAGCCCCAGGATTGCCTCTGCAACAGCCTAGGTTGGAATATCAAACAGCAACAAAGCCTTCAAGCTAATGCCCCAAGTGATTCCTTTATGATTTTACAAAATTGGCCACCCAAGCCACTCCATAACATTTGCTTTGGAGACCGGAAGCTCATGTTATTTCCTGAATGCCATAATGACCATAATACCTTTATATCACACTTATTAGTTCAACAATTTCAATGTTACCTGTTTATTAGTTACCACACTTTAAAAGTCCACTACAAGTTGACAAAAAACTCAAGAAGATTCTAAGGGGCCTTCTTTGGGATTTAAGGGAGGAAAGAGGAGGTTCCATCTTTGTCACTGTAATCACCGTTGTCCTTGTCTTCATCATCATCAAAACCATTTCTTGTGCTTGTGTTGTTTTAGAACAAGTCCTCGGTGAATTCAAGTCTCCATCCATTCAACTTGAATTTCACTTCATTGTAATCATTTCCTCCATTGTGTTTGAATCTTGGGTTCTGAATATGTGATTCATAACGAGCCTATAAAAGACTTTCACCTATCTCTTCCTTGGACCTAGAAGGGTAGACCATGAACCAGGTCACAAGCCGTGCAATGCACCATACTGCTGCATCACACATGCATATGTACACATGTGTGGGTGTGCTTTAGACGCCCTTTTCAGTATGCATGTATGCATCACCTCTGGGAGCTAAGGAGCCTTTCTTTATTTTAAAACTCAATAAGTCCTATTGAATTGACTTTGTTTTTAAACTAGGTCGGGATTGGTGAGTGACCAACCAATCCAGTTGCGTCAGAGTCAAACCTATAGGTCTTGGGTTGGTGGCCCATATCTACCAGACCATAAGTACTGTTTCGAGCTTGGCCCATGAAAGTTAGAAACAATGAAATTCAAATATCAGTTAATATAACCCTCTTGAAATAGTGTTCTCTAGAATAATGTTTTTCATAGAACCTTTCCTTTCTTCAACACCCCCTTAATTCAAACCAAGAGAAATCATCCTACCTTAGTCAACCAAAAGGACACTTTTGCAACCCATCCCTCTTGATTTCCATTAATAGCGGTTCATTCCTTGAATTCCAAATAACTGAAAGTAACTTACACACTTCTGTTCTTCTCAATGTATGCATATACAACTGCAATTGTTGGGTGAGTTCTAAAGCACTAATAAATGCATTTCAATACAGAAGATTGCAGTACAGTATACAGAGATTCTGGCCTTATTTTTTCTTTGAGACATATTTGTCCTCACCTGCTTGCAAGTACTCAGTAAAATTAGTATAGGGCAAATACTAAAATAAGGATATAGCAAGATCTATGATTTAGGCATTCATCCATTGGTGTCCAAGATCTTCATCAATGCTCTGATACTCCATAATCTATCATGTCCCTTCTTACCACATCAATCCAACCCTCATTGACCTCCTTCTCATGGTATCTTCCACTTGTAACCTTTTGGTTCTTCATAGTAGGGCCATTTTTGGTTTTCTGTCTCTGCAAAAACCATTTTAAATTCTATTTTTAATTGTTTCTCCATAAATCCATCATAACAACATGTCTCTATTCTTATTACTATATCAACCTTTTTTTTTTTCTTTTTTTCTGAATAACATGGGTATCCCCACCCTCATAGAGGTGAGACTAATCCCATGGATACACGAAGGCCCCCACAAGTCTCATGTATCAGGTTACTTCGGGAGGAGTCGAACCTGAGACCTTTGGTCCATTTGTCTTTTTAAATTCCAAGTCTACGTGCCAACTCATAAAAATACCCCTTTAATTGGCTTGGTACTTTTTTATCACAAAATCTTCCACCAGTTTGCTTGTGCTTAGCTCACTTGCACCTATCCAAGTAATAAAATGCAATAGCATTTTTTTTTTTCAAATGGTTACTATATTAATAATTGAAAAACATCAGAGGTACAAATACAAGATAAACCAAAACAAAACAGAAATACAAGCCATCCACCCAAAACACCCACAAAAAACCGCAAAGCAGGAAAAACAAAAAGAAGAAAAAACTTCAACAAGACTTCAAGTCAGATTGATGCATTCTTTCCAAGCTCGAATGATTTCATTCATGGGGATGTTCTAGATATCATCAAGAGACGAGACCCAAGAAGCACATTTAACGAAGAGTCAACTGGCAACGGCATGTGAAGTTTGAGTTCCTAAATACTCTATTGTTATGTTTCTACCAAAGCCTCTAACATATGGTAAAGAGAGAAAGATATCATAACGATTAACAATCTCTCAAGTGTTAGAAAGTTGAGAGTTCCTAAATACTCTATTGTTATGTTTCTACCAAAGCCTCTAACATATGGTAAAGAGAGAACGATATCATAACGATTAACAATCTCTCAAGTGTTAGAAAGTCGAGCAATCGAGGATGGGTATACTGAAAACCAAAACGGTCCAACACAGAGCTCCAAACTGCGTAGGAGAAATCACAATGGATAAGGAGATGATCTACATCCTTGAAGGCTTGAACGCCTAAGGAGCAAGCATTGACTATCACTCTTCGTCTATTATGCAAATTATCTTGGGTAAGAATTTTCCCCAAACTCGCACAGTCCATAGGAAGCTGATAGTCCTCCATGGAGCTTTGGAAGACCAGATGGCAGGGTTAACTATAGCACGAGAATCACTCTGGTTGTTCCACGAATAGAATGACTTAACAAAGAAATAGCTGGAAGAGTCTGGCACCACCGAAGAGAATCATCCTCTGATGTGCAACTCTGATAGGAGCTGAGGATCTGAAGGAGATTCAAGAATTCATCTAATTCAGAATCAGTCAGATTTGGATGTAGAATGACATCCCACACTATTTGATCACCAACAACTTAGTAGAACACAACTTATAAGTCGACACATGTTAAGAAAAAAGAAGCACTGTCCCTTGTGATAGAAAAGGAACTCCTATTTGTGGCTGTGGTAAAACCAAAACATCAGAAAATGAGATACTAAGCGTTTTCCCAAATTATATCCTTTTATGCCCTTATACTGCTCTGGTACTTCATGATTCGTCGGACGGTCTTCTAAAAATTAGAAAATATACCAATCAAATGGCAAACCAACACAATACAAATAGGTATAATTTCAGGGAAAGCCTAGCTTTCTACTTAAACTTGAAGAGAGAAAGAAAAAAATGAAAGGCAAAGAAAAAAAAAAAAAAAAAAATAAATATATATATATATATATATATATATATATAGAGAGAGAGAGAGAGAGAGAGAGAGAGAGAGAGAGAGAGAGAGCTTACATTAGAGAGAGTAGGGAAAGCAGGGGTGCTACTGGATGTATTTGGGGACTTGGCCATTTTTGAGGAGGGAGAGAGAGTATTCAGCAGTGTCAATGAGATCGGCGATATTGTGGAGGGATTGCTCCTCGGATCCGAGAATGAAAATGGTGCGGACCTCCGCCTTCTTGGCGAGTCGGGCAGCGTGACTCAGTGGCAGTTTTGGTGAGTTGAGGCTCCGAAGGATCTGACGGTACAGAGAGAGTACACGCCCTCTGTTCCTTGCCAAATCCTCCGCCGTCGCCCAAATCAATCCTCCACCCTTCCCCATTTTTCTTCTTCTTCTTCTTCTTCTTCTCCTCCCTCTCTCGCTCTTGCTCTCTCGATTCAGGTCCAAATCGAGCTATCTACAAAAATTATCCGCTGTGAACCATTTCGCAACCATCCGAAGGTGTGAACTTTCGAGAGAGCCATTGGGTTCGGAAAATGCCAAAGTAATAAATTTACGTTACTAACAGAAATTATTATTTTAATATAATATATATTATATATTGTTGGATCCTATGATATCCATCTATAATTTCAGAATATTTTATAATAAAAATTATTTTTAGTCATCATATATTGATTAGTGAAATTAAAGGTGAAATGATGGTCTATACGAAAATATTTAGATGAAATAGCTAACAATTGTTTTTTATTTTAATTTTTTTGAGATATTTTATAATTTAAAACATTATATAATGAGACCTGATGGCCCACTTCATGCCAAGTGTAAAAATTATTATCTTTGTTACTTTAACAAAACTTGTTATTGGATTGGATATTGATAAAATTTAAAAGTGAAATTAAGACTGATTAAAAGTTCTTATTAGTTTTTTGAATCAGATCATAGTGGAGAATTTCTCCAGGTGTCGTGTCCAACAAGAGTGCTTAGGAATCCAATTTACAAATAGTTTAGGGTGTGAGGGGGTTAATGGGATGTAAGTGGGGCCATGCCGGCCCCTTTGAATTTCTCATGGGAACCTAAGTAAATATACACTAAATGATATAGACAATGACTTCGTAAATTTGAGTTTCGTATTATTATTTTAGTTTTTCTATTTAAAATTTTAAAATTTGATTATTTTAAGTTCTTAATTTTTTTTTAAACTATATTATTTATAAAGTTTTTTATCCATTACATCAAACTTGCAAGTGTTAAAAAATAAACAAACTACTACGATGCAGCAAATACATAAGCAATCATGAAGAAACATGTGAAGTTTATGTGGTTTGATAGTTTCCCTACATCTACAGATAAATGAGAGCAAATACACTATTTTTACGAGTATGTTTACGTGTTTTTTTTCTTACACCTCTTAATACAAATGAACATCCATAACTATAACTATGAAACTCATAATATATATATATATATAATTTAAGTATAAAATTACAAAAATATCTTGCTCTAAAAGTTTTCAAGTTGAGGGCTTTCCCTTTGAACCCCTAAAAAATGTGAAGTTCTCCCTTAAATCCCTATTGTCCAATGTGGCTTAGATCACAAGATTCCCATGACTCATGATAAATATGCAGTCTCTCTATTGAAAATGGGTACTCATCTCCTTTTGAGCACCTCAAAACCTTTAAGGAGACATTGAAATTATTTTGGGAGGGAAGATTGGATATTTATCAAAGATTGTGTCCACATGATTAAAAAGAATAGAAATAAGACTTCATAAATGATATAACTCCTCCGGTCATTATACCTTTTTGCAATAGATCATGAAAAATGTATGAATTATAAAAATTAAATTTTCAATGTTTAAAACCATAAGGTCAAAATGAGCATAAGAGGTTCAAAATTTTACTCATTCATTGCTTTTTGACACTTTTTTTTAATACTCCTTTTGAAAAATTTCTCTAGAGTTTTCAACACTCCATTCTTTAAGTCTTTGTTAAAAAGGCTCTCATTAAAATTTGTAGTCCTACATTTTTCAAATGAAATATGTAGAAAATAAAGAAAAAAATGGGTGAGTAAAATTTGAACTCCATATAAAATTTTGAGTCTTGTGATTGGTTATAACTTTAGATTTTTGTGGTCTATTTCACAAACTTAAGATGATTAGATTGAGAAGTTTTCATTGAATTGTATATCTCTGAACTTCTCTACCCATGTCATCCAACTATGAGGATCCCAACCCAAGATCGATGTGCATTTTCTCCTTTCAAAAAAAGTAACCTAGTCTCCTTAAAGTTATTCTAAAATATTTTCTTTCTAGTCTCATTTAATTTTTTTTATTCAAATTAGATTTGCTCCAAAGTTTTATAGAAGATAAAAAATGTAAAATTGAGATGAAATGATTATTTCTCAATTAAAACAGAAAAGGAGGCATTCTTCAGTTCTTTCACCAATGGTTTTTTTTTTTCCCACTTGCTGGATTGAGATGGGAGTTAAAATCTAGCATTCTTCAATCCAACTTAAGTGACTTTATTTCAGTTGGGATGGGTCGAACAAATTTCTTTTAAGATATCTTTAATTCAAACTCAATTTTTTTTAGGTTGGGTTAGTTAGAAATTGTCATCTCTATCAAGATGTCATGCAAGGATAGCAAGGGTTGGGTGAAATATGATTAGGTTTTCTTAGGGGTGCAACTTGGATCAAGATTAATCTGAGCCCATATAAAAAAAAAATCGAATTTGGTTAACACAACGTGGTTTGTTCACACTTTTGGACTCAAAAGTATCACGTCAAAATTCAAATTTGAATTGACCTAGTTAAAATAGCTTGGCTTTCACTTAAAAGCACAAATTTGAACCAAAATTAATAAGAAATTAATTTGTAATTATTTTTTTTAAATTTACGTGTGAGAAACTGCGGAAAACTCAGTGTAAAACCACCGCAGGCGATACCCACTACCCTTAGGGTACACCAGGTTAGGCTATGAAGGCTCGAACTTGGTACCTCCCACTTCTTGAGGTGAGATATTAACCAGTTGAACTACACCCATGTGAGTAAAATCAAATAATAAAGCTTATTTAATGTATAAAGAAACAAACTTTTTTTAAGACCAAATTATCCCGCGTATGTATTGAGAAATAACTTGGTGCACCCTAAGGGCAGTGGGTATCGCCCGTGGGAGTTTTACGCTGGGTTTCCTTTAGTTTCCCACACATAAATTTTTTAAAAAAAAAATAGTGAGTATTGTAACTCTATTGTCAAAGATGGTCAAATTGTTTCAATCTCACCATGCACATGAGCGTACTATTGAACCACATAAATTTCATGTGTTTATGTATATTTATTGCAGCGTGATTTGTTGCATTTGAGGAATTTCTAAAGTTATGAAATTCATATGAAAGATGTGCGAGGAAGAGTGCTTTATCCTTATTTTTAAATATGTATGAAATCAGTCTTAATCTCAATCTCATATCTTCATTATTGTTTTGTTTTCCTGCATTGTGTTCTATTTTTTTTAAACAAAGTAATAGTAATAATATCAAGAATTCCACAACCAAATTAGACGGCAAAATAAGAAATTCATTGATAAAAACAAAAAGAAATAAATAATAATAATTAATAATAATAAAATAGGAGAACACAACAAGCAGAAGTCAATTCCCGAACCACCACCCCTGCTGCCTGGTGAAGCCAGCACTATATTTTTTACTTTATATGGCCTAACCAGAAAGCAAGGATCACATCTGGTGCGCTCTTGACTCCCTCCACTCTCCCTTTCCATCATCTTTCTTCTTCCTTCAAACAACTTACAAAAGATACAACTTCCCTAATACCTTTCTACCATCTATTTTATTTCCTAAATGCTCCTACTTTTTGCTATGAAATTAGCCAAAACTCCCTTCTTCTTCATATGTTGGATTGGCTTAGAATTAGCAAAAACCTCCCATCTCTCAAATTTCAAGTGGAATGTGAATGGTCCATGAATTAAGATCCAAAAAGGTTGGTTTATCTAGTTGGGTCTTCCCTATAGTGACCAGAACACCTTAGAATTGAAGCAAGGAGATTGTGTTTGAACTGGTTTTCCCTTCCTTTTCATTTACAAATATAGTTTAAAAACTCAAAACTCAAATTCGACTTGAATATTTAATTCAATTGAGTAATTCGGATGAATTCTCCAACTTGAGTTTTTAAGCTATGTTTGCAAATGACCAAAATGCCTTCAAGCAATGCATGTAGAAAAATGAAGGAAACTCGGGTTGGGTTGAGTGAGGTAGGGTAGTTCGGGTCAGGTTGAGTAGGGCTCTATCTTCTTTCATTTGAAGGCTGTCTTGGTCATTATAAGGAAATTGTCTAAGGGAGAGAGAGAGAGAGAGAGAGAGAGGGGTTTTAGCTAATTCCGTCATCTTTAAGCTATTGTCTCCGACACGGCAGTCTGCTCAGCAGACAACCCGCCAGTGGATCCATTTAGAGCGGCGCTGATTTGATTCACAACGTTGCATATGTGGTTGTTGATGCCGGAGATGCTTGAGAGGTTGAGCTTTGCCGATGGGACGATGCTCGCTAGCACCTGCATCCCCACCGTGAGAAGGCAGCCGGAGGCAGACCCGTTGCCATTGTCAGATGGAGACATGGATTCACCATCGTTACCATTGGTGCTGTCAATAGATGGCCCTGCCGGCAGCACAACGAAGCCCTGAGGGAGGAGAGGAATGTAGGATGGGTCCTCGCCGCTCATTGCAATCTGAATGGCGCTTACATCGACTGTGGTGTAGACAATGAGGCCGCCGCCGGCAGGATCTGTGCAGCTTTCTTGCAGCATAAGCTCTACTTGCTGGGACGAATTGCTGGCTGCCTGCATGAACAAAAGTACAAAACCCAATCAAAGACCTCACTACAATTCTTCTTTAATTGTAATCAAATGAATGTACGAGATGGTATTAAACTCATCTGACATAAAGAAATAGTTTTTTATTTTTTTTAAAAGTAAAGATTACTGTAGCAGATTGATATTCGGGCCTATATAAAAAATTGTAGCCTAATTTTTATTTTTAATTAAAATTATAAAAAAGCAGAAATGATGGGTCCCTGAGGAACCAAAAAGTTCACATTGCTGGATACGTAAAATCTCAGAATAGTAATTCCAATGGTTCAAAAACCAAAAACCGTAAGCTAAGATTGAAGTCAAAATCCGTATGACTCTAGAACATGAGTTCCTCCAATCTAGTTGAGTCACTCCGCAAGTTTCTCCAGGTTTAGAGTATTTTTTTCTGACAAATTGATGAGTCATGCAACAAGAATTCTTATTGAGTGGATTACTGCTGGTGCAGTGAAAAAAAATTACTTACATTGATAAAATCTTAGAATATTAGTCCTACTAGTGCAAACTCAGATTCAGCTCAAAATCGATATGACTCTATTAACATGGTGAGTTTCTCACATCTGGTTGAGTAACCCAGCTAATTTCCTCCTTATACGAATTAGTTTTTCGATTGAGGAATGTTTTTCCCAAACATTCAATTGCTGATTGGACGCGAAATTTTACTAAGTTAATTAAGGTTAGTCAGACCAAGCAATTTTGAGCTTTTAAATGGAGAATATTACTCACATTTATACGTAGAAGAGAGAGGCAATTCCCTGGATGGGCGCCATGTGCAATGTGAGCCACCTCATGCAGTGAGTTTCCACCAGAGTGAACATCAAGCTGAGGAGTAAACTGAGTTAGTAAGATGTTCTGACTCGAAGTTTCATTTCCTTACCCATTCTCTTTAAAGATGTTATTAACATGGTGAGTTTCTCACATCTGGTTGAGTAACCCAGCTAATTTCCTCCTTATACGAATTAGTTTTTCGATTGAGGAATGTTTTTCCCAAACATTCAATTGCTGATTGGACGCGAAATTTTACTAAGTTAATTAAGGTTAGTCAGACCAAGCAATTTTGAGCTTTTAAATGGAGAATATTACTCACATTTATACGTAGAAGAGAGAGGCAATTCCCTGGATGGGCGCCATGTGCAATGTGAGCCACCTCATGCAGTGAGTTTCCACCAGAGTGAACATCAAGCTGAGGAGTAAACTGAGTTAGTAAGATGTTCTGACTCGAAGTTTCATTTCCTTACCCATTCTCTTTAAAGACGGAAATAAATACAAGAAATGAAGACCCATCTTTAGTGTTTGAATGGAGATTGAAATGGAGATACATAGGGAAATAAGGCTGCATTTGATGTACCTGTGACCTACGATGTTGGTCGCGGAGGAGATCGAAGACTTGGTGATGGGAGTAGGGCAAGTAGGTGGTGGAGACGGCGGTGAGGATGATACCATTGGGTTGTCCAGGGTCCATGTTCTTCCTTGTGGTGACTCTGATGGTGTCGTCAGAGGAATCCGCGAGAGCAGTCCATTCCTGACCACCGGAGCGACTTATGTTGACGCAGAAGGTCTTTATCATTCTCTGAGCCAATTTCATCATATTCTTTCTCGCTTCCGGGGAGGGAATAACTGTGTAACAACAGGCGGAAGTCACAGTGATTCTCATATACAACGTTATATTACAAATTCCACCAAACTTGGATCAAAAGTTTAAGAAAAGGCATTGGGTGCCTATCTTAACACAAGCATACTCTTTTAGAAGACACGGATTTTAGTGAACTTCTCACTTTGTCCCCTATCCATCAGTAGAAATCGGTTCACTTTCCACTTAATCGGTTCACTCATCGGTGCACCGGACAGGTGAACCAATTTCTGAGGATAAATGGAGAGCAAACTGGAAAATCCAAAAAATCTGTGCCTCCTAAAAGAGTTTTCCCGTATTAGGATGGCCACCCTTCAGAAATATGGAATAAGAAAGAGTTTGGTTGAGTTGAATACCTCCAAGGTCAGGTATATTTCTAGCCATGAGGCATGCCAACCTCTCGCATTGACGTTGTAGACATGATAGCCAGCGTTGTGCTCCAAATGCCATGCTACTGTTTACAAACTTGTTGAAAATGTGATGCACTGGTTTGTCATCAACTTCTGCATGTTCTACCCAAGTCACCTGTTCATACCCAACATAAATCATAAAAAAGGATCCAACCATACTTCCCAACTCATAATCGAATCAGTTGAGAAACTCATACAAGTATTTAAATTTGATTTAGAATAACATAGTAAAACTTCACGACTCACTTGACTTCATAAAATTTCAGTAAGGTATAAATGCTAGAGATTAGTAAGGTGTGAAGTGTTGCACTTTGGCAAACTAGCAAAATAAGACATGGAACTGAAAATCATATTAAAACAATATTGATAAAAAAAAAAAAGTACTACCTTTACTCAAACAATCAGATAGCAAATATGTTGATACTTTAATAAGGTTTTAAAAGGAGAAATAGTTAAATATTTAAGTCTTTAAAAAAATAATGTTAAAAAGTATTAAAAGAGTGAATGTAAAATAGGTGTACTTGTCAAACATAAACACAAATATTTGACACTCGTGCAAGAGAGATGTTAAAAATACATGTAACACTTAGCTTAAAAATAGATAAATAAAATTGGAAATTAGAAGACAATAAATGGACCTTACCTTTGAGTAGCCGTTGGGCACATCTTGAATCACACATCCAGAGGGCTGCCTCCGGTAATTAGGAAAGGAGGGTTGAATGCTATCATGGAATCCATCAATGGGGAAATCAACAATCACCCAAGTCCCTTCTTCAACATTCTGTTGGCAATACCGGAAAAAATGAGCCTCGCGAGTGGGCAAACGGCGAAAGGACTTGAAACTCTGCGTACATCTACAATAAGAAGTATAGAGTGAACAAAGATCAAAGAAAAATAAGATTTTTATCAATGTATATGATAGATACTGAAGTTCTGAAGAAGATTTCAGCGACATGATAAGAAAAGGAGAGAAGGGAGCGAGACAAGTAAGTTACCAGCTGAAGAGAACCGTTCCCATGTCCAGATACTCCTTGACTTATGATTTGGATTGTTTTTGCTCTTGATACTATCGAAGGGAAGAGTTCCATCCATTTGTTCTGTGTAAGATGAGTTTAGTAATATGAGGACAAAGCATCAGATAATAAATTGTTTGGGTACATGCAAAAAAAAAAAAAAATCAAATGGGTATTAGGGTTTCATTCAAGATTTGCTTAGAAGTTAACAAGTGTGAAGTAATAAAAAGTTTTACATCCGTCAATATGATAAACCAATAACTCCATATAATACTTGCAACACTTTTTTCTCAATGGCTAACTTTTGAGAATGATATTACCTCAAGAATGTTATCAAGTAATGGTTTTCTAACATGGTATCAGACATGTTCTGCGTGCAGCAGTAGGTTCCAGCTGCATGTGAGCGGAGGTGTGAAGTGACATATCCAACATCGGTTAATTTAATAAACCAGTGAGTCCATATAATACTTGAGATATCGTTCTTTCAACGACTAGCTTTTGAGAGTGAATTCTACCTCAAGAATATTCTTAAGTAATGGTTTTATAACAATAAGAAACTCTCTCAATACAAGATTCTTGTTGTATTGTATTGACTCCAATCAAAGTTACTTTCAGTATAAGTAACCATTATATGACACACTAAACTTGTGTTGAAATTATTGAAAAATCATATGCATAAACCAAAATGCAATGGCAAAGATAAACTATTATGGCTGCATAATCTCACTAAGTAAGCTGCTTAAGGTTGATTTTCCATCTCTCATTTAGGAAGTTAAAATAAAAATCTGCAAAAGAGAACTTCTCTGCTAACTAGTAATTTGTGATCTACTTACAGCATCCAAGAAAGCATCGACAAGTGTGATGCTATTCATGATAACAAGAGCAGTGTCTCTCGATGCCTCTGTCCTGAACTCGCCGTGATTCTGCTTTAGATTCATTGGCCATGGAAACATCCTTCCATGTTCGGTGACGTCGAGCATTTCTCCAGTGCCATTACTGCTTCTTATCCAAAGGGGCTCATTCACTCGAGACATCCTCAGCAGCTCATCCATTGCTGTCATGGCGAACTCCAGTGCCATCTGCTTCTCATGATCCATGAGCCCACCCGAAAAGGGTATATTTTCTGAGATGGAAGGAGCTTGAATTATCTCGCCACAGGATCGCAAAGGTTCATTGAAATGCCTGGAGTAGACACCCATGTCCAGATCCAACGAAGGCAGCATTAGAGGAGGAGCTGATCCCAACCCATGCAAGGGCCTGCTTGAATACCGCGAAGTGATCAAAGTAAGGCGATCCAGCTGCCAAATGTAGCAATAACATGAGCTTAATTGTATTCTTATTATATAATAAAATCAGATCAAATCAAATGAAGTTCATTATCATTATCAATGTTACTCATCAGATCTATTTTCAGATTGTCAAATAAAATTAATGGGTTGAAATAATAATTTCCAATAAAATGGATGTTAAAATGCATTACCTCTCTAATCTCTCTAATTTCTTAATTGGACTTCTTTATGTGTTTTGTCTGATTGTGGACTTTTTTATATTTTGGGTTGTTGGTCCTGTATTCTTTTCTATTGTTCTTATGGCTGTGCTGGACTGGCCCTCACTGTGGAATTTTGTTTATTGTCTTTGAGCTCTCTTTTTGAATGAAATACTAACTCAACATTCAAAAAAAAAAATATACTACCTCTTCCTTGAGGCGAGCATTTTCGAGACGAAGGTGCTGCTCGTCAAGCGAAACCTCTCCAAGGATTGCCGGCCCACCGCAGTTGGGGCACATGACGTTCCTGATCGCTGCTTGCAGCCGGAAATTCTCGTTCTTCAGATTATCATTCTCAGCTCTGAGAAGGACGTTATCAGATCGATCTTGTTGTGCCTTTTATTACATCACAGAACAATTTAAATGTAGATTAGAATACAAATAATAATTAAAAAGGAATAAGAAGCAATTAAATTTAATTGGGTTGCTTGAGCCACACGATTAGTCCATCAATCTCGACCCAAAATACAGCAATTGCGTGTGGAAGCGCTAAAAAAGGGTGTAAGATGGTCACCTTCATCTGGGTTCGGCGATTTTGGAACCAGAACTTCACTTGACGAGGTTTCAGGCCAAGATCTTGGCTCAGTTTCATCCGCTGCTTCTCATCCGGATGTGGGCATTCCTTGAAGAGCCTATAGAACCCAACAAAGATTATGCATTAGATATAGAAGGACCAAATGGCGAGCTAACTACAATATATCTGTGGTATTAGTCTCATATCTAATATGAGGTATTGATACTCATGTTATCCAAAAAATGGTAAGCTTAGTACAGAGAGATCGATCTTTTGTATTTAATGATACCATGACAACGCTGACCAACAATGATGGTTCAAAATTAAAAAATACGGGCATTCTTTTACAAGAAAATATTAATGCATGAATAACTCTATCAAATTAATACAAATATTTCTCTTAGTTTTCACTCTCTAAACAAAATACCATGCATTCAGATTTATAGCATAGTTGTCAGTTCATTTCGGTGGTTAATCATTTTACCACTAAAGTGGGACATTTCATTATTTCATCTACATTGGTCTTTTGTTTCAAAAAATGCAGGCATATTCTTATAAATGATAGTATTAATGTATTTATAATTCTTTCTACTTAAACAAATATCTCACATTATTTTCACTCACTAAACAAAATACTATGTTCTAGATTTAGAGTATAGTTCCAAGTACCATTTTAGTAGTTATCTAAACTTTTTTTAAGATTAAGATGCAGGTCTCATACAACACTAGACTAATTATCAGAGCACGTGTAAACCTCTTTATTAAAGTAAAAATCAACTCCAATTGAATGATCATTTCGCCTATTTTATAAAGCATGCAATATTCTTTTAAAACAAAATATTTAAGTATCTATTATCTCTTTCTCCATTAAACAGATAATCTCATATAGTTTTCAATCTCTTGTCAAAATATCATACATTAGATTTAGGACATTAAGGTCAATTCAATCTTACTGGTCATTTCATTTACCTCTAGAGTAGAATATTTAAGCATTCCGTCTAGTTTTGTGTTCAGAAAATTAGAGCTTTTCTTTAAAAACATATTAATTGTCATAACTCTTTCTACTTAAATAAAAACACTTCACATGATTTTCACTCTTTAGACAAATTGATAGAGTTTACCATTTAAAGTGAGAAGGATCTTTTTAACTCAATTTTTTTAATATATTAAAAATACAATAATTAATTAAAAGTGATGGTAGAACAGTTGAAGTGGATTAGAATAATAACATAATGTTTCAGCTTTTGCACTAGAACTGAATATTTCGGCCATTTCAACTAAAAATGGAATGGAATTGATAGCATACGCTTCCATTTCTTGAATTTGGCGAGCGGTATGCCGATGGTAGCGCTTCTTCTTGGACTTGGGCTCGTTTTCTTGTTCCTCTCCTGACCCACCTTCCATTGGCCCGCTTCCGGACCCGCTTTCCATCTCCTCTTCCTTCCCTCTCACTAACCCCCCCACCTCTTCCTTCTGCAACGTCAACAAGAAAGGCAGTAATAGAGAATTGTTAGGAATTTGAAGAACGATTTCTGTCTTTCTATCAATGAATCACCTACCAAACAAACCCTAGTTTCGGTATAGAGTGGTGAGTTTGTGAAAGACAAGTGCAAAACTTACTGGAATAATGTTTGGGAAGGGATGGAATGGCAGACTCGTCATGAAGTTGAGATTGGGGCTCTGAATCGGAGAAGAGAAGAGAGAGTCAGAGGAAACAAGGCTCCCTCCTCCCATTGTTGACATAACCTGGCAATCTCCGTACATTCTTGCAAAGTACCAAGTGTAATTTTGTAGAGGAAGAAAATTTCTACAAGTAAAATCTACAATCTTCTTCTCATCACTCGAACCAGGATTAATTTCTCTGAAAACAAATAAGAAATGAGATAGGATTAGAAAGAGAACATGCAATAACAGATCATCAGAAATCACTCAAAACAAGCCCTAAATGTGGAAATCTTTGTAAAAATAACAAAACCCACATAGTAAAAAAAATTTGAAAAAAAATCCCAACACTTGCACACACACTCGAGAGAGAGAGAGAGAGAGAATCATTTGAATGACTCGTACTCCTTGAACAAAGTCAGAAATGTGGAAATCCCGGTAATAAAAAGTGAAAACAAAACCCACGTGGTAAAGACTGGTAAAAATCTCCAAATAGAGAAGGCAGGAGAATGCATGATCAGAAAGTCCTCGAAAGTCTCAAATGAAGCTGGAGATATGGAAATCTTTGAAAAAAAAAATACCTAGACCCACATTCCTAAAGACCCAAAAAAGAAAAACCAAATGCATAAAAAATCTAGAAATACACACACGTAGAAGAGAGAGAGAGAGAATGCATGAGCATGAAACACTGAAGAGACTCAAATGGGAGGGAGATGTGAAAATCTTTGTAAAAATAGCAAGACCCATATAGCAAAAGACCTAAAAAATAGAGAGAAAAGTCTAACAAATGCACAAAGAAATCTTCACAGAGATAGAGATAGAGAGAGAGAGATCCTTGGGAAGACCTGAAGAGCTGAAGAGGGAGAGAAGCCAAGGCTGGGAAGCTCCAAAACCCACCATGATTGCAAGAGATAAAAAGGAGAAGCTCGCTCTGAAGAAGGGAAAGATGGAGGAGATGTGAGGAAGAATAAATACTCCTGTCGGTGAATATGGTAAACCAAAATAGTAAAAAAATAAAGAGTTACAGATTGAAAAATGAAATGGAGATTCAAATGGAGAGAGAGAGAGAGGCTTTCGTTTTTATTTTGAGACAAGAAATCATTTTTTGACATTTCTCTCTCTTACATCGCCATAACTCAGTAATAATTATTTACGGTACGCGGGTAAACGCGGACTTTAACTCCTACGAACAGAAACCGATCTCCTACTACTAATGTCCATTTCTGCAGTTTCGCCACGTGTCCTCTTGAGAGAGGTCGGGTGGGCGTTTTTAAGCGCCAAAGTCAACCTTCCTTTCTGTGCTTCCCGGCGTTGCAACGCTGACCAACTAGTGCTCTGCGATACCACCAGTTTAGTTCTTTGTTCCTGACTCTTGCCGTGTGGGACCATGTTTGTACGTACTACTGCGTCCTTGGCCCATTTAAAAAGGCCAGAGCAAGGATTAAGCAGACCACAGTTGTATCCGTGGATGAGTAAAAATGCTTAAATGACTAGATTTCATAAGATTTTAAGTTCAGTTTAATTTTGAGTATTCATATTCTAGTGTACAATTTTATCTGTGCACCTTAGGTTTAGAGACGTATCAAATGTGATAGTGATGGATTTGTTAAAAAGTTTTTTATTTAAATTTATAATATATAAAAAAATATTTTTATATAATCAATCAAATAGCATTTTTAAAAACCACAAAGTTTACAGGTTAATCAGACTATAGTGAATGTAGTAAGAGATAATCACTTGTAGATTTGTGTGTAATGCATTATCTTGCACACCTTTGTATAGGATTAATCAAGTGAGATTTAAGTATATGACCCAGTAAAATGGCCTTAATCAGATTAAGAATTGATCAGCACACGGTGTTTCTTTTTTAATCTCAGTAAGACTGTAAGAGTGAAAGTGAAGAACTCGTGTAAAACTGTAAATGTTGGACTTCTCTGTTCAGAAATTATGTTAACTTTTAGTGAGTGCATATTCTAGTACCAATGAGAATTATGAGGGTTATCTTATCATGACTGTAGTTTAACTCGTTACCTCCTGTTTTAAGAAGAGTGGATTTAAACCCCCGTAGCCTAATATTATTGTGTCTTAATGATAGGAGACTCATCCGTGAGAATTTTACTAAAACTGTATCTGAATTTCTCACACGTTAAAAAAAAAAAAAATCTATAAACATCAAATAATATCTACTATACCATTGAAAGACTGGTGCTTTGAGCGTGATCGTCTCCCCGTCTCCCCGTCTCCATATCTTGGGGAGCAGATGCAGTTGTGCACTCATTGGCCATAGAACCGCTAAAATGTGTTATGGTGACTTGATCAAACCGGTTACACATTGGAAGGCTAATCGTGGATGGAAGGAAGGATTTCAGTGCGGTTTACTCATTCTATATTGAAAGACGTAAATGCCCTTCAACTTTCTCAAAATCCAGTCAGTGGCGTTGGCACATGATGACGTTGGTTTGCTTTTGCGGTTAGTTCCCTGAGGGTATGTTTGTCTTTTTCCAAAAAGAGAGGATCTAGTTGTCGCATTTCAAGCTGAGAAAAACCCTAAAAGAATAGTGCACTGATCCAGCCGTACATTAAGCGCGTTTTGAGTTTGTAATAAGTGGGGCCCACCTGTGATGTAATATCTGAATCTCATACAGTGGTCTTTCCTGTTAATCCTATGGATGACTTTGAAGACAAGTGATTGTCAAACCTCAAAAGTGTTGCCAAGAGCTTCACTTTTTTTTAGATGGATTGTGAGTCATGGGCAACTATCTTTCTATGAGTATTTTGTGTAATTAAATATAGAATTTAGAGTATTGTCCACTTTCACTTTTTATTATAGTATAAATCGGCTCATTAAAATTAGATTACTGAAATTTATTTAAATAAGACTTTTTTGATATAGAACAACAAATTGGATCACTGACCGACTTATTGACCGGATCACTGATTTTTTTTTAATACTTTAGTACGACAATGAAAAGATTAAATAGAAAATACTCTAAAACCCCTGTCTCCTTATACAAAATGTCCACGAGAAGATCGCTACCTCTTATTTTTCATCATTGGATTAGTTTGAAAGAAAAATTAATGACTTGTTTTTATTTTAAAAATCAAAGGTTAAGATAGCTCAATAATTCCCATTCTTGACATGAGATGCTCATCATGCATTAAGTCCCATAGTATTATAGTCTCACCTATGTACAGAACTCATCAAATGAGATGGTTATGGGCCCATAGGATTATTTATTCTTTTAGTATATTGTTCATCAAAAATCACTATGATCGGATTAATGAAGTCATATTTTTAAAGACTATAAAATTTAGATATTAAAAAATAATTTAAAATGATAAAAAATTTAGAGATTTAAAAATATGAAGATTAATTCAATCATGGTAATTTTTTGTGTACAACATATTGAATAAAAGACTATTTCAATGGGCCCATCACTATCTCATCTGGTGGGTTTTGTGTCTAGATACATCATGTGTGATACCTTGCCCCTTTGGGTGAACATACTAAAAACTGATGTAGGACATCAGTTTGGGAGAAAGAGAATGGTGGGTTTATTTGATGCCACCCACCTCTACTCTAGTGTGAGGCCTTTTGGGCGTGGCCATATGAGCCGGGCCCAAGAACAAAACCGTATGGGCTCGCTTGTGTGCGAAGCCCAGAGCAGACAATATCACACTGAGTTGGACCCTAAGCCCTGTTTTCGAGGCGGGTTGTTACAATGTGATTCAATGCAAGAGTGATTCATTGACCGTTTAATATTTCCCAGGTAATCTATATATCCATTTTATTTTACTTTTGCTAAGAGATCCACCGTTGGAAGTGAAACCATCAAAGCACTAGGGCTGGCTTTAAGCCGAATATCTGGTGGCCCTGCCCACTAAGTAATTTAGAGAACTCTTCAAAGGGATGCATATGCAATCACTTGTATTGTCTAGAGTTTGAAACTTATTTAATTTTTTAATTTAAGATACAAAATTTAATAAATTGAGACTGAATATATTAAATTTAACAGTGAAGAGGTATGTTTGAGAATTTTTTTTATTAATTCAATTGGTAGCAACACGTATGGAGGATTGAGATTTGATTAAAAGAATGGAGTCTATAATCTTGGATGAACAAGAGGAAAGTCCTTTTAAAAATCAGACAGGAAGAAAGGGCCGGTCCAAATAGAATTAAACCACGGTTCAGTCTTCATTGGACCGTGATATCAAAATGAAAAAACACCTTTTCACTGGATCAATGAAGGACAACTGTACTTTAAAAAATTATTTACATATATTAATAATAATTTGGATTCAAAGTTCAAACAAAGAGTTCTTGTCATTTAACTGGAGAAGTGCTATGAAGGGTCCGGTCCATCACTGACCTTGTGCCCACTTGTTACTTAAATCAGAAGATGGAAACGAGGAATTGCTTACTTATTGACATAAATATGAGGAAGAAGTAAGTGAAATAATAGATGTACTTACATTGCCATATCAAGCAACTATAGGCCCTAATATGTCTAAAATTCTATGGTAATATGGTTTTTGCCTTGGCAACTATGAACCATTTGAAGTAGTATTTTGAATTGGTAGGGTAGGCTACATTCAATTCACTTTTTCTAAATTTTGGTTAATCTCATTTACATAGATAAGGTATATATAGAATTGAGCTCTTTCCATATATATATATATATGAGATGCATGGACTTCATTTTCTACGAACAATATATTAATAGATAAAAATGCACCAGTAACATAAATACATAGAGATAACGCAGATAAAATAACAAGAACTAAGAACTAGAAAAAAAAACTAAACACTAAAAACACAAGCAAGAGCAACAAATTCGAATCCGACGAGCAAAAAGACGGACAAAGAAATCCTATTTATTAGCTTATTAGCTTATTAATTTGATGAACAGCACGTCTACTCCAAATGGACGGCCTAGATTATGATGGAACCATATCCATCCATTGAAAGCTTGAACCTCTCATCTACAAATGGTTGAACCGTTGAACTAAATGCCCGTCACTCAAAACCAACCTTTGGTCTTAAAAAATGGTGTAAAATCATGACACGGTTTGCACCCACCTAACATCAAAATCAATGCGGGTACCTATTCGATTAAATACAGATACTGTTATTGTACATAGAATTTTAGATTTTTAATGTAACATATACAATCTTAACTACTGTCCCATCTGTTGGTGGGTCACCATTATTATCTTTGTCATCACTATCGTCGTCTCCGTCATCATCATTATAGCAATAAAAATTAGAAATTCATGACGACGTCACAAGTGAGTTTGATTTTACGTGGAAAAACACATGTAGTGTTATTCACGTATAAATTTTAGATGAGCTTGATATTTTTATTTTTATCACAATTTAATATTATTAAAATTGATATATATATATATATATATATATATATATATATATATATATATTCTTAATGGAACTTTAGTTCTTCATTCAAAAACTACAGGCCCACAGCCGGCCAGGCAAAGATAGCCCAACAATGGGAGATGACAATTTTTTTTTTTTTTTTTTTGAATAATGGGCAAGTATTTCATTCAATAAGAAGAAGTAGAAAGCCCAAAAGGGGGAAAATACACTATAAACTTATAGCCCGGACAAAATAAAAAATAAGAACCCAATTGATCCAAAGACAAAATGAGTCCAGATTGGGCTTCAAAAGAGAAAATCATAAAAGCGGGTCCAATCAAGACTGAAAAGACAGATGATTGAAAATACCAGTGCCCCTAACAGATTAGGAGGCAAACATATGATAATTTTTTGTATTTCCAAGGCAAACTATCTTTGGCCTATCAGGGTCAGAACAATTGAGAAGCTTCCTGATGGCACGAAGATGGCAGAGAAGGGTCCAAAGTTGGTATTGAGCTGGTTGATTAGGTTGGCCAAGTTCGAACAAAGGAGCAGCTGCTGGATCGGGTGACCCATCTGGGAAAAAAACAACAAAATTTTTTGGACAAAGGTTAAGAAAGACAATTTCGCATCAGGCCCAAGTTATTTTAGAATTTAATAACATTAAATTTGATATTTAAGAGAGAAATGACAAGATAGAAGAGATCCGACGGTCAGATCTTGTATCTTCATTATTTATTTATTTTGCTGGAACAAAATTTGGTAAATATTAATTAATATAACTGATATTTGTCAAAAATAGTGGATACCATTTTAATTCCTAAACATTAATGAAAGTAGAAAAAGTTGTACCAGATTAGTTGCACATTTATCTCCATCATTTTTGGAGTTTTTTTTTATGGTTAAGGTGTATATATCTCTTAAAGCATCCGATTAATTTTTGGGGCATGAGTAAACCTCTTTAAAGTGACCCTTTGGAATGGAGAGGGAAACGAATTCAGAACTTTTATTTTAAAATTGTTTCGAAACCTTTTTTAAATTATCTCTCTTAATCTATATAGAGTAGTTTGAAAAAAAAAATGATAACTTTGATTTTAAATTTCATATTTGCTTCTGAATGGTAAGTAAACCTAAAAAGAAATTTGGTGTACAATTTAGTCATCTATTTTAAGCTGATTAATAGAAGTAAAGAAAATAGGAAGTGAAGTACGAAGGTTCTGTTTTTTGTCCTTGTTCACCATAAATGGACATCTGATTTGTTTAAATGATATTTATTTCAGTACAAAAGTACAAATTTGGATATGCCTTCTTTTGTCCCACACACCCAAATATTGGCCATAAATAGATTCATCTCTGATTTATGACAATTAAGATGAGACAACATATATTATCTTTGATTGATTAAATAAAAGATTCCTGTAATATTTAGTACCATTTAAGAACCCCGTATTGGGTCCTAAGTTAAAAATAACAGTGAAATTTGATATTTCATATCTGATTCAGGTTAATAAATTTTTATTGAGATTTTGGACATTTTAACTTGTATAGGCCTCATCTTTTTTTACTTTTTACAATGAATTTTTACTACAATTTTAGATTGACTCAGTACAGAAGATAGGTATTTTTTATAGTTTTTGAAAAATGTTTGAAATTTTGATCTCAAACTCTTAAAATTATGATAAATTTTGGCAAAACTCAAGTCGAGTTAAATTGGGTTGAGTGCCAAGTACAATATATTCTAGCTACCTCTTAAATTAAAGATGATGATTCAAACTTGATAAAACTGTGAATGAAATAAATGATTTAAATGATGATGATATCATTCTCAAAAGTAAAAAATCCTTTGAATTTGGAGTGGATTGGGAGAACTGGCTCAGCTTTCTGTTTAAAGAGAGAGTTTAATTGGTCTTGATTTGACATGATTCAATAGGATTTGAGATGGCAATTCCTCATTATTAAAGAAAAGTATTAAGATATTAGAGCTCTAAGGGCTATAGATTTAATAAATATGAAAATTATAGCTATATATATCATAACTATGGTTGTATCTCAATCTCAAATAGTAAATTGTTATTTTTTTGAATTTATGTACAGAAAATTGCTGGATATTCAGTGTAAATTCAAAAAAAAAATAGTGAACTTTTAGAGATGTATCGTCTAAAAACAAGATGTAGTTGATAGATTGAGGTGTTTCCTTTTCAGATAGCAAAATGATAAAACCAAAAAACTGAAGTTATCAATAAGGAAAAAAATCACTAGAATAGCATTGGTTAACATTTAGTGTGCATTTGCTTTTATATTATTTAGCATTGGTCACTAAATAGTATTTTTAATATTTTATCATTTATATATAAATTCGTGCAAATTAGACTATTCACCCGTGGGGGTTTTACATTGGGTATTTCGCGGTTTCCGACACGTAAAAAAAAAAAAAAAATGGCCCAAGTCCAGATTCAATGATTTTTTTTTTAAACTGAACTCACATTTTAAGTGATTCAACATAGCCTGTTTGAACTGAGGTAATTGAAATCTAGTTGACCTTAACCTAAATTTCACCAATGACCCTGCTCAATAATCTGAGTCAGTTTACGATCAGTTTGGTGAAAGTGGTGAGGTCAGAACCCTAATTTTCAGGTGTAGATGAAGTATATAATGGCTATCAATACAGGGCCTGATCTTCCATCCAAATCCAATTCCTCTTTCAACTATCCAATTCTTCATCTATTATGTATAAAAGCCAACCGTTGATACAAGACATGAAATTTACAATCTCACCAAACAAAATTAATTGACAATTTACTGCATATTTGGCCATTAAAATGAAAAAATACCCAACTAACCGTAGCTATTTCGATCCACCAGCCCCACTACTGAGGACATAAGAACTACATTTTGATGGTACCCACTTTGGGTCGATTTGAAGGTGAAATTGGTGTTTTAATTAGAGGTTTTAAGGGTGACATGATTGTGAAATATCTGCTCTCTTTTTATTGGCATTCAGCTAAGTATTGAAATTTATTACTTAGGTGTATTGTACTGCCTTAGATAGTAAGTTTGGGATGGTCCACTTGGGCCTCTTGATACCCACATTAAATCATGGGACTTGGATAAGATTCAGATCCAATGCCCACCTGCTCACTATTTATTTTATTTCTATTATTTTCATCAGATTTGTATGTAGTACACTGTACAAATGTTGTGATTGTATCTAAATTTCTATATATATGAGTAGGTAGTGGATTCAAGTAAATGGATAATAAATAATAAAAAAAAAACTTGGTTGGGCCATCAAACCATTCAATTAATAGACATTCACTCGTCGAATCTGAACCACTGATACTTTGTCTGTTGATGTTGAATTGTATACAATTGATTAAATGGGTACCATTGTGGTATAACTATGGCATTTGTTCCACCACCCATCACTTGATTGAACCCAATAAATGGATTGTCCAAAATCCAAACCCTTCATCATTTTTTCCGTGTGAAATTTGGACATTTAATCAGATGAATGATAATGAATCCCATTCCTTTGGACTCTTAACATTGGTTGTGAATTTAATAGGATAAATTTATTGTTGGCAACAACTCAAACAAGTCACTACCGTCTGACATTTGAAATATTTTTCAGAAGCTGTTAATTCTACAGTTTGGTGTCCTAAATTCATCTTGATAGGGCACAGCAGAAGAATCTATGAAGGAATTTAATACTATTTTTCAAAGCTATTTTTGTGAAACCCTTGCCCAGCTGATGTGGGGAGTCCCACATCGGTTAGGAAGGGAGAGAGGTGAGGGTGTATAAGAGGCCAAAACCGTGCGGGCTAGTTTTGTGTGACATCCAGAGCGGACAATTTCTTGCTGAATTGAACCCTAAGCCCTGTATATGAGTCTAATCGTTACAATTTTAATTCTATTTTCTAAACACTTTTTAGATCAAATTTTGATATCTGCTGAGTCAGTTCTACTTGCCATCCAATATTATAAGTGTGTGTGGGCATTTGAACGAAAAGCTTTCTACCACAAGATGAAGTATTTGAATTTTGGTCCTGCCAGATTAAATTTATATTGGCCGAAATCTCTTGCTTTGACTATATAATTTCAGGCAATGTCGATCAGTTCCACTTAAATTATAGTACTAAGATTTAAATTTTTTATACAACAATTAATTTTTTATATTTCAATCAAAACTCTATATCTTATAACTTAAAATGACTTTTAGATAACATTTGAGGCACTGTTCTTCTTCTTTTTTTTGAATGATAGGCATTATTATTTTAATGTTAGTTTTTTAGAGTAAATTCTACCTCAAAAATATTATCAAGATATGATTTTTTAAAATGGTATCAGAGCAGGTTTCATATGTAGTCGCTACACATAAGAGAAGGTGAGTAGCTGCACATTGAAGATGGTGTAAAGTGGCAAGAGAGTCTCGCATCGTTTAATTTGATAAACCAATTACTTTATATAACACTTGAGGCACCATTCTCGCAATAGCTAACTTTTCAGAGAGTTCTACTTCAAATTTATGGTTTGAGAAACATATATAAGTTTATTTTATGTTCTTTAATATAATTATTTTTTATTTATATGCAAGACATGAGTGTTCCACTTTACAACAAATTGATACTCATATTAGGTAAAGATGTGATTGTTGGAAGTGGTGAAAAAGGATATGAATATGATGATCCTGTGGTTTTTTAGTAGACACCCAAGCTCTATAAAATTATTGAACCTTTGCAATGGGTGATGGTGAGGACATGATGGACTCGCTTCCCCATTAATCTTGGTGATAAAGGATTGGAGAACATTCAAGAGACAAACATTTGTAGCTCTATTGGGTAGAATGCTTAGTATTACAGAGTAGTGACTGATAGAGCGAAATTGGAGGGGGAAGTAGTGAATGAGAAAGTAGAAACTCCATTTATTTTATTTTTAAATGAAGGAGAAGAATATTATTCAGTAGAACCAGCATTTACAGTAATCTCAAACAGATTATCTTGAAATAAATATTGCCAAAGGAAAGATTGTGTAGTCCTAAGAACATGGATGGATGCCCTGCAATCATCATCCACTATGTGTTTCACATTAAGATTGATGAATTCTGGAAGAGTTTCTTTGATTTCAAACACATGAGTTCAAACCCTTTGCATTTTATCCTCACCTGGGTTGCACATATCGTTTGTTTCAACATGAAAATCCGTCACTGTATGTACGAACATCAGATCTATTTAGTAATAGGTCAATTAATTATATTCAACTCATTTATTAATCAAATTATTCTTATATAATTTAATAGTAAACAAATATAAGAAATTTTTATAACAGCAAGCAAATTCCCATTAAATCATTTTATTAAGAAAAATTTCATTGAAGTTAATTTTCCTAGAAAACCAACAAATACATAGGGACACGGGTCTTTAGTTTGATTTGCCATGTCATTATGTCACCTATTTCACACAAAAGTGCACCACATGTCAATTGATCCAAAAACTCATATGAGTGTAGGTTAGGGGTTCGAGCTCCCATGGCCTAATCTTGGTGTGCCCAAGGAGTAGTGAACTCATCCGTGGAGGTTTTAGTAGTATTGTGTCTGAATTTTCCACACGTAAATCCCAAAAAAAAATACACCACATTTCAACGCTTCATTGACCACACATCCCATGAATGGTTGTCACAATAATAGCTCATCTATCTATTATGGTAGAGTTGAGCTAAAAAGGCCCTTACTTGAATATAAGATCATCAAAATAAGCATATTAGATAACTCTATTATGTATATTATAGTCAAGATTGTGATGGAAAATAAAATAATTTTTTCAAATTTCAATCAAATAATAATTAAAATCCACATATGAGATTCAGATGGATAGGTATCAAAGTCACAATTTTTTTTAGGTTGAGTGCCTAATGAGTACAATCACACCATCTCGTGGTAATGTAGAAAGGATGGTAATAACAAATAACTAGAGTAGTACAACTTAGGCAAGTGGATCAAGCTCAAAGCCAAGAGGCCAACCCTAGCCCAATTTGTATTAAATACAGGCCACTATTTTTTATCCAACCTAGTAACTCAATCCTCATGTAACCTGCTCATGACCCAACTTACTTTTAAAACTCTAACTCATTTTTAATTCAGGCCAATCAATTTAAGTAAATTTAAATAAGATCAAGTCAGGTCATAAATCAGTCCAAGTAATACAATAAATAATTGGCTCCTATTTTAAGAACAGACAAATTTTGTTGGTTATATCTATTTTGCTCAACTCATTTACTTAAGTTCTTATAAAAGCAACTTTGGCCTTGTCTAATACCCTAAATAATAAGATTCATCTATTTTTTAATGCATACAAAGTTGAATAGTATGGGCCATATTAGTCAAAGGCTAATCTGATGAAGGTTAGCGTTCTTCAACATCTAAAATAGAAAACTAGGACTCAGGACTCGATGTGCTTGAGAATTGAGATAATTCGAGTTGTGTTGTTGCTCGAAAATTTGTAAAGTTTTTCAGATCTTCTTCCCTTTTCAACGTCAATTAACGTTTCACCTTAATTCTGGAAAGTGTAAATTTAATTGGAAAAAAGTAAACCTGATCTCAATTTCTCTCTGAAAAAACAAGAAAATGCTCAAATCTCACTCTGAAACAAAAAAAAAAAAAAAATCACAAAAAAAGGTTGCACGCCCAGACCTTTTAAACTAAATTTTTTTATGCTTATTTCCTCCAATCATGAAGTGTCATCTGGAATTTACATTAAGAAACAAAACAAAATAAAACAAAATGAAAATCCTCCAATCTGCTGGAGGTGTAGACCTGCTGTATGATGCCAATTAAAAGTTGCACGCCAAGACCTTTTAAACTATTTTTTTTTTTTATGCTTATTTCCTCCAATCATGGAGTGACATCTGGAATTTACATTAAGAAAAAAAACAAAATAAAAATCCTCCAATCTGCTGGAGGTGTAGACCTGCTGTGTGATGCCAATTTGGAGAGTAAATCAGTCCTAAATAGCTTCATAAAATCCAGGAAAATTTGTGCTGCAGCTTGGGCAAACTTGGAGTGATTTTTCCTTGCTATTTTCTTTTGAAAATTCTCCAAACCTGGCATGGACGAAATCTGGATGCTTTCTTGTTGTTTTAGTGTTTGGGAACTTTCTAAAGAAAGAAAGGGTTGAAACTTCTAAAATAAGTAAGGTAAAGTAGGAGGTGGAAAATAATTCTCGGCTGGATTTTTTTAGCCAGTAGATGGACCACTTCCTTGACTTGTTTTTGGGCTATAATTTGTTAATTGAAGGCCCGACCCATTGTACCAGCTCATGGACCAATAAATTGGATAAATTAGGCCTCCAAAAATGTCATTTTTTGACAACCCAAAAACCTTAGACGAATTAAACAGTTTTCACCCCTTTCTTTGCATTCGTAGCCGATTCTTCCATTGAAATTAAATTTTAAATATTGTATGAATATTAAGTTGATGCCCTCCTCCCAAATTAAATTTTGGTCAATTTTTTAGGGAATATTCTAAAAAACCTCTCTAAGTTTCTCGTAATTCTAAAAAACATCACGTGATTAAAAAAATATTAGAAATCCCTAAGTTTTCATGAAAATCTCAAAAACCCTCTTGGCTAAAAGTCAAACTTAATGGTGCAACTCAGCTCAGGTAAATTCATACCTGCTCAGAGCGATACTAAAAATCAGTAGAGTTGGGTCAGGATTCATGGGTCTTAGGGTCGTGTTGGTTCCTAACATGTAAAGACCCTAATTTTCCTCTCTTTGTAGAAACCCTAATATTCGAGATCATGAATATAAAGGAACTCGCTCTTCCTCTCTCTCTCTGAATAATGAGGTTATCAGAAATTATTTTAAAAAATAAGATAATAAGGCCCATTTTTAATAATTTAGTTTTTCACATTTCTAGGTCAGGTCTTTGGTTTTCTGATTTTTTTCACGGGAAGGGTCGATTCCTGCATGTCAGTTAATTCAGGTATCTTGGGTTGGATCGGGTCCTTATTAAAAAATCTTGAGTTGGAGGATTGGTTTCATCCAAACCCAACCTGAGTTGCACCCTTAGTCAAACTTAAATTCACCATTACTAGTCATGTAAAATATATAAAATGACAAAATTGCCTCTCTACACAAAAATATACATATTTAATAAAAAAATTACTTATTATTTGCTTCTTGGTGCCAATGCTAATTTATTATTGAACAAGCAACACCCCACATTTTTATTACTCCCTCCGTCCTATTTTAGTTGTTTCATTTGAAATATTTGTGTTTTTGAAGGAAGTCTCTATATAAGGCTAGTACTCCACGTGATCTCATCTATTTTCAACACATTTTATACTACTTCAATATAAATGAGACAACTATTTTGGAACAATTCCAAAATCTATATAAAACAACTAATTTGGAACAACGGGAGTATTTTATTTTATTTTTTATTATGATTTTTCATACATTTTTTATATTCTCCTAAACAGTCATGGGATTTTTAATACTTTAAAAGTCACTTCTCACTTTTTTTTTGTGTTTAGGCTCATCTCTCATTTTTATTTTATTAATTTTCATGAGAAAAAATTATTTTATGAGAAACGATTGATTATCGTTTTATTTTCCTTTTTTATTCTTTCTCACAAAAGTCTTTTTGTTATTTTATTTAATACAATATATTGACTAACAACCAAAGAATTTTTTTTAGATTTTCATGAAAACTTAAGATGTTTTTTAAATATTTCAAAAATATAAAATATTTTTTCAATCACGAAACAAGTCGAGACTTTTTAGAATTTTCCCAAAACTGGAACCTATATTTAAAAATGTTAGGTTATTCATATTTCAAGTTACGTCAATTATATTTGGAATGACCTGATCCAAGTTGCATACTTACATGATACATCCTCAGTAACAGTCAGACTAGAAAGCAAGTCTGCGACTCCATTAGGTCACGCTAGTGCAGTTCTTTTTAAGAATTTCCCGCCTCTCTTCGATTCACATCTGTAACTTTGAAAGTGAGGTTCTGTTGACGAAGTCTGCCTCTTCATCTGAAACCAAAAAAACACAAAAAGAAGACGACGTGCTTGCATCAAGCCTCTTTCGTTGATTCCTTTTTATTTTTCTTTTTTATCTTATTTTTTAATTCTTTTTTATAATTTCGATTTGATTGATTGATTGATTGACCGACTTTTTTTAATAAATAATTTCCATTGAAGAGGAGAGTTGACGGAAAGCTGATGGCGATCGGTTTCGCTTTCATTGGAAAACTTTACTTTCCTTAATCAATTCCTAATTACGAATTCCACGCTATCTAATCTCTCTCTAATCCTATTCCACACTAGATCAGCAATAAACAATAACAATATCAAGAAGAAGAAGACGAGAAAGATGACAATTTTATCTTCAAATTTCAAACCTCTCCACCAAACATTAGCCAACTACTACCACTTTTTCTTTCGTAGATGTTCCTGTTGAATTGGGAAGGAATTTTGAAGATCGAGCAAAACGATGGCGAGAGGGATATCAGATGCGAATCTGAAGCAGAGGATGAGATAAACGCGAATTTGATTCGATAAGAGATTCAGGATCTAGCAGATCTATTCAAAATCGATCGAGATCGAGCTTTTCCTTTGGATGGGAAGAAAACGCGGATTTGATTGAATAAGATTCAAGATATAGCAGATCTGTTCAAAATCGGCACAGATCGAGATTTTGCTTTGGATCAGAGAGGAAACGAGAAAAAGAGGAGAACGGAATCGTTTTCTTATATGGTAGGATGAGGATCTTGTAGATCGATCGAGGTCTGCTCGAGGAAGAGGAAGAGAGATGGATATCTGAAGCGGATGCTGTGAAAACACGTGGATTTAAATCGGTTACATATCGGAGATCGATGATCTCGTAAATTTGTCCAAAATCTCTTCAGTTAGAGATTTCACTCTGGATCAGAGGGGGAAAGAGGAAAAAAGAAGAAAAGAACGAAAGTTACAAAAATCGATTTTTTTTCCCGCCAGAGTTCAGGAATTTAAGAATCAAGAGGGAAAAAAGGTAAAGAATCATTCCTCTTTTGTTGAAATTTAAGAACTAGAATATAAAGAAAGATTTCAATCTGTCAAAAAATAGAAAAAAGAAAAAATCTTGTAATTTCAAGAAAGTTTAGAGCGTAGAGAGAGAGAGAGAGAGAGAGAGAGAGAGAGGAGAGAGAGAGAGAGAAACTGTACAGGAAAGTTAGAATACCTATAGAGAATTGGAATTTGAATTTGAAATCCAGGAACTCCAGAAGCAGTAGAAGAAATGAGCCAGGAAGCAGAGAAGCTGGATGATGAGCACATTGCCGAGCTGCATGACATATTCCGGACATTCGACAAGAACAACGACGGCAGCCTCACTCAGCTCGAGCTTGGATCGCTCCTCCGCTCACTCGGCCTAAAGCCAAGCTCAGAGCAGCTTGATGCTCTGATCCAGAAGGCCGACACAAACAATAACGGCCTTGTCGAATTCTCTGAATTCGTTGCCCTTGTTGCACCGGAACTCCTCCAGGCAAAATCCCCCTACACTGAAGAACAGCTCGTGCAACTTTTCAAACTGTTCGATCGAGATGGGAATGGATACATCACAGCAGCAGAGCTGGCACATTCCATGGCCAAGCTGGGGCATGCCTTGACAGCAGCGGAGTTGACAGGGATGATCAAAGAGGCCGACACAGATGGCGACGGTCAGATCAGCTTTCCAGAGTTCTCTCAAGCAATCACCTCGGCAGCTTTTGACAATTCTTGGACCTGAGAATGGGCTTTTTATAGTTCTTCTTTTGGTCTTGTGCGTTCTCTACTCAGCTTTTTGTTTTCTTCTTTTTCACCTCTGCATCTCTGTTTTTGTATTTGAACAATCACATGAATGTTGTTTGAGAACCTAACCCTCTCAATTTATATATGCCTCATTTCTTATGTCTCTAATTGATGATTTTTTGTGAATCAACTGTTTAGATTAATTATTTTTCAGTGATCATGACTTTCTTTTGATGAATGTCTTTTACATGAAACATATCAACATGATTTAAACTCTCATTTATCTACCCAATGATGTGGGTTGACCCATACTGCAATATAACCCAACCTATATTGGTTGGTCGAATCAAAAATAAATTGCAGTTTTGAAAATAAGTTATGAGTAGATTAGAGCAAATAACCAAAAGATGAGTTAAATAAAAAAGTAGAGACTAAAATTATATATATATATATATATAAGGGATTAAATCAAGCAGATTGCAGCCTTGCATTAATGAAGCATTTTCATGGAAAATTATCAAGCAGATTGCAGCCTTGCATTAATGAAACATTTTCATGGAAAATTTCACTTCCCAATCAGTCACTCACCACGTAACCTATTAGTGGTTGCATTTCTACCACTACCGTGGTTCTTTGGAATGGTTAGAATTATTAGTCTTGAAGCTTTTCATTATACTTGAAACCATTACATGTCCACACTCTGCTTCAGGCTTTCAGAAATTCTTTCTCATTGAATATCAGTAACAAGATAATGGATTGGAGGTCACTTATTCTGCAAAATAAAACCACTTTTAATCCAAGTATTTCATTCACTACTCTGCATTTGCAATCCTACATCATACTTAACAGTCAGTACAACAACTGCAAGCAAATTGCAAATCTATGATCCTGTCCAGAATATAATTCTACTCCTTGCAGTTCTCTACATTTCTCTCCCACCTGTATTTTGGACTTAAACAAGAGAAGTAAGAGCCATGTTTCTCTGCTTTTGATACAACCTTTTGCTTCGTCTCTTATTTAAGATACACAATAGATAAATTTCCAATTAAGATGGTGAGTCCTTCAAACCTACTTCCACTACAAGGATTCTCTGCGCTATGAATAAAAAAGGAGTGCCGTCTTCAATGTTAAATTGGGTTTAGCTCCGCCATGATTCCTCTATCTGCATCCTGTAGCAATCTGGTGAAGTTGGGTATTATTAAGGTAGAACTGGTAGCTCCACTTTCTGAGATGAAAAGATACTGACAAATCCATGATCTACATTACAAAATTTCAGGGGAATGCCATTGCATGCTGCCTCAAGATCCTCCATCACTGCTTTTGATGGTACATCACTGCATATGAAAACAGATGAGACATCAAACATGACCAAATGGCTGATGATATAAGGAAAAATGGATGTATTCATTGCACTTGCACTCAGACAGAAAAGTATGGATATTTTTCAGGGTCAATGCATGGTTAACAAGGAAACTCGATCCTACTATACTAAAGCTCCTGCCACCTAATATGTGTTGTTCATGAACTCAAGAAATCAATTGACTAAATATTCATTTTGACTTTATCACATTTTCCTAATAGATTCAAATAGGAAATATATACCACATTTGAATAAAAAAGGGGCCATTAGGATCATCCACCCAAACTCATAATTCTCCCTATATAGAGATGTGATTGCATCCAGGCCAAATCAAGTAGAGATTGCAACTGGGCCATCTCACAATCCATGGAGCTCCTTCCAAATGTTAATGCTAGAACCACCTTACTCTTTCAACTAGATCCACCCAAAATCAGATTCTCTCACCAATCTCCAATAGATTTCCTTGTTCCCTTTATAAGTTCTCCCACCATTTCCTTGCCTCACTAATTTTTTTTGTCCTCCATACACACGACCTACCCTTTTGGTTTGCAATTCGAGGGTCCCAACCCACTCTAGAAGACCTCTCTCCTCGCCGGGTTCCCACCGTTCTATTGAGGATAGGAAGTTCTGAAGGGGGTGGGAGCAAAGGCAAAGATCGGCCGCATTAATGGGTGCAGTTGCACATAACTGGATATATCTACATACGAAAGTTTTATGAGTGACTATCTCCAATAATGATGCCAAACAACCCCCCTCCTCCACCCCCCAACAAACCCCCGATGAAGTTCATTTTTCCCTAGCTATGCATTGGATCCGTGCCCAATTTCATCTGATTCTAAGATACACTTGCAATTGAATTGAAAATCTATGTCAATATCTGTGTTGATTTTCACCATGTATCTCTAGGGTCATCGATATTGTACCTATGTGATCAATTCAAGCTGATTTTGGTGTGCCTCTGACTTTTCAAACCCATCCACCCTCGTGTATTGTCAAGCATCCATTTTGTCCGCACATGAATTATCTCCCAAGCAAACAGCCCTTGCATACATGTGTATATACATCTTCAGCTTTGCCATCATTGTCAAAGTCATTTATCACTGTCTATTGCAGTTGAAATTCATAACTGGATTTGTCTTTCATGTGCCAGTGCCTACTGACACCATAGAATTTGAGTCTACAACCTTTATAATTCCAACAACAAGTAATGTGCATGAATGGGTGGGTTGGTGAGTAGGAGGTCATGTGCTGATTATTTAATAACATTGATTCTTTGGGGGGAGGGAGAGAGAGTACCTTAACATTGCGAGTTTGAAACTAGGATTGCCCGGATTAGTCTTTCTAAACTTGCTATTAGGCATATACACGTCAAAATCGGGCTTGATTTCTCTGATCCCTATTTCATTGAGAAGGGAAATAATAGAAACAATTTCCTCTGCTTCATTGTTTGTACCATCCGTCTGTAGTGTCCCTTGCGGTGATACAGAAATGCAGCAGCTCTTGTTGCCCTTCGAAGTCCATGGCAGACCATGGCGAATGACGATATAACCATGAATCTTTAAGTATCTGTAAGCTTGAAAAGATTCCCAAGAACATCCATGTTTCCCTCCCGCAACTTTTTCATATACTTCTGTCAATGAAAGGACTGTGTCATTGACATCCAACAGAACTAATGCCCCTCTTTCAGCCAAAAACCTATATATAATTTTTTAACATTTAACAAGTGCATTAGCAGTTGGTCAAGGGAAGCCAAAAACCTGTGAATGTACAAACATGATAATAAAAATATACAGTAATATGACTGAAAAAACAGCCATTTCACATTTACCAGTGGATTTAATAGCAACTAGTAATCAGATGAGAAAATTACAATCTCAAAAAAGGAGGGAACAAAAAAAAAAAAACTAGATAATTTCTAGCGACAGAATATGTTCAAATTATCTAAAACTAACAGAACTAACAATGCCATAATTACCTCAAATTATTCATAAATATTCTTGAATGATAACAAAGTATAGAGAGTTATATTCCACGACCCTGAGGACCTCATCTTGCATGAGGCAATGGATCATGGAAGATAAGTGTTCCAATTTGGAAAATCAAATTACCTTAGCTGTTGCCACAAAAAGATTTTTGACTCTCCAGTCAAGGCCAAATGATTTTAGAATTAAGCACACCCTTGAAATTCAAGATATCCTGATTCTCTTGTATATACTTTGGTATTGTGGCAAAATTGGTAGATTTTGATCTTCAAGATTCAAAATATACGAGATTAGGAGAAAATCTACTCAAATCTTGTTGTTTGGTCATCATCGGATGCAGAGATTCATCGTTGCTAGAGCTAAAAAAGGTCAATGAAGATTAGAGGGGATTCTTAACTGAATATACAAACTGAGGAGACAGTGATCCACTTAAACGGAGAGGGTTCCCTCCTTAGCTCAGAATCTCCTATTTTCTAACATATTAACTCCTAATGTATTGCTTGTAAAAACTTATATTGAGATTTCTAATCCTGGAGATTGAAAATTATAGTCTCTGGAGATTTAGAGGCCAAACACACAAAACTCTACAAAGGAAAATACCATTAGAACACAGCTTACTATCATCAATAGATCTATTCATTGAAGTGTAGAATACTCGTAATATACAAGACAAGTGAAGGGGATATTGTTACATACAAGATCTCCTCAAGAAAGCAATATAGCTTGCCACCTCGAATGATCCCAGTAGTTGTCCATAAGCTTCCCTTCTTTTCAATAACCTCTGCCATACCCATATCCTCATTCCAATGAGCCTTTGACGCATGCTTCCTGGAGGGAGGAGAAAGAAACAATATTCAATAGCCATCAGGTTATCTCAATAGATTGGTCAAGATGCAAACTAAAAGCTTTTCTGGCTGATTATATATGCACCCAAAATCACAGACGGTGTATTTTGATTTTCTGCACTAATAATAAAAAAGAGCAGAAAATCAAGGAAGAATTATTCCAATTAATTTAGATCCCCACACCATGTCCCCAAGACAGAAAGCATGCAGTCCTACTTACTGCCAAATAATTGAAGAGCTTGCAATTTTGGAGCACACAGAAAGCATGCTAAAACAGGGTTTCTTCAGTTTAAATTGTACCTGAATTGCAACTTGCGGGAGAAGGAGAAGGCTCAAAGGGATTATCTTTGCTCTCTTCCTCGTCATTCCAGTCATGTAAGTCAATTGCTTCAGGATCATCAGACACTGATCCACCAGAATAACAAGACCAATCTTCCTCAATCTCTTCCATGGAAGATAGCACTAGCTGGATGGATGACCCTGATCCATCATTCCTGCAGCCACGAGTGAGAAATCCTGTATTGTGCAAACACTCTGCATTTTAGCGGCTAAAGATTGCAGACCATCAAAAGGAATTGTGAAGTTCACTTCCACTAGTTAGTCTGTTGTGTATTGGGATTCTACAATTAAAGAACCTTCTTAGTAGTAAATGATTAGACATGGTTCAAGGTTAAAGGAAGAGATTTAAGGATGAAAAGATAGAAGTACATGAGTCAACTATCGATGTGCTTATAAAGTACAAGACGGTCGTCATGACTGTAGTAATGGATAAACATTAATATGAACAGCACCAGATTAGTTGTGAACAACATATGATACCATATGATAACTTGTAAAGAGTAAAGATGATCAATATTTCAGGTGCCATGTGCCTCATCCAACTTGGAATAAGTAATAGAAGATCTACATATTTCAGGTGTTTATGTGTCTCATTCCTGACTATAACCAACAGGTATAGTACTTTTTTGCTTAAAAAATGAGATCGTGACCTAACTAGGACTTCATTGGTTGCATATCTTCTCATGAAATCATTTAGAGTTAAACACATGAGGGATTTTTCAGAAGTGTGTTGGGTAGAAACAGTGCAACAAGATGATAAATGCGTTCCATAAAGTTTGTGAGGTAGATCCATCCATGCAAGTGGTCATGAAGAAGCTTACTGTTGAATCATAGGCCAGTTACCAGGTTTGGCCATTGACCCGGTTCATTTTTTATTTAATCAAATCTACATATTTATCTCAAAGTATAAATATTAAATATATGATTAATAAAGCATCAACGCAGAGGCATTGTTTCAAAACAATTATCAAGCCTCTAACGAGATTACGAAAATAAGTATAATTATGTCATCTATCATACACAACTTCATAATCATCCCACTATGCAAGTCTCAAGTTCTAATAAATTCATTATTTTCAATTCAACCATGGTTTGACTTAGCTAACTTAGCTGAACAAGCCAACTAATAGCTCGGCTTAGTTAGACTAAAAAAAAATTCCACCCAGGTTGGCCCTACCCAACGACCAGTATACAAATGGATTTGGGATTTGCCCAAGTTGACCAAGAACTTGGTTTAGTCAGTTCAAAACCTAGTCCACCCAATTTGATCCTACACGGTGAACATGTTTATGACCAGGTCGGGTTGACTCAGTGAGTCAACTAGGAATTCAGCCCAGTCTGAAAACTATGCTTTTCCAAACTAAAAGCAGAGTCTATAGCCAAAGGTACTTCACCTTGTAAAAGCAGCCCTCTTAAAAGTCCTCAACAACTGGAGCATAATGCAGACATTGGGAGCACTTCAACTAAGATTAAACGGCAAGTATGAATCAGGCATCAATTTGACAATTCCACAAACAAATGAAGGACATACTTGTTGAGTGGTAATACCTAAAAATTCACTCCACAGCAGCTGCAAATCTCCAACTAGTTAGTATCAATGCCCAAACTACTCAAATCTACTACCATAGTCCGTCTAAAAGTGAGATCGAGATCAAGATTGTAAGAGAGAAAATGAAAACTCTAACTTGAATTACTTGTTCTTTTTTCAATGACTAACTTGATGTTACTGGGTGGGAAGAAGAAAGGAGATAGCAAGCACAACGATAATGGGAAAAGAGAAGATGATGAACCCAAGTCGGCCTCTCAAAATCTATTCCATGACTTTCTCTACTATGTACCATTCATAGATATAAATAATTTAAGAAAGAAGTGAAGGTGCTTTAGATTTGGACATTTCATGATAAGTGCTGTTAGAATCCCACATCTAAATTGTCAATTTAACCGACCGTCACTGATTTTTCCCATCACTGATCTCTCATTGAGTTCGAAATTAGAGGAAGAAAGAGATCATAAAGAAACAGAGAGAAAGAGAAAGATGATGTCAAATGGAGAGCACTCACATGTGCCGCTCGTTGATGGTCGACGACAGTGAGACGGAGAAAGAGGATTTCGATCTGCCTAGTCTCGAGGATGCAGAGAGAGAGAACCAGCTGCCGCTGAGGAGAGGAGAAGACGAATCTTGACGAACCGGATTCCTATGGAGTTTGGGCGCATTCGGGCGAAAGCGATGCCTACAAAAACAGAGGAGCAAGAGAGCGAGATTTGGCCACGCTTATCGACCGAAAAGGAGAGAGCTCCGCTCTAAAGAGGCTAATCCTCTAGTTCAGGGTAATTAGTTTTTAATTTTAATTTTAATTTATGGGCAGCTAAAACAGCGGGATCCACTCTATAATTCAGAAAATTATTAAGGTGATTTAATAGATTATGATTATTATCAAACCATTTATTCCATCAGATTCTACCAAATTTCCAATATGGATTAATCAAATCATCTTCGTCCTTTATTGTTAAGATTAAAATAAAGCGATTGAAAAAAAATCTATAATATTTAATTAATGGAAAAATATATTAAATAAGCATCAACCAAAATTTAACTAATTTAAAGAAGAAGATAACATTTAGAGCAGTTTAAATTTGATAGTCTCCACTTAAGACCCATGCACTAAGGTTTGCTTTAGTTGCACTGTTCATTTATTAAAGAGGCACGATCTTACACAGTCGTAAAGAAAAGTATAAATAGTCTAATTAAGATATGTAGTATCTACCTCCTAAAACTCTAAATTATTCATTAATTTGTAAATATAAATATAATATTTAAATGAATCAATAACAAATACTTATTAGAAAATCTTTAAAATTTATTCCATCCCTCCACTTAATTCATCCAGCAGTAGATTCAATAGTTTCATATAAATAGTCTTGCAATTAAAAATTAATGAACAATTCAAATGTGATAAGTTCAATGCGATGAGACCATTTATACTCGTCTTTTATCATTAGAAGCCGTTTTCTTTGTTAAAAAAACTCAAAGACAATGGAACTTTGCAAAGCTGGGTGTGATTATAATACAAAATGCTTCTCACTAACTTCATTTTATTTAAAAAGAATTAGAGTGAGAGAGATCGAGCAGTATTTAAATTTAATAAAGATTCCTTTGTCAATTCTCCATAGAGGAAAATTTTTTAGTGGCAAGTAAAAGAAATCAACTTAAAAAAAAAAAAACAAAAAGTTTTTTCTTCAAGGAGTGAATTTATAATTTTTTTACCGTTTGTGACAAAGGCTAGTCAATTTTAACGCCTATCTACCTCCAATGTAAAATATTAACAAACAAAGATTTAAAATCTGACTCAAGTTACATTGCACTTGAGAGAACCCAAATTGCATAATTGTTATGAAAATTGAAAAGTTCCTTGAATCTACACAAACAAAAATTCATTTGAAAACACCTACCCTATGTTTCTCTGTGAAAAAAACTCGAATCTCACCGAAAAATCATCCCCCGGCAATATCACCAATGAAATTATATATTATTGAAACCAGAATCAATTTTCTGCGAAGTCTTTTAATTTAATTGTAAACTGAAGTAATGAATTCAAATAAAAAAATAGTGAAATTTGATTACAAATAGCCACAAAAAAAAAAAAAAATATATATATATATATATATATATATATATTATAAGTAAAGAAAATTACCCGAATTGAAATCTTGGCTGCAATTAAAATTGAATTTTGATTGTCTTCTTTGCAGAAAATTAACACAGACAAAACTAATGTAAATTTTATCAAATCTGAAGGAATTTACAGCAGAAGCGTGAATGAGTTTGCAGAAATTAAATGAAAAAACTGCATAAACCCATAACTAGAATTCAAAAAAATTTACTTGCACAAATGCAATAAAGAAGACTCTTCTCTTTTCTAGAACTGAATTCAACTCAAAATATTATATATCCACTGGCTGGGCCTGGCGGAATTGCCCTGTTTAAAACAGGTCTTCTTTGACATAATTAAGATAAAATACCCATTATCTTGCTGAATTACTTGGTCTTCGTTGTTTCTCTTCATTCCACGTTGATCTCTGTTGTTTTCAAAGCAATATCTCCTTCTAATTTGATGCTAAAATCACTTTGATCCTAACAATCCTCTCAGTTAATAGTAAAACTTCCAACAATATTCTCTCTAACAGTGCCACTAACCAATATGACTAGTTCTGCAGCATCCATTGCATTATATCCTTCCGAAAAACACCTTCATACCTTCCACTTCTGGAGCTCAAGTTGGGCATGATAACACTTTCATACCTTCCACTTCTGTAGCTCAAGTTGGGTATGACGGTTGTCGAGTAGATATGCCTATATTGGAATTCAAGTTGGCAGCATTCGACGGTCTCATCATGGATAAAGTTGGGAAGGATATTGGACGCACATTCATCTGTGAGAAGAGTCGGGTACCAGATTCCCGGTCTGCTATTTTAATGTTGGATCTTGCAGGCCCTTCAGATTGGGTGGGCTTCAGCACATGCTTGATTACATTGTTGCTTGTTGGCAGCTTTCCAGAAGGTTGACCACGAATATTGGCAGATGGCTTCATCCTATCAAGCCATCTTAGAATCCAGTTTCCAAGGTTCTTGCCAACTTCAATGTCTCTTTGCTGTATGCTCGAATGAACTTTGAGTGCCACATAAAAACAGCACGGGTTCGCCTGCAAAAGCCCGAGAGTAGATGAATAGACTGACCCAGATAAATGGGGCAGGGCGGGCTTCAATGGTATCCAGTAAGTAAAAACATCAGGATTCAACAAAGGACCATAAGAAATTATTAGAATATTTTTTTTTTTTAAGGTCCGCAGGTGTCCAAGCGTCACACCCGACTAGTCCTCCGGGTGTGTGAAAACCTCCCCTATTCGCACACACCGGGTAAATCGATGGGACCTTACTCTATACATATCCATGGGAAGTGGCCCTTCATTGGAGCTCCCATGGTTTGAACCCAAGACCTCCCTCTGGAGATCTTGCTCCAACCCAATTGGGATAACCCCTTGGGGTTTGAAATTATTAGAATGTTAGAGAGTGGATAAGCAACAATACAAGGCTATATATCAACAAATAAATCAGAGCGGACAATATCATGCTAGCGGGATGTCGTTACAAAGTCTCACTTTCATGTGATGATGATGATAGACATGGGAGATTGAGAAGGGAATAGTGTTGGGTTTGGCATAAAATCCTTGGGCCTGGGCTGTGTTTCTGTAAAGCCCACCAGGCCTAGTTGTGTTTCATGTAATGCCCAAGTACATAAGGGCTCTTTCTCTTTACGGTTTTTTAGAGTGCAGATTTCTCTGGTTGTGAGAAAAGAGAAAAGAAACAGAGACATAGGAGAGACTGTGAAGAGAGAAGGGAAAGGGTTGGGTAACTCTTGTAACCTATCCGGCATTTTTTCTTCATAGTCATCGCTCTGTGGACGTAAGCAGGTTTAGCCAAAGATCTTTATAAACCACTTAACGTCAGTCTCTTTATAAACCCAAAGATCCAGAATAGCCAAATGAGCAGATATGATAGTCTATCTTCACTACAGCTAGGAAGGCAAGAGTGGTAAAAACCATGGAAGCTTTTCACTTTACCCCAAATGACTGGAGGGGACTTATTCTCTTGTCTCTTATTCCAAATTCCCCACAAATAGAAAAAGAAAACTTTTGTAGTATGATACTCTAAATAAGCCTAAAGACCATGCAACCACTAGATCATCATCATCATCAAAATCCCTAATCCCATCAGGTTGACTTTCCAAGTTCTTCTCTTCCACATTATTATATCAAATAACTGTCTATCTGCTGTTCCTTTTTGGGACAACTTTCTTTGAAGCTTGTCCTTTACCACAACACATCTCCAAACCATTTGGTGAGGAGAGAAAGATCTTTCTCTCTGATACCTTCTAAAATAAAGCCCTTTTTTTAAGGGCAAACTTTCCCCATTTCATCAAATGGATTTTCCTTCCATTCCCCTTTCCCTCATGGATATAATATTGAAATTTTCTCTAATTTCATCCAGGATTTTGAAAAGCAACAGAAAACATGAACTTGCAACCAACAACTAGCACTAGGCATTTAGCAAGGGTGATATGATAAACATAAACCATCAAAAAATCAAGATACACTTTCTTTCTAGAAGCTTTTTTTTTACTATTCTGAGTTTTCCCACTTTAGCATAGATGGAGATTATGGATTATCCTCCAGAGGAAGACCAAGTAAAGGAAAGGTAAGATTACCACTAACGTGCAGAATAGGAATAACATGATTCAGAAGTTTTTCTAATATCTAACTCAAAGAAATCCAAAACAACACATCTTTGATTTCATTCACGGTTCAATGTATTCAATCACATTTACAGTAAGATAAAAGGTATGCCAGTCAAGCACAATATTCCTCAATAAGCAGAAATTAACAGCAAGACATAATCTTCCAAAGATTATACCCATCAATTCCAACAAAATCTTGGAAAACTTCCAAATAGGCCATGGGTCATAAAAGATTAAGGGTTAAATATCTGTGACAAACAGAAAAGAAGGAAAAAGTCTAAAAGCAAGTTATAAACCTTAGTTTTAAATTGCAAACTCCATGCGTACGAATGGCAAGGCCTAAGGGTATCTCACAAATATGGTTCCTAACCCCATTATAAAACAATTCTATTTTTCCCATCTAAGTATAACCATTAAATTATCAATTTTCATAAATCATTTGCATAATGGCATCTTAGAACTGTTTGCAGAGAAATGACAGAGTTCTCAGTAGGAGTGAGACTCCACCAAGGATCTACATTAAGCTCATACATATTTGCACTCGTCATGAATCAATTAACATCAAGAAACCTAGACGAAGTACCACGATGTATGGTTTTTGCAGATGATATAGAATTAATTAATGAGATGAAACGACAAGTTAATAATAAGTTTGAATCTTAAAGAAGAACTTTTGAGACAACTGGCCTGAAAATTAGAACAACTAAAACAGAATATATGGAATGCAAATTTAGTGAAACAAAAGATAGAGAGGGTGATCAAATTAAAATTGAAGACGACTTAATAGCGCACTATGATCATTTTATATATCTGGGTTCTATGCTAGAATCCCTTGGAGGAGTGGACTTGGATATAATCAATAGGTTGAGAGTAGAGTGGGTAAAATGTTGACAAGCTAGTGGAGTTTTGTGTGATGAGCCCATAACGCTTAAAGGGATAGTTTATAAATAGTTATGCTTCACGAAGTAGATTATTGAGCAATGAATAAAAGACAAATAAAACAAAATTAGGATGATGCAGATGAGTATATTACGTTGGATGAGAGGATTAACACTGAATGATAGATTTAAAAATGAACACACTAGGGATAGTTTAAAAATTTCTCCAATAGATGACAAATTGAAAAAAAAAAAAAACTTGTATGAGGTGATTTGGACATCAATAGAAAGACCATAGATAGCGCCAGTTGCAAGTACAAGTTGCAAGTACAAGGAGAAGGGGGTGGGTTGTTTAAGAGAAATGAGATATTATCCCTCATTACCCTTGTTTGGTAATTAAAGGATAAAGGTAAAAAATCTCAATTTTACCCTTGTTTACCCCTCCACTCTCACTTTTGAAAACCCTTTTGAAGCAAAGGGTATTCGTAATTGGTTACCCACCCCTGCAAAATTTACCCCTCATCCAAATGCAACCGGAGAGGAAGGATAAAGAAAAACATGATAGATTGTGGAGTAATAGATTATATGGTTTATGATAGGGCCAATTGGAGAAGTAGAAATCGAAAAGCCGAACCCAGATGGATGGGATTATGGCTATGATGATAATGGCGATGATGATCTGATATTTAAAGATCTCAATGAGGACATGTGGCCAACAAAATACTTGACAAAAAAAACTACAAAAGCTAATCTTCTTTTGCTTCCTTTTTTATTTTCTTCTTGAGATGATTACTAGGATTTTATTGTGAAGGAGAAAAGAAACATGGAAGGAACAAGTCAACCAAAAATGGGGGAAAAAGTAATGACAACAAATACACCCTGACCCACCCACCCCCACAAAACACAAAATTAAAAGCTACCAAGCAAACACAAGCAACAACTCATATGAACAACATCAAAGTGTTAGTATATATGAAGATAATATCCTCGATAACATATCGCACATGGTAACTCAAGCATAGTTCTATAACAATTCTAGATATAGACTATAACTATTTATAGGCATGTTCCTCTCAGGCACCAATTCCTTCTCAAAGCTTTCCCCAAACATAATGAGAATAAGATTTATAAAGATTACCCCTCATTTTAACAGCCAGAGTGATGCCATTTTTGAAAGGGAAATATATTTAGGTATACTCAAAGAGAGAGAGAGAGAGAGAGAGAGAGAGAGAGAGAGAGAGAGCATGGCCTTTAAAGGCCTTCCCTTCTTTCGTATAAATAATTCAAATACATGGACGACATTGATCAAGTGTTTATCCCCTTTTAGTTGTGAGAATTACCTTCACCCTCACTCAAGCCCTCACTATCAACCAAGAAGAAGAAAAGAAACTCATTTCCCCTCTCATTACCAACCATGCTACATGCACCACAATTGCATGCTGTGGCCTCAGTTTTTGCTTACATTGTATCCTCCCTATAAACTGAAGATGGTACCATCTGATACAAGAGAAATGATTCTGGGATCATGTCCAACAAAAAGAACAAAACTCTACCAAGAAAAGGCCATACTATAAAATCTTATAACTGTTAAGCAATATCTACAGCTGCAGTTGAACCCTTGTATTTGTTTTCTTTGGCTGTATTTTGAGGTTCTTACCTCCAATTGATAAAATTGCAATCCTTCAAAAAAAAAATAGAGCTACAATATTTCTTAAGATGCCAATAAACCAATACACTAAGTAGCCAGCTAAATTTTGGCAATGCTTCTAAAAGCATGTTCCAACATTTAGAGAACTGAACTTTAGAGAATGGGCTGATAAAAGGAAATCAGACACCAAGCTGCGACATCGAACACTTAACCCAGAAATGTCAGGGTATTGAAAAACTGCAACCAATCATGAATAAAACTCCATTTGTTTCAAGCTGGTGGTGGATACAGCATCAAATATGGACAAGAGAATTTTCAGAGCATCTAGTTTAGCAGAAAAGGCCACTTGTTACCTACGAACTCGAGGACCCCCAAATAGTATTGCCCTCAATCCAATTTTGGTCAGTATATAAATTAAGTTCATGACCATCTACCGATCCACAATGAAGTGAAAAACATAAGAGTAAAAATAACAAGATGAATTCACATTTGAGCACAGATAACAAGTCAATTCAGAACCTAACTTCCACTACATCAGTAGAACCTGGCTCATCTTGAAGATTGGGTTCCACGGGATACCACCCTGAGTAGAACAGAGTATGAAACATGCATACATTAGCAAGTGGGTCCCACTGCCTTTAAAAACCAACATAAGGCATGTAGGCCCATATAACTCACAAATGACTACATGAGTCTAAGACCAAGGTCCTATCCTGCACTTGCTTGGGTAAGAATAGTATGGCATCAGAACTGATGTGGCTGCCTTCAGGAAAACTATTTGGAAAGTTGGATTGAACACCTGCAAAAACTAATTCCTTCCCAAACCCATTTATCCCTCAAATCAATTTTTTCCTATGGAGAGCATCGCCGAGAATGAATTCAGCAAAAATGGATTTGCCAGGTGGGTAGACTCAATTGCTACCAAATGGACCTTGAGCCTGCTTCCATTATCCTTCAATGAGTTTGATGGTGTGTAGCTCAATTGGTTGTCTCCCGCCTCAGGAAGCGGGGATGTTGCAGGTTCGAGCCTCCATGGCCTAATCTTGGGTGCCCTAGGGGCGGCTCACCCGTGGGGGTTTTACGCTTGGTATTCCGCGGTTTCACGCGTAAATTCAAAAAGGGGGTTTTGAGCCTCATTTGGATTATCCTTGGAATGAGAACCAGACAAAGAATGAATTGGTCCTCATTATTAAAAAATGGTCCTATCTTCCTCAGAAGGCCACGGCCAGTAGGCCATCTCATCAGCATTTTGGAGCAAATTTAACAGCAGTGACTTGCACAAATCTTTATTGAAGTATTGAAAAATCCACCTCGATGCATGAGAAGGAACAAGAAAGTATTCTCATAGAAAATAAGCATCTCTAACCAAGCATTCAGTTTCCAAAAAATCAAAAATGTTCAAATCCATTGGCACCACAACACCAGAAATAAATCAAGCTCATCCTTTTAATTCATTTCCATCAAATTGTACACATTACATATCAATCCTCACTAGTAAACAAATGGACCTCCAAATCGCAATTTAAATGGATAAAAGGGCTATATCAGATGATCCAGATCAGAGCCCCTTCTCCTCTCCAAAACTAACAACTGCCTGAAACTATTTTTTCTGATCCATCTATCAACTGAATAAACACACTCACTAATCCTTTTTCTTCCTTCTAGTAAGGAGGAGGAGGCCATTAAGATATAGATTGACATTAAGGCAGGAAATGATAGTTTCTGAAGTAAGGTGAATTTGGTTGATGAGAAAAATGGTTGTGGTTGTGATGATGATGATTCTTTTTCTTTTCTTCCACTTGGAAGAATGTCAAATGTGTGATTGTGTAATAGAGGACATGATTGATTTTATGGAGTAATAAGAAAGTATTTTATTGACATAGATGAGTGAAGAAAAGTAGTACTAAAAAGGCAACCGCAGACAAGACAAATGTTGTTGATGTTCATGACTTGGCAATGATAAGAATAATGGAGAGATGCTATAGGGTCATGAGATCGTACCCTTTTGGCAAATCACAATTAACTCGTTTTCAATAGCAAAGTTAACAATCAAAGAGTTGGCACATAGGCGTGGTAACGAGAGTTACCATTCAGGGTGTATTTAACATTTTCCCAATCGCGATAATTTCTTTCATACTTTCAAAAATATTGCATCAATGTATACCTTTTGCTAATTGAATTTTAAAGCTCTCTATCCAGAAAAAGCTGAAAAAATATGGATTATTGTGGTGCTTTTGGTGTACATAAAAATTCTCTATTATTATTATCATTATTAAAAAATAAACAAATCATAACGGTGTGAGGCAAAAACACAAACACCTTATATGCACAAAACAACAAAGAGTCGAATTGCTGTAAGAGGCAAAACCCAAACACAGAATACGTAAAACAGAACAAAAAAAAAAAAAGGGAAGAGATGTGTGCGAAGGGTTGAGTACCTCTGAAGGAAAGAACGGATCTTGGGGTGTTTGGGGCCGACGATCCGACGTTGGAGTCTGAGAGCGATCTTATAGGTGCGCTTCAGTCCCAGAAAATAAGCAGTTACCACCGTTATCTCCCAAAGCACCATGTCTCTCTCTTTCTCTAACGATCTGATCTCTCACCTGTTTCTTGCAGAAAAAGTAAACAAAAATAGAGAATGGAAACAGCCTCCTTAACGCTCTCCTCTCTTCAAACCGCGACAGCTTACATGGAGGCTTTCTGCGCCTCTTAATTGTTGTTATTGTCTGATTTGGGCAGCGATACTTTTATTAAAACCGGTCACTGTCTATGAGAATTTTTTTTTATATTCCACTCTTCTTATTATATTTATTATGATAAATTTAAAAGTTAATTTATAGTGGGCCGGTAAAAATAAAAAAATTATTTAAAGTCAATTTTTGAAATCTACTTCTAATAACACTTTAGAAAGGATTCAATAAAGATATCGTAAGACAGGCATTAAATATCTCATCTGATATCTTAAGTATATAATAATTATTTGAAAATTGACAGAGACATCATAATTTTGATAAGGAACACTGGAGATTTCAAAGGGATTGTATTTAATGAGAATAAAAAAAATTCCTTCTAGTGGGAGAATTTTCTGCTTCAGGATTCCGTTATACTTTATTTGATATTTTTAAAGAAAAATATATAAAGAAAAAAAAAGGGAAATTAAAGGAACAAAGAAGAGTCTCTATGTTTGAAAGAAAATTTAAGAGGTTACTAATTACCTAATGCCATGTGGTTGGTGCATGTACATTGGTGGCTCAAAATTTTCAATTGACTTTCTGTATGTGATACCTTGCATCAAACCGATATGGAAGTCCCACATTAGTTTTGAAGGAAAGAGGTCTTGAGTTTATATGAGTCCAGCCGACTATAACTTACAAGAAGCGTTTTGGGCTGGTCCAACATGCCCTGGCCAAATAGCAAAAAACCGTACGTGCTCACGTGTGTGCGAGATTAAGAGCGGACAATTTCTTGTTGAGTCAAGCTCTAAGCTATATGTTCGAGTCGAGTCATTACACTATATAATTGAAATGACTAATTACCTTTCAATGAGTCCACATGTCAATTGCTGCACCACAACATGAGAATATCTAAATTTAAATTTCTCCTCTATTTTCAAAGTAAATTTAGACTTTAAAGAAAGTGGCTTTCACTTTTTTTTTTTTTAACCAATACATACCAAGTAAGAAAAAAGGAAGAAGCTTTTCTGCACTTTCTTATTTTTCTCTCATCCAAATAACAGATAATAAAAATATACCTTTTTATTAAAAAAACCTAAAAGAGGTATGCAAAAAATAAAAAAATATCCTATTTTTACTTTTTCAAAATCATTTATTTCACTAATACATTTTCTTTCTTTTCTAAAGTATTATTTTCATTATTAATAAAAACCTTTTTTCATTCTAGCCTGTTGAATGACCTACCAATACCAAACAAAACCTCAACTTTTAAAACTCTCCTTGGAATAAACAACGGCGAAATCAACTTCATCACCATATAACAGCTGCTAAAATATTCTCAAGAATGAGTTCTAATCGTCTCTTTAGAAATTCAAATCTCTGATTAGAACAAATCAACAGTTAGACCACCCCAAACTCAGTTTTCAAATCATTAATCAGATGGCTAAGGTTGGAAAATTGAAACGTTGTTGGAGTTGTTTTTATTAGGCAATCGAACAAATCCCATATCAGTTATGAAGAGGGAGATTCACAGACTTAATTGGACTTAATCTTTTGAGTTAGATACTTAATTCTAATAAATATTATTAGAATCATCTCTCAAACTACCGCATGTAAACTAAGGAAATCCTCTAATCAAATAAAATAGTCAACAATGTTCTATTTGAAGAACCTCATTCGAAAATAATTATTGGACAGCTGAATGAAGTCCTACGTCGATGGTAAAAAGAATTCAAATGTTTATATTAGACCTTAGATCACTTCAACACTTCATTTACCGGGACTAGTCGGATACCCAATCTTTAGAGTTTCTTAATCTCTTTCCTTAGTTCTTTACACAGTTGCAGTCTTGTGAAGAACACTTTCTGACTTTCACATGAACCGGTGTCACGATGGACGCCAAAATTAAAACCTGCGGCCACCGCAGTTCAGTTTATGACGTTATTAAAAGACTCGAGGGTCCCGTCCCCAAGCAGTGGGCCATGTATAATTGGTCCAATTAAAGGTGCCTTTGTCTCTTCCCCAAGAAAACCTCGAGATAGAGAATCTTGGCATTTTTTATTTTTTTATCTGAACTCAAGCTAAAATCATCAAATACAGAATGGCAAATTGCCCTTGGCCGTTCATGGGTTTGCATTTGAGTCAGGTTTTTCTCTATTTACATTTAAGTTTGTTTCTATTATCAAAGCTTAAATCTATCTGTAATATCTGTAATTTATTGATTTGTAATCTTGAGCTTTTATTATTGGAGTTTATCTGTAATTTAATATCTATATATTAACGTAATAATGACAAATATAATTATATATATTTATAGTTGACCAATAGAGATAGAAAGTCTAATGGCTCTCATGGACTTTGCTTAAAGTCTGAAGAAATTTATTTATTGAACAATTTAAAAGTAAGCCCAAGCTCAATTTATCAGTCAAATACTCATTTTTAAGGCTGCTTGCTTCCAGTGGGTCTCGATCAGACTCGATTAGAGTTTAAGCCTACGAGCATCCTACTAGAAATGCTTACGGGCGAGTTTGAGCTGGGCTTCCTTATGCACAAGCCCAATTCCATTTATATTCTCAAAACCCAAGTTTGTTTGCAGCTAGTCAGGCTTTTTTAGGGAAAAGCCCAAGTCCACTTGCAATTTGTTGATTTTTAAGACTAAAATCCAAATATATCCGATAGGATAGATGGAAAGCTTAACTCTACCTATTGAAGCTCATTTGTAGATTAATATACTCAAACAATATGAATTAAAAGTCCACTTAAAGTCTAATTCTATATTTCAATTAGAAGTCCACTTAAACAATATTTTTAGCGATTCGACAAATGCTATTAGGTGGGTCATGGGATTGAAACGGCCTCCATTGAGGTTAGTTACTATTGTTAGGGAGATTAGGGAATTGATCTCAGGTATGGATGTCTCCTTTATGCAAATCAGTAGGACTGCAAATGGAGTGGATGACTTTTTTACAAAAAATGGCGTTGACGGTCTGATCACAGACGTATTTCATCTTCTAGGAGATTAGTGCTTTTGCCCTTTTTTTATTTTGTTATTGTTTATTTTCTTTGTTGATCTTTTAGGAGTTTTGAGGTTTTGAATTTTTGTTTTTTGTTGTTGTATTTTTCTTTATTATTCTCTCCGGCTTTCTTTGTTTCTCTTTTTCCTTGACCCTCTTAGGTATTTTGTATTGATTTGTGTACTTTTTTTTCTTATTAATATAGTTCGTTGTTACCGTTAAAAAAAACAAACTATATTTCAATTAAACAAAGTTTAAGCACACATTGAAGCCTAATTTCAAATTAAAGAAGGTGATTTTGTTTTTAGGGAAGGAGTGGATTACATTTTACATGAACTCAAAACATAAGTTACACTAAAATATATAATTGTTATATATTTACATATAAAATCTATAAAGTGGTTAAATAGACTAAAAATTTCAATGACTCTGTATGGTTTTTATAAAAAAAGCCCAAATTCATCTATTGTTAGTTTGTTACATAAAAAAACTTGAGTTAGAGAGTATGTTCCATCAGTCAAATATATGTATAAAATCTACTTATATGCAATAACGTTGAATCAAATTTATACAGTCTTAAGCCTATAAATAATTTTATTGACTAATCACTTTCTCCTGAACACCATCATCAATAAGTCACATAAATGGATCCAATGCACATGAACATATGCCTCTCGAGCATATTTTAGAATGATTATTTCAACAAAAATAAAATCTATCAAATTCCAAAAATTATGATTCATAAACATTCACATATCAAATAATCAAATTAAATTAATAAATTTGAATTAAATGTAGATTTAATATTTTTTTTAAAAATCGAGTGTAAGGATAAAAAAAAGTGTTTTTATGACCTAATTAACCCTACTTAGAGAGTCAGAGCTGCAACTGGAAAAGTCACTCTTATGAAAAAAAATCCCATATTAACATGGAAATTTGATTGGAGTATTTTTTTTCATTCAGTTGAGGAAGTTCAACAAACTAAGCAACGGAAACACGTGACATGTCTGCTTTGTTTTCGTGGTCGGGACGTTTCTGGGGGACGCGTCCTCTCGAAGCTTTAGCACAAGGCGCCACCCAACTTAGTTCATGAACTTAGGTGGGTCCCAACACTTCACCAATTAAAGCCCGTAATCTATTAATTCACGGACCTATCTCATAACTATGTGGGCCCACCGGTCGCACACTTTCTCTTTGTTTGGGCCCAACGGCTGTTAGTCCTTGAATTAGTGTACTTTAGGGGCTTATCGAGTTTTTGATTTGTTCAATCCAAAATTCAGTCACAGAATTTGTTCGAATCCGTTTTTCAATTATGGAAAGGACTAGAAAATTAGTGGATATTTTCGTCAAATAACCAAAATTTATTAGTTTTCTTAATTTTAAAAATCGGCTAAAATTTGTTTGAATTTCAATTGATATTTTTCTATCAACATTGGTGATATTTATATTTGAATCCAACTTAAAAGTTTGAATTTTAATAAAAAAATTGTAATTGAAAATTGGACTTAAATAAACTGATAAAAACAACTTAATTTTATTAGACATATATTTTGAATTGAACTTAATTCAAAGTTGACTGGTGGAATCCATGTTTTATTGGATTCTATTAGATTATATTATGATTTAATCCTTAACCTAGTATAAAAAAGTTACTAAGTTATAATGAAGGGTAGAATCAAATTTAACGTTTATTTATATCTCTATATTTAATGAAAGTAGAATTTCGCAAGATTCATCTCGAATTCAATAAAAAAAAAAACTTAAATTAAAAAAATCTCAAGTCTAAGAAAAAACCTTAGATTAACTTCAAAGTAAACAAAGTCATTCAATCACTCACCCTAATTATACAGAAAAATAGAGTTTCGATTAGTTGAACCAAAATCTTAACTTGTCACTGGAATAATGGAATAAGATTAAAATTCCTTATATAAAATTTAACACCATTCAACTCCAACACAATAAAATAAGAATTCTGATAAATTAGAATTAATTTACTTGAAACAAGCTAAGAACTGCAAACAAACTCTAACTCAATAAGGGACAAAAATTGAAATTAGAATTTGAGAAATTGGAAAAAAAAATAAAAGAAGCAAACTAGAAAACCAAAGAAAACTCATTAAATTAAATTTCAAGTTGCATGTACAATGAGTGTCATTTATGACTCCAATTTGTAAAAGTTCATGATTACAAAAATTATAGTTTAATGTAATTCTCTTACGCTTGGTTAAAAAAAAGTCATAACTTTATTTATTATTTGAGAGATCTTTGTATTTGAAAAAGAATCTTTTATATTAATATTTTTTATGAGAAAATAGATTAATTAAATTAGAGAAGTAGTAATTTTGAAATATGTAAAATAAAATGATAGAACAAGACAAGTTTTTAATTAATTTTCAATTAAATTATGAGATCAATTTAATATGAATTGAAATTAAACATTTCAAAGGTGTACACCACTGTGATGAGAAGTACCTTTTTCTAAGGCGCACAATAGTCAAGTGAGATGTGATGAAGTTATTTCAATTTTAATTTTTAAATTTGACTATCATAAAGATTAAATTTTCATAATCTATCTTAAAAAGAAATTAATTATAAAACTTATATAATCATTTTTTCCATCCAATTATTCTAAACTCTTTTACTTAGTATTTCTACGTCCTTAATAATGGCTCCATACCAGCGAACAGTCTCTTTTACTTCGGAGTTCTCTTTGGCATCTACGGAAAGAGGCTTATCGTTTCTAAAGAGCGGACGGGTGGCCATTAAACCCCTGCCTGATATTTATGCCTTTATCTCTCACTCTTAATCGCCTTTTCTCCCTGTGAGAAAAAACAGAGAAGAAAAGCATGCAGCGGCAATCGCTGGGGTCGCCTTCGTCGAAGCTCCAAATCCATGGCGGCGGAAAGGAGCAGAAGCTCCAACTAGAAGAAGCAGATGAGGAGAAGAAGGCCGAGAAACTTCTTCGCCCGAGCTCACGGACCGAGAAATCCATTCATCTCATACCTCTTCTCACTTTATTTTGCTTTCTCATCCTCTACCTCGTCTCTCATGATCCAACTCAGAAAGGCAAGAAAATCCGCATCTGAGGTCGATTTTTCCCGCACTGGCAAACAAATTTCGTCTTCTGATGCCATTTCCACTATTTTTCTTGCAGATTTGGTGAATATCGGTGGTTTCAAAGCGATTTCTCGCCCCAAAGGTAAAATGCCGATGGTTTCCCGGCTCCAGTCATTAAAAATGATCTGATTTACCGATTTCCCTTCATTCTTTATTTCTTTTTTTCTTTCTGCAGAAACGTTAGAGATTGGGGAATTTGAGCGTTTTTTCGAGGTGGAGAAAAGCGGAGTTTTGGCGATTCGGAGCCATCGGAGCTTGCAGGAGGTCGGAAAGGTACCGCGGAAATTTCGTCCGTCCATTCTCCACAGGAAATTTGGCGACTTCTAGACGTGATTTCCTTTTTCTTTCCAGTTTCCACACCTGCTTCCCTTACCAGTTTCCACACCTGCTTCCTTTTCCTTGTTCTTCTCATCTGTTAACACGCGTGGACTCAGTCCCGCACGTGTATGTGCAGACTCCGTTTGATTCAGACTTGACGATTCCTGTAGACACCTGTCATTCTTCGATGTATAGCTCAGCTTCGTTGATTGAATTGGATTGTATTGGATGAGATGATTTGGCTTTTGGATTGTAAATTTCTTACGATTTTTTTATTTTTGTTTTATTTTTTTCTATATTTTTTTCTTCTTCTTTCTGATTTGGGATTGGCTTGGCCGCCTGGGGCTTTAGGTTTGGGAACTCCCTCTAACGTGCGCCTCATGCGCGATTTTTAGTAAACTGCGTGCCAGCTGGTTATGAACTGTTACTAATTCAGTTCTGTGCAAGCTGCAGCTCTGCCCCTCGTACTCATTCAGCTGAATGCTGACAGGGACGGGCGTGCGCTGGCGATCTTTCTTACAATGCACGACTTGCAAGGGTGCGTACGGATGCGCATTTAACTCGCCTCGTTTGGCACTAATCGGTAATTACTCGGCGTTACTATTTGGTCTTTGCACGTTATTTTCTTTTCTAATATTATTGTCTTCCATTTCCTGTATATTTTAGGTGCATAATTAGTAATTTGCCATTTAATATTTGTATTATACTCGCACTATTCGTATTAAATTCTCACTGTATTTTTTAATTGTAATCGTTGCCAGAATTATGTTGATATATCTTATATTTGATGAAGTGCTCAATTTTTGTTTTTATCTATTTTTATACTATATAAATACATTATTTAGATTTTTGTCTCAAGGTCATAGATGGAGTTCTAAATGTTTCAAGAAGAAAATTTTCTAAATTGTGTATCGCCCATGTCAGTAAGATTAAAAAAGATGTTAATATATTTAATTATAGCCGGTTTTTTTAAATAGAACGTTTGCTTATCCGTTTCATTTTTTTTGTTGGCAGCATTTGTTTTTTTAGCGTATCAAGTATATTCCAGTAATTGCGTACGTCCATTGCATTTGGGACTGTGTTACTGAATTTGGCTTCGAGTGCAGGTCTCAAAATTTTACATTAATTTAAATTTTAAAATGAATGATACAACTGAAATATTTAATAATAGCTTGTTTAAAACGGATAAATTCATACAGTAAATCGGTGAGGGACCCGGTGAAGAGATAGAGATGGAGGTTTTGGATTCAAGTAAAAAACATTCAAGCTATTAAAATATTTATTTATTTGGGGTGGAGAATTTTATATTTTTGAATTTATTATTTGTTTATTCTAATTTTAAAATTAGTTTTTGATTTTTTTAAAGTTAAAAGCTTGTAGCATTTATAGATTCGAATGTTTAAAATTTCTATGCAAAACTGACGTTTCCATAAATAATCTTTTAAATGATTGTATCAGTTAGTTTATGTAGAAAATTCTATTTTTGAAAATTAAATAATTAAAAATTACTTTGTTTCCTCACTAAGTCATCTATTGTTCGTTTCCGGTCATGCCTCATTGTTATGTTTATCGACCTTTCACCAGCTTTATTCCAACTTCATTTTAATTAAGATCAGCGCTAGATCCGCTTGGCCACGTGTCCATAACTGATATCTAATTTTTGTCTGATGTGATAGGCGTTTTTGGAACTTGTGGTGTTTGGAAAGGATTCACTGTCGGCTGATCCATCGTTAGATTTATTTATGATAAATAAATGTAGTTTATTCTAATTGTGTTAGTTACTAATTAGAATGATAAGAAATAGTAATTAAGACACTTTTAATATAAAAATTCAAAACATATGCCATTATTTAAAAGATAGAAAGTATAAAAAGTATTCCTATATAAAAACGTATGGTGTACAACCTTTGTAATTCAAGTTTGGTAGTCTAGTCCATTTATGAATGACATAATATATTATTATATTTATTTTAATACTTTCTTACTTATGTGCGTTTCCTTAGTTTAGATTCAATAAAATTGATACGAGTTAATTAATCCAACTTTATAGTTAACTCAATCTTATTGAGAAAATAAAAATATTTAAAATTTTGATTTGACTTGCCTACTTGATGCATTGAGTCTTTGACTTGACTCAAGTGTAGTCTGTAGAATGCTTTAATTATAAAATCAACTCAATTTTGGTAGTCTGTAGAGTTGAGTGTTTGAGTTGACACAATTTTAGTAAATCAAAGATAGGTTTAAATTTAACGGTAAGTCAAATCAACCCAACAGACTACTGAATTTACCGAGATGGGTTTAAATTTATTTGTATTGAATCAACTTAAGCTCAAACTTAGATGCTTTAATTATGATTTAAACCTAAGTTTAGATATACTCAAAGCCTAACTTGACCCACCACAGTTACAAACTTGCGGCCCTATATCACCATTATTTTTTTTATGATTGGAATAAAATATTGTTGCACTTTTTTCTTTATATGTAATAGTGTAGTTTTTCCTTTTCTTTAAATATTATTTAAGTTAAATAATAGACTTTTTTATACTAAAAATATGAATTAGTAAAAAAAAAATGATATTTTAATATATGAACTCTAGTTTAATATTTTATTAATGACTACACTTGTATGTGAATCTAAAGCACTGTTTTAAGAACTGGCCCGGACCGTTCACCGCGGTTGAACCGTCGTGAATACGTGCTGAGTTAAAAAAAAAAATCCTCCATTAAAGGTTTGACTGGTTTTTTTAAAAAACTGTAACCTGTAACTCTTAAAAACCATGTTAAAAATGAAAAAAAAAAAATATTTTTTTAATTTTTTTTTAAATTATCGTTTGTTTTTATTAAATGCAATTAAAGCATTGGTGAAATCAACTTGAAGAAATGGAAAAAATAAAGAAGTATAATTGGAAATGAGATAATAAATGAAAATATCCAAGAAGAGCTTCGACTTGGCAGTTGGCACAATGAGGAAAAAATGGAAACCCGAATTTCCCCGGCATCCAGTGCAGAATGGAAACGAGGGTAAACAAAAATGAGAGAAGGAAAAGATGAAAATGGGAGGGAGGTGAAATGGAGCCTTCTGCTGTGGGTAGCCTCAATACTCATCAAATCATAGACTCTAGGGTAGGGAAAATGAGTACTCATCCAAACCCAGACCCTAGGTAGGAAATGAGAGCATATATGACTTTATGACTATGAGAATGGAGGGAACTAAATTCCATTATTTTATCATTTCATCATTTTTTGTAATTTATATTTCTATTTAAGATATTTTAAAAATGTTTTAATTTAAAGTTTCATTCATTTATAATAAAAATTTAAATGATTAAATACATCAACACACATATATATATATATATAAAATTTTAATTACATCTTATATAAGCTAATGTGTCTTGGAGCAGGAGTATAAAAACTGGTATTGGCCGATATATCGATCGATATTTTCTTTTTCTTTATTTTTTTTTTTTTTTTAAAATATCAGTGGATATAATATGGCCGATATATTGGCCGATACGTAAGATATCGGTCGATATGAAACACTCTGAAACTGATATATATCGGCCGATACGATATGTATCAATCGATATTTCAACTCCTGCTTTGGACATACAATAACAAATGTAATTTTTTTGTGTATCAATAAGATTATTCTCAGATTCAATGTACAGTGACGGTACTCTCATCTGAGTTCAAAATTTGATATCCACGGATATTTTTCTCTTTTTTTTTTTAATAAAAAAGGCCGATATCGGCCGAGGTATCGGCGTATCGACCGAATATGGGTTAATACAATTCGTATCAGTCGATATTTGCACTCCTGACTCTCATATTCATATTATAAAAAAAATATTTTTTGCTTAATTAGATATGTGTGCAGTAGTTACGTACTAAATAGTATAGATAATTAATTATTCATATAATTTTTTTATAAAAAATATCTTACTTTCGTTATTTGATTAGGCATGAGATAACGACTGTCACAATCCCATATATTTTTTAGAAATTTCTTATTTTGATTATATTAATTGGATTAGATTGTTATATTAGATCATAGCCTTTTTTTTATTGGAACAAGGATGTTAAATTATTATTTTTTAGTATTTATAATTGTGTTTGTGAGAAAATAATATTTTTATAAAAATATAACCTTAATTGATAATTTAATATTACTTATAATTTAATATTTATGACAAATTTTACCGAATTTAACCACGATTAAATCTCATTGAATTTTATTTAATCTAACTTTTTGGGTGAGCCGGTTTTCTTCACGAGTCAAAATTTTAAAACATTTATCTAAAGACGAAAAACACGACAGTCCAAGGGCTATCGTCAGGTCGTCGGTAGTAGTAGTTGGACACTTAGACTTGGCGATTAATCGCGATGAAGATGGAGCTTGATGCTGGCGTAGAAGACAGTTGAGTTGCCTTTTGGAAAAGAGGAGGAAACGTGTCATGGTGAGAATAAGGGCGTATATTAGAAGATTATTTTGGTGGGCCACTGCCTAATAATTGAATGAATGGATGAGGCCAACCTTAATCATTTCTTTAATTAATCCTTTATTCTTTGATCACTGGTCCCCTAAATACCACTCCATTTGATTTATTAAAATGCAATATTACTACTTTACTGGTCACGAGCAACTTTTTTGTTGTGTCTCATGTACGTTGGTCATTAAACTATACATACGCCAGCTATCCAGAACTTTCTAGAGATGTTTAACCAGATAAAAAATATGAACAAAGAGCTCTAGCTCAAATTATTGTGAAAAAATGGGTTTAAATGTAATTTTATAAATTAAAAAATATTAAGGTAGTTAGTTTGAGTAGAGTTGATTCCATTAAATTTTGAATGAATTTTATTAAATTTTTAAAATTGAGTTGAGTTCGAATTTTAAATTTTCAAACCATACTTGACCGATAGGTTTTTTAGTTTGTTTAATAAGTGGGTGGATTGAAGTAAATAAAGCCTTACATGTATCATTATATTACTGTATTAGGCTTTTATATAATGCAATCACTTTAAAAAAATCATCTGCTTAAAATTTTTTGATTGAATCTTAAAGTGGATTTTATATGCATTTTGTTCAAATATGTTAATCCAAAATGGATTCAGATTTTCACCTATTCAATAGGTTAGCTTGGAATTTAACATAAAGAAGGCTGTTTAATGGGCTTCGATTTGAGAATATAAATGGGTTCAAAGTTCAAACTTATACGTTGGAAAGCTCTGACGGTGAACAACCCTGGTTGCATATGCCCAAATCCTTATATACCAATCTTGAAGTTCTATAATCTCATGGAATTGAAATCCTGTAGATTTCTCAACACATCTAAAGAATTTTTAAGTTCCACCTAATTCTGGTCCCACCTGAGAATCAAGTGCTATATCCTATCATAAATTGTGAATGAATGATGAAATTATGGATAATAACATAATAATTGATGTTAATTCATATCATGATTTATATCAGTATCAACTTAAACCTCACATTATAGCAATTGAATCTACCAAGTTCAGAATCTCATAATTGCCAAACACAGCCTAACACCCATCAATTATAAATAGGTTAGTACATTAATTCTCTGGAATTTCAAAATTCATGAGTTTCAAAATATGACAAATTACAAATGCAGCTACAACTTGGGGAAATTTCTACTGAAGAGGCCCATGACCACTGGCAAAAGAGAGAGAGAGAGAGGCAGGGGAAAATGCAAGCAATTTTATATGCTTCTATAATGTGCTACGTTCTTCAAAACAAGTGAAAAAAGCATTTCAGCAATGCAAGAGTGCAAGCAATTTTATCTGCTTCTATAATGTGTTTATCCTCTCGAAAATGTTCACTAGAAGAGATCAACAAAGAAATAAATGCAATTTGCGGTAGTTAAGTTTAATGGATAAGCATTATTATCTCAAGTGCATTGAGTTAATCTGGACAAAAAACTTCAGCGGAAATGAGAAGCATCCATGTGAGAAGGCAGTAAAATATTTGTCTGGAGTTGCAGCTCATCAGAAGGCTTCACCGAGAGGACAACTTTAGTCTGACTATTTTGTATGACTTGAGTAAAAAGTTTACATGGGTATCCATATTTCATGACCCTTGGCCATCCGATGTAAGAAGCCCCATTTGCTCAGTTAGATGCTCCATGTGCTGAGCTTTGTCCCATCCCTTATCCTTCTCAAGCTGTGGCTCCGTTTCCTTTGAATTAGCTTCTTCCGTTCTCGACTCAGCCTCCTCTGTATCACCAGAGAGAAGGCTTTCTGAAAGAAACTGCTCCCAGTAGGAATCATTTATGCCAGGAAGCTTAGGGCTACCTTCGATTAAAACATCCAAATCAGTATCAGCTGATACTGCTTGTAACGGTATTGGCCCATCAACTCCCATCGACAATGGATCAATGAATACACTTTCCACTTCAGGCACTACAAAGCTCTCGTTTGGAATGGCGACACTGCTTTCTGGGACTATTCCTTGCATTTGGTGGAATTCAGGAATGACAATATCCGGCTGCGAGGAAGGTTCCTGTGCTCGAGAAAAAATGCTTGTATCTGGCAGTCGAGCTATCGTTACCATGTCTGTTGTAGTAGCAGGTGTATGAATCTCAGATATAGTGACAGGCGAGCTAACACTGAGAAAATCCGATGCCGTAGCGACATATGGAACTCCAGAAGTTGGTGGGACCTCTGCAAGTGTTACTCCTGAAACCCGATCTGAAGAATTTCCATTGCTGATTGAACCAGAGGGTGAGGGAACATTATCAATCAAGAAATTGTCGTTGTTTGTGGATTCCAGTCTAGGAGAGGATTCAATTTTCTTAAGTATCTGTAAGAGCATGGCCTTTGCTGCCTCATCCATCTGGGGCTGATATTTGACAAGCTGTACGTCACAAGCAGCAGATTCACACTCAGAGCTATCTTCTTGTTTGGGCAGTCTCCGTTTCTTGTTTACTCCATCTATGCGTCTATTGCCGTCGTTCTGCTGCACCAGCTGGGCCAAGAAAGCGGGGCTCTGCATTGCCTTTGCCAAGAACGACATCATTTGTTGCTGGCGCTGTTCCATTCCCTGAAGCTGTTGCACCAAGGTCTGAAGCTGGTGATCAGTAGCCTGTTGTTGCTGCCTCAGCCTGACCAATTCTTGCATAAGTACGTTCTTATCCCTTTTAAGCCTTTCGATTTCTTCCTCAACCCCAAATTTTCCCACCTCTACACATGCCCCAACTGATGCGCTTTGCCCTTGAGGTGTTTGTGGCTGACTAGGCTGACTATGTACATGGCTAGGTTTTCGCCTATTGATGTTCTTCAACAAATGCTTCTGGCCTCTTAAGAACCCCTCATTTGCAAATTCCCAGCGATCTGGGTCAACCTTCCTGAAGCCCTGTTCAGGTGAGAAAAATAAAAGTGAGATTACGGAAAATATAAATCATTAAGGAAAAGCACGAAGATATCAGTAGAACAACGTAAAGAACAAAATGTTCCCAGAAATGTAAAAGTTTTACTACATGAAGGAAAGGAAAAAGTACAGTGGTTACAATGTAGGAATTTTCAGCATCACAATTCCAGCTGGAGTACTAAACCTTTTTCTTGAGAGAGACTAAAGATAATATTGATGAAAGAGAAGATAGTAAAAATATGAGACAGCTGCCCAAGGAAGAATTGGGCGTTTCTCATGCCACGAGCTCCATACTACAGTAGGAATAGATTAAAAAAAAAAAATCAGTACAGATTACGGTAGAAAAGACCAGTTTCTGCTGAATTGATTCCCTGAAAAAAGCTGTCAGACTCGTTTTCTGTGAATGCCTTTTGAGTAACTCTCAATTTACACACCTCAACAACCTAAGATCCTTGGGGATGCTTCACCCTCAAACACTCGCATAATCCACTCCAGCAGATGGTACACACAATCACCAAAGAGACTTATTTGCTCAAAGTTTCAGTTTTAGCTTTCTTCAGTAATGAACATTCTTGCTTAAGCAATATCCTTCAAGAATGACAAGCCTGGTCACCTTCAAATAAACTCGAGCAAACTTTTTATTTCCAAAAAGGTAAAGTGACTCGAAGACACAGCCTTCATGGTTGTGAGATTTTTTTCCCCTTTTTTGAAAGATGGTAATTTTTATTGAATGGGAGAAGCTCATCACACAACACAGAGCACCCCATAGGTGAAATGCCAAAAACAAAGACATTAGAGCTGGGACATATCAGATCAAATAACAAGACTTGAAAGACCTACGCTCCTTTTTGCAAGGGAGTCTGCTTTGCTGTTGGCTTCTTTCCAGATATGAACAAAAGGCATTGAGTTACCATCGAAAATTTCAAAGATTTCTTCAAAAATAAATAAATGAGCAAGTTGCCAAGGAACATGGCACTTCCATTGGCCCAATGAATAGCACAGCAGAATCCCTTCAGTCCCCTTCTACAATTAGAAGGCAAGCATTAAGACATGCTGCCTCCGCAATTACAGTACCATAACGGCATAACCTGCACCTAAGTGTAGATCGCAAACCCAAGCCAGACATGGACAAGCAACCGTTACATTCCCATCAAAATTAAGCTCATAAAAATCAGATAGAGGAGGAGACCATCACGAAACTGGTTTCTGAGCATTCTTCTCGGCAAACAGACTAGACCACCCCAAAGGGCCTGTTGGACATCTCTTTTTTTTTTTTTTCAGGAAACGGGAGTTTTGAGTTCAATTCCCACTCCACCCCAAAGGGCCACTCTCCGTAGATTTACCCGGTGTGTGTGGATAGGGAGGCTTGTACATGCCCCAAGGATTAGTTGGGTGCTCTATGAGGCCTAGACACCTTGGTCATAAAAAAAAAAAAGGCATGTTGGACATCAAGCCAACCTACAATATTCATCCAAATGCTTCTGACAACATGATAGGAGAAGAGAAGATGAACAACAATCTCTTCACTTCTCAGGCAAATATGTACACATTGTCCCCTATCCCTCTATGTTATATTTTTTAAAGATTATCAACTGTTTGTATGGGTAGGGAGGCTTGTTGATGAGGCGCATACCCTCTCCTCTCTCTGCTTCCTTCCGTGTGTTTTTTTTCTTTTATGTCAAGTTTCTATTTCCATATTTTAGTAAGGGTAATATTGTAATTTCTGCTTTATTTTATTTTAAGTAAGGGATGGCCTTATATAAAGCATTGTAGCCCTTGGGGCATGATACGATGATATGAAATAAAAATATTTTAAGATTTCGCAAATCCCTATCTCGGCAAGAATCTTGGTTCTTAGGCGTGAAACCCTCCTCCTCCGATCTCCAGGTACTCCATCTTCTCCTTTTCTTCTCTCTCTCTTCTTCCCTCTTTTTTTTTTTTTCTTTTATTCTTTCCCCTTACCTGCCGTGACTCCCAAAACCCCCATCCCCTTTTGCCACTGCCTCAGATCTCTTCCATTACTTTCGCCCAGCCCCTACACCCTTCATACTGCCTCCGTCCCTCTCCAGAGCCCCCCCTACTACTGCTGACCCTTCCAAAGTTTCCCTTTGCTGCCGTTACCCTCCTTAAGCCATCATCCCTCTAAACAACCCCTTATTGCTGTTCTGAACCCCTTTCCAACCTCCATATCCCCAACCACAACCCAAACAGTCCTCCATACTGCTGTCCCATATTTAGATCTTTATTTATCCCAAACAGCCTTCGCTGCCCCTGCCTTAACCCCTACAACCACTGCTGTCCCATTCTTTTCCTTACTGTTACCCCATACAGCCAACTTGAAGCCTTTTCCTGCTGTCCCACTCTGTTTTAAACATCCCTTTGATACCATACAGCCATACCTAGCAGCCCTATTTGATGATAGCTTGTAGTGTTTGTGAGATCTAATAAGCCACTCTGTTCTGAAAGGCCTTCTACTAGGAATTGTAACCAGAATTGGATTGTGCTATAATTGTTCACATTAAATTCCTAGAATTTCATGCTTGTTCGTGGTAGATTTAATTATTTTAATTGCCATTATAAATTTTAATTTTAATTTCAGCTTCATATTTTGCTTTACATTGGTTTCTTATTACATCTTAGTTGCATTTAGGCATTTAGGATACCCTTTTGTCTTGTCATGCATCACTTTACATGGCCCAAGGATTAGTTGGGTGCTCTATGAGGCCTAGACACCTTGGTCATAAAAAAAAGGCCTGTTGGACATCAAGCCATCCTACAATATTCATCCAGATGCTTCTGACAACATGATAGGAGAAGAGAAGATGATTGACAGTCTCTTCAATTCTCAGGCAAATATGTACACATTGTCCCCTATCCCTCTATGCTATATTTTTTAAAGATTATCAACTGTCACGATCTTGTGTTGGACACAACCAATTGAACAAAACACATTTGAAAGGGGCCTTAATCTTCACAAGAAGATAGTGCATGGGCCGTTGGACTTGGCCCACATAATACTTAAAAGAAAGATCTCGCTGAGAAAACGCCGAATCGGAATGGAGGCGTGAGGTCTTGGCGTGAGGCTATATCTTCTTCTTCTTCTCTCTTCTTCTCTGCGACCCCTTCTTTGTCTTTTCCCTATTTCCGCCACCCCTCCCTGGATTTCCGAGGCCATCCCAACGGCCATCACCACCCCTCCGAATCTTTATAACCAGTGTCGCCTTCCTCATTAAGCCCTACAGCTTTGCCGCAAGCCCCCTTTTCTCCCTCATCTTTCGCTATTACATCCCATAAATCCGTCTCCACTGCCGTAGCCTTAAGAAACCAATATAGTTCGTGACCTCCCTTATCCCATTCGTATCCCCTTTAGTTCTATTTCAATCAAAACCCATTTAAAATCTCATGTGCCTAAGTTTCCAGCTTATTAACCCATATGCCATTTAATTTTGAACCCTTTATTTCCATTCACACATTGGAATCTAAGGATACTTGCATAATTATGTGGTAATTTTATATTAATTAATTGCATTTATTAATTGAAATTTAATTTCAGCCCACATTAGATTTAAGGTGCATTATTTTCATCCCTTTTAATTTTTTTAAGGATCACATTAGGCATTTAAGGTCACTCTATTAGTTGTCCAGCATCAATCTTTATTAGCTGCTACCAACCACATGGAAGGGAAGACACTCATTCAGAATCATTCCAGAACCTGATCTTATTCCCCTAGCCCACTCAATATCTGATGATTGCTTGAAAATCTTGGACTTCAGACATGATGCCTTTCCAGATGGAGCATTTACCATTTGCAGCCTGTGGGTGCTAGCCATCACCATCCATTCAGTATTTTTGGTGAACAATGATCTTCCAAAGGCCTTACTGCCTCATCCCACAGTTGCCAGCTTCAAAAGATGAATGCCAAGTACACCACGCGTAACTGGGTGGCAACTTGTCTTCCAGTTAACCAAATGGATTTTTTTCCCAGGTCATCCATTCCCTTCCATAGGAACCCTTTGACCTCTATTTTGTTAATTACCTCCATCAGACACCTAAACAGGGATAAGAAATGGATTGGTAGCTTAGAAAGAACAGATTTAATTAAAGTCACTCTACAAGAGAGAAATGCTTGCTCTTCCAACTATGGGTGCCAGCCATCACCATCCATTCAGTATTTTTGGTGAATATTGATCTTCCAAAGGCCTTCTGACTCATCCCACAGGTGCCAGCTTCAAAAGATGAACGCCAAGAACACCACACATAGCTGGGTGGCAACTAGTCTTCCTGTTAACCAAATGGATTTTTTCCCTCTGGTCATCCATTCCCTTCCAGGAATCCCTATGACCTCTATTTTGTGAATTACCCCCACCAGACCCCTAACAGGGATGAAAAATGGATTGGTAGCTTAGAAAGAACAGATTTAATTAAAGTCGCTCTACAAGAGACAAATGCTTTCTCTTCCAACTATGGGTGCTAGCCCTCACCATCCATTCAGTATTTTGGTGAACAATGATCTTCCAAAGCCCTTCTGACTCATCCCACAGTTGCCAGCTTCAAAAGATGAATGCCAAGTACACCATGCATAACTGGGTGGCAACTAGTCTTCCAGCTAACCAAATGGATTTCTTTTTCAGGTCATCTATGACCTCTATTTTGTTAATTACCTCCACCAGACACCTAAACAGGGATGAGAAATGGATTAGTAGCTTAGAAAGAACAGATTTAATTAAAGTCACTCTACAAGAGACAAATGCTTGCACTAACAATTCGAAGGATGCTTTTCAACCCTTTCAATTACAAAGTCCCACATATTTTTCACTGTCCTGCCCATTTTTGGCGGCACACCCAGATAAGTGACCAGCAACCCACCATAAGGCCAAGGCAGGTAGCAAGAGAAAAAGGAAGTTCAGATTTCAAAAAATTAACCTTCAAACCTATAAAGCTTCAAAGCACCTAATAACTACCTTTCTGATATGCTCCACCCATGGAATAACTCATTTGGCATGCCTCTGGCTCAAGAACCAGACATCCCAAGTTCGAGTCCCGTAGTAACCCAATACATGTGGCTTGCAGGGGGTTGTGAGCATCCGGATCTTACCCAATGCCCTTGTAACTCAAGGAGAGGTGGGGATCTTGGATTTCTTCATAAAAAAAATTCTGATAGGCTCCAAATCAGCTCTACAATAAATAAAAGTATATAATCTGCATACTGGAGGTGCAAAATCTGCAAGTCACTGTTATCAGCAGGAATTCCACCAATAAGACCAGCAAAGATTGCTTGATTTAGCATCCAGCTAAGAGCTTTGGCCACCAAAACAAAAACAAATGGGGAAATATGGTCCATTTATCATGCCCCTTGAGGCCTGAAAAAAGTCCTTGATGCCCCGATTTATGATAATAGGGTATATTTACATTCTCTGATCCTACTCCTCCATCTATCTCCAAAACCCAACATTTGTCGTATATACCAAAGAAAATCCCTATCCACCTTTTCATATGCCTTGTTGAGATCCAACTTACAGAAAACCCCTGCTGGCCATAAATTTTGCTAAAGTGGAGATTCTATTGGGCAACAAGGACACCATCAAGAATTTGATGACCCACAACAAAAGCATTCGGTCAGAACCATGTGAAGCCTTGAAGCAAGAAGTTTAGCAAGGATTTTATATGCACTTCCAAACAAACTAATCGGGCAAATATCTCAAATCTCCTCAGCCCTTTCTTTCTTAAGAATTAGGACTACAAAAGCAGCAACCATATGTTAGAAAGTATCCATTCTTCATGAAAACACTAAATGAAACTAAAAAGTTCTGGTTTGAGCACTTCCCAAAACGTATAGAAGAAGGTAATTTGGAAGCCATCTTGACCAGGGGCCTTCTCACAATCGAGGTCAAAAACAGCATTACTAATTTCTTCCTCACAAAACTGGTGTTCCAAAGCATCTCTATTCTGGACCAATAATGTCAAACTTGAGATTTTTCAAAACAGGAGGTGGTCATTCTACACCGCCATATAACAAGTGAAAAGATAATGCTTCCGTAGAACAATATTTTCATCTCCTCAATCCTAGTAGAAATTGGGATCCCATGCAAATTTCCAGTCCATCCATCGATGTCACTGGCTCAGCAATATTGATGCATCCCAGAATTTTTGTCATTTGAAACAAAGTCTGTCTCTTTCTTCTAGAGTGGTGAAAGCCACAACTGCATGATCCACATCTAAAAGGGCTATAGAAATATCTCTGCAACACCTCCAAGCCATAAAAGTCTTTCATTGACCTGATACATGGCACAAGACGCCTCTACTTTGACGCCAAATTGGACGAACAGGAAGCCTCTTTGCTTCCCTGTTTCACAATCAAAAGGTATAAAACTATCCATAATTCGCCCCACTTTGCAAAAGAGAGCAAAAAATTCTAGTTGGGAGTTGTTCTACAGATGTTTGAGACAAGCACGAAGAAGAAACCACTCCCTCTTCTTACCCCCATCCCCTCTCAATTCATGAATTTGGTTGTGATCTCCAAATTTGGAGTATCCTACTTTAATGTGATTCACAAGGTTCGAGCAATCAATAAATAATTCACAACCAAAGGCTGTGTTTGTCATGGTTAAAACGTTCCCTGTTTGTTATGGCTGTGTTTGCTGGTTTGTTTTTTGTTTTCTAGTGCTGGTTCACTTGCTCTGTGTTTGCTGTATTCTTTTCTTTCTTTAATAAAATTGTCATCAACTAAAAAAAAAAAAAATTCACAATCAAAGGTGTAGTACTACTTGCAGTGGTGGTCCTCACATATTTTATTTAACAAACCAAAAATGGTTGAAAGATGTTCGACACTTCAAACTGTGCCATGGCTCTTGTTCCAAGGGCACATAAATCAAAGGTTGTACTGGGAATCCTGAATAAAAATAAAATGTCTAACATCGATGGAGAAGCGATATTTTGTGAAAAAAAAGTTACCAACTGCAGAGCATGCTTCACACATGCCAACCACACACGCAACAAAATTGACTACACACCTGCTCTTCCAAATTGGTTTGGCCATGGAATAATTTTATATAGGACAGCATGACTAAGCATGTGTCTGAATCACATTGGACTAAGTTATGACCATGGATCACTACAAAAAATCTCAATTAGATCATAAAAAAAAAAAAATTATAGATGGCAACACAATCTTTATCTAATGCACAAACAAGATTCTCATTTTTTCCCCAAACATGACTCACCCAATAAGCTAAGTACTAAGTCAATTTGACAAAACAATCCCTCTAAGCTAGCAAAAATACCACAATTCAGCCACATCCAACATTTCTCAATGAGGTCCCAATGTGGAGAATTGGTAAAGCCCAGCTCCAACTAAAACCTCAAGTTACTTCTCCAAATATAGTTCTCACACTAGTGATTGCCCATTCAACTTCTACGTCTTTTGTACCTTTTATTTTCTACCAGTCTTTGAAAAATGCTGTCGTGTATGAAATGAAGAGGCTGTTACATTGAATTCAAGCTCAATGGTAGTGAAAGAGATGCACCTATGCGAGTCCACAGTTTGACAAATAAATGAAAGTACAGCTGTGACCACCGAATGTTAACAGGGGAGATCCAACATATCAAAGCCGCTTCCAGTGTCTCTTAAGCACATGCATAAAAATGTGCAACTGGAAGCCTAACACTGCCAATTTGGGATATTTCAAGGATTGCCTAGATGCATTTTAGACTTAAATCCTAGGAAGGCTTATTTTTTTTCCCTATTTTTTGAATGATTAGTTTTATATCAGTTTACTTTTATAGAACCCTAAAACATCAATGAAACAAATTCACTACAAAACCTAACAAACTAGGAATCTCAACCCATCCCTACAAATCTCTTCCAACCTCCCTATACTCCAATCCAACTTTGTAGATAGCTTCTAGAGCAGCCTACTTCTCCTTTCCACTAATCACCCTTCTCTAGGTTTGTCACAACTGACCATACAAAAGTTACATAAACCATGGATCTTAAACGGTTGGGACCCACTCAATCCAAAGTAGATGCATGTATTGAAAGCCTAGGCTGTAAAAGGGAAAATGTTGTTAGGACTACAGGGAAGAAAGGAAAGGTAGAGAGAAGATGGGAAAGAGGGTAGATAAGGGAATACCTCCTAGTAAAGTGACCCAAAATGAAAACGTAATACATGAGTTGTAAGGGGAATGAAACTCTATCAATAGCGACTACAAATTCCAATCCTCCCTGTGACAACCATGCATCCAATTGGGTCCCGCAAAAGTAGACACTATTAGCAAAATAGAACAAATGAACATAACCTAAAAGAAATAACAAGATACCATCCTTTCTAGGTTTCTTAGAGAGAGGGAGAGAGAGAACTGTCAGACATTCTTAGAATGATGATATCACAATCACGACATTTCCACTCATCGATTGGTTGGAGTTTTTCACATGCCTGGGGATCTAATATGGTGGTATGGGTTTGGCCACTACAAATATGTGCACATCAAATGATACCAATGCTGCATTTGCAGCTTTTCATAAATGCAGAGAGAAGTAATGGTCACAGGACCTAAAAGCCTTTCCAACTCTTAAACTATGAAGTGAATTCCAAGTGACAAGCTGCCTCTCTCCCTTCCCTCAACTTAGAATCTCCCATTTTCTAACATATTTGCTCCTAATCCAGTGCCTTCTGAATGCTTGGAGTAAAATCTCTACTTTTCTGAATATTAAATATTCTGATCTCTTGAGATTCATAGTAGTCAAACATACAATAAGACAAGTCCATATCATCACAATACATCACTATCACTAACAGACAAGCGAAAACCATAACAATCAACATGTCAATTTCATATTGCAAGGAAAAGTAAAGTAGGGGGGTGATGTGGTGCAGGAGAAGAGAGGTACTCACATAGGTATTCAACTGGCGGACAAAGCTGGAGAAATTGTTGTGCTTGAAATACTTAGGAAGAAGGTCCCTTGCAAACTCCTCCGGCTTCCAGACAACAAAGCTGTTGTTGGTAGGACTCCACGACACAGTGTCATTTGTTGAAGGATCATCGACCATGTCGTATGTCTTGCTGAGGAACGGCGGCGGACCATTTGCCACTGCATTCGGGTTCGGAACTGGGTTTCCATGGCCTCCGTCCATATCAATCCGATCCAATATCAAATCACAGGCATCGATCCACTCCGTTCCAATTAAATCAAACAAAAGAAAAAAAAAAAAGAAGGAATCAAACCGATTCTAGATAAACTTCTCAGTTTTTACTCTCTCTTTTCCTTTTTTTTTTGCTGAGATTATGGAATGGAAAAGGTTTTAAGTTTTAAGCGGTGGAAAAATAGCAGAAGAGGAAGGGAAGAAGAATGGACCATTGAAATAACAGGAATCAAAGGATAGAGGCATTGATTGGGAGATTTGTTTGATTGATTGTAAAATGGAGGGGAACAGAAGAAACCCTAGGATGCGGGAAAGGGAGTCGTAGTGTCGTACAGATTCCTGAGTGGGATTTTTGAGAGGAAAAAAAAAAAAAAAGAAGAAAAAGGAGAAGAAACGACGACGGGAACGAACTGGCGCGGAGAAATGCGAGGACCAAAAGCACCGTTAGGTTTTGTGTGAGGTGAGCAACGAAATGGAACTCTTAGTTTGCGAAAATATCGGATATGCCACTGAGAGGTAAGCACCTGCTCACTGCATTTGGTGGATGAATTCATGAAAGTGGGTAGCCTGGCACTGCGTTTGGTCGGTGAATTCATGAAAGTGGGTAGACTGGCTCGTTTGGACGAAGGGAAGCTTCTTCACTGGTTTTCCTTCTGCATGTTTTCCCTTCCACTGGGGTTTCTCCAGGCGACGATTTTTGTGTGTTTGGTTGATAATCTTAGGAGCAAATGTACAGAGGAAAAATTCTTTCTCCCCCAGAAATGACGATGCTTATTAAGACAAATAAAATTTAAAATATATTAAAGCCATATAATGTAAATAATTATAATTTTAATATAAATATATTTATAAAATAATATTTCTCGTAACAATATATCTTATAATAATATTATATAAATTCTATAGGTTTTATTCAATAACTTAAAATAAAATTTTGACACTTTCTTAATACAAAATCAATATAAAGATTCATAACTACAATTAAAATGAAGTTTCAACACTTGCTTCGCACTGGTAAAATACCAGAGAAAAAAAATTCACATGTAAAATTATTTTTTTCTTATCAAATATTTATATAAAAGAAGTTAAAAAAAAGAGTCTGAACCTTGTATGGTTGGTAGGGCGACATTTGGGTTGAATGGGTCGGGTTCTTTAAAATCCAACTCAATTCGAGTTGATATTTATTGAATTCGATCAGAACTGAACTCTAATCTAAATTATCTCAGATTCTGATCTAAGCCACATTTTAAATCTATTTTAGTCGAATCGGATTAGGTTAGGTCGGTTTGGATTAGGTTAATTTTAAAATCTTCAATTCGACTCGACTCGAATTCCATACGAGGTTTTATCTTCTTAACTCGGTCTAACCTGTTTATCCGAAATTCTCAACTTGACATGCATCATTTCTCAGGTTGAGTCATGCGGGTCGATCAAAATCCAACCTGAGTTACATCCTTTGGTTGGATTCAACTTGAACATAATTGAAAATTTTGGCTTTGATTTAGGTTGGATTTGACCTTTCTCGAGAATTCATGACCGAGAAGAAGGTTACAACTTAGAAGCAAAATTTGGAACAGTTTAAGATGCTATTTTTATTTTTTTTCTATGAATGACGCTGTCGCTTTCAATTTGAAGTTTCTACATCCCAAAAAAGGAATATACCGGGGTTTCTTCTCTTTCGACAGTGGCAGAATGGTAATTAGCCGCCTTAAATAACATGCTTCAAAATATCGTTTGAAGTTTAAGATTTTTTTTTAAGCCGCTTATTAAGACACCAGTTTTTTTTTTTCTCACTGTAAACGAGTTTTCAGATTTTAAGAGGAAATTATCATTTTATTCTTTTACTAAAAATCGTTACCATTTTTGAGATCTTTCGAAGGATACCTTTAAGTCTTATTTTTGAATCCTTAGAAGGATCATGTTCGAAGGGTCCTTCAATGATCAGCCACATTTCAAATAAAATTATTCGAAGGAGGAAACTCATCCTTGGAATGAATTATTACATTAATATTCAATTTAAATTTTATTTAAAATTTTAAAGTTATTTTTTAAGCACTATATATTTCTAAAATTTATTAAATTGAATATTCGGACTAATTAGAATAATCTGATAAAAATAATTTAAGACTTTAAAGTCTTTTGACACTCCTAAATATTTAAAACACATATTTTACAAATAAGAGTATCCTTAGGGTGTGATGAAAACACATTTAGAAGTTTCAAAAGATCTTGAAGTCTTAAAGTATTTTTATCAGGTTATCGTAATTAGTCCGGATATTCAATTTGAGAAATTTTGGAAATACACAGTGCTTAAAAAATAACTTTAAAATTTTAAAGGAGATTTTATTATTTAATACACTATGCACGATAATTTTTTAAGCACTGCGTATTTCCAAAATTTCTCAAATTAAATATCCGGACTAATTATGATAACGTAATAAAAATACTTTAAAACTTTAAGGTCTTTTGACATTTCTAAATGTGTTTTCATTACACCTTAAGGATATCCTTATTTGTAAAATACTGTGTTTTAAATATTTAAGAGTATCAAAAGACCTTAAAGTCTTAAAGTATTTTTATTATATTATCGTAATTAGTCTGGATATTTAATTTAAAATTTTTTGGAAATACACAGTACTTAAAAAATAATTTTAAAATTTTAAAAGACATTTTACTGTTTAATTTTTTTTAACTGATGTGTCACTGTAGCCACAACATTTCATACATTTCATTCGAAGGATCTTATGATCGCTAAAAGGTTTCGACTGTACCGTGAAAATCTCTGAAGGATAAAATGCAAGAGGGTAAAATGGTAATTTCTTGAAAATTTACCTTTTTTTCTCACATTTTTACTGTAAAAAATCATTTGATGATAATATTATCCAATTATAGTTATTTTTATTTGTTATCAATTATATATATATATATATATTTATCTATTTAAGCTCATAAACTTTTTCATACCACTCAAATCCTGAATACTTTTTATTTATTTTAAGTGTCACTTTCATTTATATATTTAACTATAATATTTTTAATTAAATTTAAATATTATAAATTTTAGATTTTTTAATATTAGCATAACAAAATTTAAAGTTTAAAAATACTTTAGTATTAATATTAGCCGATGATATCCTGAAAAATATTATAATATTATTTTAATATATCAATTATAAACAACTAGTTTTTCAACTCTATGAAGTATAGTTGTCATTTTTATCTGTGAAATAAAATGCTTCCGTGTTTTTCGTTGTTTTGACATTTTGACAAAATTTTCTAATTTAAAAAAAAATTGTATAAAAATAGTTTTACAAAATAGAAAATGAAATTGCAGAAATGGAAAAATAATATTTATAAATTGAAAATAATAAAATAGTAATTTATATTTTTAATATAAACAATTTAAAAATAAATTACTAATAAACTAAGAATAAAAACTGATTAAATTAAAAAAATGTATATATTTATCCGAAACGGATAAGAAAAATTTCGAAGTACGTTTGGCTTCGAATTTGTAATATGCTAGAAAGTGCCTCTCCTAGTGACCTGACTCCACCTGTCACTCACCGGGTCACTGCTCACTACCCGATTACCCGACACTTATGGCCTTATCCAAATGTTTAAACTTTAAAGTAACACCGTTCACAAACACCCTCTCTCTCTACGGTCTCTGTTGCTACCAAAGAGAAGGGGAAGAAGAAGAATTAAATCATGCTAATTACAGCTTTGGATAGCGTATGCATGGCAGCAAATTCATGGAAAATGCTTAAAATCGAGAGCCCATTTCATTGCGGAACTTCTTTTCTCGGTAGATTTGGTTGCCATTCCAGCAATGTCTCGAAGCAGCAGAGCCCCCATGGCTTCAGGTTTCCATCGTTAAAAGCGAGTTTGATTTTGGACCCAGACGACTTTGAGGTTGGGAAGTTTATCGGAAGCTACGGATTCATGAACATAACCAGGTTAATCTTTCTCCTCCACTCCCCCGCTCCTTCATCTTTTGGCTAGTTTTTTCACTGATTAATGATGGGTAAGGATTTTATTTGCCAAATGTCTATTTTAGAGGAAGCATGTGACGTGTTTGTAAGGCACAAAACCAAACTAAACTGGAGGACATACTCTTTAGACTGACTGATACAAAAAATTTAGGTGTCCGGCATTTTTATCGATCTACAGTCATAGGATACATGTAAGTATGTAACTAGCTAATTAGAGGGCTTCTTCTTTAACCAATTGCTCTATTTTTAAAACAACATGAGAATTTGAGTAGTTCTCTGTGGCATTTGTCACATGCAGTTTCACTCGTTAATGACTTTAGTATCTCTCATTGAGTGTGATTTGGTAGTCTTTTGAGTAAAGTGTATAAAAGCCTTCTGAGCTAGTGGACATATTATCTCGGATTTGGATGGCCAAAAAACATTTAGATGTATGGAAAGGGTAGTGAAGTAGTGATGGTACAGAAGTGGAGTCCTCCTGATAATGAAGAATTCAAGCTTAAGTTTGATAGGTCAGCCCTCACGTGGATTCAAACAAATAGGGTGGCATTGTGCGGTCATCAGAGATTGGAAAGGGCCGGTTCATGGAGCCCACCCTTGACTGTAACAATCCAGTGCATGCTGAAATGTTAGCTCTCCCTCAAGGTACTGAGCTGTGCATCAAACTCCAGGCCTGACATGTGATCCCTGAGGGAGACTTGGAGTACATCCTTTTTAACGTCTGAGAGGAGAAAAAAGCCCATCTATCTTGGGATCTCAAATCAATTTGGGGTAGGATTCTTAAAGAACTGAACAAAGTTCCCCGATGCCGATTTCTCAAGTGCACGAAGCTCTGCAAATGCGGTGGCAGATGCTTTGGCGAAGATTCATCCTGACTTTCTTTGTATGGGATGTATTAACATACCATTTTCAAAAAAATTGAAACTGAAATTTGAAATTGGTGCCTTTTTAGCAAAACCCATATTTTTTTTTTTTATTTTTAAAGTTTGGAGCTAAATTCAAATTTTAAAATTGGAGGTAAATTCTCTACAATTTAAAATTTTATTTTATTTGGTAATTTTTTATCCCAGGGTGGAATTGAAAGAAAAAATGGATGGGATGTATGATCTATAAATATCCTCTGAACTCGCCATTTTCCCCAAGTCTTCCATTGCTTGGGAGCCCCTTCTTGCCTAGTGCTAGAGAAGGGAAAAAAATAAAAATATTTTATAATAATAATAAAAGAAAAAAGAAAGCAAAGAAAGAAGAAGAAAATGAGAAGAAACTAAAGAGGGATTACAGAGTCAACTACTCTCTCCTTTAATGGGTTTCGTCGAAACTGAAGTTGGATTATCGTAAATCTTTTAGAATTCAAGTTTCTTGACTGTTTCAAAGAGAAACTGAGAAAACAGTCGTAGACTTGACCGTTTGGGAGAGGGATACCGGGAAAACGATTGTAGACATTGAAGTCTGCAATTTGACTCGTCGTTTTTCGTCTATAATAGACGAGCTGATGATTGAACGGGTACAGGAAAACAACAGTGCCTTCTCTTTTTCTCGTTCTAAATTTTCAATCTTTCTCAATTTGTTTTGGGTATTCGATTATCTTTTTATTGGGGTGCAAACCAGTGAATAGAAGTAAGAACATTGGATCCTAGAGACAATTTTCAGAGAGCCCACCTGCATATAGTGAGGAAATTACCGTTTAAAAGACAGTATTGTGGCAGTACAACTTGCCCGTTCTTTATTCTTAATTAGTATTTGCTGCTCATTATAATTTCCACAACATGTATGAGATCCTCATCAGTATCCAGAGAGAAGTAATTGGTGACATAGAAGACTTGGATCAATAAAGGTTCTTGTTCGTGTGTTTTAGGAAAGTAGGGGTCCTTGTAGGACTTTCGAATTCGATGTAGCAGTTTGTTAGTGTGTCATGTAGGGCTTCTTTGTCTGGTCCAGTCAGTGTGCCTGTCATGTTGTTGTAAGGGCGATTGGAAAATTTAATGAGGGAAAAATGAAGGTTTTTCTCACTCATCAAGATAATGCTTTGTTCATTTTCAATGAAAATAAATATTTTGACGTAAGCAATAACAATGTTGGGCTTCCATCTGGCACTTGTTGAATGGCATGAAGCAAACCCAAATATAATTTTTTCTATGAAATCGTCAGAGTATAGACGAACAACCTCTAAGGAATTCTGGCCTACTAAACAGGCCCTATAATTTGCAAAATGAAACCACAGGTCCTTACGTGCAAGTCGAACTGCCTATTTGGAATGATACTTTACTTGAGTGGAACAGCACGATACAAATGTTTCTATCCACTTATTTTGCATAGGCAAAGAAAATACAAATGCTTTCTATTGTTTCCAATTGATGTCCACTAATGGTAATTATTTTGAAGCTTATTAAGAATGTTCATCTCATCATGCACTTTAGAAGAAATAAAATGTGGTTAAATTGAGAATTGTGATAATACCAATATGAATCATAATCTGATGATTAGTGGGCTGAGAGTTTATTTTTAAAGGAAGCTTTGTTGCAAGATTTATATCGTATGCTAGAACTTACAACATAAAATACTAAGCTATGCATTTCTTTTAAAGTTCTCTGCTTTCAATATTTTAACGTTGCATTATATTCATAGCATGAAATATCAAAATTTGCAGCACTTGTTGCCTTGCATTTACAAAGTTACCAATTTGAGAGACTGAAACATTGCAATTATCATGGTTCTAGATTTGCCCAAACTCGCCGAATGTAAGTTAGGGACGTGCTTTTAGTGACCCTTTTGCAGTACGGAGTATGTAGTTTGCTTTCTGTTGTGTAGTTTTTTTTTTAATTCTATACATACATTTGTGACAAGAACCTGTAGCACAGTTGTTGCAACCATAAATGTTGTAGGTTCAATCATGTCATCATCTTAAAAAAGGAAAACATTGATGCATCTGCGAAATTTGATATTTATTAATTAATTTCTTGTTTTTGGCTTATTTAGCTTGAAATTCTCAACTGCCTGCAGCTATTCGTCATTTCAATCAGGTGGTCTTTCTAGTGCCGGGAGATTTGACGAATCATATCTTGGAGATTCATCAGGAGACATTGAACAATTAAGAGTCCAAAATGTAGGAGAAGGCAATGTTAAGATCAGGTACATTCCCAACCGCATAAGTCTTTTCACAATTTTGTTACCCTATTTTTGCTGATATATTTTCTGCAGTCTTATTGTAGGCTTTATGAAGGCAGAGTAGCTCAAGGTCCGTTAAGAGGAACTAGAGTTATATTTAAGGTATCTTGCCCATGATCTTTCTTCAACTCATGGGTAGAAAAAATGGCTGATATGATACGATACATTATGTATCATTCGTACAGTTATAAATACAGTCAATATTGTTGTATTGTATGGGCCCGTATCGGCCATTCACAGTTTTTATAAAATTTCCATTTTGACTGTTTTTTTCTTTTGCATTTATTATTTTCATCATTTTTTTGAATTTTTGCTCCAAGATAATCTAGATTTTTCCGTTTTTTTTTTAAATAATTTAATGAAATGATATTGAGTTTTATGGAATTTAATGGAGATATCTTAAAGTGATTGGTATAGTTTGTAAGGTGTTTGTGCGATTTTCTTAGTTTTTTTTTTTTCAAAGAATTCCCATTTTGGGCCTTATTGTGGAAAAAATATAATGAAATGATAAACAAATGTCTTTGAAATTAAATGATGAGCTCTTTATGTGATTGATATAATTTGTAGAGGTGTTTTTGTGATTTTTCTAAGTTTTCAATATTTCATGAAATTTAGATTTTTTTTTTAAATAATCATGAATGTAATAGAAGATACATGCCATTATGGACACTAGAGAATGTGAATTTCATATCAGGTGTTTCCTCATATTGGTTTTCCATTTTCGTAAAATTTTGGACATTTTTCAATTATATAGGACATACTTCATTCTTATTAAAATTTCAGATCTTAAGGGTCTAATACTCTACGAGAAAGACCTTTTTTAAACCAAAATATTCTCACACTAGGTTTTTCATTTTTCGTATTTTCTATAATTTTTTCTAAAGAAAAAGACAGTGTACTGGCCCAAAAATGCCTGTAACAATACGTATCAGCCAGGGGTTTAAAATTCGGTATTGGCCGATATATCTACCGATATCTCGTTATCGGTCGATATTTTTCTCTTATTTTTTTATTTTTTAAAAGTGTATGAATATTGGCCGATATCGCTGATATATATCGGATATCGGCCGATATCTCGACCCCTGGTATCAACAATATGCTATATCAGCCAATATGTATCAGATAGAGTTTTTTAAATACCTGCTTTAATGTACTAGTTTCTTAGACTCTGTTTGAAGTAAATGAAAATATTTAGGAGGCATACTGTAAGAGGAATCATGATCATAACTTGTTATTACAGCACAGAAGTTCAGTTCGGCCTGTTTGGTACTGCCCAAATTGGGTTTAGTTTGGTTTTTTTAGCAGAAATCATCTGCTTGGCCTTTAAAGAGTGGTGTGCCATGCAAACTTATTTAATCAAGATTCCCTTTATAGTGCTTTTTCCCCCAGACCCAAATTGATGGTTAAATTTTAGGGGTGCATTATAGTTTACAGTCAATAGACTACCATCACAATGAGAAAACAAATATACAAAGATGTATGTACTTTGTCATCTCAGTACATATTTTTGAAAGATGATTATATAGTATAGTTATTTTTGTTCCAAATACTGCTATTCGATAGTAAGTACGTAAATATGTATTTTCTTATGCTTGTCAACTTATTTATAATTTGGATGATTATAAATCCTTTTGTCAATTTGGTTTGCTGCTACTGATTGATTTTGTAGCTTCACGAATGACAATCTTAGATCATACTCTCTAATGAATTTATGAACTTCATTATTCTTGCTAAGATTTGTTAAGCTGTGAAGGTATATCCGGGGCAGCGTGCTGGTGGTATTGAGGCAGATATGATGGCCGCAAATGAACTGAATGCTCATGTTTTCCTTCAAGTGAGCAAACTTATACAATATCCTCATCACAAAGTGCTTTTCACATGTACTATGAATTCTGTCTTCAAAATACAGTTCATTATATATATGAGATGCATAAGTTTGCCATATTTATGTGGAGATAATGCAAGGAGGGTTGTCACATTACCTGCACTATGATTATCTGACATATGGGCTATTGATCAGCTCAGAACATACCCTGAACCTGAATATGCTGGTCCACCATTGGTCGGACTGCACCATCCATATGCTAAATATGGAATACTGGTATGTTTGGCCATCCGTTTTCTTTAAAACATTTGTGGTCACAAGTGGACTTGCCTGATTTAAGCCAACACTAGATGGAAGGAAAAATGGCTGATGATGATGATGATGATGAAGATAACAGAAGCATGTTCATAGTAGGTGCCATCTATAATCTCCTTGATCTTGCACAAGTATGCTAAGTTGGCAAATGTGTAGAAGAGATCCTCTTTTGACCTTGCACAAAGTGTCCCGATTTCGCAATGTGCTGCAGAGATTCTCATTGTTCTTTTTTTTTAATGAATTTCTTCAAATCTGTATTCACTTATTGATGAAATCCTCCACATCCACTGCAGGGTGATCCCGAAGACATTTGTCAAAATATTCAGATACTATTAGGTGGTTTTGAGACAAAAACTGGAGAGCAGGTAATTTCAACAATTGGCTTTAAAGTGTTCTTTTGTCTTTCTTGAGTAAATCCTATTGAAATATACTCTCCTCTACAGTGGCTTGCTTTTCGTAACAATGGCCAATATAGTGCAGCAGGCTATGCAAAAGCAAAAAGCGAAGCAATATCGAAGGACCGTGCTCTAGGAGAACCAAAATTCTGGAATCCTTTTGAGTGGGAACAAAAGATAAAACGCAGACGGATCTTTGTTGTCAAGCTCCTTTGTGGAGCTATAAATGGCTTAGCTTACATGCACAAACGGGAAAGATTGCATCAGAGTCTAGGACCTGCTTCTGTTGTTCTCAAGTATGGCAGTGCTTTGGAAATTTAGATATCATGTTTTTCTCTTTTCTATCTTTGATGCTTGCTTTACCCTTCTTGCAATATTTTTAATATTCTGTCCCAATACTGACAGCACCATGGCAGAGCGAGAAGCACGTTACCTAGTTGCACAGCTCCGTGATTTAGCCTTTTCAGTTGATATAAGGTATAAATCTCTCTCTCTCTCTCTCTCTCTCTCTCTCTGTGTGTGTGTTGTGTGCGCTCATGCGTGTATGCTTGTGTGTGCATGTGCATGTGCACATGTTTCTGTGTGTGTGCATATGTGTGAGTGCATGCATGCTTGCTTGTGTCACCTGTTCACCTCCTCTCATAATGGAACCAAATAACAACAACAAATTGATCATTTTAAGATTAAGTAGTTTGACTAAAACTCCTCAGCTATATTGCATTTACTGCAGGAAACATTGTCTTGACTGTAGGTTGTCTGGCTTCACATCCATGTTTGACTAGCTGCTGTTCATGTTTGCATTAGTGGCTTTATTGAACCTAGGACTTGTTTTGTATTGTAACGCCCCGCCCTTTTCACTCTAATTTTCAGAGTATATATTTTTTTTAAAATATAATAATCAAGTGATCGGGGCGGAGTGTCACGACGCGAGTTAAGTTCGGATCTCTAAATCCGACCCTTAACTGGCCAAGCCCATGTGCGTATGAACTAAGTCCATAAAACTGATCCGCACATGGTACATATATAACTTGCGGAATTAACTTAGTCTAAATCTAACTGAGGTTATAATAGAACCTATGACTATTCCAGTTTTCCATTCTTAGATAGCAAAGTACATAACTTATTCTCCAAACTTACTAATTAATCTTAACTAATCGTTTAATCAAATCATCCAACTTAAAACAAACCATAGCATCTATCTTGACTACTTATTACAAGCCAACATAACTAATTACCAAATTACATTGTCCAAATATATCAAATATCAAGTCCATAAAATAGTCCATTCATAATCCATTCCAATCATTCAAACCGCCCAAGTTTCCGTGCTTGGTCCTCTTCTCGATCCACGTTTTTCCCTTTCCCTGCATCATCCACTAAGGGTATAGATAGGGCGTTAGATCAACGCGCCCAGTAGTGTTTCCGAATAGGGCTACCACATGGTTAGTCAAAAACATGCAAGTAATATAATAATAAAACATGTGTGACAAAATCCCATAAAATATGCTATGTATGAAATGAACATGTAATGAGTCCCACCCATCACCATTCATCATAGCCATCACTTGACGGGATTCTCATCGTCAAGGTAACCCACAGTGGTCTTTCGGACGCCCCGACGGAGTGTGGCCTCCGGATTCCTCCTGATGGGATTCTCATCATCAGGGTACCCCACAGTGGTCTTTCGGACGCCCCGACGGAGTGTGGCCTCCGGTTACAACACCATCATCCCATGCCATGCATGAGATGTATATGCAAACATGTCATTTAGAAACATAACTTTACAATCATATAGGATATCAAAATCAACATAAAACAGCATATGGAATAGTGGTTACAATAAAGGTAGGAAACCTACACTTGTTTACTTTGGTCGACCCTTCCTTTGAACCGTCTTCCGATCACAGCTTGTACACCGTTCTAGAAATCCCAAAACCTTATTTACATAACAGCAAGTTAAGCATTCATTCATGTGATTCTAACTTAGTCTAAGTCCCAAAAATCCACTTAAACTTCTATGTCCTATCTTAGCATAAAACCCCATAGTTTTGGTCCTTTTAAACATGTTTTTGGTCTCTTTTAGACATAGGATAACAGTATAATGTTATCATGTTTTTACCTTTCAAAACCACCCAAGAAGCCCATCACTTTGTGTGATTTCCATTTTGTAAAACTCAATCCAAATATCCACATAACAGTCCATGGGGTTCGGCCATACATATGGCCGAACCCTATGGTTCTTGGTGTAATTAATCCAACCATTGTCCATGGTTTTAATCCATAATTTAACCATAGTATTAATATGGTTCAGCCAAGCCCTAGTTACCTAAAAAAAAAAAAGTAAACTTATCTTCACTTTAAATCCTTTAAAATCTCACAAAACCATTTAATACTTCCATGAAATGTCATACCATTTCATGGGGTTCGGCCCACCCAATTGGTTGAACCTCATGGCCTATGGTTTAGATCCATTTATCCATTTATAAACTTAGTTTATTCTTAAATCAAAGCACATTATGTTTACATAAAAATCCATCCTACACTTGACCCAAATAACCATAAAAAAACAGTCCATGGGGTTAGGTCATACATATGGCCGAACCCCAAGGTTTCCTTGATGTAAATCTTCTTAACCTACTTACTGATTTTTGGCCACAAAATGACCCATTCATATATAAAATTTACCATGTTTTGACGTGATTTTTGTCCTTTAAAAACATCAAACTTAATCCACTTTTATCATCATAATCCCATGTTTAAACCATTGATGGATCTGGCCATACGATGGCCAGATCTCATTTTTTTAACCAATCTATTAAACAAGGGTTCAAAATGCACTTACGAACACCGCGTCTCTCCTTCGGTTCTTTTGACTCCTTTCTTGACCCTTTATTTCCTCGACTTCTCCTTCTCTCTTACTGTTCTTTGGGCTGAGACTGACCTTGCTGCAATCTCCTTGGAATACTTCAGCCAGATGACATGGATTTGAGGGAGAAAGAGAGAGAAAGGAAACTTTGATCTTAAACCTTGGTGCCAACTCCTTTTGCTCAAAGTGTGCTTTTGTCTTGGTGAAAGAAATCAACCAAGGACTGATTGCAAATCAGTAACCAGCTGCTGTTCTTGCTTTTGGAATGTAGAAGACAGCAAAGAGATAGAGAGATAGAGATAGAAAATTGAACCTCTTTTGGCTACTTAAATTCAGCCCAAACTTGCCTCACATGTAACTCCCATATTAACCCCAAGTCCTTTATGCTTACTTGGGGGTTTCATCTATGCAATGAAACCTCCCCAAGCTCTCCAACGTCTCCCATGCTGGTATTTGTGTAACCTCTCCTTTTCTTCCTCCTCTCATTATCATCTTACATGGGGGTTTCATCTATAAATGAAACCTTACCCCCCCCCTCCAAAGTGTAGTCTTATTATATTTGAATTTTAAAAGTCAAAACCTCATTTGTAACTCTATAATACAGCAGCTCCATTCAGCTCATTTGATCCTCATCAATGTCCCATTTGAGAGTTTCATTCTTGAAATGAAACTCCCCTCCTCCAAGTGTGAACACACTTTGTAACTCCCATTGGTTTTAATATCTATCTTGGAGTTTCAACTTTTAAATAAAACTCTCCATGTTCCAATGACTAGCCCCTTGGTTAACCTTGTATTTGTAACTCTCAAAACAGCCACCCCACTTATCTCTTTAGTAGATGTTACATGCATGAAAAGCCTCATGCAACCAACATGTAAAACATTTGAAATTGAGTCACAACTCTCATGTAACTTAATAAATTCAACTCATAAGTTTTGTTCAACTAAACTCCACCATTCATTTCAATTCAAACCAAACTCAATTAATGAAAACTTAAATCAAATAAGTTTTGAGTTCACTCCATGATCAATCATGACATACATGACCCATTGGGTCCCATTTGGGTCCTTTGACCCATTTAACCTCTTTGACCCAAATAAATGTACCTTGCCCATTTAACTTAATTTAAACCTTATACAAGTACATTGAGCAATGGGTCCCACCATTTTTCTCATCTATGATCATAACCCTTCAATTTATAAATCCAAGGGCATTTTCGTAAATATTGATATATTGAAAAATCTAGGGTATTACATGTATTGAACACAATAATATCATAAGGCAAAATGACTGGCACATTTTGATTATTTTATTGATTGTTCTCTCTCAGAGAAACAGCAGGACAGCTTGCTCTAGTCTTTCACTGTTAGTTGTGTATTCTAGGCTCATATAGGCCTATCTCCCACAGTTTTATAGTGATGTTTCTTCTTTTGTAGTCGATTTTAGTGTTTGTCTTGGGTTGGAGTGACTAACCCTAGATTTTGGAGCAAATTTCTTTCATTTATGTTGTGGGTTATGGTTCTTTTCAACACTAGCCTACTCACTAATTTAATAACTTATTGGCCTTGTCCTTACCTGAACATGAAGAATGAAAAAGACACCAATGAGATGTTTTATTTCTTCAATTTAATCTAACCGACACCAATGCTATTGAGATTGCAGTTGCCTATTTGATGGTACAAAACCAATCCCCTTTAGGTACCTATCCTCACACCAAGAATTACCCAAGTTAAAACCTTTAAGCCAAGCAAAGACCAGCTTCAGTGGACAGGCTTCAAGTCATGTAAAGATGATTTTTTATTTAAGTTGTGATGTCTTTAAGTCTATTGCTTAGTGTAGCTTGTATTTTCTGCTAATTGCTTGCATTCAGGTTATCATTCAAGTATTTGTAGATTCATAGATATGAGGTAAAAAAGACTAATTTATGTTTTTGCCTGGGTCTTAGGTATTCATCCTCAGAGTCAAGTTCTGGAGCATTGTCTGAGGGACTATGGCGCAGGGCAACTGCAGCTGGTGCTTTTACTCCTATGGAGAAGAGAGCGTTTGGAATATCCGATGATATGTGGGTGATATTTCAGCTGGACTCACTTCCTTTTTGTGTGAATATTTCTCTAAGTCTTGCTTATGTTGCCAAACATGGAAATATTGATTCCTGCACTAACTATTTTAACTCAAATACACTGAGAAAATATGATAGAACTAACAGTGTTTTAATGAAAGAACAAAATAGGATTAATGACGATGAGAAGAAATCACTGACTCAGGTTTGTGACAATGTCTCTGTCTTAAAGACAGATTTCACCCCGTTGGATTTCATCCAAGTGTTACTAGGTATCAAGTGATCTTTCTTAGGATTCAAGAGTTGTATCCTCAAGAAAGGCACCTCCCTCAATGCTGGGCAAGGTGATAGAATTAAGTTTTGGAATGATTCTTGGTGTGATAGCTCTATTTTGGTTTCTCAGTTTCCTTCTTTCTACCGCCTCTCTCTTGGGCCGCATGGGACCATATCAGATTTCTACTCCATTATTAGTGAGCGAGTCGTGTGGGATATTCCTCTTCGTCGTAACCTTTCCAACGCCGAAGCTAATACCTTCTCGGATCTCCTTCGCTCCATTTCTTCCTATAGGATACGTACTTCTGTTTAGGACAGTCTTCTTTGGTCGCCGGACACAAATGATTTGTTCTCAATCAAGTCTTTACACTTGGAATTTTTTGCCAGCTGGAACTGCTACTGTTAATCCCAAGATTTGGTCATCTAAAGCTCCTCCAAGGGTAATTAGTTTCCTTTGAGCTGCAGGTTTGAGGAAAATCTTGACTCAAGACAACCTGCGAAAAAGAAGAAGAACATTAGTGAGTGTCTATCCTTTTTGTCTTCATGCCTCTAAAGAGTCGAATTCATCTTCCCATTCACTCTCTCTTCTCTTCTGAAGTTTGGTACTCGGTTTTAAACCAGTTTGGTGTGATCTAGGTTATGCCTTCATCGATTGTCTTTCGCTTCAGACATTGCTTCCATCTCGACTAAGTGCTCTTCCTTGTGGCAATTATCTTTATTTGCCACTATTTGGAGCCTTTGGTGGGAACGCAATAATAGGCTTTTCAAACGTACTAGTGAGTCCAGTGTGACACTTGGAAGACGTGCTCTCACCAAGTGTGCATCATGGGTTGTTTCTTTACAGGAATTCAGGAACATATCTATGTCATACATTTTGCATGGCCTAAACCCTACAACATCATGCTGTAAATCAGGCTGCAACGAAGCATTACAGCCATGGTTTCCTTAAAAAAAAGTTGACTTCAATCACTTACACATCAGCTGTAATTTTACAGCCAAGCAAATGTACTTACATACCTTAAAATTCTAAATTAAAATCTGTTTTACAAATTTTAAACATTTACTTGCAATCTTTATACAGATATGAAGCAGGTCTTCTTTTTGCATACCTGGCTTTTGTTCCATTTTGTGAAGCTGGTACCATGGATGGCCTCTCACTGCAAGTAAGCTTTACCTTGATTTTTTTCGGAAAATATATATGTATGACCCGTTGACTCTCCAACCCAAGAATGTAAGAAAGCATAATGCCTAGAGTTTGTAAATGGCGAACCCATGGCCTGATGGGGTCCAGATCAATCTGGTGGGAAATCCTGATCAACCATTTGGATATTTTTGTTGCATGTGGATTGCATTTATAACTTCCAACTTGCAGATGGTTGATCAAATGGTAAAAGATTGTCCAATCTGGTTACTTTCGGAGCATGGTCTATTTGTGGTGGGGATCATCAGATCAAGCAGCCCGACATGTACAAACTAAAGTTCTGTAGATACAGTGCATGTCCTGGTTGAGGGTTATATAATTTATGTTGTTTCGTACTGTTCTTATCCCAAAGTTCTTGAACTGCATGCGATGTTCAATCAGTGAACACAATAGTCATTGCCTCCACTGCCTAATTATTTTTATGGGAATTTTCAGCGGCTTTTTGAGAGCACATTCAGGCTTGACCTTGAAGCTGCAAGAGAGTATGTACTCTTCTCATACTTGTGAAGAGCCTTTTTTATATACTAATAATCATATTTCATGTATTCTGACTTCGGAGGCTGATCAGTTGCTTGTCATGGGACTCTCTTTTTATTACTCATTATTTTCTATTGGGTTTTCTTTTCTTTCTTCTGAGGTTTCTCTGATTTTTCTCAAATTGGAACCGTCCTTTATATTTGTTCTCTTTTTAATCTCACTGACATTTCTTAAAAGTGAGAAGATACCTCTAGCACTTCCTCGATGAATGTGTCGACATTTGAGATTTGCAGTCTTCCATTAACATGTAGCGAGCAACTTCAGATAATGGTCATTTGTATTCCTATGTCCTGCTTCTTGTGTCAAGGATATGTTACTGGGCCTGAGAGAATACCCTTTCTTGGATAGATGAGAGACTAGCTCCTTAGATGCTTACATTTGTCAGCGTACAATGTAATTGATAATTTGGATGATAAAACTAATAAAATAAAACATTTTTAGGAGATTATCAATTCAACATTTGAGATCGAATTCAAAGTTTTGTTGGCTAGAGATTATGCTTACTTAAGTGATGCACTTTGTGGATCCACTTGATTCATTGGATTACTCATTTTCCAAGGGGATGTCATAGAGTTGGTTGTTATCAAGGAAGTTCACTTCAAACCATAATGCCTTGATGGTCTATCTTCTCAGATCCAAGGTGTAGCATTGTGGCCTCAATAGAAGTTTTCGATATCCAAATATACTGTCTTGCTAACTAAATGTATCTTTTGTTGTTCTCAGATAAATTAGAACTTGTCTGACGAAACCAACCTTGTTGCAACATGAAACTTGGATCAATTAACATGCAATGTTTAGTATGAAAATAGTTCTTACAGAATCAGCCTATCCTGTTTCTGCTGATGCTTGATATCACCTTCCCGTTTTATCCTATCTCATCAGCTTGCACAAACTCCAGCCTATCTCAACTTCATAATGTAAGGTTGAAAAGATTTAACTTCATTTTGTATGTTGTGTAACTAATCCAGATTTATTCCAAGTCTCACCTATAGCTCCTAAATTTATGATTTTCAAGCCTCCCCATTCAAGAACATCACCGATATTTCTAACCAAGATAAGTGGATTCTAACATGCAAAACATTCTGTTACAAAAAGAACCATTGAAAATTATTCAATGGTTGATTGAAATATCATGTTGCGCACTTCAAATTTCACATGCTTGATATACTCATGAAAGCATTAACTGCATAGTTTAGTTGTTGGAAGTATGCTTTCTATTCTGCTTTAAATTTCAACTACTTGATATATGGAGGAATTACATGATTTGACATTGACCTTGAATTTCACCATGTTACATAGAATCCATTACGGCATGAATTATATGAGAAGACTATGGGCTGCATCACATGCTTTAATTTGGTATTGTATATCTGCATATGTTCCAGGTACTGTGAAGCAGATGATCGCTTGTCAGAGGCTGTTAAGTTTCTGGATCTTGGCAATGGTGCTGGTTGGGAGCTACTCCAGGTTGTTGACTACTGCAATTAGCTCTCCTATATGTGTAGCGCTGACCTGTTGTTATCTGATTCTCTGTTTGCCTTAGACAAAGCTTACTTTGTTTATTCTATTGTTACAGGCTATGTTAAATCCCGACTTTCGCCAGCGCCCGACCGCAGAAGCTGTATTGAACCATCGTTTCATGACCGGTGCCCTTCTGTGATTTTTGAAGCTAAAGTATGAAAAGACTAAATATACAGCCCGATTACATCTCAAGTGGAACATAGTTCACACTCATTTAACCGTTTGGTTCATGAATATTGGCTTACATTTACCAAGCAAATAGAGTGATGTGAATTCTTTGGAAAAGAATTTCCAAACAGAGACTTGATTGACTTGATCTTTCCAGGCATCATTATTGAAACTTTGTCCTTTATTTGAAGTAACTTTATGAGTCCTACTTTTGCACTCAACCGGAAGTAACTCTGAAATTGATTTTTTCTTGAAGGTAAAAAACCAGCAACTGCCGCAATGGCCTTCATCATACATATTGGCCGTTTCTTAACCTTTGCCTGGGAGAAGCAGGTCTAATGTTTTCAACATTATTTAGAGAAAAAAAATCTTGAGGAATTTTTAGTAAAACCCTAAGTAGGGTTACAGATATTGGTTTTTAAGAGCTATGCAATATCGGCCGATACGTATTGTATTGGTTGTACAACATATTTATCGGCCGATATGACTGATATATCGGTGATATATATATATATATATCGGTTCGATATCGGCCGATATGATTTATATTGGTATTTTAAAAAAAAAGTCAAAACGGTGATGGATCCGGGTCGAAATATCGGCCGATATCAGTCGATATTTATGTTTTCAATTTTTTTTTTAAAACAGTTTATTTTTTCGATTTTTTTATATTTTTTAATTTATAAAAAATAATATCGATATTTAAAAAAAAAAAAAAGAGGAGAGAGAATGATATAGGCTGGGGCCTTTTCTGCATCTCTGATCTTAAGACTCGGGATGATTTGATGGCATATTTAAACAATCTCATAGTCCATATGATCTCACAACCATTTGTCATTTCGTCTTAGAGATTAAGATACTGAGACTCATTCTAACAATCTCGTAGTCACTTGTAGATCTTTTCTGTGAAAAATATTAAGTTCTTTTAGAGGATTTGTGTATTTGAGCATTAAGGATTTTGATGGGCTATGTTGGGGTTTGTTTTTCGCCTTTTAAGGAACCTATTGATGTATTAGGTAAATTGGATAAGTGTAAAAATAGGGGTGAAAAAATCAGCCGATAAATATCGTGTTTTAGTACTCGATATGTATCGGCCGATACATATCTTATCGGCCGTATGGTTTTATTATCGGATATCTCGGCCGATATGTTTTAAAATTGGTGGAAAGAATTTAAAAAAAAAAAAAACTGCAAAAAAAAAACATTGCTTTGGGTGAAAATATATTAAAAAAATGATGTCAATATCAGCGAAATTATAAAAAAAAAAGAAGAAGAAGAACTGAAACAAGAAGTGTTATGATGTTTTCAATATCATTATTTTTTATTTTTTAAAACGAAAATTTAAAAAAAAAAATGATTTGTCTGTAGCGTTTGATTGATTGTAATTAATGAAACAATGTAAATAAAAGATTTTAATCGGCTGTAATGAGATGAAACGGTGCAATTAAGAGAGAATTGAGGATATTTCCATATAATTAGGAGATATTTTAGAAATGATTTTCAACTTCTGAGATGTATGCAATATTGAGCCGTATGGAGAAGTGAATTAAGAGATATGCAATCTCTCAATTACGCTTTAATCCGTCCCTAATTTGGTACCGTAATCCCCAATTCTACATTAACCTCCCTTTATTGCAAAAATCGTCCCTATGGTAAATCGTATCTAATTTGTTGCATATCTACATTAATATCTAATTCTATGTGCTTGTACCAAATAAATTGGTCAATGCTAGTATTTAATAAGGTCTTCTATGATAATATGTATTTACGGTAATACGTATTTATAATAAATTCTTGTAAAAGTTTACACAATTGATAAAAATAAATACATATAGAAATAATTGAGAAATTATTGGGCCAATAATTTGTAATTAGGAAATAAATTTGAGACATTAATTGTGTAAAGGAAACATCAATGTATACTTGTATATATTAATGTATCATTGTGAGTAGTTATGCTCATTTACGATGGAACACACTAAGTTCACCTAATTTTTTAGAAACACAGTAAAAATTAAAATAAGTATTCTCATTATATATTTTTATAATTATTTAAAAATAATTGAAATTCTTGAGTTATTAACTTAAAAACAATATTTGATCATGTAAATGACCGATATTTAATGGAAAAAATTACATATTCATGATCCCCATAATTTTCTTGATTTTATATAATTTTTTTGGAATTTTTTGAATAAAATAAAATAAAATAAATGGTAGGAGAGAGAAATATCGGCCGATATATCGATGCGGCCGATATATTAATGGCTGATATTTTTACCCCAATAAAAATCATATAATCTAGATACTTGTGAAGTTTAAGACCTATCAAATATTTTTAACTCTTATCGAATGGTTGAATTGGCTACTCAAATAGATTCATGACCCACTAATTATTGTTATATATGTTTATTTATATTAATGGCCAAGACCATCTTAATGACATTGGGTCCATACAGTAGGATCTATGTTGCATTGGGTCGAAATCGAGATTCAACTTAGAAGTAAATAGTAAATAATTTTACCCTTTAATTTTAAATTAGTTAGTTCTTAAATTTTATTTATTTTATATTATTAATATAATATATTATATATTCTAAAATTATATTTGTTAATATATTATATTAACTAATTTTATTTAATTAAGTGTATTTTTATCTCTTATCAGGATGGATTGAGTTCCATTCGAAGTGTAATTGATGACCACTCTGCCTGGGAAGAGGACTGTCCCAAATGAAAGAAATTAAAAGGCAGCAGGAGTTTTCGTCAGTGAGCAAAGAAGACAGAGATGCAGCAGTTCGGCTGATCCATTTGCTGTAAGGACATTCAAGTCGGGCAGCAAACCAGCAAGATACAAATGGAAGCAGAGCAATAAAGAAGAAGAAGAAGATAAGGGACTGTAAGAATTAGCAAGAAACTTAAAAGTTAATACAACAGAGTTTGCAGAGCAGGCCAGCCGAACATATAGAAGCAAATTGTACCAAGCAACCATTGTGAACCAGCTAAAAACAAAAGAGGCAAACATCCTGGCTGAAAGAGAACAAAGACAAAAATCGTGCTGGGATTGCAGAATTGTTAGAGATTCTTGGTAGTATAATTAATGGGTTTGCTTTGCCATTGAAAGAGGAGCACAAGTTGTTCCTTGTTCAGGTTCTTATCCCACTTCATAAGCCAAAGTGCATATCTTTGTACCATCAACAATTATCATACTGCATCACACAATTTTTGGAAAAAGACTGCAAGCTTGCTGATACTGTTATAAGGGGTTTGTTGAAGTACTGGCCAATTACACACAGTTCAAAGGAAGTCATGTTCTTGGGAGAGCTAGAAGAAATACTGGAGGCAACTCAGCCTGCAGAATTTCAAGTCATGACAATAGAGTTCTAGAAGCTCTTGATTTGGACGAGGAGGAGCCTGTGCTGGACCCTGCTTGGTCACACTTGCAAATTGTATATGAATTCCTTTTGAGGTTTGTTACATCGTCTGAGACAGATGCAAAGTTGGCCAAGAGATATATCGACCATTCTTTTATCCTTGTGCTGCTTGATCTGTTTGATTCTGAAGATCCCAGAGAAAGAGAATACTTCAAAATGATTCTTCACCGCATCTATGGCAAATTTATGGTACACCGCCCCTTCATTAAGAAAACCTTGAGATACAATGAACTGTTCAAGACAACATTGGTGGACGGTCATTCTTCTCTCATGTTTGCAATGGTGCTATTATGCTAAGTATGATGTTTCGGATCAGCCCTTTATTTTTCCCGATGTTTTTTTTCAGTTTCTTCTCGCCACGATCGGTGAAATCTGTGCCAAGAAGAAAGGGGGAGAGCTGAAGAAAGGGACACAAATTTCCCTTCTCCTCCTACTTTCGTCGATTTCGTGGACGCTCTGAAGAAAGGGACACAAATTGCCCTTCTCCTTCTATTTTGCCGATGAAAAATGGGACACAACTTGCTCTTTGTTCGAGCTCGTCTTGTTTTGTCGTTTCTCGAAAATGAGACGGCATGTGTTTGGATATATGTCCATTTGTTGTGGAATTCATCCACTCCTTTTATCTGGAGGACTGATTCATCTCCAATTTTTGCTGGCCTTCATGGCTACAACCTTTGCTGACCTTTTATGGTCTCAGCCCCTTTGTTGACCTTCATGGCTTCAGCTTTTGCTAACCTTTCATGGTTACAGTTTTTGCTGGCCTTTTATGGCTACAACGTCATTTGCTGGCCTTTTATGGCTACAGCCTCATTTGCTGGCCTTTCATGGTTACAGCCTTATTTGCTGGCCTTTTATGGTTACAGCCTCATTTGCTGGCCTTTCATGGTTACAGCCTCATTTGCTGGTCTTTATGACTTCAGCCTTTATTTGCTGGCATTTATGGCTACAGCTATTGTTCGCTAGCCTTTACGATCTAATTGATCGATGTGATGGCTTCAGCCTTTTTTGGCATTATTATGCCCTTATTTTGCAGGTTATTCATTGCCTGTGATTATCGCATATTGCGATCATTGTTTGCCGGACAATTGTCTTACGACCACTGCCATCGTCCGAGCCTCTTCTCTATTTCAGGTAGCCATCGGTGTTCGCCGCTTGACATTTTGCAGCCAGTCAACGCTGCCTCTTCAACAACTTTTGCAGCCAATCAGTTTGCTGCCAACAATCTTTGTGGCCAGTCGGTTGCCACTTTTGCAGTTCATCTGCCGGTTCTCCACGTTCCAAGCTTCACGTTCATCCACGCTTCAGCTTGCGGGGGTGTGTTGGAATAATTAGACTTATTATCTAATTAGGAGTTCTAGTTTGGATTTACCTCTAATTAAGAGGTGTATTTGATTTATAATTAGTTAAGAGTTATAGTTTGAGTGTGATAGCCCTAGGGTCGACTAGAGGCTATAAATACATGTAATAGCATAGAGATTTGATAATAATACACAGATTATCTTTTCTACACAGTGAACACAAAGCAGTAAATTGTTTCAGCAAGTTGCAAAATACAGCAGCACATGAAGTGACAAAGCAGGGCAGCAACAAACAAGATATAGAGGGACGGTGGCTGATTTATTTCCAAAGGTAAGAAAATAAAAAGAAGGAAAAGAAGATGAGCAGAATTGCAGCAGAGTATCCAATTCAGCAGCCAAAGGTGTTGTTGGTATGTTTGGATTTACACAGAAAAATCAGTAAAATAATTTTTTTTTGAAAGAAAAACAAGTGCAGCAGCAAACCATTATACAACAGCGTCAGAGTTGAAGCATTGGAAGGAAAAACAGTAAGCTGCTGAGAGAAAAATCTGCAGAAAGAAAAGAAGATAGAACAGAGAAAATCAACAGGAAGAAAGAAGAGGGGTTGAGAAGAAAAAAATTGCAAGCATCGTGGCAGCCAAGGAAAGCCCATCTAATGTCGGTCAAGCATGTGGCCAAAACTATCCATGCGTTACCCCTTTGCCTTGTCTGTTTCTCACTTTATTTGGACAATGCATTTAAAACCATCCATGTGTCCTTCCAATCTTGTGCCATCCGATCCTAACCCTCTAATGTCACCTCCTTTCTTCAATTAAACAAAGCCATCCACGCCACTCACTCCTTTCTTTTTCCATCTCATTCAATCCTCACCACCCATTCATACCTCTGCACATCTATAAATAAGAGACCTTTATACACATAGAATACGAACCTTGGCCACATATTTTTGGAGCATAGAAGAGGGATCAGATAGAAGAAAAAGACTTTGGGAAATATTTCATTAAGTTATTGAGGTTGGTTATTTAATTTTCCATTCTACTTTTCTTTTTAATTTTAAATTTCATGTATTTTAATTTCAATTTCTTGTTTTAAATAAATAAAGGTATGTTGAAATATTAGTCTATAATTTTCTAATTATTTAATTCATGTATTATGATGATTTGATTTGATTTTAATTCTTTTTTATAAAACACATATTGGATTTAATTATAGATTTTTCAAATTAGATGCACTGAAATATTTAGATTAAATAGACTTCATTCTCTGATCTAAGACTTTTGTTTTCAAGAGTGCACTGAAATATTTAGGTTTGGAGAGAAAGTTTAAATACTATTTAATCTAAGATTTAATTTGAGAAATTTTTAATTATTGAATTCATGAGTTTTATAATTGGAATTATAATTGATAAAAAAATTGAACTCATGGTCAGTAATTTACGTGAGCTCCGTAGGTTAGGCCTTTATTTTATTTTTAAAATATGGAAAATAATGCCTCATTGATTTTTCGAGCCAGTTCCACTGTAAATATGTACAGAGGTAATTTAGTTGTCTTTTATTTTATTTTATTTTTTTATTGAAACTCTTGAAAAATTGAAGAACTAGGATGGTTAATTAATTAATTGCATCTTAATTTTATGTTCTAAGTTGGGTTAAGATTGTTTATATTTTTAGATTAAATCCACCATCTTAATTAAAATTAGTTAAATTGTTAGATTCTATATTTAAGTGTAGAATATTTCTAAATTAAAACTAAAGTTCATAGATTAGAGAAATAATTTTATATTTATGATTCATCTCCATATTTCCTAAAGTTCTTAAATGGTGTATTTTCATGGATATATTTTTCTAAGTTCCGATAGGTTCGACCTTGCACTTAATCGCTATACTATCTAAATGGTTCGTACACTTGCGAGTTATAAATTTAAAAATTTGTACAACAGTAAACAATTATTATATCTTTTAATAGAAACTTCTCTTTTAAATTATTATACATAAGAAAGATGAGTTAAAGAAAAAATTAATAAATTTATAAAAAATTAAATCATAACAAAAATGATCAAATAAGATTATTTTTTACACAAACAATATCTTTGTCATTTTCTACCTATAAAAATATAAAGCTTAATTCAAACCCTAGTCCAGAGTCCAGACCCGAGTACCAATCATTGCTCCACCCTTCCGCTGACGTTGATCCTCACAACTCACAAGATGTCCCCGACTCTCATGTCTTAACCAATGTTATTAAAACCGGATTTAACCACGTCGGTTGCGGTTCGCTTTTGGTTGAGAACCGGTTGTGGGTCAAAACCGAAGAAAAACCGGTCAGAGCCACGATTTTCTGCAGTTTTTACCCACAAACCGTTAGCCGCGGACTGCATCTCACAAATTTTGAATTTTTTTTTTCCTTTCAAAATAATATTAGAAAATGTATATATTTGAAATATAAATGTTTATTACCATTTCTATCCCATATCTTTCACCGTTTTGATATATTATTCAGAGTTTAAATGTTATTTTTAATATTTATATTAATGTTATTGGTAAAAGATAGCTTACTTAATTTTATATGTAATATTTATATTATTATATTATATTATTATTTGACCAACTTTGACCACGGTTGAACCCAAAATGCCTACAACATACTTTGTTAGACCAATGTTATCAGAACTGGACCGTCTGCCAAACCGTCTTTGAAGAAGGTTCAGTTCAACCGGGTTCAGCTGTAGTTAAATCCTACCCTGAATATTATATTATAAATATTATTAGATTATTAATTAATCTTTTTTCTATATAAATAAAACTCTCTTATAAGAAAGAATTTTTTTCCAAATCACACTCAATTATGTGTTGTAGAAAGTTGAAAATTGACCATTATTTTTAAGACAACATGATTTCCAATTCTTAATAATCGTCACTTATTACTTTGCAAAGTATAAAACATTTCAATATATATATGTAGACTAATCTTTTCTGAATATATGAGTGGTCTATTATACATTATCATGGGTTGAATATTATAAATTTAATTTAGATTTCAAATCCATTCTAATTAACAATATAATTAGTTATTAATATTTTTTTAAAAGCCAAAGCAAGAAATCTACTTACCATGACATTCTAAATTTTTAACTCTAAAATGAAATTTATTATAATATAATATTTTCTTTCATTTGAGAAAAGAGATTTTATTTTTCATTAATAATAATTAGATAAATAAAATTATTAGATAAAATTATGAACTATAGTTAATTATGTTATATTGATATAATAAAAATAAAGAATACATTTTAATAATCATGACATGGTAAAAATATTAGATGATAAATATAATATTAAATTATTACAGTAAGATAAATTAAAAAAACATTATAATTTTTACTTTTAGCATAAGTAAAAATTGTATTTAAAAATTATTACTTTCACATTAAAAATAATTTTTTGATAAAATATTAGATTAAGCCTTTAGGAATCTCATGTGACTTCTTTTCATAAAAATGGGTTTTCCTTAGAAACCCTAATGCTCTTCTTGTCTTTCACTCTCCCTGTTAAACCCTAGCCGCCGCCGCCGCCGCCGCCGCCGCCGCTCTCTGTATTTTTCTTATCAACGAAGAAGAAAAAGAAGAGAAAGGAAATCTGTGAAAGGTGTAGCCATTTTTTTTCTCTTTTCTCTCCATATTTTCTTTTTCTCTTTCCATTCTTTCTCTCCGCCGTTTCATTTATTCTCATTCCATTTTTTTCTACTGAATTTTACTGTTTTGTAGGGAGGCTAGAGTCGCAGCCGCCGGCGTTTTTAATTTTTTCTTCCAAATTTCCATTTTTTCCAAAGCCGCGGTTCACGGATCACGAGTGGATTAAAAAAACCGATTTAAACCGCGACTTGAAACGGTTTTTTTGCGGCTTAATTTATCTGAAGGTTTTTTAATCAGATCGGACGAGAAGATGGCGGTTGCGGTCGAACCTGCGGCCTGACCGAACACTGCGTTAGATCTAAGAAAATTCTTCTCAGATCTAAGAAGATTTTCTCTCAACGTCCCAATGGCTGCTGCAATTCTTCAGAGATTTCTAAGAAAATCGTTTTCTCCTTCTCAATCTCCTTCTTTGATTAGATCTATCACAAGCCTCAGCAACAGCCTATCCCCTCCAAACTTATCAAATACTCTCTTCTCTCTTGTCACAAATGCAGATGAAAAAACTGACCCAGATACCAAATCGTTAAACCCTCTTCTGGGTTTTCTTGATAAAGAGAAAACCCTCACATTTAACCCACCAATTCAGATTTTCCCCAGTTTTCCATATGGGTATTTCATGAAACCCGTTTCTCCACCTGGGTTTCACCAATGGGAAGCTGATGAGGCGTTGGATTCGTCTACGACGACGGTCTGGGCGGACAGCGTTAAGAAGAAGAGGAAGAGGAAGATGAACAAGCACAAGTATAAGAAGCTCCGCAAGAGCCTTCGTCGCAAGAGTAGGGCTTGATCCGAGTACCTGATTATGACTAGGCATCCAACGGTTGGTTTCCTTTCTTTCTTTTTTAATTGTTTTGTACTCTTTTTATCGTTGATGGAAGGGATGATTTGGGTTTTGACTAATGAGACTTTAATTTGAGAATTAGTGTTTTATGCAGATGTTGAATTTGAAGGGATATTTTGAAAAAAGGAATTGTCATTAGCATTTCAGAATTAGTTTGAAAAGAGAAATTTTTTTGTTGTAGATGGATGTGTTTACCCTAGGAACCAATTTTTGATATTGAACTCCACGATGGGATCAGAGTTTATCACACGTGCCAGGACATGTGAAGAAGTCGAATCGCTTCACAATCTACCTTATGATTTTAAGTATTCATTGTGACAGTCAAGAAGCAATTGCTATAGTGAATAATTGGACCTACAATAGCAAGTCTAGGCGTGTAGACCAAAGACAAAACCATGATAAGCATTTAGCAGTAGTTTTTTTCTTTTTCTTTTTTGATATTTGATTTGCATTCTATCTTTATTCGTTAAGAATGAAGGGGACGGTTTGGGTTTTGATTAATGACTATAAAATTGCCGGTGGAAGTAAAACGACATGGCTACAAATTTCATCTAAACTCTGAAGCCAAGTATGAATTTTTGACTAATCAAGAGATGGCTTTCATTTGATACTGTGCAAGTGCCTTCGTTGCAAGACTAAGGTTTGACCTGATAACGTGAAACATCCAATGGTAGGTTTTTGTTTTTGTTGTTTGATTTGTACTCTCTTTACATTCATCGTTGATGGAAGGGGTGATTAATGGGGCTTTTGTCTTGGAGTTATTATCACAGATGTTTGTGGAATTCGATAAGTTGACCAAAATGAATGGTGGTTGATGTTATAATTTTGGATGTTGTGGCACTGACTGGGTTTTGTTTCGAGTACAAATGGGTGCCCAGGGCATTCTTGACTAGTGTTTTAATTGTCATAAAGAATTCCTGTAGTATTGGAGAACATGGTGGTTGATAGGGTTGAGTGGAAATAGATCTTAGAAAGCTGATCCAAAGTAGATTGAATAAATGGCTTTGATAGCAATGGTAATGATGATGATGGTGGGAGAATTTCTGTTCTTGATGGCCTCTATATTGGAACTTTCCTTCCTTTTTTTTCCCTTCCCTTTCTGATCCCCAAGCATCTATTTTGATTTGGAATATTTAGATTCTTGTATTGTTAATGGTAATATTTCTAGTTGAGCAGGTGGGCGTTTTCACTGCCTATTTGACAAGTTCTCTCATGCTTTGATTGTTCAGTCAGTGTTTCCCTAGGAAAGAGAAGAAGTGTGAAGGATGGGGACAATATGATTTTCCCCATATACAGAAATTCATTTTAATGTGTTGTTGGAGATTAGGGTGGGGAGAACCTTTTTCTGGGAAAACTTTGCCATCTATTACCATGCTTTTCTTTACAATGGTTCTCGTCCTCTTCTGATGCTTCGCAGAACTAGTGACTTGCCTTCTGCTTCCCCAAGTGATCAAAATGGAATATGGAAAATTCCTCCTTGTACACTTTATTTAATAATATAATATGCAATTCTTCTTGCTTTTGTAAAATCAGAAGATTGTGATGATTGTCTAAAGTTCCCCAAGGACCCTATTTTAATTTTGGTTTTAAGATTGTGCTTCATATAACTTCTCCCAGTATCTCTTATGATTGTTTTCTCACGTTCTGGAATTTCAATTAAGTGCTTATAATTATAGCATTTTTTTTTTCAAAGTCATATAAGCCATTCATTCTGTGGACACCCTGGTGAACTACACTTAGTTTTGGGATCTTAATTGATCAGAGCAGTTTTTTCTGTATGGGTGACATGATTCAACTATAGTGTATGATTGGGGAGTTCATCTTGACCGCATTGTTTTTGTTCCTTTTAACAAAGTAGATTTACGACCTTTTTGTTCAACTTCTGTATTACCTCACTGCAACTTCTATTCTCCCTCACTGCGTTTCTCTTTTTCCTTGGGAAAACTGAACTAACATTAGTTGGGTTGTCTAGATTGAAGAAGGTAATGTAAATCTTTCCAAAAAGAGAGGGAAGCAAGCAAGCAAGCAAGAAAGAATGGAATGTAGTATTGTGCTCTAGTGAAGTAATTTTTATTAACTCTTATTGCCTTTTGTTGTGGATGGGTCCGAACAATTTCCCCTTTAGGCCACAGGGAAAGGTTTGATTGGCAAGTGCTCAAAAATTCTTGGGGAAATAGGATAGCCTTCGGAAAGACAGATGTCACATGGATGGAACTTACAAGTGATGTGATGGAACTATGGGAGAAAGCAATATCAATGCTTAAGAGAGAATCTAATTTTTAGATAACCTGTTTGAGTATTTACCAAGTAGATCAACAATGAAAGCCTCTTAACCATTGAGAAAACTCATAAAGAAGTAGCAAGAAGAACAAAATCCCATTTCCAAATAAAAAAGAGGACAAAATGGGGTATGGTTTTTGTTTGTTTTTAGAAAATGCCTACAATGAGTGCGAAGGCACTTAGTTTGGCAAAGATTGGAAAGGAATACTTAAAAAAATTGTAGAAGGAATTGCATTGGATTTGTAGAGATTTTATATGATAGTATGGACTATGGAGGATTGGCAAAAAGTAAGACCTATGCTAATAGAGGATAGTTCTCAATTTGAGTTGGGCTTCATCAAGTCACTGCTTTGAGCCCTTAGTGAAAATAGATATCTGACATGAAATCCCTTGGATCTTCATAAAATGTTCCATGTCTTATGTTATTTGGAGATGCCATGGTACTAGTCGAGAAATAACTAAATGATAAGGTAATTTTTTGGAGCCAAATGATTTGAAACTTGTGGAACAATGACAAAATAGTAGTAGTTTTTAACTCTAGCAGACTTGATGGTGTGGAGAAACTAAAATTTAAAGTGGTTGTGTTCCGCACTCTGATGGATTCTGGTACTCGGGTGCCATTGTAGAATAAAGAAGAGGTTTTGACTTGGATATTATGAGAAAGATTAGTGTAAGGTGGGCAAAGTGGAAACAAGCCAGTAGAGTGTTGTCTAAATGTTGAGTTCCAAATCACATTTTTTTTAATAAATATAGCCCTGCATTGTGCGTGTGCGCTTTTTTTTTTTTGAGTAATACAAGACCTGCATTGTTATGTGGAGTTCAATGTTGGATGTTTAAATGAGTAAGATCTTTCAAATATTATTACTATTATTATTTTTAAAGTGGCAATTTTAAATTGATGGGATGGCACGAAGATGATGATATACATCAACCAATTTTGGTAGAGCCATTGGTTCGGTATCTTGACTGCTAATACTTGCTCCTCACATGGGCAAAACTGCAGTCAGCGCAGGGTGTACTGTTTCATATAAGGCCCTACATCCTCATCTTTGGATTAAACATCATAAATAAAAATATTTATCTAATGGTTTTATTATTATATGAAAAAAATAAAAATAAAATTGATTTGATAAACCATATTTGGACAATTTGATAGTCTCGTAATGATTCATGATCAGATGGTGAATCACACCCTTTAATATGGTCCGTTAGAACATCTGACAATTTTAGCAAATGTAATATACATAAAAACCTCTTTTGTTTTTTATTTTTATAAATGATTTGTATAAAAACCTTACAGTATTATTAGAAACCCTTTCAAGTAAATATACATACCTAATATGTGAGGCTTCGCTTAGCAGTCAAAAACCGACTTGAGATGTAGGAGCTCTTGGGTTCAAGTCATGTACGTGGAATTGTAGATAGGAGGTTTCACATGCCTAAAAAATTAGTCACGAGCTCAAGTTACTCTTAACATAGAAGGATCACTCGTTGTAGTGTTATCTTATTTGTGTGGATGAGGAGGTTTGCACATCTCTATTAATTAAGTTGTTTGCTGCTGTTTTTTTTTTTTCATTTTACAAAAGTTAAAAAAAAAAATGAATTTTTGCCATAGCGTGCAATATTTTATATCAGTTTTCAACCGTGGATGATTCAACAAAGAAGTTCTTATTCCCATTAGAATTAGAATTACCGAGTGCAACAACACTTGGCAATTTATAGTATCATCAATCAAACATGATCATTATAAAAATCTTTATAAATTTTTGTATGACTGAAATAATCAATTCACCCTAAAAAAGTATATGAACAATTTCACGACTCTAAACAGGATAAACTAAAATTTGTAATGTTCCTTCAATCTATCGAGTTAATGGGCCCCACAGTCAATCGCACCAGAAGAAAGATGTGAATTAGATCACCTAAGTGAGAACCCATATCATCTAATGAGAAGAAATCTACGATCTGCTGGGGATAACATTCAGACGGCAGTGTAAGCCTATAAAGAATAAACATTGGTTGAGCAGTACAGAGACATTCTGTTCTCCTTTCTTTCTTTCTTTTTTTCTCCATACCTTTTCATCTATAATTATCAAATAATATACAGGAGAATTTCAGGAAAGGAATAACCTCTTTGGGAGAATCTCCTCCCACGTAGAGGAATCCCCCCTGAAAAACTTTTTCGTGGCCTTAATTCATGCAAAAGATTTATACATTTTCAGAACATGTGCGAGTATTTGTCCTACTACAGCTGCTAGAACAACAGTTACTGGGCATTCAACATTTTCTGTGTAAAAAGTAAAATAGCCTCTTACGATCGAAGGTGACCCATGGGAGAGTTGGCCTGAAGACCACCAATCAGCCATGGAATTTTCTGCGATGTACCTGAAACAGCTGAAGGGTGAAATCCATTTTCTGCAGAAAATATGCCACTCGGTTCTAACTTTGATGGTCACTTGTAGAGTAGATCTTCATTGACCTTACGCTTCATGTTTCACAATTTTTCTTAATCATAGGAAACCATTTTCGTTTTCCATGGAAAGAACAAAGTTCACCCTTTGTGCCTTTACAATCATTAGAGAAGAACGAAATTTCCAGATATTTGACCCAAAACAGGAAGCCTGTGAACATCATCCATCAAATCCATATCAAATATAGAATGCATTAGAAGATGAAATGGATATACTTTCCAAAGAACAGATAATCAAATGACATAAATGGTCTGTTACATGATTCTACTCGACATGTATGACCGATTCGGCTGGACTGAAATAATTCAGGCTGTTGGAAGAAATGGGACTAGATGAATGAACCTCTTCCAACTTTCACCCCAGTTGTTGATGGAGACATCAGGGTTGAAATCTGGAGGCAATAGTTTCCCTAGAGTTTCAAGAATGTTCTCTGTCTCCCCAAGTAGACAAGCCGCTTCCCTAACACTCTCTTCTCTCGCTTCGACTGCACTGCAAAAGCATTTCATGGATATCACGCTCGGTAGTTTGGTTATACAGGCACCCAATATATCAGAAATTGTAACCTCTAACCATTGAAACAGTTTATCAGCCACCCCAAACTTGTTGGTATAGTCCTGAAGAATGCTCTGTCCAATTCTATACATAGAATTGGCTGCTAATACCTTAGCAGGCCATTCAAGAGGGCCTTTTTCACTCTTCTCAAAATCCGAAACATATTTCTTACCCATTTCTACAAGCTGTCCGATTATCTTGTGAGCATCATTTTCTTGCTCTGCAGCCAATTTACATAGGTCCGTCTCAAGCCAGCGATCATGAATATCAATGCCCAACCAGACCATATCAGCTGCCTGGGGTTTATCAGCCCCTTGCTACACTTTTCTTCAATGAGTCTAACATACCTCAGACCTTCATTTACCCCACAACAATGGCTTAATTGAATTTCGATCATTGCAGCGAACTGCGACGGCGATGCTAGTGAGGGTCACGAGGGGCAGAGCCCAGCAGTTTGGGGGCTCTTCCGGTCCTATCGAAGGAACTTGGTCACTTTCGAACTGGCATACACCATTGAGACCTTCAGTACACTTCTGTAGAAGATTCATTAACTGAATTGGCTGGTTTTTTGTGCCTCTTTGAATCCAATGCTCTGTATCCTCACAGCCACTCGTCATGATCAACTGCACCAGTGCCTCCTCCCCTTCAAGATGTAGCACAAAACCCTTCAGGTCTGTATCGATGCGGAAAGACCTATTTGAAATGCTGCGGATAGATGCCATCTTCTTTCTTGATGTCCTGCAACATATGCAGGAAAGCAGTCTCTCGAGCTGCCTCACTCCCAATATCGAAATGAACCGGACGAATTTGCTTGATAAGATTAATACCCTTTGCATTACTAGACATACATCTAGGATTATATTTTTCGACCTGTGGGCAATCTTTCGAAAGTACCTGCTGTGAATGTGGAAAGTTAGGAGGCTCTCCTTCCATTCCACCAATCTCTGCGTCCAAAACAGTTCGACCCGGAACTCTGTTCTGAAGCTCGAATTTTTCTTCTCGGTGCTCCTCAAGTTAATGGCGTTGAACCATCTGCAAGCAGGGGCAACAGTCCCAACCACCACTGCAATAACCTGAGAAATCAAAACCAACAAACTAGACCATCGATAATCTGACTCACCGAGGCAAAAGTTCGGATGGCCTAATATGTATGCTTTGATCAAAGCAACAGTTAAAACCATGGCACTATAGAGGGAAAAGGCTCCAGATGCAGTACAAATTGCCGATCGTCCGATGACATACTGAGGACTACATGTATGGGCCATCATCCAATACTTCTTCACGTCAATTTTCAACTTCTCTACAGTCAATTTCTCACCTTTGCTCTGACGTTCATCCGTTTCTTGTCGGTGCTTCAGCTCATATTGCTTTTCAAGCAACTGCTTCGTAGTCGGAACAGTTAAAGCAGAGGAACCCAGAATCACAAACAAAACTAGCATGAAAAATAGAATTGCAGCATGTTCGGGTATGAATGTGTAGATTACACCGGTACCCATTTGAATAGAAACATTGACGATTGTGGTGACGACTAGAATTCCAAGTGCGATGACATTTAAGCAGACTTGAGAGTCCTCATTTACGCCCAATGAAGGCATGAGATTGGCCATTGCGGTGCAGATGAGTACAGTTCCGGTGAGCTTGGTGAGCTGATCTTGTCATGGATGTGTTGATGTCTAGTGGCAGTTTGGTTGCTACTGATAGAAGTGTCAAGGAAGTTGCATTGAGAGAGAAGAATCTGCAAGGAAACCAAAGCTTCTGACGTCGAAAACCATAGATGGCATCTGCAGCCATGGCAATAGAGCAGATGAGAGAAGCTGCTGTCGCATAGAGGCCGATCCATGGCATTGGTTCACTGAATTTTGTGACATCGCAGCCAGCCATCTTTCCTCCTCTGTCCTCTTCCTCGTCAGGAATCAGGAAAGTGATCCAGTGGCTTTCTACAAAGTTGATAATAAAGTTTTTCACGGTGGAAAGTGATCACACAAATGAGTTAAAAAAAATAAAATTGAATCCCTAATCCTTTCTTCATCCTTCAATTTGTTGCTCAGTAGATAATTCTATAAATTGGAAATCATTCTTTCACTACTTTTCATCGTTGCTTCTGTTGACTTGGTCGTTGGATTTTCATCTGTAGAATGGGTCTTGAAGAAGTCTCTGGATTATTTAAAAGATGAAAATATGACTTTGAGTCAACTGATCTTTCTGCATCCAAAATAAGCCATGCTAGTGACGGGCCAATTATTGTAAAATATAAGCTCGATCATTTGGATTTATGAAACGTCTGAGTTTACTCATTTGAGTTCAATTGTAAAATATACAATTAGTAGAATAAAACTAAAGTATGCTTTAGGATTAATTTCAAATTTTAATGAGATAATTTTGATTTATAAGTGAAGAAAGGAAAGGAATACATTATATAAGCATAATATTATAATAATATTTACAAATATGAATATATTCCTGGCTAAATGAGATAAAGAGTCTGAGAAGCCTTATTTAAATATATTTAGGCTGCCACCAGAGTCTTCAAAAGAAAAAGAAAAATCATGTGAGTTCCTTTTCAAAGATGGGTTTTCACTTAGAAATCTTAATGCTCATATTTTAATACCCTTCTTCTCTTTCATTCTCTCTATTAAACCTTAGCCGCCGCTGCCGCTCTCTGTATTTTTCCCATCAACGAAGAAGAAAAAGAAGAGAAAGGAAAGCTGTGAAAGGTGTAGGCCATGTAGCGATTTTTTTTCTTCAATCTTTTCTCCATATTTTCTTTTTTCTCTTTCCATTCTTTCTTGTCCGATATTTCTAAAAAAAAAAAAGGCTTTTTTTTAAAAAAAAATAACAAACAACCGAATTTTTAAAATTCGGCCGATATCATGACTGAATTATCGGTCAGAAATTCGGTCATATCGACCGAATTTTTTTTGGTACGGCCGATACTATACATATCAACTTTCAAAAACTCGATATATATCGGCCGATACGCAATTGCAATACTCTCTGGGTTGATGGGCCTCCATCCTGTTTGGGCGGTGGCACTCTTTCTTGATTCTTTGGGCCTGAGTTTCCTGGCTCGGCCCGGGCTGTGGGCAATTGGGCATCCTCTTTTCTTGTTGGGTCTTTCGGGCCTATGTCAGTTGCATCCTGGTTAAGCAGGTTTTTTTTGTTGGCAGTGCGGCGGGGCTGTGGGCTCCTTGCTTTTGTGGCCTTTTCCCATATGTGGGTTCCTTTTTCTGGTCCATGTGGGGTTTATTTCTGTATCTCTTCAGGCCCCTCAATCTTTTGAATGAATAACTAATCTATCATTCATAAAAAAAAAACTTAACCCTTTTTTCCCTTTTCTTTTTCTTTTCACCTCTTTATTAATGACCTATCAAATGATGAAAAAGATTTTTCTTAGTTAGTAAATTATAATTATAGTGGTGGAGACACAAGACTTCGGATTGAGGTCTTGGATTCAATCCCTAGTGAATCCAATGAAGGATTACTCTCTGCATATTTATCTGGTGTGAGTGGATTAGGATGTTTTCACACAGCTTGGAGGACTAGTTGGATGCGACGTCTGGACACCTCAAGACCTAAAAAAAATTATAATCACAGTTTGAAATTTAGAAAATACTCAAGCAAGTCCATCCAAATTAACTTAAATCGATAGAATTTTTAGTCAGTTTTTTATAAGTTGAATAGAAACACTCGTCTAAGTTATCTGAATGGATAGAAATTTTGAGTTAAGTCCGAATTTTGAATTTTTGAACTATGATTATAAGTTTACAACTATACATGATTGAAGTAGTTCTCTACATCATTGTGAAAGTACAGAATGTTTTAAACATGGTTTTACAGTCCATAAATTTTTTCTTTTCATTTTTTTGGAAGTAAATGATAAATTTAGATAAGAATGTGAACATAGATTTTGGCCAACGACGTCATAGGCAATGAGATTCATAGAACAAGGAGGGAGCCCAACTTAATGTTTGAAATTTATCCAACCGAACTTCATTTTATTTGATGGACTCATCACAATTCAATTTTTATAAAATAATAAAATAGAAACGAAAATAATTTTATATAGAAAATGAAATAGAAAAGAGCCTTCCTTTTGGGTATGGAGTATATGGTCTAGAGTATTTGGGCCAAGGATTGGATCAAGATTGAGCTCATCGAAACTGCTGGGTTGAGTTGGGTTTCAAGAAAAATCTAGGCTAATACAAATTTCTAAATTTCAGCCCACATCTTTTACACATGTTTCATGAGAAATACTTAATCACTGATGAATCCAAATTTGGCAAAATCCAAAATTCGTCCAAAATTTTGAAGCCGATTTTCAAAAAATTCAACATTTTGAGATATTTACATCTCATACATTTGTATCCTTTGAAATCCAATAAATTCTAGGTTTCTAGCCAATATTTCAGTTTTCAGCCTAACTTTGAAACTCAGTGTTGAACTGCAGAGACAATGATTAAATAGTTTAGAAGAGTACAAATTAATGTTCAATCAGGATTCCTTGTCTATTTGCCTACTTCTGCACTTACTGCTGCCTATTTCACATAAAAAAAATTAGTGATTGTGACAGCAAAAAACAAAATTAGCTAACCACTCTCTCTATTATCTAATATCAATGCCAAACTATCTTGACCTTCACCATGAAAAACAAAGGAAGGAATGAAGAAATTTCAATTTAGAACAATTTGATGTAGCATTTATGTAGAACCGTGAAAAGTGAAATAAAGGAAGAAATGAAGAAATTTCAATTTAGAACACTTTGATACAGCATTTATGTGGAACGATGAAAAGTGAAACAAAGGAAGGAATGAAGAACTTTCAATTTATAACATTTTGATATAACCTTTATGTGGAACCATGAAAAGTATGTTAATCTATATAGGTGTGGTTCAACTCTTTGCCTCCCATCTAAGGAAGTATGAGGTTGTGGGGTCGAGCCTCTATGGTCTAATTTTGGTGTGCCCTAGGAGTAGTGGGCTCACCTGTGGAGGTTTTACGCTCGGTATCCCGCGATTACCCGCACGTAAATTCAAAAAAATAAAAAAAAAATGAAAAGTACGTTGAAAATATAAGCAATGGAGCAGGAGTGCAAATATCGGCCGATATGATTCGTATCGGACAATATTCGACCGATACACAGATATCTCGTATCAAATCGGCCGATATCGGCCGTTTTAAAAAAAAAGAGAGAGAGAGAATAATATTAGTCGATACTGAATTTTGCACTCCTGCAATGGAGTAAGAAAAAAAAAAGGATATTTAGAAGGAGGCTTCTTTTCACAATTAATCATCCGATCTAAATTATTTCATTGTAAATCGAGTAAGAGAGTTTAGGTTAAACGATGAATATAAGTTAATTTGATACATCTACTCTCATATAGAAAGTGTGATAAAATATAATTTGAAAATCATCATAAGTATATTTAAAAGTCAAATTTTTTGAATTATTTATGAGACTTAAACTTAAGCGAATAGGGAATGTGTGTCGCAAAAACAAATTTAATACAATTCTAACTCATGAAATGTGACAATGAACATGAGAGAAAAAAAAGTGGAGAAATATATCCTCTTAAAAATTAGTAAATAAATTCACAACGAACCAACGAATAATCTCTCCTTGACTACACCAATTCAGCAGCCACAAGGTTTTGATTTTGGTGGAATCAATAGATGTATTATACTCAGACAAAACCTACCCTGGATAGAACTTTCTTGTTTAAATCAGAAAAAGAGTCATGAGAAGCATAATATTTCCATTACTATAGTCTGCATATGACATTAAAATAAATATCTTTTCTCCACAGCATTGTTAGGCCATCAAACTTCGAAGCCAACAAAGATAAAAATGAACGTAAATGTATTAGAATTTTTTTATAAAAATTATTTAATCTTTCAATTCATCAAAGAGGTTATAAGCAAAAATATATATATATAAATCTTTAAAACTTGTATAGGACAAATAAAAAGTATAAATGATTATAGAGTGACAAAGGATATAGGTCTTTACCAAAGTTTTGTTTATTAAAAATGTCAAGCTTAAAATATGATCTAGTCTTGATCCTACCATTAACTTGAAGGAGTAAACCTCTCTCTTTCTCTGATTTACCAAATCAGGACTAAGTCGAACTAGAGCCAAACCCAAACCGGTCACAACCCTAATTTCCCTAGAATACTCTTTCTTTGTGCCAAGTCTATAAAAGTTCTGAAGATATTCATTGGGATTTCTCCCTCTTTATATTGTGATTCTTTTTCTCTTTCTGAACCTGTTCACATATCTCATTTCATGGCATGTTACTCTTATCATTTAGAGAAACGTTACAAATTGAAAGAGGAGAGTAAAAGAGAGAGGAATAGGATATTTCAGTGTCATTTAAACTATGATTTTTAATTTCTTCTTTCTAAATTTTTGAATGTCACACTCTCTTCCTAGTGCCTTCCTGGGACAGTATTTTGTCTTCTATTAAAATGATCAAACCATTTCAAACGATTTTATCTAAATTTAACATCTATCAAAGTTATCGTTAAACTATCTCTAATGCATTCGTTTCTAACTTTATCATTTACGGTTAAATAACTCATTTATCTTAGTATGCACATCTCCGCTGTTCTAACTTTGTTTATTTATCTTTTTTTTTATTGCTCAACCTAATACAATGCACAATTGATCCTTTATAATGATACAATTTCATGGTATATATTTTTATCAAATCATTTCATAAGAAATGTTTACAAAAATCATTTTTCTCTAAACTAATATACCAAATAAATAAAATAGATTAATCATAGTTAAATTGACTCTAACCTATTTTTACCTCTAACCAAGACTACACGTCGGTGGGACTTTTCTTTTATAATCCAAATTGATTTATCAAATACCAACTCATGAATTGGCATGCAGCTAAACACCATTCTAATTACGGTGACATTCCCATTGGATGGATCACTAAAAATTATAGTTGCTTATTAACTTCGATGGATCATCTCAAATTCAATATTTTTTCTCTTACCTATAATTTATTTAACAATCAATGTCACAGTGATGAAATGACAGTATGGATTGTTTTTTTTTTTAATTTACGTGTGAAAAATCGTGGGCACAGTGATTAAATAATAGTATGAAACTCCGAATCTTAATTCAAATTGAGCCCAACCCAACATGCATGAATTGCACCCCTAATTAACTCAAAATTGATTTTTTAAAAGGAAACTTTGACAAAACTTTCTCTAGCAAGACTTGACATTGAAACTACTATTGAAAACTTTCTTTACGAAGCTCACTGGTAAAAACACACTAATTGAACACCGATAGGCAACATATGTTTTGTAAGTGGAAATATTGTTCCAAGCTACAAGTGGACCACACTAGAGAATTGCCTATGATTTCTAGAGTGACGTGGCATGTTGAGGACCGTCAATCTATAGACTCTGCCCAACGTCTCCCTTTTCAAATTAAGGTGATCTACTATAGCCAAATGGTTTAAACTTCAAAGTATAGAAAGGAACTTATTCCTGTATCATTTTAGTCCAACATCCTCCTTCAAAGAAACCAAGTTGAAGAAGAAAGCCCCAGCCCTTTTGTTGTCGATTGAGGGGAAATTTCTTGGTTTTGGTATTATGTTTGAATGGTTTTACAATGACAAGAAGACCTGCAAATGGAGAAAATGAGGTAAGAAAGAAGAAAAAAAATGCAGCACATCAAATCTCACTCGTTTTAACTCAACATTTGACAAAATGGACTGGGTGATGTCAGTGAATAGACCTGTTTAAAAATGACCCAGAGACAGAAACATTGGATTGAAGGAACTGTTTACAGAGGGTCTCAAGAAATCATCAAGGTACCCCCAACCACCTTACCAATACTAGAAATAATGTCAATATAGTATTTCCCAAAGTGGAATGGCTCTAGAAGCAACATCTATGCATGTGGGTTCGACCGAGTCTGAGTGAAAATCAACTGAGTCCTACTCAAAATCAAGTATATATATTATATTAAGTCTATAATGTTTGGAGATTGTAAAGTTGTTGTTAAGGGCAAAGAACAAGTTCCACATTAATTATAAATGAGGAGATTTAGGAATTTATAAAGGATTTTTGTCATTCTACCTAATGAGCTAACCTTTTAGGCTTGATACCTAGTTCTAACAAGTGTTATCTAGTAGGATAGGATGGTTGACGACGTTTTATTTGTATGAGAGTCTCGTTCAAAGGGGATTGTTAGGACAGCGAACGACTCCCATATTTATTTTGAAGGGAGAGATTTAGAGACTTATAAAGAACTTAGATCCTTCCACTTAATGAGTTAGTCTTTTGTGCTGGATACCTCATCTTAACAGTTGTACCATCAATTGATTATTTTATTTATGTAATTTTAATAAATTTTTAATTTTTAAACCAATTTAAAGTGTTGATTAATAAAAAAAATCAACATTAAAGGATAAATTAATTACACTTTATACCCTTATGTTTCAATTCCTTTGAGACCCTGGAGGTCTCATTACTGTTTTTGACCAGTTTGGAGAAGAAGTGCTTATCGTGGATAGGGCCGGCCTTGAGATCCCCTAAAATCTCATGGGCCCTAGGCGGAGTGAGATTTTAAGGGTCCTTTTTGGTTGGTATATTAAGGAGTCAAGTGTGTGCGAGCCCTTTTTGCCTGGGGGCCTTAGGCGACGGCCTACACCGCCTATGTCGAGGGCCGTCGCTGCTCGTGGATAGGCAAATTTAGATGATTATTGGAGAGAGGAGGCTTATTCTAGGAAGGATATGTAAATACTTCCTCTCAGTCAGTCATCGCCAAAGGCTTAAAATTAAATTAGAAAAATTAAAAGATACGATTATTAACCTTCTACGATTCTGTCTGACAACTTCCATGCACGTAGATTTTGTTATTCTATTTCAAAATTTGAGCATTGGTGCTTTACAGACAGATGTTTGGTCATACAGTCGTGGACATGGTATATTTGTTTTATGATAATCTGAACCTTTCCATCTTAGCAATTAGCAATTAAAATTAATAAAAGGTTAATTTGCAAAAGCCAAATTTATGGGGGCTGGACATTTTCTGTCCGCCGAAGATTAAAAATATTTTAAAAAAGAAAGTGACACTTAGGCAGTCAACAACATTTGTTTGACTTTTCTTTCCTTCAACCGACCATTTCCTTCTATTTATTTAAGACGACTTTTAAAGGAAGAGAAATTTGCGCCCGCCTATTACTACCTCACATGAATACTGACAGATTAGGGGAGAAACTGAGGTCGAGTTTTGGTTCGAACCCGCATGATCCGACCCGAAAATTATGTGTGTCGGATTATGAAAGTCGGGTCAGCGGGTCGGGTCAAGTCAGAAACCCGCATTGAATTCAGGTGGCTTGGGTTGAGAGATTTTTAAGTTAACCCAACTCGACTCGACCCGATCTAGTAAAAAGTAAGCTAAACTAGGTTCAAAATGGAGGTCGGGTCAAGTTTCGGCTTGAGTCGGGTTATAATTCTAGTCGAATTGGGTCAAGACGTCCGGGTCAAATCAGGTTCCATATATTAGTAACTCAAGTTGGATTTTAAAAAATCTGACCAACCCAACCTGATTTCAGCCCTATGACAGACACAGTATTATTTTATGCTTTGAGATATGAGATTCATCAGACACAATCACAATAAGTTCTATGAAATGAACTTTGTTTATATATAAAGTTTATTAAAATTATTTTATTTTTTAATAATATAGATGCCTTGACTGTATATTGAAAGTGAAACGAAGTTCACACATGCACAAAATTACTTAGTAACTTCGTGTATTATATTTTTATGTAAGTTTGAAAGAATCAAACTCGAGACCTCTTATCTAAGAATTCAAGTAGGGATACTTCTTTAGAAGAAAATTCAAATTGATCGATGTATAAAAAATAGCAACATATCACGTATGGCTATATCATATCGTGTTGACATGTCAACTTGAAAGCTACTAGACCAATAGAACTGAGAGGTGTCACGGACGTTGTCTTCAGTTTGCCGTATGATACAAGTGAAAGTTGCTTTCATCAAAATTACAACGACCTTGGATACAAATATAAGTTTTGGAAAGGTTATTATTATTAATTAAGAAAAATAATCAAGCTAATGTACTCAAATCCTATATTTTTACAATTGATTTAATAAAATTAAAAGCTTAAAATATTATATTTTCAAAATAAGTGATGGCGATACGGTGACTGACGATGTTCCCTTGTTAAGTCTTGTGCACAAAATCATTTTTTCTTCACGTAGTATAATACACTAAAGATATAATTAGAATTCATTCATAAGGAGCAGGATAAGTGGGACGCAAAGGCAATGTATTGGGCTATTGGCTCAGTCTCCAATATGACTTCATCTAAAAAGAAAATAATTAAATCGATGATGATGGAAATATTCCCTTTAAATAATGATAATAATGACAGAATAATGTCATCCGTAGCTTCCAAAATGTTTTGTGGAGTCAATGAGATAATTACCAACAATTAGATCCTATTTTTTTTGGAACAAAAGCTCGTAGACTTGCCACGGAAAATGCGTCTCCCACACACAAAACCAATTTTAATTTCAACCCCAAAACCCTATAAAACCTCATCAACTTGCCAGGTTTTCTATGCTAATCTTCTTTTCCTTTTCCAACACAAACCATCAAAATCAAAAAGCTCTTGATTCTTGTAGAGTTCTTCTCTGAAACTTTACAGGAATAATGGGGAGGTCTCCTTGTTGTGATAAAATTGGTTTGAAGAAAGGTCCATGGACACCAGAAGAAGATCAAAAGCTGATGAATTACATTCAAGAACATGGGCATGGAAGCTGGGGAGCACTCCCAAAACTAGCCGGACTGAACCGATGTGGGAAGAGCTGCCGACTCCGGTGGGCTAATTATTTGAGACCAGACATCAAGCGCGGAAAATTCACCCAAGACGAAGAGAGAATTATCGTCGACCTTCACTCAGTTCTCGGAAACAAGTAAGCTTCTCCACTTCATTTCTCTGTACTGTTGCACAGATACAATTTGCTCACTAGAGCATACACCAATCAGAAGTTGTTACATCACTTGTATAGATTAGTATTTATAATTTGATAATTTTAACTATTTGTTCTGTGTGTCAAGTGGTAAAAATACTCCTATTGGATGTTTTTCGATGAGAGTGTGTTGCGGAATAAATTAATCAAACAACAGATCAATCATTTAATAACACAGAGATTTACATGATTCGACAAAAACCTACGTCCATGAAGCGTGATACACGATTTCACTATGAAGAAAAATACCGAACATACTTAAAGAATTACTCAATCCTTTCCCTCTGTCCCCTTCAGTCTCTTTCTCTCTGTTCTCTTTTCTCTCCTCTCTCACTCATAGAAAAATACACAACACACAGAAAACCCAAGAGAAAAATCCCATATATACTTGACATTACATAAAACACAGATCTGACTTAATGGGCCTTACATAAACACACTCTGGCCCAATAAAGCCTTTTGAGCCAAACCCAACAAAGTGTATGCATAGACTATCTGAATTCTAGCCTTGCAACTATGCTTATTGCACTGAATTCATCAAGAACACTACTCGTTATTAGTTCTAGAATTGAATCAGAGATAGTAGTAGAGTGGATCATCTATAGGCCTGAATTGAATTCCTACTGTTGGAGAGAGAGGAGAGCGAGCCTCTCTTTTCTACTTTTAGTGAACAAGGAACTGACTTGTGGTTTTCGATCTTCTATTTGTTTGCTCCCAGGTGGTCTGCTATCGCAAACAATCTTCCGGGGAGGACGGATAACGAAATTAAGAATTTCTGGAATACCCATTTGAAGAAAAAACTACTTCAAATGGGTATCGATCCGGTGACCCATAAGCCCAGAACTGATCTAAATCTACTTGAAAGTCTCAGTCATTTGCTTGGCGGGTCGAACTTCGGATATATAATGAACCCTTTGGACAGTGCTTTAAGACTGCAGGCAGACACCGAACAGCTAGCGATTCAAATTGTTGCAGATACTGCAAGGAATTAACATATTCGGGTCACCTTCCTTCTCCAACTATCATTTGAATGTGTCCGCCAGTGGACTTGTTAGTCCCTCTCTTGGTCTTGCTCATGATTCCATGTCAATGCCTTTGAATTTTTCGAATTTAAACGAGACTCAAATACCCAACCATTATCAAGCTCTAGAAGAACCATTAGCTTATTTTGAAAATCAGAAAATGGTGACAGAAATAAATGGTCCTGGATCGAAAATGTCGGGTTCAATATTTGAAAATAATAATTGTGATGTGAGTAACTACATCGGTAGCTCTAGCATGTTTACACCTTCAAATCCTGCTACTGCTATGGTTCCTACGGGTGTCCAAATCAACCCGAACAACATTTCTGCCCATTCATCCATCTCAACTGCCTTTGAAGCTTGCCGAGAACTCGACTTTGATGATCAAGTAGGGAACTGTCATTGGTCGGATTTCATAGAGTACGCAATTCTTCTTCTTTCTTCTTCTTCTTTTTTTCTTTGGTTTTACATATGTTCACATTTATTCTATTTGATGTCGGTCATAAAACAGTTGAATTTCTATGCCATGATAATGACCCATTCCTTTTTATTCTTCATTTTTCCTACCCGTACTGACGTATGGATCGACTATTTCTGTATTTTCGCAGCCAATCGGCACCTTCGATGATCGAATCGTAGCGGAGGCTGCAAGACTATCTTCAGATCATTGGAAAATGGAGCTAGTGTACATAAAAGATTGTTCATGCATTAGTTAGTTTGTTTGAATTGGAAGATTTAAATTGTGATGGAGAGTTGCTTAAATAATAAATGTATTTGTTAAAAACGAAAAATACATTTCATTATGTAAACATTTTCCTATCTAGTATTTGTTTTTTTGAGCTTTTCCTTAACTACTTCTTCTCTTGCAAGAGTCGATTGAGAATAAAAAAAAAAAGCCAACCCAAAGAGATGAAAAATAATTATTAATGATGATAATGAGTAACTTAGATAAGAAAAGAAGTATTTAATTACAAAATAAGTTAGTTGGAGATGGCAAGTAACACGAAAGAGAAGTGAAAATGACCAGCTTCTGGAATTAGAAGGCTTTCATGGGTGAAAGACATGGTTTGACCTTTGATAAAAAGGATAATCTGCTTAGGATTATCCCAATCTGTGGACAGTTGGAAATCAGCAACATATATATGTCCAAATTTTCAATCATGTTTGGAACATTTTTCCAATGACAATGATGATGATGGTCCAAGAGTGTTACATGAATCAATAAATAAAGAAATAAAGGGGTAGTCTTTTCGGATTATATAATAATGTAATGTTGTTATGTGTACTTTTGGGAAAGTCAGATTATTTGTTACCTATTAGGTGAAAGCTCATTTTCTTTGAACACAAGTCATTGACTGCTGCAAAGCCATTGCCGACCTAACAATCTTATCCTCTCTCTCTATTTTTTTCTGAATCTATTCACCCATCCATTTGCATGAAACAGCATAATTCTGACAACATGCAGTCTAGATGGTCATTGGGTACCAGAGTGTACGCTTCTCTCTCTCTCTCTGTACTTTTTCTACATCTGTTCACCTGTCCATGCATGAAACAATATAGTGAAGATAGTCATTCTGATATGTAGTCCAAATGGTCACTGGGTGGAAGAGTATCTTATGCCAACGAAAGTCCCATTTCGATTATGAGGGGAAAAAATTAAAAATTTATATGGGACTAGATTACTCCACCTATCATGCTTGTCTTTTGAAGTGAAAGCCCGGTACTGATATTTACAATCTGCCTTAACTCTGGAATGCCTTCTTACTCTGTCAAAAATCCTGATGATAACTAATCCAAATGGGTCCCGTACGAATATTTTTAACTAATCCAAATGGGTTCTATACGAATATTTTTTTAATAATATAGGTACTCCGTTCCACATTGGAGGTGAGACTAATCCATGGATACACGAAATCACCTGCAAGCATTGTGTATCAAGTAAACCTGGTAGGAGTCGAATCCAAGACCTCTCGTTTAATCTTAGAAGCTTGAATGAACAACAAGGCATGTGAGTCCTACCCTACAACAAGCCAACGACACAAAGTAAAACCGATGTTATATGTATTCTTCAAAATGTACAAGGCACATATACGTATTTCAAATTCTTTAAAGATTTTTCATAAACTCTTTTAGTGTTTTTTTAATATTATCTTCTAAAATAACAAAAATAGCATCACACCTTTCTCTCTTAAAAAATAATTCAAATATTAATGTATTTATCACTTGATAATTTAAAATAAATTTAGTACATTATTTTTTAGTTAGTGTCTTTTTTGCACATTATTTTTATATAAATATGGTATCAAATTTCCAAATCCTTTTTCTGATATGATTAGTTCAATATCTGACGTTGATGCGAGTCACCGACACTTACACCCATAGACGTCCAATTTAGTATACAGCATTTGAGCTTATCTATATAACCACTTCCTCTATTAGTAAAATAGATGATTTTGGGTGTATAGTTGTTCATTAAATCTTGATAAATGACCAAATTCCTATCAAGTAGGACAGTACAGCCAAATATAGTAGGTATGATTCTAATTTATAACAAACAACTAATTACCTACTCTTGCCCAATATAAGAGATTCCAACCTAAGGATCTACTTTGTTGCACATGAAAATGATTGATAATAGTTAAAAACTAAGTTGGAATAGACATTGGTATAAGTTTAATTAATGGGAAGGGTTAGAGGGGTATTTTCAAAAAAAAGTTGACACGACCCTTATTAAGAAAACAATTAATTACAATAGAGGATCGTCGTTAGATTTGATATGGAATATGAAAGATTAATATTAAAAGTTAAAAAGACCAACATTGATCAATATTGTCATTGAGTTTGATTATTTTAGATTCATAGTCATGCCATTAAAAATAAAAATGATAAATTTCAGTGCAATTTGTGGACAGATTCAGTTGAGACATTATTTCATCAGCAGGTTTATATTTTTTTCCAGAATGGGTCAACCTAACCTCAGAGATCAAGGTTTTATATCAATATTTGGAGCCTCTCAACATTTAATTGTATATAAAAAGGCCTACTTTCCCCCTGCACTTAAATAACTGTTTTGATTAATAAAATTCCAACCTAATGATAGATGATTGGTGATATACAATGAGATAATAGATGTTTGAGCTATATTAAATAAGGAAATGATGTTTGCATTAGAGTTGTTAACAATAATAATAATAGTAGTAGTAATAATAAAACCACAAACTACAGAAGATACCAAGAAAGGCAGGAATTGGATAAAGAAGACTCTCTTCATCCTCAGGAGCTTCTGCCACGAGATTTACATCACTTGAATCCATGAGAACTATCTTCATGAACCTTTGGCATTTTTATCTTTTTCTTTCACATCTTTCAGTGTTACAACCTTTTTATGCCAAGTTTCATCGAAGTCTATTTCATAATTTTGAGTTAGTTCGGTAGTTCACCGCAAAGGTTCAAATATCGGCCGATACATATCGTATCGGCGGATATATATCGGTTTTTTTAAACCGAGTAATATCGGCCGATACTTAACGTATCGGCCGATATTCGGTCGGGAATATCGGTCACAATATCGGCCGATATTCATAATTTTGAGTTAGTTCGGTAGTTCACCGATATGGTTTTTGACGGTTTTTACACGGTTTTTCGCGGTTTTTCGCGGTTCAGGGTTTACGGTTCTCACAGGTGTTTGCGGTTTTTTGAGGTTTTTCAAGGTTCGTCACGGTTTTTTGCGGTTTTTTCACTGTTCCGATATCGGAGGAGAGAGAAAATGCCGATATCGGTATAAGAGATAAAAATTATCGGCCATATCGCATATCGGCCGATATATCGGCTTAGCCGATTTTTAAACCCTTGGTTCACCGTTTTAATTGTAAAAAAAAAAAAAGGCGAATCACTTCTTTTGAGAGTCGTATACAAACTCTTAAGATGAGCCCTACTGCAATTAGTATCTCTCTTTTATTTTCTAATTTTTTGGACCTTAAGCGGCAGCCTACTCCGCATATAGTCAGGACCTACGCCATTAATAAACATGGTGCCATATATTGTTTTGCTAATAAATTTGACTGCCCAAGGTCTAAACTCAAAACAAAACTGGCCCTGAAGATGGAAAGAAATCTGAGATTTGGGCCTTAATAATCTCACCAATGCAATCAATTACGAAAGTCTCGTTCATGACCTACTTATAAGATATATTTTAAAGACACTTTGATGTCGGCAAAATATGTCAAAACATTTTATTTTTTATAAAGTCTTTGTCCATGCATCGTAGCCTCTATGTTTGTGACATAAAATTAATCAATTATGTGTTCATTCCTGGACAGGGCCTCAATAAAGTTCAAGTTACCTGAAGTCCACCCATCTATCTGTTGGGCCTCTTTAAATTCATAGCAAGATCCATCCTATCATGCTTCTGTATAGTTCCAGATTTCCCAAGCTCATCAGTCCATGACAGATTCTGGTTGCAACTCAGGTAGGCCGAGCCAGGATTTAGACCAACTTAAGGCTAGGCCTGATTTGTATTTAAAGGACCTGAGCCCAATACTGGGCCTAGTAGACTCATTGTTAAAACCTGAGCCTGTGAACCACATTCCATTTGTAAGGTATAACCCAATTTCAAATCTAAAATCCATATTCCGGCCTCTTTTGGTACAAGATAGGTTTGTAGTGCTATTATTATCAAATATAAATATCACATTCCTTTACAATATAACTAAAACTTCATTTTTATTATTTTTAGCTCAAATTCAGGCTTTTGAGCTAAAGTTGAGCTTTCCTTCAACTAGGCCCAGCTAACATTGAATTCAAATTAGGCCATGGTACTTTGAGCCCAAAAATAGTCCAAACAGAGCCCCTGCCAACCAGAACCCGATATTTTCGACTTGTTTTTCATCCGGTATCCAGGGCAGGTTGCACCCCTTATGACTTCCCTACATTCAACGTTCAAGATCTCTTAAGAGAATCATGGTGGGCTTGCGTAACAAATTACTTGATACCTTTCCCTTTAAGGTGATGCTCGTTCACAGGTCTCCCCTAAACTAATAATCACCCCTTTCCTTACATATTTGGACTTAAATTTGTTACTTACAAATGCTAATATTGACATGGCACAATTCTATACAGATTGAATTTTTCAAAATTTTATGGTTACCCACATTGGTTACCTTCCGCCACAGGAACTTGGATGTTGCAGGTTTGAGCTCTCATGACCTAATCTTTAGTGTGCCTTGGAAGTAGTAGGCTCATCCATGAGGGTTTTTAGGACTATGTCTGAGTTTCCCAAAAAAAAATTATGATTGCCATAACGCATATTTAAAAATAGATCAATTGAAGAGTATGCTTAAACATCTTAACAAAAGAACCACTTGTTGTGACTTTCCCTGGAAGACAATTTTTTCTTTTTCCAATTTATATCTTTCCAGAGTTTGACTGAAACTCAAGATCATTCCTGACTGATTTGGATCCAACTCAACCAAGTTGACCCGAATGCTCGTGACATTAACACTCCCCCACCTTCTCACAAAATCAAGTAGATATTATGTTCATGCTCAAAGAGTCTTCTCTCTGCGAAAGAAAACGTTCATGGATGCTGCAGAGTTTCTGTACAAAGGTAACGTGGTCAACATGGACAATCTATCGTAAATAATGGAGGCATTTAGATATAGAAATGGAAGCCTATCCTTTCGAAGTAAACACAAGTTCCAAAAACAAACTCAACATAGAGATGGATCTCAATTAAAATTCATACATAATCAAACCCTAATGTGAAACCAAATGCAACCAAAGAAAACTTGGGCCTTTCAGCAGTGCAAGAAGTAAGTACCAAGCAATAACCAAATATGCAAACTATTTGTTCACCACAATTATCAAACAACACACATTTGTTCACCACATTGGACTAACTCCTAAACAAATAAATAAAGCAATCTTCAATAAACAAATAAATATAGAAGTAACGCCACAAACATTTGAAATGAGATAGTTATCAAGCATCCATTCAGTTCACCCCCCCACCACAACCCTTCAATCAATTATAGACCAAACAATAACCACCCTAAAACTCCTGCAATTTTGAACCTTCTAACAACAATCAACATATGTTTCTCAACCAACAAAACCCTGTCTGTTGATAGACAAAAACGTCAAAAAACAACCTAAAGGATTTTAATACAAGACACATGAATACGGAAAGGACCCAGGACCCATCGGATTTTTCACCAATTTACTCTGCAGAACATACTGTTTCTTCTCATTGTTTTGTTGCAAATAAGAGCCGTCACTCTTGCTTTGACTGCTGCTGTCTTCCTCATTGAAGTCTCCCACCACCTGTGGTCGCCTCATCCCATCAACGTAGATCAACTATATGAGTTCTAATTCTCCACTCATCTCTTTTACATGTTCTCGGTCACTTGGAATCCAAATATTCTTCCAACTTCATTTTCAGTCTAATCAATTTTATTGCCAAAAATAAAATAAAACATCATGTACACAAAACAGCATCTGAACAATAAGAATAGATTTCTTGATTGGACCTAGTCAATTGACCACTCAGCAACAAATGAAGAGACAATAATTGACAATATATCACCATCACTCTGGTACTGCCATCATCGCTGAATTCTTCTTTCCATTCAACCCCATCCATACAAGTAAACATCAGACAGATGCAAACTATAGTGGCCATTAGACTTGACTCCATGTAAGCAACAAATCCAAAACTTGCAGAACAAACGCATCAAAGATGCCAACAACAAAAGCAGGAGAAGAGCTTCTAAAATTCAAGTATTTAACAAGTACTCAACCCCTGGCACAATGGCAAAATTGTAAGATCAATTGGAAACAGCAAAGAAATCCATAGCAAAATCAGAAATTGGACTCCCAACTCTATTCTTCCTGACCACCAACTGCAATTAAAAAGATTTGTGGAAATTTCTCTGTTCCAACATAAAAACAACAAAGTGTAAGTTACTCAAATAGAAGATAGCAATAGCTTCTTGCCCATTCGTTCAGCCCCCAGAATGGGGTTCAGAACATAAAACCAAGTACACCTCTCTTTTTTTTTAAAAAAAATAATAATAATAATTGCACCCTCATTCTTATTATCATTCTCCAATCTCCATAGATGCAATGGTTGTCCCTCACAAGGTGCAAGAAAGAGGAGGGTCCGACTGATTTCAGATAATTCAAAGTCGCAATCTTATAGTCCAAATTGCCCTATCTTTCCATTTTATTTTGATGAAGTAAATCCAAAAAGAAATCCGTCAAGACTGTCTCATAGGATGGCATCTTCTCATACCCAGGAAAGTAGTTTATATCAAGTATCAGATAATGGTTCCCAACCTTGGCATCTCTTATCACATCGAAATTGAACATATGAACCTGCATCACCTGCAGCAAGCCCCCTGCAATCTCCTTAATAAAATCAAATGGCGGCATTTCCACCTCAATTTCACTTTCATCTCTCCACTCTTGCACCGTCGCCACATTCGAAATCCGTGAGAAAGGCAGCAAGCCATCTGAGCAATCCAACATCTTCTCTGAAACATCTGGAAGTGATTGTCGCTTCACGCACTTGACATATTCTCCGACTACATACACCTTGAAGAGAACACCACCATGGCTGATGAATTCCTGCAATACAATTGGAGGTTTGAGCTTCTTTAGCCCGTCGACATTGAAAACAAGTGACATCTCGTGCGATTTTGTGCTGCCATCAGCGACAATTGGCTTCGAAATTACAGGAAACTGGAGTCCAGCAAGCATGTCAGGATCAGAAAGTGTGGCAGAGTCATAGATGACAATCTGATTGGGGATTCCAAAGGTCTGGAGCTGCTGTGGGAGTGTCAATTCAGAAACGACCTTGAGCATGGAGATGCGGTCGTGGAGGCGCTGAATAGCATCCGGTGGATCAATAACGATGACATTAGGGTTCCGGCAAGTGTAGTCCAGGAGCTGGGAGTTCCAGCTTTCACTGTAAAGTTTGTGGAGGATAATATCAAAGGGGCCTTGATCAGAGAGTAAGCGTTCCGAATCAATGGGAACAAGATCGATGCCGCGGGATTTTGCGACATCAAGGAGAGAGCGTTGTATGAAGCTTTGCTGCCTCTTGGGAGCTAGTGCATACCCGATTAAGAACCTTCTAGAAGAATCCGACATACCTAAGATGGTCGGAAAAGGAGAATTTAGAGAAAGATTCAATATTTTTTCTTCTATTCTTAGTTTCTCAATCAGATTGGAGAATCCAAAAGAGGAGAAATGGAAGCAACTTTGCGGGGAAAAGGGAAAGAAGGTGAGAAGAAAAAACGAGGAAAACAAATTCTTTGCAATTGAAAAGACGGAAAATTAAGAGAGATTATTCTAAGTTTCTCAGTCAGAATGGTAATCCAAGAGTAGAAATGGAAGCAATTTTTTGCTTCGGAAATTCAGAAAGATGAGAAGAAGAAATGAGGAAAAGGCACTCTGCGGAGGAAATGAATTCCTTGTTTGTTTGGATCGTGGAAAAAAATACACAGTGGGAAGTGAGAGAGAACGTGGGGAAGAGTCTGATAGATATAGCTCGTGAGGTGAGACTTGGTAGGGATGGTCGAACCAGATTCGAACCAGAGTTGGAGAATGGACCATGGTTAGACGAGTAGCACTAAGCCAGTACACGACTCCACGTACCACATTGTAGAGATTCGGCGGTGTGGCTGGAGAGATCATTTATCTAATTTTAATGACAAGTATTTTTTATCAAATTTTATAAACCATATTATTTAAACAATATTTTTAGATTCACTAAAATATAAGAATTTATTTTAATAAAAATTACAAAATGAATGACTGAACATAAATCAAATCTCTTTTAATTTAAAAAACTTTATTTCTAATTTTCCATCTTTTAACCTTTATATCTTAAAAATAAATTCAAGTTTTAAAAATTATTTTTTATTTAAATAGAACCAGTGAATAGAATTAAATGCAATTTTATCTGCAAAGTAACTCTTACTTTTATTAAATTTTAAATATTTATAAATTTAATTTATCATTTAATAACTAAAGATCTTATTTTATCAAACTTTTTAAGATCAATCACTTTAAGTTAGATTGATATTCAAATTTGATGAAAAGTTTTGAAATTAAAATAATAACTAAAGTGGCCAAATTTTATAGAATTAAAATATAGTTTTATTGATCTAATTTTTTAACTTTTGAAATTATATATTGATTATTTAAATGAACTAATCAAATAAGTCAAATTTAGCTCTCTATAGTGAAAATTTTATATATTAAAATAATAAAAAATTAAATTTAAATAACTTAAAAAATATAGTTTTGTTACTCCAATCAATGTGAACCTTGAAAGGATGAGACCTTCTATTTTTTGAAAGTATGACATGGGAAACCAATTTCAAAGAATATTAAAAAGATGTTGATCATTTTGTCTTCTTTACAAAGAATCTATGTATGCTTTCAGCTTGCATATATTGGGCTGGGTGGAATGGTGGAGAGAATATAGGTTTGTTCGGTGGGCTGTCTATCGACAGGTTCGAAAATTTGTCCTAGGTAAATGTCGGCTGAGATATTGGCTTCAGTCCACAACCGATATTTATTTTTTTTTTTAAAAAAAATCAGCCAATATTTTGTCGAGATCGCGGCCGAGATTTATATTCTTGCTATCAGCCCACTAGCCCATTAAGTGCTTACGAGTCTTTATATAATTATTTATATTATTTTGGGATAATGATCATTCCACGGGCGTTTTGTGTAACAAGACACGGGTTGTAACGTATTGTCTATTTTAACCTTCCAATGCCGTACGAAAGCATTTTAAAAAAATCGGTGATCTAATCTGTAATCCGATTTCAGTGATCTGATTTGATGTTTTATATGAAAAAAACTGTCTCACTTAAATAAATTTCAGTGAGCCGATTTATATCGTAATGGAATGGTAAAGTGGGAAATCCACTCATTCCCGTTCCTGGTTACACAAAAATCATCGCTACCCTTATTTTGATATTCTTTAATTGATTTTGGCTTAATAATATAAACATCTTATACCCTTAAAAAAGTTGAATAAATCATTTAGTTTCTTTACTTAGATAGTTTATTAGTGATTAATTTTGATTTTTTTGGATATTTTAAATAAATTCATATTTAGTAAAAGGAGAATTTGACTGAAATTTGGCTCCAATTAAACTTTAAATTTTAATATCAATAATTAATTATTATTATTATTTAAATAATTTATTCTATTAATTTAATTTTTAAATTTTATCAATTATTTTTCATAAGTCACTTACTTTAAAACTTCAATCAGCAACAATGTTCAGAACAATATTTTACCTGTTGTACTAAAAGTTTTATAATATTAATATTTTAATCATATTATCAAATCTCAACGGATCGGTAATCTCAAAACCCTAATCCGTCAAGTACCACATGCGAGTGGCACATGCAAGCTTGTCTCCTCCTCCCTCCAGAACTTCTCGTCTCCTGCGGTTTTCATTCAATTTTAGCGTTTTGTGTCTGCGACTCAGAAGAAGAAATCTTTTTTCATCTTTTTTCTTTACGCAGAGATTATTATCTCCTTCTATAAAATAAAGAAGAAAAAGACCCCTTTGCTCTTTCATTTTGATGGCGTCTCCGAGCTTGAAGAAGAACTACAGTTGCGTGGCATCTCTGCAGCAGTTCTACTCCGGAGAGCCGTACTCCATCTTCTCCAACGGAACCTTTATTGTATGGGCCTGCGACGACAAGATCAACATCGTCGATTCATCCAATGCCTCCATCAAGACCACTCTAGAAGGCGATTCCGAGCCCATCACAGCTCTCGCCCTCAGCCCCGCTCACTCCTTTTCTCCGCCACCCACAGCAGATTGGTCAGGGTCTGGGATCTCTCGTCTTCCAAATGCATACGCTCTTGGAAGGTAAAGAGACTTTTTGGATTCATGGAAAGGAAACTGATTTCTTCGAATGTAATTTTACTCATTTTGTCAAAAGTATAGTTGGGTTGCCCATTTTTTTTATTTAAAAATGGCTATGCTCCGGGGAAAAAAGATATTTTATTGTAAAAACGAATAATAATAAAAATCACAGAAATCAAGTATAATTGGGTTTAGCCCTTTTTTATTCAAAAATAGCTATGCTCCAGAAGTTTCAGTGCATCCAGGCTGAACCTTACGCTCCATTTCGGTGAATGAAAAGGTTTGCAATTAAAATGTACATTTGTGTACAAGCAAGTTTGGTTAAAAATGATTATTTTGTTGGGCTTTACAAAGTCAAAAAAAAAAAATTTAGGAACTTGAAGATGGCTAAATACTGCACAAACAATCTAGAATTTCTTTTTTGCTAGAATTTCATTTCATTAGAATATATTAAAATAAACTATACAACTTCACTTTATATAGACTTAGACTAAACATATGAAAAGACACAATATATGAAAAGATAAAACTATTTAAAAAAGAAACTCATATCATAAAAGATACATAAAAAGACTCCTTGGAAACTCATTGGTTGTTGGTAACTCTCCCTCAATGGTTGGTAACTCCCCTTTAAACTAAAATAATGAACTCATTGGAAGACAAAGGGTCATTGGATGACAAAAGGTTGTATTTGGTTTGCACTTCCAACATATTTTCTATAAGTGCAGTTTTCTTTCCTTGGATCCAAGCTGCTAGTGAAACTTAGTTCAAGTGCACGGAGGGAAAAGTACTTGCTTGAAAAATTACAAATTTTAACTACAATGTGAATTGGTTAATTTTCCAGGAAAGTACAAGTATGTATTTGAGCTAATAACACAAATATTTTTATCTAGGTTCATTTTGGATGCATAGAAAGGAAAATATTCCTGGAAATGACCATAAATTTAAAACAAAAATTGGTTAAACCAGTTTCCTTTTTAGTTAAAATCAATCATTTTCCTGGAAGCATTTTCCTTTCTATGCATCCAAATGCAGCCAAGGATTACTTGTTTATGTGATTTGATAGTTCAATTGAACCTAATGCAGTTGTTTTGAATAGGCACATGATGGCCCTGTGATGAGGATGGCATGCGATTCATCAGGAGGACTGCTTGCGACTGGTGGAGCAGATTGGAAGGTTCTTGTTTGGGATATTGAGGGTGGATTCTGCACTCATTACTTCAAAGGTCATAAAGGAGTTGTAACCAGTATCATGTTTCATCCAGATTCAAACCGCCTTTTAGTAAGTTGAAGTCCAAGAATCTGCTGCATTTACTGTTTGTTGTATTATTTATCAATTAACTGTATGAATCTGGATCAAAATGGAACTTCCTTTCGATTGTATTATTTGCTGTTGCTATAAGTCAGCAATTACCAGTGGCTTTGTGATATCGTTGCTGTGTTTCATAGGGCACAGCAGGAAAACTCACTGATCACTGCTGGCATGTAGTGTCTTGGGTGCTGCTATGGGCCAAAGCACAAACACTGAAGCAGTTTTATTGTGGATCCAACTGCGAGTCTCATATTGGCCTTGTCCTGCTCTTGCCCTTTGGTTCTATGTTCCATCTTCTTGTGCAGGAAAGGCTTCTCCTCAAACTTGGACAATTCGCTAGTAACTTGTACTCCACGAGGACCACTCTCACTCATCATACTGTCAATGTTGAATGTCAAATGCTTTTCCAAGTTGTAGCATGATGCCTTGCACCAGAGCCACCATAGCTTTAAGCCATCATTATGCATGTTTAGTAGACCCATTTTTCAATATAGTTTGTAATGTGTGGGTGACCCATTTTCACACAATATTCTTCAATTATGTTGCACCTATGGTAATGTATCTATATAAAAGTTGAGTAGTTTTGTTCCACCCTTCAAGAGTGTGGCTTTGTCATTTTTTAACAGTGGAACCCACTTATGACTTATCCAAATCCTCATATACCCTTAACCCACTTTGAATCAAATTCTCCAAGTCGGCACTCATGAGAGTCTAGCAAATAGAATTTGTCAGCAAGTATGATATGGAGGCTTAAAATAGTTTGACCAGGATAAGATTTAACACTTGAGATAATAATGAATTCATAAACAGTAGTATGTGGGGCCTATGATATGAGCTGAGGAGAGAGTACCTCATGGGCATACATTTTTTTTTTTTTGAATAGGTAACAGATAACTTCATTTAATAAATAAAAAAAAAGTACAAAGAAGTGGTCGAGGTGGACACACAGAGAAACAACAAAAGATAAAGAAAGGGAATTGATGCAAAAAATAAGATTAAGTGGTAGTAAAAAAAAAACATAGATCGAATCACTTCAATTAATAGTGCCGGCCTTGAGATGCCCTGAAATTTTAAGGGTTTTAGACAAGCTTTTAAGATGGAGTCGTACCGCAATTAGTATCCCTCTTTCATTTTCTAAATTTTTGGACCTATTTTTGAGACCTTAGGTGACGGCCTACTCTACCGTATAGCCAGAGCCGGCCCAGTCCATTAATAAACATGGTGCCATATATTATTTTGTTAATAAATTTGACTGCCCAAAGGTCTAAACTCAAAACAAAACTGGTCCTGAAGATGGAAAGAAACTGGCCCTGGTCCATTAATAATCTCACCAATGCAATCAATTACGAAAGTCTCGTTCATGACCTACTTATAAGATATATTTTAAAGACACTTTGATGTCGGCAAAATATCCATGTCAAACATTTTATTTTTATCTATAAAGTCTTTGTCCATGCATCGTAGCCTCTATGTTTGTGACATAAAATTAATCAATTATGTGTTCATTCCTTGACAGGGCCTCAATAAATTACAAGTTACCTGAACTCCTGAAGTCAACCCATCTATCTGTTGGGCCTCTTTAAATTCATAGCAAGATCCATCCTATCATGCTTCTGTATAGTTCCAGATTTCCCAAGCTCATCAGTCCATGACAGATTCTGGTTGCAACTCAGGTAGGCCGAGCCAGGATTTAGACCAACTTAAGGCTAGGCCTGATTTGTATTTAACAGACCTGAACCCAATACTGGGCCTAGTTGATTCAAATTGTTAAAACCTGAGCCTGTGAACCACATTCTATTTGTAAGGTATAACCCAATTTCAAATCTAAAATTCGTACGTCGGCCTCTCTTTTTTTACGTTTGTTGTGCTATTATTATCAAATATAAATGTTATATAAATATCACACCCCTTTACAATATAACTAAAACTTCATTTTTATTAGTTTTAGCTCAAATTCAGGCTTTTGAGCTAAAGTTGAGCTTTCTTAAACTAGGCCCCAGCTAACATTGAATTCAAATTAGGCCATGGTACTTTGAGCCCAAAAATAGTCCAAACTGAGCCCCTGAACCAGGACCCGATGTTTTCGACTTGTTTTTCATCCGGTATCCAGGGCAGGTTGCACCCTTAATGACTTCCCTACATTCAACGTTCAAGATCTCTTAAAAGAATCATGGTGGGCTTGCCTCACAAATTACTTGATACCTTTCACTGATTTATGTCAACCGTACATTTCAACTCAGGTTTCCCTTTAAGGTGATGCTCGTTTCACAGGTCTCCCCTAAACTAATAATCACCCATTTCCTTACATATTTGGACTTACATTTCTTACTTGCAAATGTTAATATTGACATGACCCACTAATTCTATAGAGATTGAAATTTTCAAAATTGATGGTTGACAAATGCAGAAGACTTAAAAATCTATAATTCACAGACTTAAAAATCTATCAATTGAAGAGTGCTCAAACGCCTTAACAAAAGAACCACTTGTTGTGACATTCCCTCGAAGACAATTTTTTTTTTTCCAAATTCGTATCTTTTCAGAGTTTGATCGATACTCAAGAGTCAAGATCATTCATGACTGATTTGAATCCAACTCAACCAAGTTGACTCGAATGTTCGAGTCATTAACACTCCACCTTCTCACAAAATCAAGTAGATATTATGTTCATGCTCAAAGAGTCTTCTCTCTTCACTCCTCCCCTTCTCAACGACATTGACAATATTGATATTTGTGAGCAAAATGGATCCATTTCTGAGGAAGATTTGATTCTTAGACAAGGTCTGCAGGCTCAGTTTCGAACTAAGAGCTTTCAAGAGGAAATAAAGTGGAGACAGAAGTCAAGAGATAAGTGGATCAAGGAAGGGGACAAAAACACTAAGTTCTTCCATGCTATGGCATCGTCTCACAGAAGAGTTAACAGAATCAGATCCCTAACTGTTGATGGTTTGAATGTGACCGATAAGGATGAGATCATCGCCACCATTATTGATCACTTCAAGCAGTTGTATTTGGCCAATCCGGTTGACAGGTTGCCGATTTCTGGTCTTCCTTTTAAGTCTATCTCTCTTTCTGAGGCATCCTCTTTAGAGCGTCCTTTTTCTGAGGATGAAATCCGAAAGGCTGTTTGGGATTTGGGTGAGGATAAGGCCCCGGGGCCTGATGGTTTTCCCATTGCTTTCTTTAAGGTTTTCTGGGACATTGTAAAGGTTGACCTCATTGCTTTCATTGCGGAATTTCATCAAAAGGGGCAAATTTCAAAGGAGGTAGGGGCAACTTTTCTTGTGTTGGCTCTTAAGAAAGACGGTGCTTCGTCTCTTTCGGATTTCCGGCCTATCAGTCTTCTTGGAAGCCCTTATAAGATTTTGTCCAAGGTTCTCGCTAACAGATTAAAGCACCTCCTCCATAAGATTATCTCCCCCTATCAGTCTGCTGCTGTTGAGGGCCGGCAAATTATGGACGCAGTTATTACAGCTCATGAGTGTATTGACTCCCAGCACAAGTCTCGTCAAAAAGGTTTTGTTTGTAAACTAGACTTGGAGAAAGCTTACGATATGGTGGATTGGCACTTCCTTCATTTTGTCCTTACAAGTATGGGCTTCAGTCGGAGATGGTGCTTATGGATTTATGAATGCATGTCTTCTGCCCACTTCTCCATTCTTATCAACGGCTCTTCTAAAGGCTTTTTCAAGAGCTTCAGGGGAATCCAGCAGGGTGACCCCCTCTCACCTGCCCTTTTCATAATGGTAGCAGAGACTTTAAGCCTTTTGCTCTCCAAAGCTGCTGACTTATCATTGATCCATGGTTTCAGAATTGGTATGTCTTCTCCTCAGGTTCACCATTTACAGTTTGTGGATGATACTATTATCTTCTGTGAGGCTGACGTGGAGTCAGCCAAGAACCTCCGCGCCCTGCTCAGATGGTTTGAATTGTCATCCTCCCTCTGTATCAACTATCACAAAACAAATATATTTGGTATCAACTTGAATGAGAGCGAGCTGTCCTTTTTTTCTGCGATTTTGGGTTGTGCTTCAGCCACTCTCCCTTCCACTTATTTGGGGCTCCCTCTTTGCATCGGATCTCCGGGCTTGTCTTTGTGGGAACCCATAATTCATAAATTCAGTAAGCGACTAGCTTCGTGGAAAGAAAAGTATTTGTCCTTTGGTGGTAGGATCACCCTCCTCAAGGCAGTTCTTGCGGCTCTCCCTATCTATTTCCTTTCAGCATTCAGGTGCCCAAGTAAAGTTATTCAGTCGTTGGAGAAAATTATGAGGAACTTCCTGTGGAATGATTATGAGGATAGAAGGAAATTTCATTTGGTGAAATGGGATCAAGTTTGTCTCCCAATTAGTGCGGGGGGTCTTGGAGTGAGGCCGATCAAGGAGGTTAATGCTGCTCTGCTCTCTAAGTGGCTCTGGCGATTAGGGACTGAGGGTGATTTTCCTTGGAAGACCATCCTTATCCAGAAGTATCGACTGGGTAATTGGGGGTGGGATTTTCATCCGGCGGTACATGGTGCTTCTGGTATGTGGAAAGCTATCGTTGCTTGTATTGACAAATTTAAAGATGGAATCAAATTCAAGGTGGGGAGTGGTAATAAGGTAAAGTTTTGGACAGATTATTGGTGTAATAACTCTACTTTGGCTGCTCAGTTTCCTTCGATTTTTCGTCTTTCTCATTTGCCAGATGGTAATGTGTCTGACTACTACTCCATCCACAATAGCCGGACTGTTTGGGATCTCAACATCCGGAGTATTCTTTCTAACCCTGAGCTTGATGAGATGTCCGAGTTGCTCCACCTGATCTCCTCCATTCGGATTCGTAGCTCGACTGTGGACAGTCTTGTTTGGTTGTTTGACTCAACTGGTTGTTTCTCTGTCAAATCTTTCTTCACCGGCAACACTCGGGAGGTTTGGCCTGTAGTCAACCCAATTATTTGGGTCTCCAAAGCCTCACCTAGGATTATTGACTTTTTCTGGACTGCGGGTCTGGGGAAAATCTTAACTCAAGACAACTTGCGCAAAAGAGGAAAAATTATTGCGAGTGCCTGCCCTCTGTGTCTTTGTGCTTCGGAAGAGACGACTCACCTTCTTCTCCATTGTCCATTCTCTTCGGCTATTTGGAACTCCGTGATTTGTAAGTTTGGTGTGTTGTGGGTTATGCCTTATTCAGTGGCCGAACTATCTTATGCTTGGGATATTTCTTCGGTATCTTCAAAATGTGCCTCTCTTTGGCGCCTTTCCCTCTTCCCCATAGTTTGGAGTTTATGGTGGGAGCGCAACAATAGAGTTTTTAAGGATCGTGCTGAGTCAAGTGAAGCAGTTTCGAGAAGAGTTTTTTCTTTGTGTGCCTCTTAGGCCTCTACCCTTCCGGAATTTAGAAACGTCTCTGCGAACGACATCCTTCGTGCTTAGAAAGAATGTATTGACTTAGTTTAGTTTTTTCCCTTCCAGGTTGTGTGCAATGGTCCTGAAGGTGTTTTGAGGTTGTAATGCTTATTTTGAGCTTTTCCTTGTTTTTGTGTTGCACCTCTGGTGCCTTTTCTTATTAATATATTAACCATTCAAAAAAAAAAGAGTCTTCTCTCTGCGAAAGAAAACGTTCATATTTGTTACAACTCTGACAGAAAGAATAAATTCCATCAAAACAGATCGACAAATCCATCCTAAACAAATCCAATTATCAACTTAAAGTAATAAAAGTTCCATTCAATAACCAAGTACCTTAGCACATTAGCTCAAAGATAACAAAAAAAAAAAACGCGTGTTTGCCCAATATATGAGTTCTTATTCTCCACTCATCTCCTTTTACCACTGTTCTCGGTCCACTTGGAATCCAAAATATTCTTCCAACTTCATTTTCAGTCTAATCAATTTATTTGCCAAAAATAAAATAAAATCATTATGTACACATAAACAGCATCCGAACAATAAGAATAGATTTCTTGATTGGACCTAGTCAATTCACCATGAAGTTGCTCATCTCAATTGCTCAGCAACAAATGAAGAGGTACAACATTTGACAATATATCACCATCACTGTGGTACTGCCATCATCGCTGAATTCCTCTTTCCATTCAACCCCATCCATACAAGTAAACATCAGACAGATGCAAACTATTGTGGCCATTAGACTTGACTCCATGTAAGCAACAAATCCAAAACTTGCAAAACAAACGCATCAAAGATGCCAACAATAAAAGCAGGAGAACGGCTTCTAAAATTCAAGTATTTAACAAGTACTCAATCCCGGGCACAATGGCAAAATTGTAAGATCAATTGGAAACAGCAAAGAAATCCATAGCAAAAACAGAAATTGGACTCCCAACTCTATTCTTCCTGACCACCAACAGCAATTAAAAAGATTTGGGCAAATTTCTCTGTTCCAACATAAAAACAACGAAGTGTAAGTTACTCAAATAGAAGATAGCAATAGCTTCTTGCGCATTCGTTCAGCCCCCAGAATCGGGTTCAGAACATAAAACCTAGTACTCTTTTTCTTTTTTTTTAAATAATAATAATAATTGCACCCTCATTCTTATACTCATTATCATTCTCCAATCTCCGTAGATGCAATTGTTGTCCCTCACAAGGTGCAAGAAAGAGGAGGGTCCGACTGATTTCAGATTATTCAAAGTCGCAATCTTATAGTCCAAATTGCCCTATCTTTCCATTTTATTTTGATGAAGTAAATCCAAAAAGAAATCCGTCAAGACTGTTTCATAGGATGGCATCTTCTCATACCCAGGAAAGTAGTTTATATCAAGAATCAGATAATGGTTCCCAACCTTGGCATCTCTTATCACATCGAAATTGAACAAATGAACCTGCATCACCTGCAGCAAGCCCCCTGCAATCTCCTTAATAAAATCAAATGGCGGCATTTCCACCTCAATTTCACTTTCATCTCTCCGCTCTTGCACCGTCGCCACATTCGAAATCTGTGAGAAAGACAGCAAGCCATCCGAGCAATCCAACATCTTCTCTGAAACATCTGGAAGTGATTGTCGCTTCACGCACTTGACATATTCTCCGACTACATACACCTTGAAGAGAACACCACCATGGCTGATGAATTCCTGCAATACAATTGGAGGTTTGAGCTTCTTTAGCCCGTCGACATTGAAAACAAGTGACATCTCGTGCGATTTTGTGCTGCCATCAGCGACGATTGGCTTCGAAATTACAGGAAACTGGAGTCCAGCAAGCATGTCAGGATCAGAAAGTGTGGCAGAGTCATAGATGACGATCTGATTGGGGATTCCAAAGGTCTGGAGCTGCTGTGGGAGTGTCAATTCAGAAACGACCTTGAGCATGGAGATGCGGTTGTGGAGGCGCTGAATAGCATCCGGTGGATCAATGACGATGACATTAGGGTTCCGGCAAGTGTAGTCCAGGAGCTGGGATTTCCAGCTTTCACTGTAAAGTTTGTGGAGGATAATATCAAAGGGGCCCTGATCAGAGAGTGAGCGTTCCGAATCAATGGGAACAAGATCGATGCCGCGGGATTTTGCGACATCAAGGAGAGAGGGTTGTATGAAGCTTTGCTGCTTCTTGGGAATTAGTGCATACCCGATTAAGAACCTTCTAGAAGAATCCGACATACCTAAGATGGTCGGAAAAGGAGAATTAGAGAAAGATTCAATATTTTTTCTTCTATTCTCAGTTTCTCAGCTAGGTTGGAGAATTCACGAGGAGAAATGGAATATTTTTTTGCTGAGAAAATTGAAAAAAAAAAAAAGATAGAAGAAGAAAGGAGGAAAATCGAATTCTTCAAAATTGAAAAGAAAGAGAATTTAGATAAAGATTACTTTTTCTTCTATTCTCAATTTCTCAGCCAGACTAAAGAATCAAAGAGGAAAACAACAATTTTTGCTGCAGATATGAGAAAGATGAGAGGAAATTGGATTCTCTGAAATGAAGAAAGAAGACAACTTTAGAGAAAGATACCGTTTTTCTCTTCTATTCTAAGTTTCTCAGACGGATTGGAGAATCCAAAAGAGGAAACATGGAAGCAATGTTTCGCTGCGGGAATTGAGAAAGATAAGAAGGAAAAAAGGGGAAATGAAATTCTCTGAAATTAAGAAAGAAAGAAAATTTGGAGAAAGATTCAATTTTTCTTTTATTCTAAGTTTCTCACTCAGATTAAAGAATTCCAAAAAAGGGGAAACTCTAGAAGCAATTTTTGCTGAGGAAATTGCGAAAGAAGAAACAAGGAAATTAGATTCTCTGAAATTAAGAGAGAAGGAGAATTTAGAGAAAGGTTCGATTTCTTTCTTCTATTCTAAGTTTCTCAATCAGATTGGAGAATCCAAAAGAGGAGAAATGGAAGCAACTTTGCGGAGAAAAGGGAAAAAGTTGAGAAGAAAAAACGAGGAAAACAAATTCTTTGCAATTGAAAAGACGGAAAATTAAGAGAGATTCGGTTGTTTCTTATATTCTAAGTTTCTCAGTCAGAATGGAAATCCAAGAGTAGAAATGGAAGCAATTTTTTGTTTCGGAAATTCAGAAAGATGAGAAGAAGAAATGAGGAAAAGGCATTCTGCGGAGGAAATGAATTCCTTGATTGTTTGGAGCGTGGAAAAAAAATACACGGTGGGAAGTGAGAGAGAACGGAGGGAAGAGTCTGATAGATATAGCTCGTGAGGTGAGACTTGGTAGGGATGGTCGAACCAGATTCGAACCAGTGTTGGAGAATGGACCATGGTTAGACGAGTAGCACTAAACCAGTGCACGACTCCACGTGCCAAATTGTAGAGATTCGGTGGTGTGACTGGAGAGATCATTTATCTAATTTTAATGACACGTATTTTTTTATCAAATTTAATAAACCATATTATCTAAACTATATTTTCAGATTCACTAAAATATAAGAATTTATTTTAATAAAAAATACAAAATGAATGACTGAACATAAATCAAATCTCTTTTAATTTAAAAAACTCTATTTCTAATTTTCCATCTTTTAACCTTTATATCCTAAAAATAAATTTAAGTTTTAAAATTTATTTAAATAGAACCAGTGAATAGAATTAAATGCAATTTTATCTGCAAAGTAACTCTTACTTTTATTAAATTTTAAATATTTATAAATTTAAATTTATCATTTAATAACTAAAGATCTTTTTTATCAAACTTTTTAAGATCAATCACTTTAAGTTAGATTGATATTCAAATTTGATGAAAGGTTTTGAAATTAAAATAATAACTAAAGTGGCCAAAATTTATAGAATTAAAATATAGTTTTATTGATCTAATGAGGTTAATTTTTTAACTTTTGAAATTATATATTGATTATTTAAATGAACTAATCGAATAAGTCAAATTTAGCTCTCTATAATGAAAATTTTGTATATTAAAATAATAAAAAATTAAATTTAAATAACTTAAAAAATATAGTTTTGTTACTCTAATCAATGTGAACCTTCAAAGGATGAGACCTTCTATTTTTTGAAAGTATGACATGGGAAACCAACTCCAAAGAATATTGAAAGATCATTTTGTCTTCTTTACAAAGAATCTATGTATGCTTTCAGCTTGCATATGATGGGCTGGGTGGAATGGTGGAGAGAATATAGGTTTGTTCGGTGGGTTGTCCATCCTCAGGGGGTCAAATATTCTGATGATCTTTTTTTCTCTTTAATTTTTTTTTAATATCGGTCGACATGTTGGCCTCGGCCCACAATCGATATTCAAATTTTTTTAAAAAAAATAGTTAATATTTGGTTGAGATCTCAGCTGAGATTTATACCCCTGCTATCAGCCCACTAGCCCATTGAGTGCTTACGAGTCTTTATAAAATTATTTATATTATTTTGGGATAACGATCCTCCCACAGGCATTTGTGTAACAAGACAAGGGTTTTATGGTATTACCTTTTAACATTCTACTGCCGTACGAAATCATTTAAAAAAAAATCAGTGATCAATTCAGTCATCCGATTTCAGTGATCTGATTTGCTATTTTGTATGAAAAAAACAGTCTCACTTAAATAAATTTCAGTGAGCCGATTTATACCGTGTCTGGTTATACAAAAATCATCGCTACCCTTATTTTGATATTCTTTAATTGATTTCGGCTTAATAATATAAACATCTTTTACTCTTAAAAAGTTGAATAAATCATTTAGTTTCTTAAATTAGATAGTTTATTAGTGATTAATTTTGATTTTCTTGGATATTTTAAATAAATTCATATTTAGTGAAAGGACAATTTGACTGAAATTTGGCTCCAATTGAACTCTAAATTTTAATATCAATATTTAATTATTATTATTATTTAAATAATTTATTCTATTAATTTAATTTTTAAATTTTATCAATTATTTTTCATTAGTCACTTACTTTAAGACTTCATCCTATACAGGCAAATGTTGGTCGAGATATCGGCCCAGGCCCACAACCGATATTCATTTTTTTAAAATAAAAAATTTGTCAATAATTGGCTGAGATTTATATCGCTGCTATAAGCCCACTAGCCTATTGAGTGTTTACGAGTCGTTATATAATTATTTATATTATTTTGGGATAACGATCTTCCCACGGGCGTTTTGTAATGACCCTTACCGAGTCTTCTCGTTTTTGGAGAGATTTTCGAATCTTCGAGTTGTCTTTGGGACCTTGGTAGCGTTGAAGAGAGTGGGCGCCGTGGTGGGCCCCAGTTATCGAATTTCGAGTTTGAAAATTTAAAGGGCATTTTAATAATTTCATATTTTTTATGTATATTGTAAAAAAAAAATCATTGAAAAATCACACTTTTTCCGATCGACGTTTGTTATTCGAGATTTTCCCGGGTTCTCGAATTCTTTTGTATTTTATTTTCTTTTTAAAAAAAAATATTTTCAAAACCTTAGTTTTTTTAAAAAAAAGAAAGGGATTAAAACCCTAATTTTTCCCCAAACCCTAACCCTTTAAAATCCCCTCACTCCCTAGCGCGGTATTGTAGCCGCAACTGCTATAGTGCCCGTGCATCTCCCTTCTCTCCCGATGGTTCTCCTTTCTTTTCTCTCTCTCAAACCCTAGGAGACCCTCCCCCTCCTCACCACTACCGCCGTTTCAGCCCCTCCTCTTCGGATTTCTCTCTCTCCGCCATCTTCTTCTTCTCCTCTGCGATCCTTCTCCTCCTTCCTCTCGGTCGACCTAAGCTACTTCTGATTTCACCCCTTCTCCACCTCCGGCCGTCGAGTCTTCATCCCTCCCGCCGTTGCAACCGTTTCTAGGTTTTCCTTTTTTCTCCCTTCTTCTTCTTCTCTCCCTGTTTTTCTATGATTTCTTGCGGTTTCCCCGTTTTCTCATTTTCCCCGAATTTCCTTAGATTTCAATGATTTTTTCCCTCTTTTTCCCCTTCTGAGTCAACTCAGCTGACTCACTGAGGGAGTTGGGCGCCAGGTTCAGCCCAGCTCGGGTTTGACCCAACTTGGCCCAAATTCGGCCCAGCTCGGGTTTGACCCATCTTGGCCCAGTTCGGCCCAGCTAGGGTTTGACCCATCTTGACCCAGTTCGGCCCAACTCTGATTTTTCCCAGTCGACTCAACCAGTCTTGGACCTAGTCCAACCAGACTTGGCCCGACCCGTTTTCAGGGCACGACCCAATTTAGAGCCCAGTTTCAGACCTGGCCCGTTTTGGGCCCAGCCCAGTTTTAGGCCCATTTTCAGTCTGGATTCTTTTTAGCCCGTCTTGCTTTATTCACTTATTCGTTCTTCCTTGTTTCAACAGTTTGAGCTCCCTTCAATCAATCAAGTCGCTTGCTCGCTTTGGATTCTCGACTCTACACATATTGCGAGGGGGCTTATCACATTTTTAGCATGGATTACATATATCAAATATGTATTCCTAACATGAAGTGATCCAAATGGAACCCCCTATTTATTAAGCCACTCGGTAAGGGTGAATCGTTGAGAATGATTATGTAGCAATGGGTCTATTCGGGTGCACTCTTGTCTACTATATGTTGTTGTGAGGAACTTTAATTGGATAAATTAACATTGAATATAATACTTTGAATATATTGATGATACTTTGAGTGTCAATCTATAAGAAGCACAAACAATCTTGTCGGACATAGAGATGTGTGTTTGAGTGACTCGTTATGCGCTTTTGACTCGCATGATGAGCAAGACACTGATTTTTGGTTAATTATGTTAGAACATGCATATATTATTATACATGCTTATGTTGTTATACATGATCATGAAATCAGGTGCATGCATGAGAGGTAACCGACAACGGATAGTGTGCCGTTGGGTATTGAGATGGAGGACCCTTTTATGTGTATATGTTCATGATGACATGATGATGTTGGTTGTTGGGAGGACTTACCCGTTAAGCTCCGGCGGTTGAGTCCCCCATAGGAGATGCGGGTCTCCCCGTTGCGTTAGTGGTTGAGGTGCCTGCCCTAGAGTTTGGCTTTCCCGGGCATGGTTGAGGTGGTTTTCTGACACGGCTCGTGTGGTTGAGACAATTGTGTGTTTTATCATCGGGCGTTGTCAAGATGATTTTTCGACATGGCTCATGTGGCTGAGGCAGTTTTGTATTCTATAGTGGGGCGTGGTCGAGGTGGTTTTTCGATACGGCTCGTGTAGGTGAGGCAGTTGTGTATTCTTTAGTCTCCCGATGGTACTGATAGGGAGACCAGAGTGTGTTGGAGGACCCGATGTGGGCTATCGAGATGATGTCTCAATTTTGGTCGGTGGATTATTAGTTGTGGTGTATTTGGATTTCATACATATGAGTACTCTTGTTAATATGATATTCTGCATTCGTACGTATAATATCCACTTATGTTGCTGACTTGTGATAAGCATTATACCTTCATTGGGCTGGTTAGATCACCTCTTACCTTTCAGGTACCCCGATCGCGGAAGGGCCGTGCGGGCCCTTTGAGTAAGCACCTGGGGAGGAGCGATAGTAGCTAAACATTTATGTTCATGTTTATGTTTTGAATTTGGAGACTTTAGTTTGTTTGGGCTTATTATTATATGCTTGTTGGGATGACTGCATAACTATGTTCAATTAGTGAAATGTTGTTTGTTATGCTTCTTGACTTTTTGAACTTGTGGTTTGTGAGCGGGAGGTAGTACCTCATTTAAAAAAAAAAAATTAGACCCGATAACCGCCTTTTACGACTTTTGAGATGTTTTGGAGATAACGCGCCCGTAGTGGGACGGGGCGTTACATGTTTTGTGTAACAAGACACGGGTTTTAGGGTATTGTCCATTTTAACCTTTCACTACCGTACGAAAACATTTTAAAAAAATTCAATGATCCAATCAGTCATCCAATTTCAGTGATCTGATTTGCTGTTTTATATAAAAAAAACAGTATCATTTAAATAAATTTCAGTGAGCCGATTTATACCGTAGTGGAATAGTAAAGTGGGAAATCCACTTATTCCCGTGCGTGGTTACACAAAAATCATCGCTACCCTTATTTTGATATTCTTTAATTGATTTTGGCTTAATAATATAAACATCTTTTACTCTTAAAAAAGTTGAATAAATCATTTAGTTTCTTTACTTAGATAGTTTATTAGTGATTAATTTTGATTTTTTTGGATATTTTAAATAAATTCATATTTAGTGAAAGGAGAATTTGCCTGAAATTTGGCTCCAATTGAACTCTAAATTTTAATATCAATATTTAATTATTATTATTATTTAAATAATTTATTCTATTAATTTAATTTTTAAATTTTATCAATTATTTTTCATTAGTCACTTACTTTAAGACTTCATCCTATACAGGCAAATGTTGGTCGAGATATCGGCCCAGGCCCACAACCGATATTCATTTTTTTAAAATAAAAAATTTGTCAATAATTGGCTGAGATTTATATCGCTGCTATAAGCCCACTAGCCTATTGAGTGTTTACGAGTCGTTATATAATTATTTATATTATTTTGGGATAACGATCTTCCCACGGGCGTTTTGTAATGACCCTTACCGAGTCTTCTCGTTTTTGGAGAGATTTTCGAATCTTCGAGTTGTCTTTGGGACCTTGGTAGCGTTGAAGAGAGTGGGCGCCGTGGTGGGCCCCAGTTATCGAATTTCGAGTTTGAAAATTTAAAGGGCATTTTAATAATTTCATATTTTTTATGTATATTGTAAAAAAAAAATCATTGAAAAATCACACTTTTTCCGATCGACGTTTGTTATTCGAGATTTTCCCGGGTTCTCGAATTCTTTTGTATTTTATTTTCTTTTTAAAAAAAAATATTTTCAAAACCTTAGTTTTTTTAAAAAAAAGAAAGGGATTAAAACCCTAATTTTTCCCCAAACCCTAACCCTTTAAAATCCCCTCACTCCCTAGCGCGGTATTGTAGCCGCAACTGCTATAGTGCCCGTGCATCTCCCTTCTCTCCCGATGGTTCTCCTTTCTTTTCTCTCTCTCAAACCCTAGGAGACCCTCCCCCTCCTCACCACTACCGCCGTTTCAGCCCCTCCTCTTCGGATTTCTCTCTCTCCGCCATCTTCTTCTTCTCCTCTGCGATCCTTCTCCTCCTTCCTCTCGGTCGACCTAAGCTACTTCTGATTTCACCCCTTCTCCACCTCCGGCCGTCGAGTCTTCATCCCTCCCGCCGTTGCAACCGTTTCTAGGTTTTCCTTTTTTCTCCCTTCTTCTTCTTCTCTCCCTGTTTTTCTATGATTTCTTGCGGTTTCCCCGTTTTCTCATTTTCCCCGAATTTCCTTAGATTTCAATGATTTTTTCCCTCTTTTTCCCCTTCTGAGTCAACTCAGCTGACTCACTGAGGGAGTTGGGCGCCAGGTTCAGCCCAGCTCGGGTTTGACCCAACTTGGCCCAATTCGGCCCAGCTCGGGTTTGACCCATCTTGGCCCAGTTCGGCCCAGCTAGGGTTTGACCCATCTTGACCCAGTTCGGCCCAACTCTGATTTTTCCCAGTCGACTCAACCAGTCTTGGACCTAGTCCAACCAGACTTGGCCCGACCCGTTTTCAGGGCACGACCCAATTTAGAGCCCAGTTTCAGACCTGGCCCGTTTTGGGCCCAGCCCAGTTTTAGGCCCATTTTCAGTCTGGATTCTTTTTAGCCCGTCTTGCTTTATTCACTTATTCGTTCTTCCTTGTTTCAACAGTTTGAGCTCCCTTCAATCAATCAAGTCGCTTGCTCGCTTTGGATTCTCGACTCTACACATATTGCGAGGGGGCTTATCACATTTTTAGCATGGATTACATATATCAAATATGTATTCCTAACATGAAGTGATCCAAATGGAACCCCCTATTTATTAAGCCACTCGGTAAGGGTGAATCGTTGAGAATGATTATGTAGCAATGGGTCTATTCGGGTGCACTCTTGTCTACTATATGTTGTTGTGAGGAACTTTAATTGGATAAATTAACATTGAATATAATACTTTGAATATATTGATGATACTTTGAGTGTCAATCTATAAGAAGCACAAACAATCTTGTCGGACATAGAGATGTGTGTTTGAGTGACTCGTTATGCGCTTTTGACTCGCATGATGAGCAAGACACTGATTTTTGGTTAATTATGTTAGAACATGCATATATTATTATACATGCTTATGTTGTTATACATGATCATGAAATCAGGTGCATGCATGAGAGGTAACCGACAACGGATAGTGTGCCGTTGGGTATTGAGATGGAGGACCCTTTTATGTGTATATGTTCATGATGACATGATGATGTTGGTTGTTGGGAGGACTTACCCGTTAAGCTCCGGCGGTTGAGTCCCCCATAGGAGATGCGGGTCTCCCCGTTGCGTTAGTGGTTGAGGTGCCTGCCCTAGAGTTTGGCTTTCCCGGGCATGGTTGAGGTGGTTTTCTGACACGGCTCGTGTGGTTGAGACAATTGTGTGTTTTATCATCGGGCGTTGTCAAGATGATTTTTCGACATGGCTCATGTGGCTGAGGCAGTTTTGTATTCTATAGTGGGGCGTGGTCGAGGTGGTTTTTCGATACGGCTCGTGTAGGTGAGGCAGTTGTGTATTCTTTAGTCTCCCGATGGTACTGATAGGGAGACCAGAGTGTGTTGGAGGACCCGATGTGGGCTATCGAGATGATGTCTCAATTTTGGTCGGTGGATTATTAGTTGTGGTGTATTTGGATTTCATGCATATGAGTACTCTTGTTAATATGATATTCTGCATTCGTACGTATAATATCCACTTATGTTGCTGACTTGTGATAAGCATTATACCTTCATTGGGCTGGTTAGATCACCTCTTACCTTTCAGGTACCCCGATCGCGGAAGGGCCGTGCGGGCCCTTTGAGTAAGCACCTGGGGAGGAGCGATAGTAGCTAAACATTTATGTTCATGTTTATGTTTTGAATTTGGAGACTTTAGTTTGTTTGGGCTTATTATTATATGCTTGTTGGGATGACTGCATAACTATGTTCAATTAGTGAAATGTTGTTTGTTATGCTTCTTGACTTTTTGAACTTGTGGTTTGTGAGCGGGAGGTAGTACCTCATTTAAAAAAAAAAAATAGACCCGATAACCGCCTTTTACGACTTTTGAGATGTTTTGGAGATAACGCGCCCGTAGTGGGACGGGGCGTTACATGTTTTGTGTAACAAGACACGGGTTTTAGGGTATTGTCCATTTTAACCTTTCACTACCGTACGAAAACATTTTAAAAAAATTCAATGATCCAATCAGTCATCCAATTTCAGTGATCTGATTTGCTGTTTTATATAAAAAAAACAGTATCATTTAAATAAATTTCAGTGAGCCGATTTATACCGTAGTGGAATAGTAAAGTGGGAAATCCACTTATTCCCGTGCGTGGTTACACAAAAATCATCGCTACCCTTATTTTGATATTCTTTAATTGATTTTGGCTTAATAATATAAACATCTTTTACTCTTAAAAAAGTTGAATAAATCATTTAGTTTCTTTACTTAGATAGTTTATTAGTGATTAATTTTGATTTTTTTGGATATTTTAAATAAATTCATATTTAGTGAAAGGAGAATTTGCCTGAAATTTGGCTCCAATTGAACTCTAAATTTTAATATCAATATTTAATTACTATTATTATTTAAATAATTTATTCTATTAATTTAATTTTTAAAATTTATCAATTATTTTTCATTAGTCACTTACTTTAAAACTTCAATCAGCAACAATCTTCAGAACAACATTTTACCTGTTGTACTAAAAGTTTTATAATATTAATATTTTAATCATACTATCAAATCATAACGGATCAGTACTCTCAAAACCCTAATCCGTCAAGGTACCACGTGCGAGTGGCACATGCAAGCTTGTCTTCTCCTCCCTCCAGACCTTCTCGTCTCCTGCGGTTTTCATTCCATTTTAGCGTTTTGTCTCTGCGACTCAGAAGAAGAAATCTTTTTTCATCTTTTTTTCTTTACGCAGAGATTATTATCTCCTTCTATAAAATAAAGAAGAAGAAGACCCCTTTGCTCTTTTATTTTAATGGCGTCTCAGAGCTTGAAGAAGAACTACAGTTGCGTGGCATCTCTGCAGCAGTTCTACTCCGGAGGGCCGTATTCCATCTTCTCCAATGGATCCTTTATTGTATGTGCCTGCGACGACAAGATCAACATCGTCGATTCATCCAATGCCTCCATCCACTCTAGAAGGCGATTCCGAGCCCATCACAGCTCTCGCCCTCAGCCCCGACGACTCACTCCTTTTCTCCGCCACCCACAGCAGATTGGTCAGGGTCTGGGATCTCTCGTCTTCCAAATGCATACGCTCTTGGAAGGTAAAGAGACTTTTTGGATTCATGGAAAGGAAACTGATTTCTTCGAATGTAATTTTACTCATTTTGTCAAAAGTATAGTTGGGTTGCCCATTTTTTTTATTGAAAAATGGCTATGCTCCGGGGAAAAAAGATATTTTATTGTAAAAACGAATAATAACAAAAATCACAGAAATCAAGTATAATTGGGTTTAGCCCTTTTTTATTCAAAAATAGCTATGCTCCAGAGTTTTCAGTGCATCCAGGCTGAACCTTACGCTCCATTTCGGTGAATGAAAAGGTTTGCAATTAAAATGTACATTTGTGTATAAGCAAGTTTGGTTAAAAATGATTATTTTCCAGGAGTGCAGTTTTCTTTCCTTGGATCCAAGCTGCTAGTGAAACTTAGTTCAAGTGCATGGAGGGAAAAGTACTTGCTTGAAAAATTACAAATTTTAACTACAATGTGAATTGGTTAATTTTCCAGGAAAGTACAAGTATGTATTTGAGCTAATAACACATATTTTTGTTGTAACTAAAAATACAAATGGCTTAAAAGACAGTTGTTTTCCAGAAAAGGACTTCCCGCTTGAAATGCCTCCACTTTTGGAAGGTAAAAACTCGAACGAAGAAATCTAGGTTCATTTTGGATGCATAGAAAGGAAAATATTCCTGGAAATAACCATAAATTTAAAACAAAAAATGGTTTAACCAGTTTCCCTTTTAGTTAAAATCAATCATTTCCCTGGAAGCATTTTCCTTTCTATGCATCCAAATGCAGCCTAGGATTACTTGTTTATGTGATTTGATAGTTCAATTGAATCTAATGCAGTTGTTTTGAATAGGCACATGATGGCCCTGTGATGAGGATGGCATGTGATTCATCAGGGGGACTGCTTGCGACTGGTGGAGCAGATCGGAAGGTTCTTGTTTGGGATATTGAGGGTGGATTCTGCACTCATTACTTCAAAGGTCATAAAGGAGTTGTAACCAGTATCATGTTTCATCCAGATTCGAATCGCCTTTTAGTAAGTTGAAGTCCAAGGATCTGCTGCATTTACTGTTTGTTCTATTATTTATCAATTAACTGTATGAATCTGGATCAAAATGGAACTTCCTTTCGATTGTATTACTTGCTGTTGCTATAAGTCAGCAATTACAAGTGGCTTTGTGATATCGTTGCTGTGTTTCATAGGGCACAGCAGGAAAACTCACTGATCACTGCTGGCATGTAGTGTCTTAGGTGCTGCTATGGGCCAAAGCACAAACACTGAAGCAGTTTTATTGTGGATCCAACTGCGAGTCTCATATTGGCCTTGTCCTGCTCTTGCCCTTTGGTTCTATGTTCCATCTTCTTGTGCAGGAAAGGCTTCTCCTCCAACTTGGACAATTCGCTAGTAACTTGTACTCCACGAGGACCACTCTCACTCACCATACTGTCAATGTTGAATGTCAAATGCTTTTCCAAGTTGTAGCATGATGCCTTGCTCCAGAGCCACCATAGCTTTAAGCCATCATTATGCATGTTTAGTAGACCCATCTTTCAATATAGTTTGTAATGTGTGGGTGACCCATTTTCACACAATATTCTTCAATTATGTTGCACCTATGGTAATGTATCTATATAAAAGTTGAGTAGTTTTGTTCCACCCTTCAAGAGTGTGGCTTTGTCATTTTTTAACAGTGGAACCCACTTATGACTTATCCAAATCCTCATATACCCTTAACCCACTTTGAATCAAATTCTCCAATTCGGCACTCATGAGAGTCTAGCAAATAGAATTTGTCAGCAAGTATGGGACAATGATATGGAGGCTAAAAATAGTTTGACCAGGATAAGATTTAACACTTGAGATAATAATGAATTCATAAACAGTAGTATGTGGGGCCTATGATATGAGCTGAGGAGAGAGTACCTCATGGGCATACGTTTTTTTTTTGAATAGGTAACAGATAACTTCATTTAATAAAAAAAAGAAAGTACAAAGAAGTGGCTGAGGTGGACACACTAAGAAACAACAAAAGATAAAGAAAGGGAATTGATGCAAAAAATAAGATTAAAGAGAAAAGTTTACAAACATATTTGATCTTGACACTCCATGGTTAGACAAAATATATGCCTCTCCATTAGCTGAATGCCGAACATGAACAAAGGATTTGTCTAATATTGAATAGTTATACATCTTAGAGTCTATGGTTTTTATGACATAGTTAATTGAAAAAGATTTATAAGGTTGACACCCAAAAAACTGAAAAATTTGTGTACAATAGATATAAAAAATAAGAAAAATGAGTTTCACAGGATTTGGTGACTGAGGAATATTTGGGCTTTCTATTATATAGGGTTTTTTTTAGTCCAAGGTATCCAGGCCTCTTAGAGCACCTAACTAAGTCCTTGGGGCATGTGCAAACTTCTCTATCCACACACACCGGGTAAAACTAGGGAGAATGACTTTTATATGTTGAGAGTGGACTTGAACCCAGAACCTCCCATAGCTTATTGGGGTTCATAACGCCAAGCCAACCCTCATGGGGTTTCTATTATATAGGGTTTTGACATCACTTGTCTAAAAGGAGAATGTTCCACATGTTGGCTTCCTGTTGCTCCTCGAACATGTTGGCTTCAAGCATCTCTCAGAGTGATTGATGAGTATAGCTATGCTGAAGCAGCCAAAGAAGTGGCAGAAGTGGTGTTCAGTAAGGCACAAATTTGAAGTTCATTATGCAGTTCCAGCAGCATTAAAAATGCCAGCACCAGAAGTCTTCAGAGAACGGTCATGGATTACTGGCCTAGCCACTAATATTAGTAACGGTTTATTCCTCGAATACTCCTGGATTGGATTATACATGTTTTGGATGCATGTATTGTCCAAAATTCTGTATCGAGACTGAGCATTTCTGCTATCTCACTGATGACTATGGTCTGAATCTTCTTGATATCTATCCACTGAAGGTCTGTCTCGGCCTTTTGATAGTCATACTCAGACTTCTGAATAAGTCTTATCATCCTGAATTCTAATAAGACTAAAATCTGACTCATTTTCTACTGCTGCAATACTCCAGCAGGATATCCAGGCTGGATATTGGTCTTTTAAGACAAATTTGAGTACCTTCTTTATTTCTACTGGCAGAAACGCTAACGTTTCTTCTTCCTTCTTTATGTATCCTTAAATATATAAGATGCATAAAATATCCCCAAAGTCCAAGACCCAATATAGTCATTCCTTTCACGTACATCTTACCTTCATGAATTGTATCCTTTTTCCAATTTGACCTTATTTTGAATTAGTTAGCATTGGAACCTTAAAGAAACATGGCTCTGTAGGTGCAATGAAACTGATTTTTTATAGGTCCTATACTAAGGCTTGGGTCTTTCCATCAAATATAAGGGTGTGCACAAGTTGGTTGAAGATTTGGTAACTGATCTGTCATCTCCTTAGGAACTTGTTTATGCATTTCTTCTTTCCATCATTTTCAATGGAAGATTTACCTTTCTTGCTGCATGAGGATGTTCTTAACTTCTTATAAATAAATGAAGTAGTTTCTTCTTCTTATTTGATTTTTGTATCTTTGCAAAACTATTCCATGTCCTTCATAAACCCAAATTAGAGATTGTTTAAAAGTTTATGTTTTCCTATTTTCCTCACTTTTTACTGAAACCATATCCCTTTTTTTTTTTTGGGTGGGTAGGGGACAAGGAAATATACAAATCATAGAACTCTCGCCTCTTGTTTTCCTCTCTCTATTTTCCAACATTGTCTGTAACACACAAATAGGCCATTGGTAAAAGATATCCAAATTCTGAAAAAGAATTTTACATTTGGATTTAAGTGCCAATCTGCCTGACCCATGCAAAGATCCAAGCTGATTACTAGGGGGATTTACCATGAAAATTTTTCTGGTTAGAAAGGGAAAATGGGTACTCTCCTTCATTGCATCGATGGTGCAGACTGCAGACTATAGTTCTCTTGAACTTCCATTCTAGTTGTTGAGCTGCTGCCGTGCAGTATTATTTGATTCTAAGCTTATGTCTATTAGCAGGTAATGGCCTGGCTGGGCTGTAAGCTTTCTTGCTGAGGCTGCTATAGGCTGAGTTTGGGGATTGTTGTTAGGCTTCTGGATTGATTTGAACCTAATTTTAGGATCTCTGAATAAATATGATGGGGATTGTGCCGAAGTGCATCACAATTTTCAATTTAGGTATGGATGGGCCCTTTCCATGTGGTATATGCTTTATTTTAATTTTGATTGATTTTGTTGTTTTGTTCACGGTTGTTTGATCTGTCTTAGTTTATATCTCAGTTAACGAAAATGCAATTTCTTGTCGGTTTTGTGTTGCAACATTGCCCTAATATAGATGCTGTCATTGAAAGTTGTTACATGTTTTACTTGACACTGTCAATGGAAGTAGCATAATTTGGGATGTGTCTATGTTAACTTCCTTGCCCTTTCATTGGAAAAACGCCATTTGAAGGGGAAGTCACTACTTTCTTGTCTGTGATGGAGCAATAAATATTGAAGGGCTTTTGCTATTGATATATACAGTATTTGATTGACCTTAATGTTTTGAGTGTTCTAGTTGTTCTCTGGAAGTGATGATGCAACTGTTCGAGTGTGGGATCTTGTTACCAAAACATGCGTGGCAGTACTAGAGGAACATTTCTCAACAGTGACTTCTTTGGCAGTATCGGAAAATGGGTGGACACTGCTTAGTTCTGGTAGAGATAAGGTATGATTTGGCCATTATTATCAATTAAATAAATGTGGGTTCCTTTATCCACTCTCTTTTATGTTGTGCCTCTTTAAGAAGTGTCTTATACTTGGCATCATTAAATCATTATTCTCTCTCTTTTTCTCTCCTTTTTCTACATCTGTTCACCTATCCATTTGCATGAAACAATATAGTGAAGACATGAGTAGAACTCACCTTTAAAAATCTGCTTAGAAAGAGTGGGTGCCCATGTACATATAGATCCCAAAACACCAAACCCACAGGTGATGTGGGACATGCTAACATATGGAATCATGGATATATTAGGATTATCATCTCTCTCTCTCTCTCTCTATATATATATATATATATATATCAATTACATTTTGTTGACCCTCTCCCCTACCAGAAGTATAAGAAACAAACTATTGGTCAAGTTTCACCAAATCCCTCCTCAGCTAGTGGTTATGCCTTCTAATTCACAGTTTTCAGAATATTGGAAACAACCAACTTTCTGTCCCTAATGACTTCCCTGATTTATCAAATTTGTTCCACAAGTGCCAAGAACAAGGTGCCTGTTTAGGCTACTTTTGGATTTGGAAGATTAACACCTTGCATGGGGGGAATAAGGTGCTGATAAGAGTTGAGTGCTGTGATGGCTTAGGCTCCATTCCGTGAAACTCTGGTCTCACGTTTTGCTTACTGATGAAATTGGAAGAATAAAAACTCATCCATTACTTGATATTTGTTTCTTGCCCATCTCTTATTACACGACAACAGGATCCTGAAGATCAAGGCTTAATGGATTTGTCATGCAGCAGTGTGATGCTTTTTTGGGGATATTTTCTTCCTAATCCGTTCTGATCACAACCAATTAATTATTTATTGGTTTTAAAGATTCTTGGTCATTGTATATTATTATGTCAAGAAAGCTGATTCTTGCAGACTTAGAGGAATATTACTTGTTTTGAGAAAGATATGGAGAACTCATTTTTAGATTCTGCTTAGCCAACTTTCTTAAATGATCCCTCCCTTTTTGAGAGCATACACATCATTTTCCATCCTTATGCCTTGTTAAAATTCGTCTTATATACTCCATGTAACCATTTTAAGAGAGAGATGTTTTTGGTTTTTCTTCTTGTTTTGCATTATGCAGTGGATGATTTGTGTGATGTCCTCTTTTTCAACTAGGGCTGCAACTTGGGTCGGGTTTAGGCCCGACACACATGACCCGACCCGAGAAATCATGCGGCTCGGGTCAAGAATTTCAGGCCAGCGGGTCGGGTTGAAGATTTTACAAGTTAACCCGACCCGACCCGGCCCAACTTGACCTGACCGGCTAAAATTAAGCTAAAATGGGTTTAGAATGCCGGTCGGGTCAGAATTCGGGTCGATTCGGGTTAGAATTCGGGTCGGGTCGGATTCTAGAGTTCGGGTTGAGAATTCGGGTCGGGTCGGGTTCCATATATATCAACTCGGGTCGGGTTGGGTTTTAAGAAACCCGGCCCGCCCGACCCGAGTTGCAGCCCTATTTTCAACATATAATTCTACATCAATAGGAGTTAGGGACTGATAAACTACATGATGCTTCCCTCTCCTCCCAAAGAAAAGAAAGATTATGGTTATTCTTGGTTTGGCTGAGGATGTCATAGTTTTTTTTTAAATTAAATAAATGGGGTGCATTATCTTTGAACATGGGTCCAAAACTAGTCTAAAAGGCTAACCCTTCAGAGAAATCCAGTTGGGAAAGACCTAATGGATGGTTGAAGGTTCTCCATTTTCAACCCCAACCACTGTGAGTTTGATAAGTACTCCCCTGAGTGGGATAAGTTCCCTTTGAAATGGATAGATTTTAAGCATTGATTAGGTCTCTCCTGGTTTTGCCTTGCAGTGACAATGCCAACAGATGTGAAACTTACCCCTTAAGCAGGGTTCTGGTGGGAGTTTCCACCTGATTAATGGTTGGTTGGGTTTTGGTTCTATTTTTCCTAAATAGGTAGGGTTTCTATTTTACTTATGGTTAAGTAGATAATGATTATTTTAACTGTTTGTTCTTTTTCTTTTGTCATCTTGTCATGATTCAATCCTGTCCGCACCTACAAGCTTTTATTCTGTCATGCTGTTTTATCTCTATTTTTTTTTGCTGTAAGGTGTTGTGTTTTGCCTTTAAATAGATTAAAGTGTCAAATTGGTGAAAGTTCTTCTCATGTTATTCAGTTGGTTAGTGGAACTGCAGTCTAATCTTCATCTAAATCATCATTTAGCCTGTCTCTCTTTCATCTTCTCACGCATGCACACACAGAAGTGTTAGCCTTTATAACTTTTATATTTGTTTTTCTTCCTTTAAGTTATTTGGTCAGAATTTAATTACCAAAATGTCTCTAAAGGTTGTAATTTTATGGGACCTGCGAAACTATCGCTCCAAGATGTCTGTGCCAACAAATGAGGTGATTGAAACTGTTTGTGTTATTTGCAATGGGACTGGTTCGTCTGCTTGGTTGGGCGCAATTGAGCTGTACACTAGTAAGAAAAAGAAAAGTAGCTCACCACCTATATGCTTTTTGACCACCGGTGAACGTGGGATTGTTCGAATATGGAACTCTGAAGGGTAAGTCATCAAAACCTTTAATGTCGACTAACTAGCACTGTGAATCTTTTTTACACTTGGAAGGCCTTCTCAAGTTTGTGTTTGACAGACTATCCACAACCTTATCATACATATGGGATATATGATAGAATAAATGTGCAAATCCTTATGAAGATTTTTATTGTATTGTTTTTGTTTTGTTTCATTTAATGGTTGAGCCCAATTGGTAATATGATTTGCTCTTTTTACTGTCAGTAAAACATGTGTGTATGAGCAGCAATCTTTGGATACCGCTGTTAGCTCAGATGAGGGTGATGAGAAACGGGGATTCACATCAGCTAATATGTTACCTTTGGATCAAGGATTGCTCTGTGTCACTGCTGATCAACAGTTTCTATTTTATTCTCCAATACAATCAGTGGAGGGGTCATTTCAGTTAAAATTAAACAAAAGGCTTGTTGGTTATAATGAAGAGATTGTGGATTTGAAGTTTTTAGGTGAGGAGGAACAATTTCTTGCTGTAGCCACAAATGTGGAACAGGTAGATTGCTCATGTTGAACTTATTGTGTCTGAAAGTTATTTATTTATTATTTTTTTTTGAAAGGTTTGTTTGAACATGTTGATATCAACATTAAAACATGTTGTCTTTCATGTTCAGAGTCTTCAGTAAAATCTTTGTTTCATTCATCGTTTATTTTATACCCTATTATAATTAAGTAGAAATTTCTAGATCTTGAGCTTTGTATGCCATTCTACACTTGTTTCTGTCATCTTGCATAGTTATTCGGAGATTGGATTAATTAATAAGATATCAGAATATCCTTAATCAGTAAGGTACTTATTGTGATCAGTGTTGTTAAAATCTCACAATAGATGACTTGTATGATGTTACAAGGAACAATTTCTCTCAGTTAGAAATCTTACGAGTCCTGTGGATGATTAGAATTAAGCGGCTATTTGGAATTTGAAAGCACGAGGCTAGATTTTTTTTAAGGTTTGAGTTGTTGGATTTCTAGGACCTTTGGATTTTGAGGGTTTTTTAGTTTATTGTTAGCTTTTTACAACATTTTAGTAGTATTTATAGGTTTGTACTTTTGGAAGTGGAACTTTGAATTATATATTGTTTTACACTTTTACTTACTTTTGCAGTCTATATGAATTTACTCAATATTGAAAGAAAATTGAAGAATTGCTTGTATTATTACTTTTAAACATTTTTTTATGTTATTTCATTTATTCATATATTTCCCTGGTAGACAAGTATGAATTTTATATTCTAAGATTTCCAATTCATGATTTGCAATTCAAGAAATAAAATGATTGAGATTCATGTTATAAATAACATTTCTAGCTTACTATACCTTTAGAAAAAGGGATTCTAGCATTGGACTTCTTAAGATTGTTGAGAGCATATGTGCAGGTGCGAGTATACGAGCTTGCGTCCATGTCATGTTCCTATGTGTTAACAGGGCATACTGATATTGTTCTGTGCCTGGACACATGTGTTTCAAGTTCAGGGAGGGCACTTATAGTGACTGGAAGCAAGGATGACAACGTGAGTTTTTCTTCTCTCCACTTGAATGATTTCTGCTGCTTTGCTGTAGATGGTATGTTCTGGATGGTTTTATTTGAACACTTTGCAAACAGAAAGTGAGAAGTGATTTAGTACATGCAGACCATATGTTGTTATTTCCTTTCCTCAAGAAAACACCTAGTTACTGACATTAAAGGATTTTTGTATGTCTAATTGTGACTCTTCTCTTGACTGTAGGTTAGACTATGGGATGATAAAAGCAGATGTTGCATTGGACTTGGCACCGGTCATATGGGAGCTGTTGGAGCTGTTGCATTTTCGAAGAAGCGGAAGAATTTTTTTGTTAGTGGCAGTTGGTGAGGTTTCATTGATACCAAAGTGGTCCACTTTCACCCTTTCATTAAATATTTTCTTGTTCCTCTACATGTTCTGTTCATTGGACCAATGCTGTCCCATCCATTGCTGAAGTCTTTTATGCTTGTTTGGAGATTTTTTATTCTTTATTTCCTCTTTCCCATTTTTATTTTTTAAGAATTGTATTTCAAAGCTACTACCTTTATAATCCCTTCTAAAATTTATTAATGCCAACACTATTACATGGTCCCATATGTTCAATAATCAGCAGTTCAATGCCTGAGATGGAACTTATCATAATCTCTCAAAAGATGAAAAAAGAGTTAAGACATTCATCATCTTTCGGCCAGGAGCCTGCAGGTGTTTATCTGTAGGTCTGTTAGTCAAGGTTTAACTTCCTAGGGTCATGTATCTTTTCTACTACAATTCCAATATATATATATGTTGAAATGACTACAACTCTAATATATTGATATTGATTAGCTTGTAGATGGTATGTAACGTTTATTGATCAAGTGCCATTTAGTGACATGAACTTAAAAAGTTAGTTGGCTCCAACTTAATTTTCAATGAAGTTGACTTTAAGCTGCAACTTGTGATTGAGATCTCTCACACTGTCTAGCTGTAGTATGGCATCGTGTCAATGATTTAGTGTCTACCCGTAATACAAGAGGTGCATCATGTTGCAATGTCACCGGACTTAAAGGACCAAAATTCATTGAGCATGATGATACATATTACCAACTTGTTGCACATTTATCATTTTTAATAATATAATTTTTTAAGGGACAGAGCTACTACTTTATTTTAACTTTTTACTTATCAATATGTGCATCCTTCTGCCTTCACCACACAAAGCAGCACTCAACAAAGGAAATTACTTCAGATATCTCTTTTTCCTTTTTCTCAAAAGAACTGGTTTTTTTTTCTAGTGTAGGTATGCTAGTTAAATGCAGTGTGATAGAGAGCAACATGTTGATTAAAAGGAACATTTTTTTGTAAGATGGCAGGTGGACATACAATGTTCTATGAAACCGAAGGTGATGAAGTAAAGGCATGTAAATAAAGTAATAGTGATGCAGATGTATATGTTAAGATGAACCTTCAAAATAAAAATGTATAATAGAATTAGGAATGAATGCATTATAGGCATGAAAAGTTTAAGATGAGGGAATGTTGTTTAAGATGGTTTGCACACAAGGATAGTAGGTCAGGAACAACTCTAGTACAAATTAGGGAAGCCATTAAAGGTTTGGATTGATGTGGTAAGGACATGATAGATTGTGGAGGGATGAAAAGCATGAATTTTGTAGAAAAGTAGAACTCAGAAAGCTAACCTAAGTAGATGGAATAGACGCCTTTTGTGATGCTCGTGGTGATGGTGAAAATTGTAATTGGATCAAGCATGCACAACATGCATTGGTCCATACTAGTGAAGGTTATGGAGCTGCGAAGTTTGTCACATTTGTAGAAACTTTTTGGCTGATCTACTTGAGTGCTTAAGTTAGCTTTGGCTTACTAGAAAAGCAATGAGGGCTTGTTTGGGTCCTTAAAACTCATTGGAGGTATCAAGTATATTGGAAATAGTGAATTTCCAACAAATTTTTAAGAATTATTTCTCCCCAAAAAGAATAACTTTAAGAGGAGTTATATAAACTAACATTATTTCCAAATTCTAGGGACCTCTCTGATTCCGACAAAAAGTTGTTAAAAAATATGCCCTGAGATTGTTCGTAGTTACGTTTTAAAGCTAGAGGGATATGCTTGTACATTTATTTAATACATTATAAATATGTTTATACTTATTAAATATATCATGAATATAAATATAATTTTTATGAGAATACTGCTCATCATCTAGTGTAGCAGCCACAACCATTTTTCCATCTGTCTAGAATAAACTGTTTGAGTTGTATTTTTTTTTATTTTGGACCATCAAAGACCATGGTCTCCATCACTCTACATTATGCTATGTCCTTTGCCTCCTTTGTCAAGTCTTTGAAAGTCTACCCCTTTTCCTAGTCCCTAGTCCCCACCACCTTAATTTGTGAATTCTTTGTATTGGAGTTTTGTATACAAACATGGCCAACCCATCTTAGATAGCCTTCCTTCATTGTCTCATTATGGAGGCTAATTTTATTGTTCTTTTAATGTGGTCTTTCTAATTCTATCCTTTGATGTTATCAACCTCTCCACCCCCACACAATGCTCTATGGAGCAGAGTGTTGGACAATGAAGAAAGACAAACAAACAAAGTTAGGGTGAGAGGGAGATGCGCATGTTACATTGGATGAGTGAATTAACTTTAAATGATGAAATTAGAAATGACAACATTCGAGACAATTTAAAAATAGCCCCAATAGGAGACAAATTGAGAGAAACTTATTTGAGATGGTTTGGGCATGTAAGTAGAAGACTAGAGACAACCCTATGTAGAGTTGAGAGGCTACAAGTTACAGGTACAAAGAGGAGGGATAGACCACTGAAAATGTGGAGAAAAGGGATGAATGAAAAAAAGACATGATAGATAGTGGAGTGTTGCTATATGATTTATGGTAAGGTCAAATGGAGAAGTAAAACACAAAAGCCGACCCTAGATAGATGATATTTTTGGGGCTTTGATGATGATGATGATGTTACCTCCACTCATCTATCTTTTTGAAACATTCTCCACTCATCTATCGATTCATACATATTTGTTGCCACTGCTTTTTCTACTCCTCTTTTATTCATTGACCAGTGTTTAGTGCTATAAAGCAGTGTGGGTCCAATTGTTGTTTCATAGGATTGTTTTTTTTTTAACCCTAGTCGGTAATCTTCTATAGGTAGGACCCCACAAGCTTGCTTACATTATACTTACCCTTCACCCATTCTATATTCTATTGCCCATGTCTAAATGAGATCCTTCGTGTATCTCTAAAATTGAACCCGAGTATATAAATTTATCACATTGTCGCACTGGTTCATTGTTAATACTGAGTTTTTTTACTAGTTCTGCCATATTCTTTAATCCACTATAGTTGCACTCTATGTATTCTGTCTTGTTTTGCTAATCTCCAAACTGCTAGCCTCCAATGTTTTGTTCATGGTTGTAACTTATTGTTCAATTCACTTTTTGTCTCTCTAATTAGTACTTTATCACCTAGTCATCTAAAAATGGCATAAACCATGGGATCTGAACTTGGATGGTTGATCTCAAACTATCCTTAACTAGGACAAATAAATAATGGCTTAACTCAAAACCTTATTTGTTGTCTTAGTTATCGATAGTTCGTAGAGATTCAAGGTTCTTATTAGAGGACAAGAAGTTGGTTTTTTTTAATATTATGGCTAATATGTCATTTGAAGTTAACTTTTCTATAGGGTGTCATGTTAAATCTGATTTGGCATTTGTATTGGGTACTCTCTTGGTTGTGACTGAGCTCAATTAATGCTTAGTTGCGTGACTAAAATTTCATATTCCGATTTGTTTCCTTGGCGTTGATGGATAGTGCCAACGGATTTTGAGGATTAAGGAACTTTGGAGGATTTCTTACCATTATTACTCATGGTGTAAATTGAGGATTAACAACTGGCGCTGTTTTCTGTCTTCTTGAAGGTTTTACCAATTTAAATGCAGAAGTCATGATGACTTGCTAGTTTATATCTTTTTTCACTTCTATATGAAAAAGGAAAGCAGGTGAGATAGAAGTCATGTTACCAACCTGTGATCCCAGCCTTTTGTGGGCAAAATAGTTTTGGAAATTTCCTTTATACTCTATTATGATATATGCAATAACATATGGACAGCTACCTTTAGAAATGTTGTTTGTGAAGGCCTTGGTGAGTTGTGGTTACCTAGATTTCTGGATCATGGTTCATAATTACAGGCTTAGTGTGACAGGTCGCATCAATTATCCTGGTTCACTAGTGGTAGGATGTAGCTAGTTCTTTTTTAGGCTTGATTAATTTGCATGTCATTCTCACTGGTTTTGCTTATCATGGATCATTCTTTACATCATAAAAAGCAAATGTTATGTTAAATCTTTATGACATAATTAGTTTTTCTTGTGCATTTATATTGTTAATTACTTTTTTTGTGTTGTCTTGTAGTGATCGTACTCTCAAGGTATGGAGTTTGGATGGTCTCCCGGAAAATGGTAATGATATCATTAATCTGAAAGCCAAAGCAGTTGTGGCAGCGCATGATAAGGATATTAATTCTCTTGCTATTGCACCGAATGATAATTATGTTTGTAGTGGCTCTCAGGTTAGTACCTTAGAAAGGACAATTCTTTTTCTTCTGGAACCAATTGAAACATTTTTCCTCATAAAAATAATATTTTTATAAACAGGAAAATTTTAATTTTTTCTTGATCAAAGTTTGGATCTTTATTTCGGGGAGTTTCTGTTGTTTAGGATCGTACTGCTTGCATATGGAGGCTTCCAGATCTAGTTTCAGTGGTGGTACTTAGGGGACATAAAAAGGGCATTTGGTCTGTGGAGTTTTCTCCAGTTGATCAATGTGTATTAACTTCATCTGCTGACAAAACAATAAAAATCTGGGCTATATCTGATGGTTCGTGCTTAAAGACTTTTGAAGGCCATACATCAAGTGTGTTACGAGCTTCATTCATTACTCGTGGGACCCAGTTTGTTTCTTGTGGTAAGTATGCCAGCTTTTTACCTGAATGAATGCTTTTGAATGGCATTCAAGAATGTGACCCTTTTGTCATCTGTTTTCCAAAGGTTCTGATGGCTTGCTGAAGCTATGGACAGTTAAAATAAATGAATGTATTGCCACTTATGACAAGCATGAGAGCCAGGTTCTATATCTAATCTCTTACATTATTGCAATAAACATGGGTCAGATTTTCTAATATCAAGTACATTCTTTTATATCTTATCAAAATGCATGACCTTGCAGACACATGTACATCCCTTTATTACCTTTGCCAGTTTTTCTTCCAGCTTTTATAGTGCATCCATTGGTTACTTGCACCATTCTTTCCCCATTTTGTGCTCAGGGTCACACAACCTAAATCACAGGTCAGATCACAAGAGAAACACACTTTCACGTCTTCTTAACCCGAAATGGCTGAGGAGAGGAAAGGTTCCTTTTTGAGGGTACTCCTGGGAACAGATCCAGTGGAGATGGGGTGGGGCCTGTAACTTAGAGGATTAGAGAACATGGCTATGAACCATAGTATTGGGGGTTCAAATCCCTCGTCGCCCACAACCAGCCCCAAAAGGACGGACCTTTCCTTTACCTTGGGGGGTAGGAAAATCATGATTGGGACAGTGGACCCAAAGCTATGGAACTTAGGCGTGGATTACTTTTTAGAGGCAACCCCAAGTGGACAAGCCTAGAATCTCTTAATAATTTTTATTCATAATATAAAAAAGATAAGTGAAATTTGAATAAATATTAAGATTGTAAATGGGCCACAATGTCTTAATAATTTATATTTAGAATAAAAAAAATAAGTGAAATGTGAATAAATATTAAGGTTGTAAATGGGCCAAAATCTCTTAAAATAATTTATATTTATAATTAAAAAAAAAGGTGAAATGTGAATAGATTTTAAGGTTGTAATTGGGCCATGCTGACCCTGGCTTCAGCTTGACTTGATGATATAAATAAATAAATAGGGCTTTTTTGGAATGGTAAAAAAAATAGCTATTTCTAGATATGGTTTTCTACAAGTCACTTCTGCAGAAGCAAAATTTTACATAGTCTTTCCAATAGGAAGTTCCTGTTTCTGTCCCCAGTTTTCAAGCTTGAACTTAGCTTGAGTAGATCAAGCTCGAATTGATAAAATGACAATTATACTTGTACTCCATGTTTAGGCCATTATCTGAAAAGGATGTCAATAAACATAAATTTGCTAGGATGCACATTTAATATTTCTAAATCTATATAGAATTTTGTATTAGTGTATACATTACTCCGTGATATATAAATAATATTTCTAAAATAATTTAATTTATTACTTTTTTTCAAAAATATAATGTGTCTTATGAATATTCTTCATCATCATCTTTGCCAAAGCCATCTACCTATCTTTAATAAACATTTTGTGCTTAAAAATTTACTTCTTGGTATGCCCTGAATTGTGATGCATAAGCCGCAGTGATGTATAAAAACCTCCATTTGTGTCTTCTCTTCCATGTTCACAGATATTAGTTTTACAATGAAGTATATAGATCACCACAATAGATGACGATAGGCTGTGCTGTCTAGACTGTTGTCATTCCATGGCCTACATTAAGCTAGGCTTGGTTCTGAACTGGATGCAATACATTTGCATTTATTTCTTTCATATTTCTCACGTTCAGTTTTTCTTTGCAGGTTTGGGCATTGGCTGTTGGTCAACAGACAGAAATGCTTGCAACTGGTGGTCGTGATGCACTCATCAACTTTTGGCATGACAGTACTGCTGCAGATAAGGAGGAAGCTTTCCGTAAAGAAGTAACTTCCTTAGATATAATCACAGTCATCATAATCATCATATCATTGTCTCATCTATTTGGAGTCAGGTTTTTCAGTTGTACTTTCACATAACCTTATCCAATTATATAGATGCTGATATGTTTAACATTTATGGTTCTTTTGTCCCCCACCCACCCACACACACACCTGCATTTTGTGCTGTTGCTGCTTTGAAGGGGAATATTTCCTTCCCTAATGTTCTGTTGACTTTGACAAGATTGTAATATTTTCTTAAACCTACAAACCGTTGATGAGTGACCAGCCTTTCATGATCCAAGTAGTTTATATATTGGGTCCTACCATCTGTTCAACTCCACATGAATGGCCTAGAATACTGGAAGTTGCATGTGTTTGCATTTCCTGTTAAACGTGAAAGTTGCTATTTCTCTTGACTGTGCATCATGTTATTAATGCAGGAAGAAGGGGTTTTAAAGGGACAAGAGTTGGAAAATGCTGTATTAGATGCTGACTACACGAAAGCAATTCAGATTGCATTCGAACTACGCCGGCCTCACAGACTTTTTGATTTGTTTTCCGAACTCAGCAGGTCAGCAGTCTCTGCATTTGTGGATGGATTTTTCCCCTTCTTTCTATTTTCCTCCTATCTGATCCCAGGCTCTACAGGAAGAGACAAGTAGAGGGTCAAATGGAGAAAGCTCTTCGTGCCCTTGGGAAGGAAGAAATGCGTTTACTTTTTGAATATGTTCGAGAATGGAACACAAAGCCAAAGCTCTGCCATGTTGCACAGTTTGTGCTTTTCAGAGTTTTCAACATCCTTCCTCCAACTGAGATTATTGAGGTAACTGACCATTACCTACTGACTCTGCAGGGGGAAAGAAAGAATGGCTAAAAAATTTCTATATATTAATTTTTGACGCATTCAAGAATGTCCACAAGTTACAGGACATTCATTAAATGATAAAATTCCTATTGTCTTTTCTGTTGCTTCTAGAAGCGACTCAATTGAACGTGCAGTTTGAATCCATGCCCATGTTTATATATATGATGATTTCCAAACCAATGCCTTTCTGAACTTCTTCTTTTCAAATATCTTTTTTTTTTCCAGCTGTGGAGAGCTTTCTATTATCATCCATATCAATTTGTGTTAGAACCCCTCATTCTTTGTGAACTTTCTGTTGAGCCTGTTTCAAGTTCGAGTATGAGATGAAAACATTTGTTTGTGAATTCTGTTACACCCAAAGGTCACTACTCTATGGCTACCATTATCTAGATTGAATTTTTACTTACCTAGTCTGAGTATTTAGGGGCCTCAAAGGCAGCGGGAACATCAAAAGCTATATTGTGATTGGGTGAAAGTGGGGGTTTAAATGATTATGAGAAATACGAGCCCTACTTAACATTTTCTCCATGATGTAAACCATGGTAGTGTCAAAAACCGTCCTCAGTCCAAACAGGCATTCAGACCAAATGAACTTTTGTTTGAAGTGATTCCTGAACCAAATTGAGCTTCACTCTAGGAAGAGTCAAAGTAGTTCCTTACCAAAGATGTCACTATTAGCAATCTTTCGTGATACTAGTTTCCAAAGAACACTAGTTTCGAGTTGGATTGAATCAAATCAAAAGAAAATGCAATTCCAAAAATCGAAAAAATCAATTTAGATGCTGAAATAAAGTGGAAATGCAAAGCAATAATTTAATTCAAAACAAACAATCGAAACTTAGCTTCGAATGGAGAATTTACTTGGAACTTATTCCAAACTTGAGACCTTATCTCTACTTTACTTGAAACTTCAAGTTTACAAACTCCAAATTCGATTATCAAATTCGTGTCTTACAAGGAGCACCCATGCCTCATACTTATTGTACAAACTTCGACCCTTGACCTTGACTTAACCAAGCCACATCAACCAACCAATGGGAAAAAAGAAAAATAAATTAAAACCAATAAGAAAATTCCACCTAAGTTGAATGAGATGTCCAAGTCCTCCATAAGTTTTCAATCCACATGTCCAAGGAGTGGCGGAGTCTGATGTGAAAGTGCAAAACTCGTTGGAGAATAATTCATGCACCAATGGGGGAGTTCAAACTAGCCAATGGGAAAAGGCCATGTAGGATGATGATGTCTCTTCACCCAATGAGAGATCTCTAACTCCATGCTGCTAAGAAGAGTCTCACATGCCTAAGGGAGAGAAATTAGGGGTTGTGGATGGCCATGAAGAGTCTCACGTTTTGGGAGAGCGAAAGTAGAAGAGGAGTCATTCATGGCTAGGGTTCGGCATCTTATGACACTTGTTCACTAAAACAATCATAACTTGGGCTACGTGAGTTGAAATCCTGCAAACTTTTGCTTGTTGGAAAGGCTTTGTATAGGCTTTCTACCAAACCTAATTTCATAAAGGCCTAATATTGTTTGATGCGTCAATTATGCCTACAAAGTTGTTGTTCAAACCCTACTCCAAGTGGGCCCCCTAAGCGCTTGGGTGACCCAGGCCCATGTTTGAGGTCCATGGGATCCACATGCATAAAACATGCCAATTTGGAGCCCAAATTGGCTAGGTTACTGCTCCACTTGCCACAATCAAAGATGAATCTTTCTTCTATTTCATTTCCTTTTGGTTCAATGCCCACATCACTCTGTGAGCAGGAGAAATGCTTGTAACCACTTGCATGGATGGTGCATATCAAAGAGTAAATATTTTTTACCTCCAAACCTTGTCATTTAGGAGAATCCCGTACCAGGAAAGCTTCCGAAATAATTCTCTCGGTCCAAATGCACTCAGAAGTTCACCAAGGCTTCTCAATAGGAAGGGTCCTAACTTCTTACTGATCACAGCATATTATTACTGCCCTGTATATCCATTGGTAGTGATGTTATTTTAGTGTATTTACATTAAAAAATGTTCAAACCTATATTAAGCTGATCTTTTTACTTATTGTATTTCAGATAAAGGGCATAGCTGAGCTTCTTGAAGGCCTCATACCCTACACTCAGAGGCATTTCAGTAGGATAGACAGGCTTATAAGAAGCACATTTTTATTGGACTACACTCTATCAGGTATGTCTGTTATCGACCCGGATACTGACATGTTAGTAAACAAAGATGAACCTGGGTCGCCATCAGATGACTACAAGCATGCAAGCCACATTCCATCGTCAGAAGAAAATGGCGTGAAGGAGCAGGTGCATAGTCCCTCAGAGATGGGCGAAGAAAATGTTTCTTCGAAGAAGAGAAAATCAAGCAAATCAAAAGGTTCGAAGAAGAAGCTAAAAGCAGCAGCATACACAGACGGATCTGCTATTCCAGTACAGTCATGACTCTTTCTATTTATGGTTATTTTGAGCTTGTGGATTAAGCATAAAAACTAAATTTTGTACCGATAGAAAGCATGCAACCGTATTCTGTAAAATCAAGAAAATTTTCCTCATAATACACACGTGGTTTTCTCGGTGAGGAATGACAGTATCTTAAACATAATTGCAGATGGCAATCCAACTATTGAGAGTTTCTGTTTGCATTAGGGGAAAGTAGAAGGGAAGTCTGCCTTTTCTATAATTACCTGTGTTGTCATAAACAAAAAATAGGGCTCTGACCTGACTCATAGCCCAACTATCATGGCCCAACCTATTCCTTACCTAACCCAATGACTCAACTTGAGCTAACCTTAGCTTGGTAACCCGACATGGCTCAAGACCAATACATTTCCTTCTATTGTAAACATATTTTCACATATAACATCCTGAAAAGGGAGAAAATAGCATATACATGCATTATGTTCTTTATGAATAACTTAATTTTAAGATTTAATAATAAGAGTTTAAAAATAGAATAAAAAAACAATAAAATAGCAATATCTAGATATCTGTCTATTATCAAGTCAAATCAGGTTAGGTCAGATTGGGTGAGGTTGGTTTTTAGGGGGGAATCCGGCTCGATCCAAATTGAAGTTGGGTTTTCTGACAGCTCATCTCAATCCATAGATGAGATATGTCTAACCTATTTTTAATGCTTTTTTAGTTTGAATCAATTAGATTGAACCATCACCTAACTTTAATTTCAACCCCATGTATAATCTTTACGTTCAATTTCAGAACCTTTTTTGGGGGAATCTGGATCTTCTAGAGCTGTGCTTCATACTTATTCACCTAATAATGGGTGACATTTCAGCAGATGTAAGATACAAAAAAATTATTATTAGCTGGAGCCCATGGAACGTTAGGTACCTTGATAATCAGTAATAGCAGGCGAACATGGGTTTTTAGCCATTGCAGGAAGGGGTCCACAATCAAATATACAATATTTTGCCTTGCATTTTCTTGTGGGTGGGAGAAGGGGCACTATTTTGAATCATTGCAATGGTGAAAGTTTTTGAGAAGAATTTTTTTTCTTAGAGTATATAAAAAATTCTCTTATTTAGAAACTTTTCTGGATTTTATTCAATAATTCTTGGTAAAAATGTATGAAGAAATAGAAGAAAAAAGAGAGGGACAAGAAAGAGGGGTAATTTTAATTTAAAAGAAGAAATGGGTAAAAAATAAATTTTTATTTCCCCTTTCCATTAAATAGCAAATAAAAGAAAAAACTATTATTAGAATGTCAGGAATATCTCTCCACCCCAACAAGTCCGAAGAATGTCGTCCTTTGATGAGTCACCGTCCAATATACTTTCAAAAAGTGGTCCCCAGTTTCTCCATCGCCCCGTGTGGGGTTCGTGGAGCTTTCATGGAGCAAATTTTTTATATTCAATAAAGAATTTTAATCATTTAATAAAAAACAATAATTAAATTTGAGATAGATTTAAACTACAGAAAAAGCTTCACACTACAAATTTCAACTTTATGATTTTATAGTATAAAAATGACACATATTTTTACAATTAAATAGATCTAGTGAAAATAATTGAAATGATATGATCTGTAAAAAATCGGCCGGTGGTCAAAACCGCATAAAACCGGTCAAAACCGTGAACTGCCGTTCATGGTTTTTGAATTTTTTTTATTTTTTTTATTTTATTTTTTTAAATTTTCTCCTTAAAAAAATGTGTATATTTGAAATATAAAAATTTATTACTATTTCTATCCTATATATTTCACCGTTTTGGTATATTACTCAGAGTTTGAATGTTATTTTTAATATTTATATTAATATTATTGGTAAAATATGTCTTACTTAATATTATATATAATATTTACATTATTTTAATACTTGACCGGCTTTTACCGGCTTTGACTGCGGTCGAACCCGGTTGAATCTTGACCTCCTCGAAGACGGTTCGGTACACGGTCCGGTTCTGATAACATTAGTTATGACACTTATAAAAAGTAGGGTTCTAACTTAGGTCGGACGGGTCGGGTTCCTTAAAACTCAACCCAATCCGAATTGATATCATTGCCACGACCTAATCGTCCCAAATTCTCAACCCGACATGACCCGATCCGAATTCTAAGACGAATCAACCCGAATTCTGACTCGACCTGCATTTTGAATCCATTTTTAGACTAATTTTAGTCAGGTCGCATTAACTTATAAAATCCTCCGTCCGACCCGACTCGCTGATCCAAAATTCTCGATCCGACCAGCATGATTTCTCGGGTCGGGTTGGGCCAAAACCTGACCCGAGTTACAGCCCTAAATTAAAAAGTATATTGATGAGACAAGTAAAATGATATTTTTAAATTTTCAAAAATTCAAAAGGCATTCGATAATAGAAATAGATCAAGATTTATAGAGTTGAATTAAACAATCATATAAATCAAATTACGGTGAAATTAAGTAATTTTTTCTTTTTGAATTTTCATGTAGAAAACTTCAGCAAGAATCTTACTGAAATCTCCACGGGTGATAGTGTGGTACCTCTACCCTTTAAAATATCACTAAAATTAGTCTGTAAAGTTCGAACCTAATATCTCTCCACTTCCTCATACAAGATGTAACCATTGAGACTAACCCACATGTGATTTACTGTAGGATTTATTAATTTATATTCATTGTAGTGTATTCAATCCAGAAAAGTACAATTTTTATGAATATGAATAACTAATATTTAGGGCTTATTAATAACGACAAGGGAGATATTGAGATTTTAAAAAAAATTTATTTAAGAACTGACTTTAGGTATGAGACAAATTCAATTTTATCATAATTTATTTCATGATAACTTTATTTGATCATCTCTCCCGTCTCAATATCCTTATTTTCTCAGGTTCTTCTGTTCGAAACGTTAAGGAACGTGGGTACACATATTTTCTTAATATTTTTCGATAGTGCCCCTATTTCTTCACTTACAAAATTCATCACGACATCTTTCCTTTAAAAATAAACCTTAAAAGGCTTTAATGATAAAAAATAATAAGAGTTTTTTTAGTGTAAGTTAAGAAGAGTATTTAAGATTTAAAGAAAGCCGATTAAAAAAAGGATAATTTCCTTCAAAATCTTGAACTATTTTTTTAAATGGATATATCTAGCCTTTATCAATGGACAATTACGTTAAGAAGGGTAAAATAAAAGATGCATAAATTTTGTACTAAATCAACCATTTTATTTCTTCATTTTAAAATTAATAATTTAAATATCAAATCATATAATTAAAATCATCACTTAATGATAAAGTTTCACACTTTATATTCATGTGGTGATATATTCTATACATCACAACATATATGACTGCATAATTAATTTAATTATAGGAAATAGGGCTGAGTTTCAGGTCAAATTGAATCGGATTTTAATAAATTCAATCCAACTCATATAAAAAGTTATTGAATTTGATATGAGTTATTTAATTCAATTTAATCTGAATTTTTTACTCAATTCAATCTGAATACTATTTTATAATTTACTGTAGTCGAATTGAGTTATTTTTAAATTTATCAATCTGACCAAACTTGAATTTAATACGAATTTATTTTTTTTCAACTCGATCCGACTTGAAATATAAAAAATATAACTCAAACACATTAAATTTTCAGGTGCGGTTTAAAATCTGATCCAAGTTTCACCCTAACAGGGAGAGAGTCTTGCTAATAAAGTGTTGCTTGCCAAATAGCCTTTTACTTTGCGGCTGTGGTTGTTGCCGATGAGAGACGATTGGTTGGTGACATTTGCTTCCTTTCCCACACAAAACCAAGCCAAAATGGCTTGCTTGCCGTAGCTTCATATATGGCCGAAATTGCCCTTTTAATTCAGCAACTAATTTCGATGTTTCGTATCATAAACTAGAATTTATACTAACAAATTATAATATCACAACAAAAGTGTCACGAGAATTAAATATTTTTAAATATAGTCATAACATATTAAATTCAAATAAAATAGAGACTTTTATATGAAAATTTTGAAAAAAATGTTCTTTATGCACTTGGAGTGTCTATAATTTTTTTTAATGAGAGTGTTTTGTATTTTGATGTTATTTCGATGAATAATGAAATTATTTTAAATAAGATATTTTTATATTGCACCACAGCTTAATATTACTTTTAAAAGCAAATACAAGTGAAGGCCAGTAATACGAATTATAATAATGTGTAATAATTTTTATTTTTTATATCATTTTAAAACTGTTAGAATCACTTCATTGTAACATAATTTTGCAATTTATGGTAAAGATGTGATGACACAAAGCACTCTTATTAAAAGAATTAGAGATAATTTGATATGTTACATTTATATAAAAAATCAATAAATTTAAGTTAAATTAATATATATTATTTGATTTGATTTGATTTTTTTTTTTTTCAACGTTGTACCCCTATCTCAATTTCAATTCCTATGTTCACTTCTAATGTCATCGAAAGTCAAAATTAGGTCAAAAAGTACCTTAATATTCCCTAAAAAATTGTTAAAAAAATAGAGGGAAGGAGAAAGGACATAATCGTCAATCTGTTTTGCCAGCACATCCAATGAGCATTCCAATCTACCTTCCGAGGCGGGGAGAGTCCGAAGCCAGCCATCGTCCGTACCGTCCGCGCCACTTCTAAAATGACAGCGAATATTCTCTCTCTCTCTTTCTCTTTCTCTTTCTTCCTTGCGCTTTTTATTCCACCATCCATTCCTTTCTTCCTTTCGTCAGCTCAAGAGAGAAGAGAAGAGAAGAGAAGGTCAGATTGGGATTGTAAATTTATCCCGTATCTTTATTCCTTCTCTCTCTATTCTCTCGTACGCTTCCAAAAACAATCAGGATAAGACTTCCAGAAATTAAAGAAGAAGAAGAGAAGAAACAAGAGCTTGATTGGGTTAGGGTTCCGTTTGGGGAATTAGATCTTCTTTCTCTTCCTTCTTCTTTTTATCTCTTCTCTTTCCTTCTTATCAGAATGCAGCTATTGAACGACGCTCATTTGCTGGAAAGAGGGAGAGGATGGAGAAGGAAGCGGAAGCCGCTTCTGGCAGTGACAGCAGAAGCGGCGGATCTAAGTTGCCGTTGACAGCTTGGGAGATGTTGGTGGCTTCTACCGTCGTCTTTGCCTTCGCTTTGGGACTTATCTCTGTTTATTTGACGATGCCAGAGTCCGATTACAGCTTCCTCAAGCTTCCTCGCAGCCTTGAAGATCTTCAGATTCTCCGGTAATACATTCTCCATTTCCTTTCATTTCTTTATCTTTTTGTTTTTCCTTTTCAATTTCTCTCTCTCTCTCTCTCTCTCTCTCTCTCTCTCTCTCTCTCTCTCTCTCTCTCTCTCTCTCTCTGTTTGGATGCGTGGAAGGGAAACTACTTTCTTGGAAAGGAACAGTTTTAGCTGAAAAACAAGAAAGCAAAGATAATCTGAGCCATATTTTGGCTGAAAATGGTCTGTTTCCAGGGTTTTTTTTTTTTGCTTTTCCTTCTCAAATTTCCTCTCTCAATCTCTATTTTTTTGGATGTGTGGAAAGAAAACTGCTTTCTTGGAAATGGACCAATTTTTTATGGTAAAAATGAATAATAAATATTAGCCTTATTTTGGCAAGAAAAAGGGTTTCCAGGGAAAGCATTTTTTATTCTCTATTTCACTACATTTTGTTTCTCCCCTTTTTTCCCTTCTCAAGTTCCCTGTGGCTCTGTTTGGATGCGTGTAAAGGAAACTACTTTCTTGAAATGGAGCCATTTTTAACTGTAGAAATAAGAATTAATATATAATTTTGTTCTCTTTTGGCTAAAATGGTTAGACTCCAGGAAAGCAAATTCTTTTCTATGAATTCAACTTGGGTCTCGGGATCCTTGTTGTAGATCTTTAATCGGAAAATGTGGAAATCTTGGTTTGTTTAATTCTCATTTAGGGGAATGACATCTGTGAATTGGTATCTAATTGGATGATTTATCAAGTTATTGGCTGCATTAGTCAACAATGCCTTATTTCGATGGAATTTTAAAGTTTTGATGTATGGGTGGTGTTGTTGGTTATGCCTCATGTGCTTCTCATTTTGAAATGCCTGAAAGTGGCAGAAAAAGGGATGGAAAAGAAAGTATTTTCCTGCAAAACAGTTACTTTTTATTAAAAGGGCTGTGGGTTTAATTATTTTTTGTTAGAAAGTGGTTATTTTTCAAGGAACTGCTTTGCTTTCAATGCATCCAACGAGAGCATATAGAGTTGAAGATGGTATCAGCTAACTTTTTACATGGCTAGGGGTTTGGGCTATATAGGGTTTTTTTGTTGGACAGTGGGAGGTTTTTTTTGCAAATATTAGGACCCCACAACACGTGAAATGTGAATTGAGGTTGATCAGGTGACATTGTCAAAAGGATGTGCAATTTTAGTTTGTTAGTTTGCCCTCCTTGTGTGATTCATGCCCCTTTCATGCCTGTGCAGTTACAATGCACTCTTGTGAATGGAAATTGTCTAATGCAAGCCATGTGCTTAAGGTTTTTTCTTTTTCGTTTTTTAATTGGAAGTGGTTAGGAGTGTATGTATGTGGGGAGATAAAGTTGATTCAATTTGAGATTTGTAGGGAATTGTTGCCTGTCTGAACTAGCATGTTAGAGGCATAGTTGTTTTGCCCATCACAGTTTTTTTTTTCAGATTGATTAAGATTCAATTAAAACATATGCCAACACTTGCTTAATCCATTTGATTGATATGGTTAATGGGTTGCCATTTGCACTATTTGGTTTGACAGAAGTACATACATAGAGCCTGTATTATTCACATCGTGGTTTTGTTAACTGCTACAGACAAGCATGGAACTCTTGAAAGTGACTTGGATACACTTTACCTGCTTAGATTCTGGGTGTTGTCCTTTCTTTATCCGAGATGCATGTCCAACCGTTGAAAAAGTTATGATCATTAGACTGGCTGACTGTTATATTGACCTTATCTCAAGTGCTCTTCTTCTTCTTTTCCCCCAAATGATTGTGCAAACAGAATGGTTTTGAGATGGTCTTCCATTACATTGCCATTGGTCCTCAGTCATGCTTCAGATATTAACATAGCCACTGTATAAGATTTTTGATGCCATCTCTTATGTTGGTTGAGTGTGATTAGTTTCTTTTTCTGTCCAATATATTAATTTGAACAGTAAGCAACATCTACCGAATTGTTTAGAATGCCAAATCTTGAATTAGTATAAATTTCAGTAAAAAAAAGGATATAGCTGCAATTACAATCACCCCTGGGCCAACAAACACAAGGATGCACATATAGCATATCCTTAAAACATGTTGCGACACTTGTTTCCTCTTGAAGATCATCCATCTGTGAAGGAAATTACGAAGTCAAGGTTCCACGTTTTTGCAACTACACCATTTAATGTCCTGTGAGGACCAGGTTCTTCTTGTATCAATGAAATAACGTCGTAAACATTTCTCCTTTGTTATAGAGTTTCTTTTTTTTTTTTTAAATTTTTTTTTCTCAAATTTGAGCTAGTTTAAGATTTTAAATCTTCCAACTAAAGATTTTCCCTTTCTTTGCTGATTATAGATTTTGTACTTTGATCTGTGATCTTTCTGTGCAAATGGAAGGACAAATTCTAAGCAGAAGTATGTGTTTTCAGTAGTTCAGCCCTTTTGCCTGACCAACCTAAGTGTAATACATTTGGGTTCAACCTTCTCTGGAGTTACCTGATAGACGAGACTTGTAGGTGGTTTTGTGTATCTGTGGGATTAGTCTCATCCAATGAGGGGTGAGGATACCCATGTTACTTAAAAAAAAACAACAACATAATATTCTAATACATGTTTCCTTTTTATTATATAATGTTTATGTGTGCATATTGCTGGACATGCTTGGGCATTAAATTAGCTATAGATCATATCCATACATCCAAATCTTTAGGTCATATTAGTGAAAATTTATTGATATACTCATCTTTCAAATTTTTTATTTTATTGATATGCTAATTTCTTTGTAGGAATCACCTTGACATCTACACAAGCGACTACACTGCACAGGTTTTGTTTGGGTACTGTGTAGTCTACATATTTATGCAGACATTCATGATACCAGGAACCGTTTTCTTGTCTCTGCTTGCTGGAGCTCTTTTTGGAGTACTTAAGGGTATGGTTTTGGTGGTTTTTGCTGCCACTGCAGGTGCATCTTCATGCTATTTCCTGTCAAAATTGATAGGCAGGCCCCTTGTTTTTTCTTTGTGGCCTGACAAGCTAAGTTTCTTCCAAGACCAGGTGAATACCAACCATGTTTAGTGCCATTGGATGGTTCTTTAGCAACTGTTTTACATTCATGTGGCAATTTAATAGCTATAAAAATGTTAGAAGGAAACACCTATAATAACTGGGAAATTATAGGATGAATTATCCCAGAAAAAAGTCCTTCATATGAACTTCATGTATCAGATGCTCTGACTTTGAACACTGGAATATACTTGTTTCAACATATTCAATTGTAACTCTAAATCGATGATGCATGATATTAGAAGGTTTTTTTTTGCATGATATTAGAAGTTTGTACCAAAAATATTTAATAAGTTATGTAAGTTTCTTCTTTCTGATTTGAACTCTTAACAATACTACGATTTTAATCCTTTTTATAAGAAAGTAGAAGTTGTGATCACCTTTTCAATTTAAATGAAAAATAGCACTTTGTCACATCCTATTGGAAGTCTTTGCTTTAGCATGATTCCTGGAAAATTGGTGTATAAAAAAACTAAACACTAATTTCTTGAATTCCTACTGAGTGAGAGAACTTTGTCGGAAAATAAAAAAATTATCAGCTCACCGTTGCCAAGATATACCAGCTTAACTTATTAACATGCTTTAGTATGCATATTGGCCTAGGTCATTCCACTTTGTAACAGCAATCACTGGCTACCAGAAATACTTGTGAAGGTAATAATTGCCTGAAACACCGATTATATCATTCTGGTAGCATTTTCTGACCCATGATTTGATATTGGTACTTCGGAAATATTGAGTTAGTACAGATATTGCCAATGTTGCTATGGTTGCTTTTGATTGCGATCATACCATTGTAGTGTAATTTGTTAAAATAGGTTGAATCAAATCAATCTTATTTCTATCTACTTACGGTGCCCTTGGTGGTTCTCTTTTTTCTCCTACAGGTGGCTAAAAGAAGAGAGAAACTACTGAACTACATGCTCTTTCTAAGAGTTACCCCCACCCTGCCAAACACATTCATTAATGTAGCTTCACCAATTGTAGACGTGCCATACCATATTTTCTTTCTTGGAACCTTAATTGGACTCATTCCTGCAGCTTATGTCACAGTCAGGGTATACATGCCTCTTAAGATCTTCATGGTTTTTTATTTGCCTTGAACACGTATGATTGAAGAGAGCTTTTCACACTGGGAAATAATTTTCTGCTGTTTGTGCAGGCTGGACTTGCTTTAGGAGAGCTGAAGTCAGTCGGTGACCTTTATGATTTCCAGTCAATTGCGACATTGTTCCTCATCGGGGTCGTCACGATTACCCCTACACTGATGAGCAAGGGAAAATCATAGGGAATGGAGTGCTCTGAAATTGTTTCCATCTTATTCATGGTGACCAATTGGGGGGTTTTCCATGTCTCTGTACAGATCAATCAGCTTAAAATAAATGCACCCAATTCTCTTATGCCCCAAAGAATGCACCTCATGCTCGAGCCAATGTCGCAACCTAGATCTGCAGATTCTCTGAGAGCTAAGTTGCTGGGCTTCTTTTTATTGTTTCTGGTGTAGTGTTGGATGTTTGCCTGTAATCTATACCTCTGCGCAGACACCTTGTAAAAGTAGAATGCAACAGGAAATGGTGCAAAACATTTTTCAATCTTAAATATATTCTAATTTAAGTCATATTCTTATATCGACTCTGTTTGCTTCCAATTGCATCCGAAAACGCTGATTCTGGTACAGGACTCGGTGCAGCTTCACTCAGGACAGCCTGTGTATTCTGAGTGGGACTGTTTTGAGTTATTTTAGGAGTTTGAATACTGAGGTTTAGGAGTTGATTATCTGCACTTAGTATTTGTATGCAGAATTAGGTGGAATAAGCATTAGGAGGCCCGGAATCCCAAATCAGTTCCATTTCTTCGGACTGTATTACCGACCTGATTTCACTGCACAATGTCCATTTCCAACATTCACCGTCCACATCTTCATTTAATTATTTCCTTCATTTTTTTTACAATTTCATACCTTGCCAAGTTTCATGTACCTCAGTTATTTTTTAGGTCCCATGGAACAAATGCTATATGAAATGTTTATGTATTTTAAAATAAAACATATGATATGGTTGTGGAAAATGTTAATTCCACTATAAACAGAGGACAGAGAGGGAGCGCCAAACCAAATTAACCGCATATATCAAAATGGAATAATCTAAAGTAATAATATATCAGATGAAAGGGAGCAACAAAACCAATAATTTCTTTCCTGTCCTTCTATTGAAGGGGTAAAGGGAAGTGCTTTCTCTAAAATTTTAAATGCATCCTATATTATTTTTAACCGGATATAAAAAAAAATGAAAAAGTATAATGGATAGATAAAAATTAAAACTTCATACGATTATTTAGTTTTATGATTTCGAATTTTAAAAAATTGATTAATGTAAGATGTTGATTTTTTATAGTTTATTTTAAAAAGTTGTGATAATTGGATGGAGAAGTTTCTCTTAATTATTATCATTTATGAATTTTTATATCCCACTCAATCATACATGTCTTTAGAGAGCCAACTCTCATTCCTTTCTATTAACTAATAAGTATAAGTTAGAAGGTTGATGAAGACCTAAGGTTGTAATTACGAAAAATCGATGATCAACTGATGAAGGTGTTGAAATTTTGCACATTCTTTACACCTCCAACTTAAATTAAAATTTAGATCTGAATTTTAAACTCCGATCAAGAAATTCAAAACTTAGAATTTGTAATCGCCAATATCGCAACGGTTCAAGTTAGAATTTTTTCTGAGGAACTGTTGGATTACCCAGTCAAATTTATGAGATTAGACTCAAAATCTTACTAAGTTTATTGAAACACTCTAATGAAATTGACGTTCAATTGAAATCAAAATGAATATGAAATTGTAATTTCATATGCAAATTGATTGAATAAATGTAAAACATGAAGAATCCGTTTTCAAAATAAGGGTAGGACATGATCATTTCTGTTTAGAAATAATCTTGTCCTTTGATTATCAAGAAATAATCTGTTATTTACCAGTTTATTATAGACAGAAGAAATTATTTTCCGTCCCCAGTTCACGACAAACCAAGTCAGTGATTCACAAATCACAACGGATAATTTCTCAGTCAAACTCATGCGGGTGCAACTTGGCCAAGATCCATCCAACAGTCGAGAGAGGCCCATGAAATGGACGATGTTGATTGAACGTTTGCAACTCATGGTATGTCCTTTTCCATCTACAATAGAAAAATGGCAAGCTCCAAGTTTTCCTAATTAGAGGGAAGACAAACAAAGCCATTTGCATAACTACTCAAAGAGTCTAGAAGGAATCTACAAATGGTTCAAACCATGGACCAAGTCAGGCAATAGCATTCAAGTAAACCATTTGCCGGCATTTGACGGATCCCCACAAACAATCTCTTCATTTTAGCTTTGAGCAAGCTCACGTCCGTCTCTACTTGACCCCTTACCTCTCACAATCCTCACTGGCTCCACTTCTCCCTCTCTCTTATTTCCAGGTATGTCAAATTTCTCCGTTTGTCTTTTCCAAATTTTCATCTTCTTTTGTTAGTGGGGAAAATTAGAGCACTAGGAAGAATGTTTTTTCTGAAAAAGGCTGTTTCATTTGGGTTTGAAATTTTGCTTTACAAGTTGTACTGAGTTTTTTCTTGACGATCAAGATGTTTTGATTTTTTGAAGCACTCGACTAATCTTTAAAATATGTGTGAGCCTCTTTACTCTCACGCACTGACTAACTCTTTAAGAAGTGGTCCTTTGGGGTAGAGTGAGATTCAACTCAGGACTCTCACTTCTAAAATATATTTTTTTATCATCACTCCAATGTTAGCGTTACGCGCAGAAACAAGAAAAATTGAACGGAAATAAACAGACAGCACAACACAACATTTTAACGTGGTTCGGTCCCACCCGGCCTACATCCACGGAGCGACAGAATATTCACTATAAATGAGAAAGAAATACATGTATAATATTAATGACTCCCTTAAGTCATGAGCCGAAACCCGAAGTCCCAAGCCCCTTTGTATACCCATGTATATAACACACCAATGTCACCTCTCAGTTGATGTGAATATCTCTCATACCCAGAATAGTGACCAACTTTTGTGTTCTCCCTCTACGCTTCCTGCTTCCTGCGTCCTACGAGCAATTCCCGATATGCTTCTTAAACACAAGCGTCTCCGATGATGTGTGTCCCACACACACACAGATCTCCACCTCTGTACTGGCGAAGGGGCTTCGTCTCTCCAGCCGCACTCCTGCTGGGCTGCCACTCACAGATCTGTCAACCCAGACCTGCAGCGGTATTGCATTGTTGCTTCCACCCTCTTCGGCCATTGAGTTGTCATCTAGACAGTATCATATCTGCGGCTCCTTTTTGAAGGCACATATCCTCGATGAGAAGCCCACGGCCAAAAGGCCATCCCCTTTTGGTTCTTCTCTCTCAATGCCCTCACTGAATGCCGTGTGTAATGTCCCTCTTATAGGCAGCAACCTGCTGTTTATTGCTCCACACCTCATCGCAAGAATAAGATAGAATCTTATTATGCTAGCAATCTTCCCTGCTGGCTGCCGTGTACCCTCTCTAAGAAATAACAGTTTCTTATTACAACCTACTATTCCACACAAGGCAACTGCCGAGAACTCCTCTTGCAATTCAGCCGAAACTGATTTGTAGATTCTATGTAATCGGTCCCTTCTTAATTACTTCTATACAGTCAGGCCTTATCCTCTTGCTAAGAATAAGCCAGACAAGTATTAAGTAATTACCGATGAATACTCGGAGGAATTGAGCCACCGTCAACATCCAACCCTTCAAGGGTCGGAGGTTGTACAAATTGATGTGTGTTTTTTTTTCTTTCAGGGCACCAAGAATATATGAAACGTTAAGAATGGAAATTATGAATTTTGTGATCCATATTCAGATACATAGCTTAACTTGGATTCTTGGATTGGTAAATTCCAATATGTCTCTCTCCTTTCTTTTTTTTAAATAGATATCATTCAAAGCACAAAGCAAAGAAACAAAGTTATTAAAGTCATAGAGAAAGAGGAATAGGAGATACAGTACACATATATGAGACTCAGAATCGGCCTATTCAGAGTCTGAATTTGGGATTAGTTCTTAAATGAAGATATCCTTCCCTATGTCTCATCTAATGGGTCCACTTGTCCAGTAAGTAGCCCATTTATTGTCCATCTCCAAAGTTTAGGCGATATCTCATCACTGTTCAATGAAGATTGGAAAGTGATAAAAAGTGGAATATGTTGGAAACGTATAAATTACAGTGAAATAAAAAATAGAATAAACATATAAAAAAGATTTATGCAGTTGACAATATGTATACATGATGAGTCCTGTTACCTTACAAATTCACAAATCTTCGAAGATAGATTATATAGGCAATACCCATAAAAAATTGTAAAAATAAGTGAGGGGTATGGGGTACAAAGGTATGTTTTAATATTCTTTGCTTGCAGTCAGCCTATTTTAGTTTATCTAAGCTACAATGACTACAATTTATCATGTCCACTTTATTAACTAGAGTAATCTCCTTCTATATTTTGTTGTGCCATTTATTACAAAAGAAATGGAAGAGAAAGTAGAAATCCAAGAAAGCCATGCACCAGAGAGCAGCCTCGAAGAAGAACAAGACAAGTGCAAAGAAACCAATCAAGAAAATGCACCAGTTTCAGTACATAAACAGAGTCATCAGCTGGAGAACAGAAAGGAAGTAGAATCAGGGGACAGAGACGGAAATATGGAGAATCATAAAACGTTGGCTAAGAATCAGGACCAAGTTTCAGAGGGTGAAAAGGTGGGAGAAACCAAGACAGAGAAACGCGTGATTTCTTCTCAAAAACCAAAGGCTGGTCCGAAGCAGAATCAGAAAGCAAAGCACACGGTTCCCCAGCCTTTCTCTTTGGCCACTGAGAAAAGAATGTCAAGAGAGAGACGTAGAGAATCCGAGGATAGAACCCTCAGCCTGTCTAAATCCGCCAGCTTGAACATGAAGTGAGTTTCCATGAAAATTCTGCTGCTGCATAACTTTGATTTATGAAATTAGCTGATCCATTATCTCCAAAAAAAACCTTATATTCAGACATATATATAATTTTCAAAATTTTGAAAGTTGACAAAGTCATTGTGGTGCTCAAAAATCAGTCACAGGGTCCACACTCGAACTTCACAGAGAGTCGAACTAGAGAGAAGTTCTGAACTAAGAAATGGGACTGGTACTAAATCACCTCCCAACATGGTAATCGGACGGAAACAAGAATTGAGGTAGTTTTTATTTATTTTTCTCATCTTCATAATTTACATTTTTAAAGTTTAATCTCTATATAATCATGTAAAAATAACTTAAACTATGTGGATTACAATCTACAATAATTGCAGAAGGAGAAAATTCAAAAGGTGGTTGAATCCAAGAAATCAAAGGGCACAGCCAAGGTATTTGTCTCTACTCTCTTTTATTATTAATCGAATTGAATTGAGTCAAACGATTTAAGTGGACTTGGTCTAAGCTCAAGCCTGGTTATATTATTAAAAGTCAAAGTCTATCTTCGGTATATTGGACTTTGGTAATTTCAGTCAAAATATCAGACTTATTGGTAATCTCGAGATTTTGCAATATTTAATTATTTATATCCAGGAGGAAGAAAAGGATTTGGAGGTAAAGAATGTAGGAAAGAGTACTACTTTTAAGGCTTTGCCGTTGCCAAGCTTCTACAGCAGAAAAGCTCCTCCAAAGCAAGAATTAAGAAAGGTATGAGTTAGTACTCTTATCTTAATTTCTCTTTTAACTTCGAAATGGGATCATCTAGTGTATTATAAATTTATAATACATGCATTCTAAATAGGTATTATAGTCCCCTCATTAGATTACATAAATAATTATAATAAAATCTTCACAGGTAGCTCTCTTAATCTAAGTTATTAGGGATTAAAATAAAAGTTTTGGGTTTAACTTCTCTTAGGATTGCTTGATAAATAAGATTCGTGAGTAATTTCGTATATCCATAAGATCAGTCTTATTTCCAATGTGGAGTAAAGATATCTATGTTATCTAAAAGAATATATGCATTTTAAAGAAAAACTATAGTCCCTCCATTGAGCTACATAAATAAATTTGTTTGTCATTTTTAGTTATAAAAATAGTAAAGATGTCTCCTTCATTCTACAGTAATTCAAGAGACAGTAGACAATGGATCTTGGTTAGGGGTTCTCAAGGGCCTTGCTCCTGAGTTTGGGGCCAATTTTAATCTAGAGGATATAAGGGTATTTTTGTAATTTTGAATGAAATATCATCAATATAATGTCTTTAAAGGACTTTAAATGCTATGACATTTAATTTGTATTCTAAGAGACACGTGAGGAAAAAAGTACTTTGCAAATATATAGCTGGTGTTTATAAACATAAGAACCCTGCTAAACAATATAAATCCAAGCCCGGTCCTGCCTATAGGCGAACTAGGCGGTCTCCTATGGGCCCCAGATAGGCAGGGCCCCCAGGTCCTTAAAAATGTCTCTTAAGTCTTGTTTCAAAAAGGTCGAAACTGAATTCCACAAGTGTGTGCGAACGCACGCATTCACATTTCGCAGCGTTCAACCCGTTCCGCACATGGATGTAGAATGCAGAACACGGAACGTGTGTCCAATTCCGAAACCCTGTATTGTCCCCCATCTTCTTTATCCTTTCTTAATTTTTTTCTGAAAAAAAAAAACTGACCATCACCTTTTTATTCAATGTCTTTTAGTACATTAAATACTTCTTCTTTTCCAAATTATACTTTCTCTTCTTTTGCCTATTTACCCCTTACTCAATTCTATTTTCTATCTTTTGATCTCATTGTCATTTGACCACACTTTTGACCATTTGACTCAAGTTAATAAGATTTTATCAATCTTCCATGTACAGACTCTCAAAAAAGTCTTATGCCCAGAGTTAAAACGTATAAAGTCTTATTTTCTGTCTACACATATTAGATATATTATATATTGAAAAAGATATAAAAAAAAGGGTTAAATATAGTAATTTAATTAATAATTTTATATCTTAAAATATAAGAAGAATAAATTTTAAATAATATTTTGTTAGAAATTTAATTATAATATTTTATTTAGATATTTCAATTTTTTTTTTAAATGTATGATTTTTTTTTAAGTGTATATATAAAAAGGCAAAAGGCCCATCTCAAAACTTCCCCCAGAGCCCCTGTATCTCCGGGCCGGCCCTGCATAAATCTTACTTTATTTTAATGTAATTACTTGTATTTTCATTGCTCCATAGTTTCTTTTCTTTCTTTCTTCTTCTTCTTTATCAATAGATACAATGAATCTCATAATCTTGTTTCTTTCGTATAGATACCTTTGACGCGCCCCAAATCGCCGGTGTTTCACCAACGAAGCAAATCCATCTCTGATTCAATCCATCAACGAAGTAATTCAATATCTGAATTGGGAAACAATCAAAGTGATGCATTTAACAGAAGCAGTTCAGTATCTGTATCAGGAAATAACAAGGTGGATGAAGTCACTAAGAATTCTTCCAAAACATTAAACAAGGGTGCTACAATTTCTGAAACAAGAGCAACTAAGGTAGAGCCAATTCAAAAGAACGCGTCCAGGACTATAAGCAGTAGTGCTAAAGAGGCTCTAAACAAACTACTGAGAGGAACTTGGAGGACTTCAAAGACCAAAACACAGTGAACCAGTAAAAAGAGGTAAATCATGTGCCGGCGAATTGGTGAAAGATGGAGTTGGTTCTTGTGATAAAGGAAAGGGTTTGGCAATCAGTTGATGATTGATGGAGTATGCCAATTTTTATGCCTTGGCTATATGTTTGTGATGAAAATGCTTTATTCTGGTATTTGTTTATCTGAGGTTATTTACTTGTCAACATGTATTTTTAATTTTAAGTATTTCCTCTTTTATTAATTCCATTTCTATTACTATAATCATCTTTTTCTATATAATAAAGTCTGAGTCTCTCATTAATTCACAAGGGAGAGACCTCCAATTATTTTCAAAGAATCTTCATCATTTATGTTTATTAACATTGAAATTTAAAGATATGTAATATTCAAAATGAATGATGGAGATATAGGGTCTGAGGGTGTTACCATTCGGTCTCTTATCGGTGACCATTTTACATTGTTAATATTATAATATATTGTGGTGAAAATTGGGATCCATTTGAGACAATATTTTATAAAAGAATTTATGTTCTAGGTACGTGTTTCTGATGAAATGTTTTTTCGGTCTAATGTTTACCAAAAATGTTCATATACAAGAGACTCGATTATATTATTGTTGGAGGCTCTATATCTTCACTATTTATCTTGATTAACATTGAAATTTTTAAATATGTAATATTTTAAATGGAATGTGAAGATGTTAGACTTGACAATGATATCGTTAAATTTTTTGTATGCGATCATTTTATGTTGTTAATATATTATGAGAGAACTCAAAAGCATTTGAAATAATTTTTTTTGTGTCACAACTCACGACTCTTTTGAGATGGGTTCAAGCAGGAATTTAAATCTCGGCCGATACTAAATTATCGACCGATATCTGATATATATCATCGATATCGGTCGATATTTCAGGTTTTAATTAAAAAAAAAATAAGTGAGAAAAATTTCTCAGTTAATATTCAGTATCAACCGATATCTTAACCGATACTGAGATGAATCAAGTGTTTGACGAAATTAGTTTTAGTAGAAATTGCTTCTTAAGCATCAATATAAAGATTTTCCTAAACCCATGAAACTTGCAACCATGATAGGACTTGTCATGATGAGACTCGGTTGTTAGAACTTAGAAACAATAAGTTAATGGAGTGGAACATAGGAACAACCTGGGCTCGGGCCAACCCTGATCCATCCTACAAAGCCATAGGGCTTTGTGTAGATCAGGACGACCCGTTTCATCTTTCTCCATATGGAGTATGGACCACCAATTGCGAGACATTAATCAGTTATCCGTTGTTAATTGGTTCATATTTCATAGCGAAAAAGCCGGAGTCGGAGAGAGCAAGTGAGGTAAAAAAAAAACATCAGTCAGGTCAAAATTATCTTAACCTCACTTCAAATCAAGATTTTTTAAATCTGAGACATCTCGAACATCTACATTTTGAAAATTAAATTAAAAAATTTAATTGAGACTTACAAAGTAGACTAAAAAAATTGACACTTTAATATAGAGTAAAAAAATATAAAAATTTACTTAATTAGTCTCACTTCAAATTTAGAGTGAGAATATTTATATTATCTGAAAAAGAACATGAATTAGTATTAAGACAAAAATTATGAATCCAAAAAGTAGAATAAATAAAAGTGTCTTGACTCAAAATTGGTAAAATAAAATGGTGAAAATGGAAGAAATAAATAGTCTTTATACAATTGCATGGGAGAAAAACTAAATTTATAAATTATCTTTATAAAATTATAATAAAAATCTCAATTCAGGTCTTAGCTCTCGAATTCTTTTCCCTACTTAAACTTAAGTTGACTAAAGAAAATTTTGAATATTCAAATCAAAACTTGAACTCATTTAATGATGTTTGACCCAACACTAGCTATATTTTTATATGGACAATGAAAGTTCAATTATTAATCTGTTACTCAAAGTCACAAATGTCATTCTTGTAATATTATTTATTAATGGTAATATTAAAATACTTTCAAACTAAAAGATTCATAAATTTATACAAGTATGAGTGAAACAAAAAAAAATTATTAATATATTCCTACTAATCATAAAATGAAAATGTATCGATAACTTAGCTGTATTGTTGTTGATAAATATTTTCACCGTAAAGTTAAAAACGTGTAAAAAATCAAAATAACAGTTTTATTGGTCACTCATTCATTTGCAACTAGAGGTAAAAAAGTCGGGTTTACTAAAATATCAGTATCTGGGCCGATAACTTGATATCTCAAATTGCGGTCGATATTTGCTAGTCCGATAGTTCGGTCTTCAAAAACCCCAGATAAAACAAAAGGGCTTCGGCCCGGCACACTTTGTTTTCTTATGAACCAGCCGATCAAGCCCTGCATTTCTCCTTCAGTTCCGAGGATTTGGTTCTCTGACTCTCTCTCTCTCTAGTCTTAACTCTTTAAGGGCTTTTGGCGAGCTGATTTCTTCTCCAAAATCCAAATCCGAAGAAATGAGGAACGTTTTGCTTAGGCATTTGGTGGAAGGAGCCTTCAATTCCGCTCGGTCGAGATCCAGATCAGTTCTCACTGCTGCTTCCAGTCCTTCTTTTCCCCTTTCTTTTACTTTCAAACGCGTATGCCCTTTTCCTTTCTATTTTTCCTAATTCTGATCTGTGTTTCAATAATATTTTCTTCCATTCTTGCTTTTTGATCCTTCATCTTCTTTTCTGTTCTCACTAAAAATTTGGGGCATGCAAATGTAACATTATTATCTAATTTTAATTGATATGGGATATAATATAGAGCATTTCATCAAAATTTTCCCCGAAACAATATTGAATATCACTTGAAAAGATGATGTGGGGATATAGCAATCACTGTTGAATCTTAAAATAGTTGATTCATTGTTTGTATCTCACTATCACTTTCCCAGTTACAAATTTCGGCTGAGAGAATTTTTTGGTCCCTACTTGGACTGAAAATTTTCAGCTGAAATTTGGAAATATCAGCAATAGTTCGGAAAGTAGATTGATGCGAGAGCTCCCATTTCTTTTAATGGGACACCTGTGTTACTCTGTTATGATTTAAATGATAAATTGATAATAATGCTCTCCTAAATGCTAATTATCTCTTATGCTAAAATTTAATCAAGGGCATTTTGTTATTTAAATCAATATAAAGCAGTCTGGGGTGTTCCCATAGGGTTGTTCACATCAATACCCTTTGGGAAATGCCGTCCAATATTTCTGAAAAATGCATATTACAGTCTTAATTTTGACCAATAAAATTCAGCTGAAATTTCTAACTGAGAATTCATGTTTCAGATTAAGGGAGGTGTTTTTTTTTTGGAATGTATAAAACATATGATACTGAGATTATTTTCTAATGTTTGGAATTGTACAGCATGCAGTTTCAACATCATTGGCTGATGAGGAAGCAGAAAAAGTAGCATTTCCAAGGTACGCCCTGGAAGTTATATAATATTTCTTCGTTTTGGCAGACATTTCTTTTCTTTTTATACTTCATATGATTGTTTCAGGCTTGCAGCTTTATCTTTCTTTAGTTTTAATTTTGGTATTATAAAATCTTGTATTGAGTAATGTCTTGGTGCATACACCCAAGGAGGCTATGTTAATATCTGCTCTTTATACCACTATATATTATCCATTATCTTCATTAAAGGATGGTGATTTGTTTTGTTAGTTTTATTAATGAGTGTTTTATCTTTCGTCTAGAACTGAACTGCCATTTACTCCACTTGTATGTTTATATCCAGTACCCAGAATTTGGCCAAACTTGCTATCTGAGAAATGGGTTAGGCTGTTGTTTACTCTGTTACTCATATCTTTTTCCCCCCTTTATGGTTTTGGCTTGGTGAAAAGGGAGGGGCCTGGAGTTTCTTATGGGCTTAATTGGGCTCTTGCTGGAAGAGGTATAATTGTAAAGGATAAAGCCTTTCACAACTTGAAGTCTTCTGAGCTACAACAGAATGGTGCAACAATTTCAGGTGCCAGTTATAATTGTTTCTTTGATTTCTACTTTATTTTTAAATCTCAATGCTCTCAGCTTCAGTGGGGAAAAAGTGTAGAGCTCTAATTTTATTCTTGGTCTATGCTTTGACCTCCTTTCTCATTTATGCAGAACGTTTATCTGGTCTTCCGCTTCATGTTAGAGGAAATGCCACTGGAGGTGCTTCAGAAATTTCAAAGGCACAGTTCAGTAAACTTTTGAAACAGGTTTGTCTTATCACAGTCACAGTGCTTTTGAGAGTGAACAAAGCCTAAGGTTTTTCTGCGGCTTTAAGTTGTTTTGACTGTGGATCATACTGATGCAAAATGGCTACTATAATAATCTAGGCTGTTCCACTCAGCTGCTTCTACCCAACCCATGTTGTCCATTGCTGGGACGGAGTTGTCTTAGTCAGATGCAACTCAGAGATTTGTCATATCTTTCTATTCTCCCTCAACTAGATCGGTGCATAGTGATGAGGGGTTGTAAGGAGGAGAACATGTACAGTAGCAGAACATCAGTGGTAGCTAATAATCAAGATAACCACACCCGCACTTGCACAAACATTACCTAAAGGAAACCACCCTTGGGAGAAACAAATGAATTCCAAAGATCTTGCAAATCCAAAAAGGTTTTGCCTTTATGTGCATATCAAAATATTTCTAGGTCCCAGTGAACTCAATGTTGGATGGTAGCTAAGAAGCACAAGCTAGAAAACACAATATATGCCCCAGCCACATTTTCATAATTATCATTAAAAAAGGGATTTGTTTAGTTCCTCTTGTGATATTTCAACCACCTTATGACTTGTTTATGAAGGACATCACAAACCTACCTTCTCTCCACATCATGGTTTAAAAAATCAGGCAGTTCGAAATGAACTGGTTGGACCTGGTATGGTTTTCTTGTCAGAATCGTCATCAGCAAAATATCACAAAAAATGAAAATACAGGCTGATAGTTTGAAAATATCAATCAATTTTTTTTTAATTTTTTTATTATAAAATGATATGATTCACTTGGTTATGAAACTAAAACATTATGTAAATAAGAATTGGGGATCAAACAACAAATTTTGAAGCATAGGATGAGAGGGGGTGAGGCAAAATGTAGATAAGATAGTGGAGTTTTAGGTGGCTAATGGAGATGCACATGTTACATTGGATGAGTAGATTAATTTTAAAAGATGAGTTAGAAAAGACCTCATTAGAGACAGTTTAAAAATAACCCTAATTGATGACAAATGAGAGATCTATTTGAAGTGGTTTAGTCATATAAGTAAGTGGCTAAAGACAACCTTAGTACATGTCGTTGAGAGGTTATAGATCATAGGCATAAGGAGGAGAGACAGATTACTTAAAATGTGGAGGGAAGGGATAAAGAACGACATGACAAATTATGGAATGACTGACTTCATAGTTTATGATAGGCTTAAATAGAGAAGTAGAATACGAAAAGCTGACCCTAAATATATGGAGATTTTGGCAAATGATGATGATATTGACAACCTTAAAAATCTTAACCAAATCAATTCATATTGAATAAGCATCCCGCTATCCAATATTAATTATATACATGTATGTATATATGTTCCTATTAAGTTCAGAAGAACTGTAACATTTTTTTTTGCACATCAATTGTAGAACAACACTTAAGATAGTGGAAGGGTTCAACTTTGGCATGAAGTGTCCGACAAGAACCTGTGATAATACAATTGGATATGTGATACATTGCTTGTTTTGAAGAATATGTGTTAACACAGCCAACAATCTATTTACTTGGTGTAGATCTGAATCAAGTAGCATATACCCTTTTGAATAAAAAATGGTAAGAATAGTAATCAACATGCTTAAAATGGTCGTAGTTAGGATAAAAGCCTGTGAAACGATGGTAAGCGCTCATTAGGCAACCATTAAAGTCATGGATTTGAATCATGTTGCCACTTCCCATCAGTTAGTGGTTGGATTTTCGAACTATACTTTCCACTCTACCCTAGCAAAAACCATGTCCTCCATCACTTCACAATTTAGGATGGCCCTTATCCCTTCAATCTTGGATTTATCCTTTTTACTTCCTTGCTTTCCTCACCCAATTTGGCCACATTCTAAGATCTCACCTGTAAATTGAAGCCTACCCGAATTTGAATTAAAGACTTAAGTGATCCAAACCTAGGGCCCTTAAAAAGCATGGCTTCATTTATCCAATCAAAGTGAGATGTACTAGGGTGATGTGGTAGGCACCCTATCCAAGCAAGGACATTTGCAACCAACCAATCTACTTGGGCTTAGGTGGGCGCCACATGGGGGTGCTTGCATTGGCTTGTATTGTTATGCATATTGAAATGCATGTTTCTGGCTCTTCAAATTTTTTTCTGGTCTTCATTCTTTCTTGATGTGGTTTATGGTTACTATTTTCATTCTCAGTTCTGGGTATGCCTTGAGAAATTATCCATTGTGAACTGGACAACTAACTTTTTATGGGACTTATTTTAGATGATCAGAATGACTTTGTTTAAAATATCTTCCCTTGTATAGGATGTGTGTTAAATTTCAACTTGAACAATCATTCCAAGTACGATTTTACCTGTGAAATTTTTTTAACCATCCAAATGACTTGAGCTTAATCCAACGATGGGTATATCTCAAAATGGTTTCAAACTGGGTATGAATCCAATTCATAGGATGATTGTGTGGGAGATAACAGTGTAAATACACAGTCAATCAAATGTTAGTCGTCCGGTTCACAGTGGATATTTTCTCGTTATCCCTCTATGATTGTGAAAGAGAGCTTTGATACTAGTCACTATGCATCATTAAACTTCATCTTGGACCTTTTAAAAGTTTAGTTTATTATTATTAATTCTATGGTGCAAATTTCCATACAAGATTTGCCACCTCTAAACGAGTATTCTTTCCCCCCCCCCCCCCCCCTTTCCAGGTGACTTCACACATTTCATCCACCTCAAATGTATTTGTCCAAGATGGTGCCATTGGTTCATCTTCAAAATGTGATGCAAAAGTTCGAGTTATAAGCGATAATCCATCTGCGGTGTTGTCACTTTCCAATGTCCTTTGGAGAACTACTGCTCGTGCAGTTTCTCATGATTCTTGCCCTCTTACTGTTTATGTGGCTTCCTCAATAAGGTTATTGTCAGCTTTTTCTTCATACATTTTATTATTGAATGTCTGCTATAATGTGTACTACATTTGTAGCATTTCTTCTTGCAACTTTTTCTCTTTTTTCCTTTTTTTTTTTTGAAGTTACAAAATCATAAATGTGAATTTATCACTAAAAAACTAGAACATCATTAGAGGGGCAACAGGAGCAAATGCAAGGCATAAGTCTGATCTGCCTTGCTGAGTTTGGGCATCTGTCTCGGCATTAACCCCTCAGGGGTGTTAAAAATGAAATGGAAAATGAGGAAATAAATCACTTACCTTCAATGTTTGATCCATTTTACCTGTCTCCCCAAAGATGCATTTATTGAGTCTTATTCCATGGCATGGGAAGGACTGCCAAACAATGGCTACAAGCAGATATTGAAGCAAGACTTCTTGTTTGAATTATTAAGAATCTTTTATTTTTTTCATGATAAATATGTTCCTTTTGAGTCAAGTGAAAGTAAAAAAATCCATGTTGGGTTGTTAGTACCAATTTAGATGTGCTTTTGTATGTATGTCATACCAGAATTATGGAAGTGCTGGTAAGTGTTCCATCTGGAGTTGCATTCCCGTTATACACAATCTGATTAACTTCTTGTTTTCACCAAAATGTTGAAGGGAAAAGCTAATACATCCCATGTGTATCCAATTGCCAAAGGTCTAATCTAACTATCAATTCTGAATATGTATTGATTTATTTGAGTCCTGGGAGTTATGTTAGCATTGAAAATAAGCTATGACCTGTTAAGTTTCATATTCTTTTACAGTAGATGCCTCTTTAACTGTTTGGTTTCCTTTTTTCATGATCAACAGAAGTTTCAGTAGCATTCAATGAAGGAATAAAATACTTCAATCGTTGATCAAATATCCTACCAAAATCATGTTATTCAGAGGGGAAAACAATCAGCTTAAGCATGAAAATGTAAATTTTCAACCGTAAAGATAATTGTTCATGAAGAGAAATTGGGCCACAGATCACACTGTAAGGCGCACATGCTTTCCATGCGTTATTTCTATCCAGTATTCTTTATGAACTCTTCATTAAGTGATATCCTATGAACACATGGAAATTATGGATAGATAATCTTCAAGCATTCTATGGTCATGCTTTTAAACCTCCATCTATGATTTTCTTTTGAATTTTTTTTAATGTTACATGAGCTGTAGTGCTGTACAACAACAAATAGCCATATGTTGGGGCAGGAACTGTTTCTTTTTTGTTCTTCCCTCCCTCCCTTCCCTCTTCCCTCCGCCTCTTGTGTTTTCCCAGAGTTTGACAGATCCATTCACTAAAGAAGGTCTCACTAATATAGGAATTATTCAGGCCTTTGTTAATGAATTCAGGTGCTTTCAACACTCTATCTGCATTCATTTGACCTTGCAAATTCGCTGAGCTCGCCAGTAAAATGTTTTTTCTTATATAGTTGTTCCACTTCTTTTAATGTACTTCTATGATCCTCACTTGAAGGATAACATCATTGTTGATTTTCAGTTACAGTTAACACAGGTCAATTAATTATTAATTGCCTAGAAGTTGTTCTTTTTCTAATATGTTACTGTTCTGCAACTTGTGCAGTCCAAGTATTGGGCAAGCTATTGGTCTTGGATCACAAGTAAGTGCTGGATTTCTTGTAGCTGATATTGAACGTTCCTCATTGATCCTATGTGGTAAAGCTTTTGCCGATACTGATGGTATAAGAGATGCTTTAGCTGCTTTGGCGGCACCTGTTATATCTGCAAGGGGAGGTATTCCTCTGTCAGCCAGGTAGAAACTACATGTTTTGTTAATCTCACTGTTGTTACAGTCCTGCTGTAATTTGGTTTAATTGTTGCATCCTTTCAGGTTCCTTGTGTCTGGGGATTCTGTGACTCTGCTGTTCTCCCCTGAAGATACAATTCAAAGCTGCCCAGAACTGCAAAAGATTCTGGTGCCTAGCGATGCGGGTGTAATTCTGGCTTCTCATGGTGTTGCACCTTTCTTTCAGATCAAAGATTCTGCAGGACCAAATATATTCAAAACACCTGCTTCTGTGATCTTTGTATCCTCTGATAGGTAACTGAGTCATGCAAAGATTGGCTGCTAATGCATAGGTTATGTTTAAAATGTTCAATGTTAGAGCACCGTAGCATCCTTGGAGATTAACAACTCAACATTTAGAAATCGACTATTACTTCAAATGCTCATAATTTCATCAGTATTTACTTGGCTATAGCATTTCTTGCCCCTTCAATTGTTCGAAATTCAGTGTTTGAGTTTTTTTTTTTTCAAGAGATTGCAAAAATGTAGTGTAATTCTATGCCTTTCCATTTCAAAATGAGATCACTTGAGAGATCAAAATGAATCTTCTGTTGGTAATAGTCAGACTTGAACAATTATTTTGTCTATACATTATTTTAATTAACCTGTCAGTTCATACCTAAGAACTTTTAATCTTCTGAGAGGTCAATATATGTTTTGTATTTCCACCATTTTTTCCAATGAACAAGTACTTGTAAAAAATAAAGAAATTTAATTCTGATCCCTGAAAATTCGCTTTGTTTATTACTATTTATAGAATTATATATATAGCATTTGTGTCCTGGAAAATGCTAATTCTCAGTTGTTTTTTGACCATCTCAACCTCGATTGACGACTTGTGAATAGAATTAACAGTCAGGGTGTGTAGAGAAAGAAAAGAAATCTGATGTGAACTTCATGTGGTAGTGCATTTAATTATATACAATTCTATTCAATTCCTTGGAGGATAATTGCAGAATAGCACAATTTCTCTGGGCATTTGCCTAGGAACTGACGAAATGGCACAATCATTTTTTCTTTCTTGGACTGATGAAAAGTTATCTCTTTGTTATTGTTTGATTTCACAATTGTCAGTGCAAGTTTATGTGACAAGATTTTTATGTTACTGTCATTGGCTCTTTGTTGGTAACTTGGCAACTGTGTTTAGGGTTGTGCCTTACCTATTAGTTTTTGAGTTCTAAGCTCTCCATTTTCAATTGCAGTTCCGGTGCACTTCCTCCCTTATCCAAGCTCTCTCCAGGTCAGGCAGCATACCATTTTCTGGCAGGCTATCAAAATGGAAACTTTGTCCCTACTTACAACAAGGGCCCCTCACCTGTGGACCCATTGGATCTTTCAAAGGCACTTTTATCAATGGTAAAATGACATCTTGGCTTGTCTTTTTGTTAATGAATGCATTTGCTTTGTGAGGAAATGATTGTGTTTTCTTTTGTTAACTGCCTTTATTCTGTGGGGTATTTGCAGTTGAAAGAAAACGATATTCCATCCTTCTTAATTAATGTCAAGGAAGGTGAAAAGCATGTAACTGGTAAGTCATAGAGGAGAAACAGTACTTAAGTGAAAAAAGAAGACACACAGAGAGAGAGAGAGAGAGAGAGAATATTGTGTGAGAGAGCTCCGCAAAACAATTCATATGAGCTTTTAACAAACCTGACATATCCATGCTTTTGATCTCTGGATTGTCCATAACTGATAAAATACTCCTCATTTTTCAGGCAAACAGCTTGTTGCATTGGTAGAGTCAACCCTATCTAAGAGTATCCCTGCATTTGTACCTAAAGGTATTGTACTCCAATAATTCTGTTGCTGGCACCTATTTTAAGTCCACTTCAATTGATTTGTGACAATACTTTATTTGGTTCATATTCCATCAGCCAAGTATCTCGGGTTTGAAACCTTTCAGGCATGGTTACCACATGTATAGGCCACTGCTTCACAAAATTTCTAAAATATCAATTGAGCATTGTGTTATACTATAGAATGGCTCTCTCTCTCTCTCTCTCTCTCTCTCTCTAGCATTGTGTTATACTATAGAATGGTGCTCTCTCTCTCTCTCTCTCCATGTTGATCGGGCCACTTTTCTCCTCTAATGAGCAACACTCTGAATGGGTTATTTTTTGGTTTGACTAGCGAGAAACGATTCTCCATTGTTACTCCATATTCAAATCCTTAAGAATTCACATGTAATATATCACCAATTTGCCATGAATTTAGTCTGTCCTAACATTTTATTTTTTTCTTCTTTGAAGTGATGAGACTCAAAACTCCGAACCTGTGTGATTGCAAGTGTTGACATTGTGCACTTGCCACTGTACTGCTGTCACTCTGTCGATTCAGTTTGATTGTCTTGTTCAATATGGTTTGATTGGATTTGCATGGTTTTTAGGTCTCATGTGACAACTGTAGGAATACTCCCTGTGTCCCTTTTATTTTCAGACAGGAATGAAAATTTTCCTTTTAATACATCATCATAGGTGTCACCTTCCCTTCTATCTGGGTTGAATTTGAGTTATGCTCATCTATTATAACCCTGTCATAGTCCCTATTCTCTGTCACTCCATAATTTATCCTGTTTCTTTTATCCTTTTCCTTCAGCTTTTTAACAGCCTTCCTCTCTTCCTAGTACCTCTTGTTTAAAGCTTCTCAAATTGAAGGGATCCATTTCTGGTCCTCTACATGTGTCCGAACCACCTTAAACTGCCCTTATTTTCTTTTTATCATCAAGGTTTTCTCCCTAATGCAGTCATTCTAATTTTATTTTTTGATGAATTGAAAAGCTACTAGTAGCAGATAGAATGAGGTTCTTTTTAATTCATATGAACTCTGAATGGTCACATGAAACTTGTAAATTGAACTGATGACAGTTTTTACCTCTCAAAAAAGAAGGAAGAAATAAAGCATGTGGAAATTAAATTGATAGACTATTTCTTTAGCCGTTCCACCAATTCTTGAGCTGTTAATCTTATTTTTCCTTGCTCTAATTTGCCTTAGTATCTTTGCAGCTGGAGATATTGAAGGCAAGTACAGAAGCTTCTTATCAGGTAAGTATCTAGAGTTGCCTGAGGAATTTTCATTCTGACAACCTTTTGTCCATGTATTTTTTTTTCCCTATCGAAGTACAATTTGAACTTTGATTTGAAGTATGAAAAACAAGTTCATGAGAATTTCAAAATCTCATTGCAATTTGGAGATACGATTTGGTTTTTGTGAACAGTTGAATAAAACTAATGGCCGTATTTATACTCACCTCAACGGTACTAATTGCATTTAGAGGATTTTGTGAGAGAATCACGTGTTTTATCACTTTTTGAGTTGTGTTGTAAGATGCTTACTTTTGAGCTGCCAAATGCATCTTCTCCTCTCACTTGGTTGTAAGATGCTTACTGTTCAGCTGCCAAATGAATCTTCTCTCACTTGGTCACTTTCCCTAAGATGTTTTTTGATTGATGAGATGAAAACTCTCGTCGGAAATGTTGAATCAGTTATGGCTTTCCTTCCTTTCGGGTGTCAAGTTGAAACGAAATCTGAAAAGGTACCTTGGAAATGATAGACGCCACAAGAACAGAACTGTAAAATTGTGCTTTACATGCATCAATGAATAAGGAAGATGACTCCTTTTGAAAATCCTCTTACTAATTTGTGTTGTTGATTCAATCGCATAGAGTTAACAAAATTGCATTCATAATGAGTAAGGTTAACAAGTTTTCTTGGGAGAGACAGAAGTTATCCATTAGAAATCAGCTTCTTATGTCCTTCATTCATGTGGTGTTCCATCACAAGTGCATCTCACCTTTTCATGTAATCTTGAAAAAGTTTGTATGCCTTTCATCGTCATCATCATCATTTAAGTTATTTATCTTATGAATCTAGAATCAGTCTTTAATTTACATTTGGCAAACAATTTCCATGAGCCGACTATCTACCTGACTCCTTGTGGGACACAACTTTTAAGTTGTAACAATCACCCTTTTTATACCCTGGTAAAAGATCAAATACCCTTGTGCCTCATAATTTATCATTTTGAAGAGCCTGACCTGTTTTTAACATAGTAGGTTTGATGGAGAATTTTTGAATAACATGAAGTATATCCATCGACCCATTCAAATACATATATCTAGTAGCAGAGAATATGGCGCTGACTTAATATACCAGTCACAAAAGGGCTCCTGAAATCTCATTCCGCGTAGGGCTCTTAAGATTTTAGAGGATCTCAGGGCCGGCCCTGCGATTAGATTGTAATCGCCCTTTTTATACTCTTGTAATTGATCAAATACATTGCCTCATAATTTAACTTTTGTAAGAAGAGTCCTGTTTTTCGTTCTTTGCCTTCTTAACATTGTAGGTTTGATGGAAAATGTTTGAATGACATGGAAGTATATCCATCGACCCTCTCAAATATATATATGTACAGGAGCAGAGAATGTGGCGCTGACTTGATCCACATTTTTATAAAAGAATGTTTAAAAAAATGAAATATTTTGAAATTTTATTTTTATAGAAAATGAAATATAAGAGGACTTCTATTTTATGTGAGGCATTAGACTATGAAAGGCAATTATCTAACATTTTTGAATTTGAGGTGAGGTATATGGATTAAAATTAATGGATAATTGGAAATTATGTGTTGAAATGGTGTTTTTTAATTTGGGTTGGGTCAGGTTCAAGTATGGGATCCCACTGTATACCTCAACTTGTATTTATTTCAATTTAGTTTATAAGATTGGGTCGGATCAAGGTAATTTGACTTTTTTTTTTTTATGATATGCACAATCCAAAGTTGGATTTTTGAGTTCAAAGTTAAGTCTGAAATTTCCACTTCTATTAGAATGTTAAAAGTAATATAAATGGTTACTTAGAATAACAGAGCACAGAAACATACATAATAGAGCAAAAGCCAATTGGGCTTTTAAACCCGCTCATAATATGTGCATATTTATGTTATTTATTTGCTAATAATTCACATACAGTTGTATTAGATTAACATTTGATAACTTGTATCCTTTTTTAAGGCTTTTACCATAACAAAAAGTAGAGGACGATTTTAAAATTTCAATATTCTAAATTTGTAATTAATTTTAAATAATTTAAAGAAAAAAATTGACTAAAAATGGTCTCAAAGGCTGATCCTCGGGCTTGTTACATTTTTCAAATTAGTGGGATTTGGATGTTAGCCTTGAAATCTTTTGGGCTCAAGCTTATATATAAACGGGCTGGATTGAGATATGGGATATCTTGACTTGAGTTTCGCTTGAGAACAGGCGTAATTAGAATAATGGATGATATCATAGGGCATTAAATTCGCAAACATGAGAATAGACCATAAGATAACTACGAATTTCAATACTCTATCAATCATATCATATTCGGGTTGGTTTGGCAGTGAAGAACTCGTGAGTGGTGATTTGATGGTCAAGAACTTATCTAAGATTACGGGGGTCTTCTTGAGTTTAAGTCAATCTTAATACAAAAAGGTCATTTCCAATAATGTTAAAGACTCTTAAGTCTTGTATTTAATTCACTTTTAATATAAAAGGGTCACTCTCTGTAAATATTACCCGGTGTATATAGATAGAGAGGTTTATACGTGCCTTAAAAACTAATTAGGTGATTCAAGAGATCTGGACATCTTGGTCAAAAAAAATATGATATAATACCCATGAATAACCAGATGTGCGAGGCTCATCCTTCCTCTAGAACATCACGAATTCACGAGCTCTTCACTCTAAAATCTGATAGGTCTACGATATTGGGTTGACGAACTCTGTGTAACTTGTCAAATGGGGTATTCATTGGATTGGTCCAATGTATATCATATATCAATTTGTTGACGATTTGAGAGTCGAATTAGTCATAAAGACTCAAAAGAGACAACGATGTTTTACATGGCCTCAAGAGATCTGATTTCACGAGAAATAGCAGAAAATGTAGCCGCTCTTACATGGCCTCAAGAGAATTCTATTCTTTCTTCTATTTTCTCGTGATTCAAATGAACTCGATAAAGAATTTAATTTTTAAAATTTTAATTGCACTAAGTCATTACAATTCAATCAGGTCTGTAACAATTGAGAGTGAGTCAACTTGACAAAATAACTATATTTAGAAAAGAAAAAAAATGCTTCTCTCTAATGATTAATACTTTCAAACATTCATATGAAATATGACTGAGATCTATGATAAAAAAAAGAAAGTATGAAGCCAGCTCAGCCAAAACAATTATCATTGTCTCATATTTTTTAATTAAAAGAAAATAAAAAAGCATTAACTGAGAAGTACTACAGAGACCAATTTTTAAAACTTTACTCCCCATTGCCACTTATTTCAAATTTCAGTATATGATTCAGATGAAATTACGGCAATCAAACTTTTTTTTTAAAAAACTAAGCCTCTTCATCTGAGCAATGATAATAGTCCAAAACTCTAATGAGACTCTTCAAGTCTCTCCCTTGATAAAAGGGGTGCTCATTAAAATCTCAAAGTGAGTCACACATTTTTTAATGAGATATGTAGAAAACAATAAAGATAATTTGTGAGTTATTTGAACATTTTTTTTAGTATTTTAACCTTATTGTTTTGGACTTTGAAGATTTAATTGCTGGAAACTAATGATTTTTATGTTCATCTACCAAAATTAACATGAATAGAGAAAAGAGTTTCTGTTAAATTATTTTTTATAACACTGGATGGGCAGAGAAGAGGGTTGAGTTAGCCTGAAAGAAAATGAAAGGCTAAAAAAAAAAAAAAAATTCTCAAACGATGTAAGAGAGTCGATGCCATTGCCGAGTGCCGACATAAAGCGAAAGACCCACAACTACATTTCAAGACGGCCAAAGAGGGCTGGCCGCCCATACTGCTGCTGCTGCAGTGCAACCTTCTTATCCCCGTTCCTGTCGTTTTCACTTCCAGCAGCAACCGCCAGACAAAGTAGTCGTCACTTTATGAGTTATGACACGAGGCACACAGAGTGATTAAATTTTTTAAATAATTTATCACAATAACATTCATCTAATTTATCAAGTTTTATTTTAATGCTTAATTCCATTAATAAGAATTCACCAAACTACTATCAAATAAATTAGATTAAATTTTAGAAGAAGAATAACTAAAAACTTTTAAATTTTAACATTAAATCAATCGTACGTGTAATACATATGCAACTTAGCGGAATGTCATTGTTAGCCCACTTCCTGCCATCTTTTCAAGTGATAAAGGAGAAGTCGACTCAACACTGTCCAATAATTGTCTCATCTGCTCATATCATCAGATGACCTAACCTTTCATTTCAGCCGTCCTTTTTGTTTATTAGCCAATTCAGGTCTTGGATTCCAAAAATCAATTTGAGTGGGGCAACATCGTTTTGTAACTTATAACGACAGTCTATGCAAGTGAAGTCTAATCCATATAGACAGATAGATGGCTCTGGCTGTGTATAAAAGATGTTTTTATAGTGATATTTTAAATAAATTTAAAAATTCAAAGATCTACCATTAAAGCCATTTTTAATAAATTCTTAATTCAACAATTTAAGGTTAATTCAAATATAATTTACGATAAGTAAATATTTGTGAGAATGAAAGAATACTTTAGACCTCGTGGATCTTATATACAAGAGTCAGTGGACACTTGTTGGCTAAAGTTATTACAATCATGCATAGACATATAATCAAATAATAAGAAAAACATTAGAATTTTTAGGTGCCCCTTTCGGACACCTTGAGAGGACACTCCTTTTCAAATTTTCTAGAGAATTTATCATTTTTTCCTCCTTATAAAAATCCTTCTAAGTGTTTATTTTTCACTTACTTTGAACCATCGAATCATTCGAATTCAAAGGATAATAAAAATCTTGGAATGAGCCGATGATGCTACAGTAAAACTTATTTTAAAATTTTAAACAGTAAAATCTTCTTTCTAAAATTTCTTAAATTGAATATTCGGATTAATTATGATAGCTTGATAAAAATACTTTAAAAATTTAAGGTCTTTTGACACTCCCAAATACTTAAAACACAGTGTTTTACAAATAAAGGTATCCCTTGACTGTATGAAAAATACATTTGAAAGTGTCAAAATACCTTAAAGTTTTAAAGTATTTTTATCAGATTATCGTAATTAGTCCACATATTCAATTTGAGAAATTTTGAAAATACACAGTGCATAAAAAATAACTTTAAAATTTTAAAGGAGATATCGACAGTTATTTTTTAAGCACTGTGTATTTCCAAAAAAAATTAAATTGAATATTTAGAGTAATTACGATAACCTAATAAAAATACTTTAAGATTTCAAGGTCTTTTAACACTCCCAAATGTATTTTCTGCACAACCGAGGGATATCTTTATTTATGAAACACTGTGTTTTAAATATTTGAGAGTGAAAAGACGTTAAATTCTTAAAGTATTATAATCTTTCGAACAATTCGATCGTCCGAATAAACTGAAAAATGAACGGAAGAATCGTTCAAAGGATTTTTAGTGAAAGAGCAAAACGGTAACTTTCTCAGAAAATTTGAAAAGAGATGTTCCAGAAAGAGCCGAATGGGGCGCTTATTTTTTATTATAAAAATATTTTATATCACTATTTAAATAGTAAAATGATACAAGAATATCATTTAGTGCTTCTATTACAAGAATCAAATATTCTTATTGTTACGTTCTGATATATAAAATAAAATAATATCTTATATTTATAATTTTATATAAGTGATAGACTGATCATTGATATAGAGATGAGTAGTAGTGAATAATATGAATACTGTCCAAAAACATATCATACACCTGAATCCGATTCCAATAATCCAGAGTTTATTAGGATATTAAGGTGTTACTGATGAAACATTGCACTTGCTACAAACATCGTACATGGTCCCACTTTTATTTACTCAACCTCTCCTTCACATGTGAAGGTAAAAGATGAAATTACTAGCGAGAGTTAGAGATTCTAGTTACTGATTGATCTCATCTCGTCATTCATTCGTTTGCACCCGACGGACAAGAGAAAATCAGAAGGGGCAGGTTAAGTGCTCAAAACTGAGGTCAGCTTAGAAGAGTGAGGCAGAGAGAGACTATTGCCCAACACTGAGCCATGGAAATAAAATCCAACATGGGTCTAACGAGCCTTCACCAATGGTGGAGATTTGGATCCCACCGCATTTTCTTCTTCTTCTTCATCGTCATCATCTGCATCCCATAGGAAATGAGCGTATGATCCAAGGACGTAGCTGCATCCATCCCACCCAAATTCTATTAAAATCTAATAATAATAATATCTAATCAAATTAGTAGACAAAATAAAGTCATCAACTTGAACTAATTATACTACCAGTCAATGCTCTTTAACCTGTGAGAAAGACTTTTCAGCCAGCCTCTAAATGTATCTTTGTACGTTGGATGACTATAATTACCGACAGCTTTAAAATTACCTTAATTTGGTGCCAATAACTAGAAGAGCATGAGGGAAGATATTTAAGTCCAACCATTAAAATCATTTTTTAAAGAATAAAACTCAAATTAATGAATTACTTCGATAAAACTGTGAAAAAATTGATGAACGCCTTAGCGGCAAGAGTTGCGTGTATGAAGAGAAGTGGTCGTGACAAAGTACAGCACCGATTGGTGTTTCTCTATCCTTCTCAACATGATGCTTAAACCATTCTTCAGTTTTCATCTCTTAAAAAATAAAAAAGCCGTAAAAAGATGGGAAAGACGGATTCGTGTTGTCGTAGCATGTTTACCAGTCGTCGGGCAGGCTTTGACAGCCTGATCGTAGTAGCCCGCGGCTCTGCTTTGGTCCCTTTGTGTCTCCCAAATCAGCTTTCCATAGAGAGATAAAACATCTCCGTCTCCAGGACTTGCCAACAACGCTCTCCCATAATATTCTTCTGCTCTCTCGTAATCCTTCTCCACCTTTTCATTTTTCAAACAAAACCAAGCCCAATAAGCACAGACGTAAATCAATAACAACAAACTAAATTCAAATCCACATATAATTCAATCCAAGTATTGTCTGTAAGAACTACACAGACAGAAGACGTTATAATGGATGAAATCTATTAATTATCAAATCATTGTTTAAATTCTTTTTAATCACAGTTTAATCTAGTTAAGTTCAATCTATGTGTCAAAGCCTAATGAATATTAAGCACAACAAGTTAAGAATTTAAAGGAAAACAGAGAAACAGAGAAAATCTTTAAAAAGAAGAAAAAGAATAATCATCAAGCAAGCGATACAAGGCAACGTCAAGGCTATAATGGAAACTCAAGTGGATAATAAGAATAGAAGCTTGAAATAAAGAAGTAAAAGATCGATTTTGTCGACAAGAGATTGAGAGAGAGAGAGAGAGAGAGAGAGAAATCCACCTCATGCAAGTACTTGCCGTAATTCCTGAGGAGAAGTGGATTGGCAGGATTGGCCTTCAACATCTGCTCGTAATAAGCTCCGATCTTGTTCCGATCGGCTGTTCCATCTCCGCTCTTGTCCATTCCCCTACCTCCGCCGTTTCCTCCGCCCGATTTCCTTCCTCTCCCCATTCCACCGCCTGAAAATTCCAATTCCTCAACCAACATCTCATTCTCCCCATAAATCTCTGCCACTCCAAAATCGAAACTGCTCCACTTTAAAATCTTTGATCCTTCTTCCTTCTCCTCATCGTCATCTTCTTCTTCTGCCTCCAAATATCCCTCCTCCGTTATTGTTGCCGGAGTAGAACGTGCAGAGGCCCGATTCGACGTCTGAACCCGCGGTGTAGTGTTTGCGACTTTGGAAAGGGGGATCAGATCACTATCGGAGACCGTTCGTCGGAGATTGTTCTTCGGAATCTGCTTTTTCGATCTCATCTCGAGATGCACTGGTCTAGGAGACAGCATCGAGTTCTTGCCGGGAAAGGAAATCCCGACGCCGGGATCTTCATCGAACGGAAATCCTTTCGACGAGCCGAAGGCGATCGAGAAGTTGACCGGCGATGAACCGGTTCGAAGCAGAACCGCTTTCATTTCGGAGCGGAAAAGAGAAAATCCGAAAACATTATAGCTTCATCTTACAGTCTACAAGCAGGAAATCAGGTCGACGTTGAGACTAATATACATATATACTACAGAGGCGGCAATGCGTCGAATTAATTCGGGTTTGAGTTAATCCAACTCATCTCATTATTTTAAAGTGTAAAGTAAAGTCATTCAATTGAATCAACTGTTGCATCTGAGTCGTGTTAAATTGTTAACTCGTTTAGTAAATAAATTTTAGTGTTCAACTTTTAAGCCTATTGATAATAACCGTGAGACTTTATTATAAAATATTTATGTTCTTTTATATTTTTTTATTGGTGATACACGCTTTAGAAGAAGAATTTAACATCATATCAATTGAGATTTCTGATATTTTTAGTTTTTACGTATTTACTAAATAAATTAAAATACTCAACTTCAATTCATAGTCAAACCTTCAAAAAGTCTAGTTAATTATGAAATTATATATTATTTTTTCAATTTGGATATGATATACCTTACAAACTATTTATTTTATAGGTTATTTGTAATATAATATTTTAAGAAAAGGTTTTTCAAATGCTCGCTTATTTATAAAATTATATATATATATATATATATATATATATATATATCTTATTTGTTGATATAACATTCAGTATGACCAATAATATAAAAAAAAAAAAGTCAATGTTTTAAATACTATAACTACATTTTTTTAAAAATTAAAATTAAGTGAGTCGATCAAAATTGATTCAATGCGTTAATTGAGTTAATTAATTTTATTATTTATAAAATAAATTTCAATATTCTTACAAATTTCATACCTTAAGTTTTATTGTCAAGTTAAATAAAAATAAAATAAAATTAATCTCTTAATTCGATGGAACTCATTGAGTTTCAAATTAAGCTAACAATGGATTAATAATAATATAACTAATGGACTGAAACATAAATTGTTAATTATTTATTTTAATTGTGATTTTTTATAATTAATTTAATTGTTAGACTAATATTACTTTCAATTAATAATTAATTGAGGTATTAGTATTTTTTGTCATAAAAAATATTATTATATTTTAATATAAATTATTATGTATCGAAATATATTACATATATAATACTAATTTACTTTTATATTGAAAAGTAAATAGATAAAAAAAAGATACCATGAAGGTTGACTTGACACTCAAGAATTCATAGACAAATGAGGTATTTGATTTAAGTCACTCTAAACACAAAAATGTCATTTCCTATAATACTATTCAATGTATATAGATAGAGAGGTTTGAGATGTCTCAAAAATTAGTTAAAATGTTTTAAAAAACTTGTATATTTTGGTCTTAAAAAAGTTTTTATAAATAAAATATTTTAAATATTAAATTAAGATAAAAACTGATTCAAATTAAAATAGTTGAACCATAATATTAACACGATTTTTAAAGACGAAAACAACATTTCCACAGTAATCTGAATTAGTCAAATTGATTCAATGTCATCGTACTTTCGTTTTTGTTGCTTAGGTGGACGAAGTAGGTCTCTGTTCAAAGTTTCAAACTTCGAAGGCGTTGCCTTCTAAATTTCTAATGAAGGGCAGCACAGGTTATCTCATGTGATTGCGCAGGCGACAAAGGACTCTCTTATTGGTGTCTTTCTGATAAGCCGCATGTTACTTTAATACGTGGAGCCTCAGAACAACTCCACGAGTCCTGGAATGTAAAGATGACGTTATCTATGCCAGGTTGGCATTTCCTTGTATGAAGACCGTACACAGATGCACTTAAGTGGCGTACGAGACTCAAAAGCCCAAAAGACGATTCGTATTCTTTGCTCTGTCTTCAAACCCTTTCATATTCTTTCTTCGTTTTCGGTTTATATATGGTCCACCCTCACACTCACTCCATTTGTCATTTTTTTTAATGCTTAAAAACATAAATTATCTAAATTTATAATAAATTAAGATACTTAAAACTCTATAATAGATTTTTAAAACATTTTCAAATGATAATAAAGGATTTTAACTTAAAGTAATTTTCTCAAAAAACATTTGATTGAGTTGATTTTTTTAAATTTATGTTTGAGAAACAGTGGAATACTTAGTGTAAAATCTTCACAGATAAATTTATTACTAGTAGGACACATCGAGATTAAAATATGAGAATTCGAAACATAACCTCTAACTTCTTAAAATAGAAGGCAACCAATTGAGTATCTATTTATCGATATGCAATACATATATATAGAATAATGTGTTATCGATACACTAATATTTGATAAATGATATATCAATAAAAATAAAATATAAATTTCACACAATCTCATCTCTTCTAAATAATTTTGCCTGTTAAGATGACCGGCCTTCGAATATCAAAGTTACAACTTAATTGTATTAAGATCATGCCACGTTTAAAGTTGAAATGTCCCTCTGATTGAAATCTTGCAAAGTGTCTCACAGTGCCAGGTCAAATGCGCCCTGATAGAGCAGAAGATAAGAATCAAGGCGTATCTCATTCACGTGGGAGTGGGTGATGAGTTTGCACGTGATAACAACTGCAGCGGCGGAAGCATGGGCTAAGAGAGAGATGATCGCATTCTTTGGCAGTATAATTGACTCATCCAGGTTAAATAGATTGTATTAAATGATATATTAGAGTTTATCAGTCTGAGACTATGCAAATTCATCGCCCATCCTACCTTCATCTAAACTAGGTCCAATCTATTTAAAAATTAAGTTCTTACCATTACTTTTTTGTTTTTTTTCCTTTTTAAATTCCCAAGGAAAGAAAGGCTTAAAAAAAGAATAATAACTTTGAGCATAATTTGTCATTTGCTTGAGTGCTACGAAACCCTGTTTGTATGTTTGTGCATTTAATATAAGATGGACTTTATCATATTATATCTTCGAAAAAACTGTTTTTTCAACCCTGTCCACCTCCCACGACAAAAATATTCTATTAAAATACGCATTAAGGTTAATAAAACTCAATTAGTCTAACTCCTAACTTTGTTGTTTTCTGATGATTGGGCTTTAGAAAGATGGAGAATTGATTGGCATTAAGTACTGGCTCTAATCATTATTTATCATCATGGTCACACTTTCTCACTGTTTGGGAATTTGGGATCATCCACCTCTTGCCATCGATTAAGAACAGACATATAAATAAAATCAAAGGTGTTTTAACTTTTAACTTTTTAAAAATATGATGGTTTATGATGATTTGATTGAATTATTAGAAAAACAGATAGAAAAGAAGAGATTTTAAAAATGATTTTTTCAACTGACCCACCACAATTTCAATTGAGAGATGATCTTTTACAAAGAAGGAAAGAGGGTTTGCCGTTTATTTTATGATACTTTTATGTTAATTAAATTGATAAGATATGTTTATCGTCTATTATGTTCATACTTCATCTATAAAGCTTTTCTAGGTTGACTCAAATTAAGAGTGATAATTCTATTGAAAACATGATAGATTCATTGTTAGATTCATATTAAAGGTTGATTTGGTTTCACTATGTCAAGAGTCTTAATTTAAGAAGAAAAATATGCAATTCTTACCATCTCTTTTGAGTGTATATTTTATTTCAAATTTTCAATGTCAAAAGGCCCATGCTCACAATTTACATCAATATGAATGCTGGAAAAATGAAGTTTAACTTATTGTCTTAGACATCAGTAGTGAAAATTATTCTTGAATGTCCTGACTTCTGATGATTTTAAAAAAAAAATGATGGAAGTTCTTCAAGCTCTGTTCTAGAAGATGAAACAATATTTAGATTACAAATTATAATTACGAAATGAGCTGTTTCAATGTGGCATAATTTGATGTAATAATGCAAAATATGGGCCTGAGTTGGAAATGGGCCGGACTTGAGCCGGCCCATGTAATGCCATTTATATGGCTAATAATAGCTATAACAGCTCTCTTGACCAAGTCGAAGTGGACGTTGTTCTTTTTACGTCTCAGAGTATGACATCAGAGCCGTTTTCACCCATTAGCAGGTGAAAAGTGAAAACTCAGGTAATAAGAACTCCTCTTTTACCTCACTACTGTGAAGACGATCGCTACTTGCTGTTCCTTAATGATCATTTCTTGCTGGTTTTTTTATTTTCTTATTTATATACAAATTAACAACATGAAGCATTAAAAGTATAGAATCAAAGATTAGTAGATAGAGTAATGCAATTTTAGGATTTACAAATGTTCAAGGATTAAACTGACGGGCAGTTCAGTTCAGTTCATCTAACTTTATAGAATTAGAGTCGATTTTTCTTTAATTAGTTGTTTCATTGACCAACAAAAGACCATGTAGATTTCTTTGTTCTTCCACTTCTCCAGTTTAAAGAAATTGCAAAATTGTTAGGTTGTTTGGAACTTAGAATTGTCCAAATATCACTCTAGAATTTTTTTTCCAATCCGACTACACCATACCCAACTTGTAATTTCTTGTAATACACCCCAAGTGTTTGTGTTGGGCTCACTTCTACTGTTAGCAAGTTGGGACATCTCTAGGCCCAGCCCAGCCCAAACATGTGAAAATTTAGTCCACATGGTTCTATTGGGTGGCGTGTTGTTACATTTTCTCTACCAGTTTATAATTAAATCTAAAGAAAGGGTAAACTCTATGCTTCAACAGTTCAACGTTCTACAAATCTAGAATCTAATCGAATTGTATCATTCAATCTAGCTGAACCTGAATAAGTCTCTGAGACGGTTTGGTTCTCAAGTTGGTTCAGTTCATTGACACTTCATTCAACTATTCAAGAACTATTGTGATTTAATTTTTATTTTTATTTTCTTTTCTTCTTTATTTTGTGAAATTTTCATATCCCTCCATTTTTTTTTCACGACTAAGGTGTCAAGGGCCTATTAGAGCACACAAGTAGTTCTCAAGGTGTGTGTAAGCCTCCCTTTTCATACACCGGATAAAACTATGAGAAGGGGCTGCCATGTTATAACCAAAGGTTTAAATATCGGCCGATACTTATCGTATCGGCCGATATATACCGGTTTTTTGAAACCTTGAAATATCGGCCGATACGATAAGTATCGGCCGTACTGTTGGAATACGGCCGATATGGGCGATAAACGGTCCCCAATATCGGCCCTAATATCGGCCGATATTCGAAAATATCGGTATATTAGATTTTTTTTCTTTTTTTTTTTTAAAAAAAAATACAATATCGGCCGATACGGGCGATATATCGGTCCGAATATCGGCCCAATATCGCCCGATATTGTATTTATCGGGCTGGAAAGTATGGTTTTTTTTTTAAAAAAAAAATAATATCGGTAGTGGGACCCACCAAATATCGGCGATATTTAATCCAAAAAAAATTGGACAAAAAAAAAAAAACGGAAGAGAGAGAAATTTACCGGCCGGTATATCGGCCGATATACTGGTATTCCCGGTATTTTAACCCCTGGTTATAACCCTTTTAATAAAAAAAGAACTGTAACGACTCGACCTGATCCAGCAGGATATTGTCTACTTTGGACTTGAAAACCCATACCGATATGCATTTGGGCCCAGCCCACCTAACCAGGCTTAAAAGGCCTCATGTTAGGGAGAAGGTGCTGCCCTCTTATAGCCCTTTCATACCCAGCTGAGCTGGGCTATGTGGGACAACTCCCACACTCCAACGCTAGGTATTACAAGTCACCCTTCTTAAGACTAGAGTCACCCAAGATCAGTCACCTCACACAGACATAGGGTCGACATAGGAAATACCACACAGGTAGAGGGCCCACACAAGTAGAGAGTTGAACCTTTCTCTCATACAATTGAAATGACCCGACCCGATCCAATACGATATTGTCCGCTTTGAACTTGAAAACTCACACGGATTTGCATTTAGGCCCGGGCCACCTTACCACACCCAAAAACCTCATGCTAGGGAGAGGGGGCTGCCCTCTTATAACCCTTTCATACTCCGAGCAATTGCCACACGCCAGCGCTGGGTATTACAAAAACATGAGCTTTTAAATACATATATTAATGATAGAATCCTAAAAAGATTAACCAGGGTGTCTAAGCCTAAAGTAAATGTATAAAACTTTATCTATTTGAATTGGTTTCTTGTAATCTGGATGTTTAATTTTCTATAGGATTTATTTGAGAATGATTTTCTTTGAAAAATCTGTTCTTGTATAAGATGTAGGACAAATTTAACAAATCATTAAAGTACAAATTTAAACTAAAAAAGTTTTATTCATACAAACGACAAGTTCAATATAATAACAGGTTTATCTTAAAATAAATTTAAATTAGATACGAATCTAATTTATAAATATAACAATAAATATCAAAGAAAAAATAATATAAATAATAATTTTTCCTTCACCATTCCAATTGTGTAGAACATGGTAGGAGGGGTGTGTGAACGCAAAGTCACTGGTTTATTAATCCATCATTTATTTTGGAAGTTGAACGGATGAGAGAAAATGACACTATTGTAGGTTTGTATATATACATTTAATTATTCAATATTTTGTATTTAGTTTTCAACATGTGAAAGATATAAAAAATATACAAAATATTAAATGTTAAATGTGAATAATAAGTTTTGGTCTTTAACTTCTATTAAATTTACTAATATGTATACTAATTAGAGCACTTGGCTAATTTATATACTGAAAAATTATACGGGAAGTAACCGTTTAAAGTAGAATAAGAATCGAACTCTAAACTCCTACTTCCTGCAGATTCGCATCATCACTCCAACTCCTTCGAGTGAATTGCATGATAATGGTCACCATTATTTAAGTCTTTTTTTTCATGATCGTCACCATGATTTAAAATCACTTGATTTATTGATTTAGCATTAGTCATTATAGTTTTATTTTCTAAACCTTTTATAACATTGGAATTTTGAATTCTTATCTTTGTCCAAGTCCATATATTCTTGCAACCTTCATTTGGAAATGATCATGTCTCTCTCAACCTTTTATTTTGTCTTGCTCTCACTATACTCGTTGCAACAAATAAAAGATTTCATTATATGCATTCGATAAATAATACTCTTTTCGTCCTATTCCAGTTGTCTTCTTTGAAAATTTTGTATTTTTTATGGAACTCTCTATATAAGACTAGTACTTCATGTGATCTTATCTATTTTCAACATACTTTATACTATTCTTATACAAATGAGACAACTATTTTAGGACAATTTAAAAATCCATATAAAACAACTAATTTGGAACAACTGAAGTATTAGAAAATAAATATGTAGAAGAATAGCAAAATATTTGACTTAACAACTAAAAGTATAAATTAATATTAACATAATAAAATTAGAGTTGAATAATATTTTAGAAAACTTGCAAGAATTATGAAATGATGTAGACGGCTGTATTATTGATAAGACAATGACATTTTCCTTATCAAATTTCGATTTTGAGTGGTCCAACTAATTAATCAAATTATAACCTTATTTGGACTTGCATAATCAATGGAACCGATACATGTCAAATCAGAGAGGGTACAACTGTAGAAAGGACTTCTTTATTGACGTGATGAATGATACACGTGAGAACTGTCGTGTTGGATGGTTTTTTAAATTATAATAATAATACTTTTAAAATTATTTGTTTAATTTAGTTTAAAATAAAATAAATCATAATTAAATTTAACTAAATTTTCAAGTAAATGCTGCAATTAGACATCTCTATTACTGCATAAATCCTGAATCTCCTCTAAGAAGTTTGCCCAAGCCCAGGCCCATAAAGTGAAAGCCTTACCCTGGAAACAGAATCTCTAATTAAACCACCCACCCCAACTGGGCCTGGAGAGCCTAAGCCGTTGCCGTCAAAAGAATTTAAAAACACCCCGAAGGAGGAGGAAGACAAACAGGAGAGAACCTCACCGGAGTAGGGTAATCTTAACATCATATACTGCCAATTTTTACACACTAGATAAACAAATAAAAAACTGAGCGAGACCCTAAAGCAATGGCCTAAGGTGCTACTTATTTTTTTAATATAAGGTTAGTAATTCATTCAAAAAGAGACAGGGTAACTCCCTGAAGAAAAAACAAGAAAACAAGCCCGACAGGCCGAAAAGGGAGAGGCCCAAGAAGCAAGCCCAAAAAGAAGATGCTACTTTTCCCTAATAGAAAAAGCGACATTGGTGACGTAATGACTTAATTCGGAAACATCTGTTGCTCCTTTACAACCAAGTCAGCCATAAAACTGAAATGCAACAAGAATGAACATATTTTTCTTTAACAGATCCAAACCTCCAACCCTGAGAGCGATCTATCAACAAATAATTACAGGCCCACTCTACCCAAAGACCTTTACTCGAAATCTGAGAAGAAAACTCATAAAGGCCTAACTGTCAAGATGTCCGTCTGACGAAGTGAAGTATTGAGTTCGATTTACATTCAATTCCTCCAGATCACTCTTCATAGAGTTATTCTCCATCGACTTAACCAATGTATGTAAATTGAAAAGTTTACATATGTTTGTGGGATTAATTTCACCTCCAATATGAAATAAGGATACTGATTTTACAAGAACAAGATGCTATCACGAATCATTTCACAAGTGACGCATATGTGTTTACTTTGCTGATTTTATTTAGCTATCTGCAACCCTAAATCTTCACTAATCATCTTGTACTATACTACATGTATATCATGTGACAATTGTTGTATTTTTAAATTAGTTTTAAGCTTTTTTTTAATGTTCAATTTTTGCTAATTGCTACTGTGATCTTTTATTGAAATCCTAGAATGATTCAAAATAAAAATATTTTAGGATTTTCACATTTTTTTTAAATTTGCATATTTGGGTTAAAATGTTTATACTTTTGACATTCTTATTTGCTTATGAATAAATATTTGTGGTACCTTTTATAATAATATATTTTATTACTTTACTGAAGTAGATTAAAGAAAATACATTAAGGTATCTATATTTTATGTAAAAAAGTTGTTTGTTGAGTGAAATTTATCTCCACAGAGATAGAAGACAGGGTTTCAAAAAAACGCCTCCCCCAATACATATCACATACATAGTGTATCGGCGATATCACCCATAAAGTTCCTCTCTTTTATTTTTTTTCTTTTTCTTGATAAAATACATAAAACATGATAGAATTAGAAAAATGGAAAATCTAGTGGGAGATTTTTTTTATTAAAAAGCATCATTAATGTAGAATTAGATCTTTGAAAGTCGAAATTCTAATACAACTGAAGTATCTCTTAAAATTTTAAAAATTTAGAAAATAGAAAACCAATATAAGAAAATACCTAATATAAAACTCATGTTCTCTACCATGCAACTTTGATTAGTTTTCTGAAAAAACTTGAAAAATCTCATAAACACCCACCCACAAATTTTATCAATCACATTACCACATCTCCATTCAATTTCATAAGCACTCAATATTATTTTATTATTATTATTTTTTTAAATCTAAAATCAGATTTATCTTGGAGCAAAAGTTCAAAAGAAAATTTTGATGAAAATAACTCAAAATAGTAAAATATTAAGGAAAAATGTTTGGAATTGACAAATACCTTTCATACTTTAAGAACTTTTTTCTAAACATTCTTAAAATCATATGCAATGCAAGATTCAACATAGTCAAAATGATATTTTAAAAAAAATAAAAAGTTTGAAAATGGCTGATACGTATCCACATATATAAAACTGATAGATAATTTAAGATTTTTTTTTAACCTTATTTGGAGTTAAGTTATTTGTCCTTGAGAGAGAGGGAAAAAAAAATAACGGAAGAAAAGAAAAGATATAGGTAAATAGGTAATGTCAACTTACAAGTAAAATTTTCTTTATTTGTGTTTTGAATTTTTACGTTGAAACTTAGTTTTTATCTATTATAAAATGCAAGTGTAAAAGAAATGAATGTAGTATATATTTAGAAAATTAAATTATAAATCATGTATATTATTTATATATTTTTTATTTCTATTACTTTATTCAATAAAATTAATACTTACAAACATCGACCAATATATATATTACTAAACTCATATTTAATACTCCACATTTCGCCAATACCTCCAATTTAAGAGCAACACTCAAAATTTTTGAAGCAACTTATTGAAGAAACGAGGCTACACGTGTAAAGAATATATACTATAGTAAGTTTTAATCACGAAATGCACATTATATTACTTTAGTATTTGAGTAATTATATTTTTGACTTAACATGCCAGAAGCCGACCTTAGCTCAGTTGGTAGAGCGGAGGACTGTAGTTGGGCTTCCAAACAGATTATCCTTAGGTCGCTGGTTCGAATCCGGCAGGTCGGATATTTTTTTCCCTTCATTTTTTTTGTTCCTGTCGTTTTATGTATTGTGCCTATCTCTGATCTTCTGTTATGTATTTAAATTATTTTAAATGAATTTATTTCAATTTATCTTCTATTAAAATTATTTTTATATAATTTTTATATTTTAAATTATTTATAGTATAACGTGTACATCTTTAATTTATTAATTATTTTTTATTGTTTAATATTAAATGAGGCCTATCCTTGGAATAAAAAAATGATTAATAGTTAAATCATGAGTATGGTCAAACTATTTAAAATGAAGCCATTAAATTAGAATAACTTTTATTTTTTTTTAAAGATCAATTACAATGAAGATGTATTTCTAATTTTATCATTTAGAGTTAATGATTATGATTTGTGATGATCGCTTAAAATTTTAACCTCAAAATATATTATTATATCGACTTCCTTTTCTTAAATTAAAAAACAAATAATAAAAGAATTAGAGGAACAAAAACATTGAATTTTAATAGCTGTTCCTCTCAAGAAACAGTTCGTAGACAGTTGATTCGAACTTAGTGTGAAGAGCAGCCCATTAATTAACTTCACAACCCTCAACAAGAAGCTGACGAAGAATTGAAGGTTTGTCCCTATTTTGACAAATTTTCATATTTAATGAGATGGGATGGAGAACGATATGCTGACGTTTCACTGAGTCGTAACTCGCAACAGAATTTTTGTGACTTTACATTAGATCTAACATGATATTTGACAGCTAATAAACCTATAAAATAAAATATTTAGTTATTGAATTAATGATTTAAAAGTAATCTTTTTAATTATGTATAAATAATTGATTTAGTTTAATAATACGAAAGGTTGTAGTGAAATTCTAGTCAACTATCAATTTTATTTATTTAAATTAAATATATAAATACTTTTTAATTGAAACTTATTTCTATAGTCAATATAGTAAAAAAAATATTTTAATTTTATAAGATATTATATCCAATAAAGTAATATTTTATTAAAATTAAACTGAGTCACTGACCATTGTGACTTGATTAGATCACTTATGGAAAGAACCACCCTCCTCGCCTTAGTTTCTCTACAAACAAGGCTGTATGCATTATTATTATTATAGATAATACATTATTATTACTCTATCTATCCCAATTTAATTGTCTGATATGTCATTTTGATTCTTTCTCTATTTATCTAATCTGACTATCTATCTATTCTTTATTTGAAAAGTTATAGGATATTGGAGAGAAGTTCGTAAGTCTTTTAAGAACCATTCCTTAAAAAATTCAAAATTTTAAAATGGAACAATGAAAATGAGACGGAGGGAGTATTATTTAGACTCGTTTTCATATAAAGTCTCTGAAATTAATTTATTATTTCTTTTCCACGTTCGCATAATGTTGATCTTGCAAAATGTGACATTTTTTTAAAATAGTCTTTTAAAAAATATTTATTATAAATCATGTTTACTTCTTTTTCACAATTACTAAAATTTTATCTATTTAAAAATGATTTTTCAAGTTATACTTTTCTATTTAATTATTATAGATTATATTTATTTTTTATGACAGAGGAAATTCAAGACTTTCCCTTGTCCCTAACTAGCAAGGAATTTTTAAGATGATTTTTTAAATAACTAAAATTTATCTTATTGATGTCTTAATTTATTTGTAATAACTATTCATTCTTGGACAAAAATGATTCAAGCCCGTGGTCCAGGTTTAACAACTATGATGACCCATATAGTGGCATATACAGTTATACACGCTTACTATCACTAAAATTTAGAAATGACACGTGTCAAAGTCACATAGAAGTGGAAAAGTGTTAAACAATCCGTATCTGACACGTGTCAACAGAGGCGGTAAAAATAAGGGTCTACTTGGGGTTGCCGTGTGACTGGCCCAACTACGTCCTTGCGTGTTATGACCAACTCACGTTCTCACCAACGCCTCTACCTCTCTTCATTCAATGATTTCAGACATTCTCCATCAATCCTTCTTTCTCCAAAAATTAAATAAAACTTTCAATGCCTTTTTATTCATTCAAATTTTAATTATGTGATTTCAATAAAATACAAAAAAAGGGAAATTAGCAAATAAATAAAATAAAATTGTCATCTATTTATTCTAGATCTATAATATTAAATATTAAAAAATTAGTTATTACAAATCATCAATATATTTTTACAATTATGATTATTGAATTCTTAAACTATTTTATCTACAGTTGTTTATTCATTTCATTTAGTTTTATAGTTCAACCTATAACCTACAATTTATATAAAAAATCAAATAATTTAATTATTTTACAAGTTCTTTTCTTTCTCTATCTTATCTCCTCCCTCGTCTCTCTAACAACCACCTCCCATCCGTCCACTCCCACGCTCTTTGAATGCCCTCACTCACTCATTCTCTCTCTCTTTCTCTTTCTCTCTCTCCCCCCTTTCCTTTTATTCTTAAATACCGACTCGCTCTCTCCATCCTCTTCCTACCAATAAATCTCTTTTCTCCTCTCTCCCTCTCTATCTCTCATGGCTCCTGCGGCTTCTCCAGACCTAATTCCGAGGACTGTATGCGTCATGGACGCGTCGGGCTACCTTGGAACGCAGCTCGTGGAGAGGCTGCTCCAGAGGAACTACATCGTTCATGCAGCAGTCCAAAATTACGGTGGTAAATGCTTACTCAAACAACTCTAAAATCCAAATTTTTTACATTAGAATCATTTCTATCTTTTAAAACAAATCAGATATGTGATTTTCCGAGTGTTTATATACACGAGGAACTTACCTATTTATTGGGATTGCAGAGGATTTGCAGGCCTTGAAAGGGCTTTCATGTGATGGCAAGAAGTTGAAGATTTTTCATTCGGATCCTCTAGACTACCACAGTATAATTGATGCAATAAAGGGTTGCTCGGGTCTATTCTATTCTTTTGAGCCTCCAAAGGAGCAATCAAGCTATGATGTGAGTATTTCTTCTAATTATTATTATTATTTTTATTTCTTTATGGCTCATTTGTAATTAATTATTCATGCTTTAAAAATTTTAAAAAAGAAAAAAAATTAATTGAGCAAGTTAACAGGAATTGATGGCAGAAGTTGAGGTGAGAGCTGCCCATAACGTTCTGGAAGCGTGTGCTCAGACAGACACAATAGAGAAGGTGGTATTCACATCATCTGTCACCGCAGTTATATGGAGTGACAACCGAAAATCCTCACCACATTTCAATGAGAGAAATTGGAGTGAAGTCAATTTCTGTAGGAATTTCAAGGTATGTCATGCTCTACTCTCACTTACAGATTTCAATACCCAAAATTTTGAAATTTACATATTTTACCTCACCAATATTTCATTTCTGGATTAAAACTTATAATTGCCCATATAAAATTTTAGTTCATTACTTCCATTTCTATTGTCTCAAATTACTTTTTGTGGAAAAAATATTGTTTATATAAAGTCAAAGATGTAATTCAATATTTAAGAATTAGAACATCTGATAATGGTAAGATTTATGACTGTGGCAGCTATGGCATGGTCTGTCTAAGACGTTGGCAGAGAAGACGGCGTGGGCTTTGGCGATGGACAGAGGCGTCAACATGGTGTCAATAAACGCCGGACTTTTGACGGCTCCCGACCTCTCCATATCCAATCCTTACTTGAAAGGGGCGGCTGAGATGTACGAAGACGGAGTATTCGTGACGGTCGACGCCAAGTTCCTTGTGGACGCACACGTGTGCGTTTTTGAAGACGTCTCAAGTTACGGACGTTATCTTTGCTTCAACCACGTCATCAACCGTCCTGAAGACGCTCTTGAGCTTGCCCAGACGATAAAGCCCTCCTTGCCATACCCTTCAAGGTAAACCCCAAATTTCGATTATTATTTATTATTATTATTATAAATAATTTATTTTGTTGTTTTCTAACTATTGAATATCTAAAAAATTAATTTTTGATAAGAACTTTTTTGAAAAATAGCTTTATAAGAATATGCTTTTTAATTAAAAAAATTTATATAAAAATTAGTTAATAAATAGGTCAACAAAGGTTGGATAAACTCATTTAATAGTCGGTTGCCATTGGAAGACAAGAATAAGGGGTCCCATTTAATAAATGGGTCCCATTTAATAGTCAAATAATCCATTTAGAATTATTAGAGTTCTGAAGTTATTTTAAGCATTTACTAAATGAGTCAAACGTTCAGTCTGCTTGGTTGACCTACTTAATTTAGCGTAGTGGGTTAGAAAATTATATGCATATGATTTATGTTATTTTTTATCATCAATTGATTGTCCAATCTATATAATTATCGTCTTTTAAATTTTGATTAATATAAAGTATTGAATTTTAAATATTCAAAGTTGAAAGATAAGATGGTGAGATGAAAATAATTTTTTCTATCACTCCAATTTACATTATATCTAATCATGTATATTCAATTTTCATTTAAATGGCAAAGACTTTCAAGACAATTTCAAAAGATATCACAATAATCTTATTTATTTATTTATTCAGCTTTGAGGATTCTCAAATCTTCGAACAAAGAATCAACAACAAGAAGTTGAACAAGTTGATGGTGGATTTTGGAAGTGAGACAGAGATGGAGGAATGAGAGTCGTCGGATGAGTATGTACAAGGCATCAACGGCATGATATGCAAGTGTATATGTCGTCAAGATGCTTGTCCCTACTGAAATGTTCATATCTCATATCTACTTATATATAAGTTAATTAAATAAATTGCTTGTAGCCATACAATTATCAAGTTTGTATCTGGCAAGCTGTTGAATTTCTTCCGTGGCTAATTAAACACATGCCACGTGGCTTCTTGTATTTTTTATATGTTACAATGTTAGAGCGTATATTGCATGAAGTTGGAATCCAAGTTTTAACTATTTGGTAGCCAAATGTTGAGTATTTAAATGTATAATTTTTTTTTAACTAATATGTATTGATTTATACAGTGAAGCATTCGATACATATCACCTTATTATTATTATTTCTAAAAATTTCTAAAAAAAATTAAAAATTGAATATACATAGGCTCATTGACTTTTTTTTTTTTAATGATGGAACGTGTTCAGACATCTCACTTATAAAGGACTTTATACACCTTCCTGTTTGCATATATCGGGTTTAAACGATGAAGAATAACCCTATTGAGAGTAGTTCAGACCTCCTTTCATAAGGAAAGTTATTTGGCGGTCAAATCAACTTCCCTTGAATTATTATTTGCTCACATATCTATGATGGATATCATTAGATTTATTTATTTATTATTAAATAAAGAGTAAGAAAATATTTTACAATTCTTTTTTCTAATTACCCTTAAAAAAATCAGATGTTCCAGTGGGTCAGGCACTGAGGCTGAGCTGTGTGATTTGAAGATGATGATCTGCATTGCTCTAACAAATTTCGAATAATTAGGTAGTAAACTTTAATGTGCAATGTAGACAACTCTAATTAAAAGTCATTTTTAATGCAGAAAGAAGAAAACAATCGAATTATAGATGTGAGTCTACATCAATAACGACTGCCAAATTGGGCTCATGCAAAGTACGTTATCATTGAATTGAATCAATGGCCCACCTTAGTTGGTGGCTGAAAATGAGCTGTGCCACCCTTTCCTTGGTTAGGATAAAAAGTGAACCAGCTTACTTATTCTAGCAGCGTAAATAAATATTTTTTAAGTTTCTGTTTTCAATTGAATTTAGACTAAGTCTTGTCAAAATATTAATTATGTATTCTAAACTCCATTTTTTATTTTTTATTTTATCTTTATCATAAATCATATAATTAATCACTACTATTTGACAATTTTCATGGGTCGATCCCTCTTTGTATACTGGTCTGTCCCTAATTCTATTGACGACCTTTGCTATGCACTGGGCGTTCTAGCGGGACGGGATAATCCCGATCCGTTACAGAGTAGATTTTCAATTCGTGCTTTCCACCATTACCATCCAAAATTCTTAAAATCCATAATTCGAATTGTTTTTATACTCGTCCGATGTCCCTTTTATAAAGAACAATATATCTAAATCATCTCAAACATAATTCTCTCAATTTGCTTTTATTGGGTTGAGGCAAAGTTTGATTTTTAAATCATAGTTAAAAATAAAATTTTGATAAATTCAGTGTTGAGCCCGAAATGGGTCGATATTTTGGTTATATATATATATATATATATATATATATATATATATATGCATTTCCGCAATAATATTCAAAATTCTGGCATTTCCTGATAAATTGTGAGATACCCATATTGGGCCTTTTGGTACCTGACAAATATTGGGCAAAATTTGAAACTTGCACCAATATTGAAAACATATCGGCCGCATAATTGTCTTTCGGCTTGAAACTTGAAAGTTGAACCTCAGGAGTCAGGGCTCAGGACTAAGTAGACAAAAACCCAACCAACTTTTGGGCTGAATGTGGAATGAGCTTTGAGGCCCACATACAGGATCTGGGCCTTTTTTCTAAAGTTACACTGTTTCAGAAGCCATAATCTGTCCATGGGTCTTTTTCTTTAAAGCTCACTCACTCACTCAGTCCAAGATGGCATTCTAATTTCTGAGCATAAAATATAAAAGGAGTTTGTCGCAAATGGGCCGGTCTTGGTCTTATTGTAAATTTACGTTTGTATATAATATAGCCCAAGTTTTATTTGGACATACCTTTAACATACCCAATGTGGTTGCACCATGGTTCACTGGATGTTTTGTATTATACTTTACTGCCTATTAAATATGTAGATTGAAATTTTTATTTGCTTAGAGATTGAAAATTCCCCATTTTGAAGATTCAAAGCTGTTAAATACACAAGAAATATCAGGTGTAGCTCAGGTGGTTAACTCCGTCTCAAGAAGCGGGAGGTCACGGGTTCGAGTCTCCATGGCCTAACTTTAGTGTGCCTTAGGAGTAGATGTCCACCTGTGGGGATTTTACAATCTCGATGTTTCCTAAACGTAAATTCAAAAAAAAAGTATAATAAAAAAATATGTAGGAGAACAGGAGAGATTCCGAGTTATGAGAATCTTTCCAATTCGATTTCAGATGGCAACAATCTGTGTTGCTTGAAATAGGTTTATGCTAAACTAGGATTATGGGTGGGGATCCACACGGATGCTGACTTGGCTTCAAGAAAATACAGGAAAATTTCAAGAAAATAGAAGGAAAAAAATAGAAAATTTATGGTGAGCATAATTTTGTTTATAGAGATCATTTTATGAAGTATTACCTTGAGAGCCGAAATTTTGATACGAGTAAAATATCTTAAAATTTAAAAATTGTCTAGAAACTTTGGATAGAAAACTAATAGGAGGAAACACCTAATATAAAATTTATGATCTTTCCTATCCTATAGTCTATGCATCTTCTATTACCATTCATAATTTTTTTTGTGATAAAAAAATTGAAAAAATTACACAAACTCCGTAAAAAGTAAAAACTATTTAAATCACATTAAAGGCGTTTCAATTAATTCCATAAACATTTATATATCATTTCTTTAATTTTTCATAAGAAACTCCAAAACGAACCAGATTTCTCAAATATTTTAAACTTTTTTTTTTTGGAAAATCACAAACACTCTACAAACCATATCAATCACATTAAAATATCTCCATTCAATTTCATAAGTAATCAATATTATTTCATCAAATTATTTTCACAAAAACCCCAAAATAAAAATTATCTTAACCTAAAATTCAAAAAAGAAGAAAATAAAAGTGAAAAAAAATTTCATCAAATTATATATAACGAGAAGATAATATTTATTGAAAAAAAATTGCAATTCATGTTCAGTTTTTTTCTTTTCTTTTAGAAGAATTGGATTCTCAACCCAATTTTTTACCAAATTTGATTAGTTAAAGATTAAAAAATGTTAGCCAAATTTTATTACCCATTAAAGATCAATAATTTTAATTTATAGCCAAAAATATAAAATTTAGCATAGCATGGTATTCAATCATATAGAACTTAAAAAGTCTCTCTCTCTCCCCTCCTCAACACTTTTCCACGTTCTCTTACTTTCAGGCTTTCAGCTTTGTTTTTGGCATCTGGCACTTCTTTTCGTGTCCTTGGCCTTCTTTATTTCAACTCTTTTGTCCTCTAAACGAAACAAAACAAAACAAGAGAGGAGACTACTTTTGGAAAAGAAGGTGTAGAGATAGGGATATTTCATCTGCAACGAATCTTCTGCAGCAACTACCATTTAGATACATACAGCAGAGAGGCACATATATATTAGAAAATTAACCATCTCAATCTCTTGTGAGATCTTCATTACTTCCTCTTTTTGTTTTACTTACTCTTTATTTTTCTCTCACATCCAACACTTTTTTTTTGTTCAAATGATGGATTAGTGGTACACTATTTCGCACAGTATTTTTTTTCTTCCATTAAAAAATGATAAAAGTGTACGAAATCTAAACCATGTAAGGTCTAGTTGGTACAGTTTTAGACCTAGTTGTCCTTGTCCAGCACTTAAATTAAGAAAATGATTGGTCATGACAGATTCAAATGCTAATAATGCTTACAGTTTGTAGGAGGCATCCAACAGCTGTACAAAATTAGGTCCAGATAATGAAGCAAGAAATACAATATTTTAATTAATTCATAATAGAAGCAAGCTACCCAGGATCCAAATTTGCTAACTCGATGATTAGCGACCAAGTAATGTTTGGAAGATAGGAAATAGCTTCACATGCAAGCAAAAGTAAATGAGTTTTCAATGTAAAACATGACAAATAAACAACTGTGGAAGGTGGCAATGAAAAAAACTTGGAATGCAAGCAAAAGTAAATAAAATTTCACTGTAAAACTTGATAAAAATACAATCTATGTAACAAATCACCTCTCCATGGTGAAAGAAAATTTCTTAAAAAGGAAAAATGCTAAATAAAAAGCCCAGGCCTCCTTACAAAACACCCACAAAGAATCACGACCGATAATCACGAATTCAATGCTGATCTAGATACAAATTTTACAGACCCACAGATATGAAAATCATAGGCATTAGGGGGAAAAAGAAGAACCACGCAAACAGATTGAAGCCTCCAAGCACAATATAAAAGAACATATAACATGCTACAAAGATTTACCTGTAGTTTGGCTGCTGCTATTTCAGGTTGTTTTTCTTCTTTAATAAGTTACTGAACTTGTGTAGTAATGCCTTTTTCTTCTTTTGTTGCTGTTGTTTTGATGGTGGGCTTCCTCCATTCTCTGCAGTCTCTGATGATAACCCATTTATCTGATCAAAACCATCATCCTCAGTCTTTGAATCGAGTTCATCTTCAAAGGATTCCAGCTGCTGATCCATTTTTGGATATGAGTCCTTCTCAAATACCTTGCAGCCGTTTGACATTTTAACTTCAATGCAGCCTTCTTTGGCATTCCCATTCCCATTCTCGAATTTCACTCTGACAGGACTCATGTCTACCGATTGATCCTCCCGACTGCTTTCCTCCGACGGGTGCTTTTCTAATTCTTCTCTTTCTGCATCCTCTTCCAAATGTTTCACCACCTTTGGAAGTAAATCATAATCATTTTCACTACTCGATAGCTCACCATTTTCTTTTGTTTTCTTGGCCAAGGCCTCCTCAAGCAACTTAGAAAGCTCATCCACTTTTTGGAGAGCAATGGCTTCGCGGGTTCGGAAATCAATGTTCTCTTTAGTAAGGCTTTGCAACTTATTCTCTTTGTCGAGCAACATTTCCTCCAGTTGGAGATTCTCTGCATTAGCTTTCTCTACTTCTTCTTTTGCAGTACTCGTCTCAGATTCCACTTCTTTCAGCCTCCTCAGAAGTTGGGAACCATCTTCCTTCACATTCCTCGCTTCTTCCTCTGCATCTTTTAGTAAATCAACCAGCCTATGCGTTTCTCTTTTGATAGCAGTAATTTCTTCTTCAGAGACTTTTATAGCATTTAAGAAACCAAACTCTTTCTCACCCCATTCGGTCTTCATGTCTTCCGAAAGCTTATCCATGTCAGTTTTGACAGCCGCAATTTGTTCTTCTTGTCTTCTCATTGCAATTGTATTTTCAACTTCTTTCTCATCTAATTCAGCCTTTGACATCTTCACTGCGAGCTGAGATTTTTCTGCCAACTTCTCAAGGCGACCAATCTCCTCTTTTTCCTCATTTAGCACGGCCTCGTAATTCTCTACAGTGGCTCTCAAAACTATATTCAAATCTTCAATTTGTGACTCAGCATTTCCAAGCTCCACTTGATTTGCCGAGATCTTTTCTTCCACATCTCTCATTTCCTTGGAGACTTCTTGCAAAGCAGATGATAATTTTTTTATTGCCCTTTTACTCTCGTCTTCGACATCTCTAGAGGCTTCTAACTTGTTTATAAGTTTGTTCTTCTCTTCCAACAGACTCTGCACATTCATAGCTGCAAGCATTTCATTGTCCATTGCTCGCATTTTCTCCTCCTTCGTCCTTTGAATCTCAGACTTCAAATTTTCAATAGTTTTCTCTATTTCTATCGATTCTAGCCTTGACATTTCAAGACGCCGATCCAATTCTTTGCGATCTACTTTATGCCTCCTAAGTGAAATCTCCAGAGAGTCAATTTCCCCTTTGAGAGAAGTAATATCTGAGTCCGCATCTTGCAACAAAATATTGCTCTCTTCCAGCTGCTTCATCATCAAATGGAGAGAATCAGATGCTGATCTCTCAGATTTAGTTGCTTCCAAAACCTTAATTTCTAACAACTCAACTTTGTTCCTCCATTCATCAACCAAATTATGAGCATCTGCAGCATTTTGCTTTGCATTTATTACCTCAATTCTAAGTACCTCAACCAAGGCTTCGGTATTGGGCAATCTCTCTTCAGCAGCTTTGGCCCTCTCAAGTTCTTGCTTCAGCAAATCAACATCAGAATTCAGCTTCTTAACAAATTCTGCAGCTTCATTTGACTGAATCTCCAACTCTGAATCAAGCAATTCTTTCAAGGAGTCTAACTCTGCAGACAAAATTTCCACCTTTGTAGCATTCATTTCGGCTATCTTCACTGCATCATCAGCATGACCTAGGGCCGTGTCTTTGGCATCAGAAGTTATTGAGAGCTCCTGGTTTGCTCTCTGGAGCTCTTGGGTTGTAGACAACAACGCAGCAACATCTACGGCGTGTTGGTTTCGGATGGCTTCGAGTTCTTTCTGCCACTCCTCTTCCCTCTTTTGAGCCGCCTCAATTCCTACCTGCTCGAGTTCATCAGCTCGAAATTTCTCAATTTCGGAACTCTCTTCAGCTTTCTTCTGAGAAACCAGAGCTTCACGGAGCTTCATTTGCCTCATCTGCTAACCTTTTTGCCTTAAGTTCTTCAAAAGCTTCATCCTTCTCTTTCTCGATCAATGCTAACTGTTCCGTCGCTTTCTTCAGATCTTCCTGAGCAAGAGTCAATTTTGCCTGCAGGTCTGATCCCTTCAAAGCCCGCTGTTGTTTCTACAATGAAAATGCAAATATATGCCATTCAAAAAATAAAAAACCTAAAACAAATAATTATGAAAAAATCATAGGTTGAAAATGTCCATTGCCGGAAAATCATGAAATTAAAATTTCTGCAGAATCATATGTAATTTATGCCAAATATCTTTGAATACAGTTGCAGAATTGGACTCCTAAACTTCTAATTTCACGATTTTTCCAAAAAATCTTGATATCAGCCATAAAAATCGTAGTTTGTTACTACATGAACTAAACATTGACAAACGAAATTGGGCTTCTGGTGTAGAACGAGTTGCGGAGAACTATTTGGATTGTCTAGATTGAAAAAGTGGGCTCATTAGAGTCTTAATTTGGCAATTAGATTGGAATTGGTAGTTCCATAACCAAATTAAGACACTATGGAACCCACACTTTTGTCAATCCAAATAGTCGTTTTGACTTGTTCTACATCAGGTTTGATGCCCTTGGTTTTATTCTTCGACTTACATCGGGAGTAGTAGCAGTCTTTGGTGATCTGCGATCAGCAACGGGCTTGGAGTCCACTGATCTAGGTGAACGATCAATCGAATGCCGTGGATTTTGGAGGGGAGAAGACAAATTTGAATCTGATTTAGCTGTTGCCTTTGATAATTTGCTGAGCCTTGGAGATGGTTGTGAGGTTTTGTTTGGTTTAGTTTCAGATAGACCAGTTCTGCATAGAACCCAAATCTCAGACTTCCATAACAAGATCAAACAAACCCAGTAAACGAACATATTTACAAAAGAAAAATTATATTAACTCATCAAAAAATTCATATTCAACAGCCGAAGAAAATTAAAAGGGCTTAATTTAAGTATTCAATAAGCAGATTGATGGAATTCATACACATGATGACATGAATGAAACCACAAAATTCCAAATTCAAATCAAGCAACAAAAATAAGAATAATATAAAAAGGAAACATCTTTGACTATGGACCATCGCACATCCAAGCACTCAATTAGAATTCTGCAATGAAATAAACCAAAAGTGGAACAAACACCAAATTGCAGAAGAATTCTGATGATGATGATAAATGCAGTAGAACCCAGATATGAACCAAGTACTAAAAGCCCAAGGAAGAAAAAACAATCCATCTTTCAGTGAATGGGGAAAAAAATAAAAATTCCCAATAAAAATCACGAGCAGAAAGAAAAAGTTAGTAGAAAAAAGTTTTGGATCCAGGACATTATAAGCCAAAACGTACAATTAGTAGAATTCTGAAATCGGATGAATAAAGGAAAGAACCACAAGCACCCAAATGCAGAACAACCCAGATATGAATCTCTAGCTACGAAAAAAAAACTCCACCTTCATTCAAAATTGAGCAAAATCTACAACTCACATAAGAAAAAACATAAATGGGGAAAACCCCAGATAGAAATCATAACCAAAAATCAAGAGAAGCCAAAAAGTTTCAGACTTGAATCCCAAATCAAGTAAAATCCAGGGCTCTGTAAACAGGGTATTGGGCAACCGACAAAAGCAGAGAAATAGCAAAGACAAGATAAATGGAGAAAAACCCAGATACGAATCACTTCACAAAAGGTATAAAGAGGTGAAATATTTCATATTTGTATCAAAATCATGAAAAATGGAGAGACCCTCAAAGATCTGGAAATGTGTAAAGATGCATACCTGGTTTTTGAGGAAAGCATGGTTGATTTCAGCAAGCAAGAGAAGACGAGGAGAGATAGAGAGGTCTTAAAAGGTGGAAAAATGAAGGGATTGGAATTTGATTGTTAATGGAGACAATGCATAGAAAAAGTACAAAAAGAGAGATTTAGAGAGTGTCTGGTTCACAGAACGAGTAGGAGGAAGTAGTAGTACTGGCAATTTCAGATCTCCATTATCTTTCCAGATAAATGACTAAGATGCCCTCACCTCTTTCAGAACGTGGCAAACAAAATGAAGATCTGACCCATTAGATGTTTTACCGTCGCCGTTTGACGCTGTTAACTGGATGTGGATTGTGGAGACTTTTAAAGTGATTTTCTTATTTTGGTCGAAGCCCGAATAAGCCCCTTGTTCATTTGGGTTTAGGTCCAACAATTACAATTCGTCCAGCTTAAGTCATCTATCTTCTTCATTCATCTGTAAAAAATTAAATTTTTAAAATTATAAAATATTTTTACTTAGATGATAAAGATACATGACTTAACGTTATTATACTACTAATCTCCTATACTTTATTATTTCTCATGAAATTATACTCTAATATTGATTAAAGGATGATCACCCAAACACGAGAGCATGTTATTATCATGCACACATGGGACATATCAACTGTAGCTGGGATCAAAATATTGGCCGAATGATTCATGACACCGATATGTTTGTATCGGGCTATACTTTTTCACTTCTCCAAAATTCAATCATAGAAAATAAAAAAATTCCTAAGCTTAATTTATGTAAATTTTTTTTCCATTATTTTGCAGTCCTTTAAATATTTAAATATAATTTTGAAGTTACACAATCAAGAATTTTTATAATATAATGAAAAAAATGTGGAAAGATCTCAAAATTTTCATAAACAGAGAAAATAAACTCTACTAATTTTCTCCTAAAGATTGAACATTTTCAATTTTTTATCATTTTTTGAATTTTGAATCTTAAATAATCGAAAATTCAATAATAAAATTTGGAAATATTTTCTGTTTTAATTCATATTCATGTTGCATGTTGCGTAGCTCTCTAAGTAATCTTTCTAACACCTTTGAAATCACTCAATTGAAGTCCTATAACAAAGTTATGACCATTTTATTGGAAGCTAAGGTTTAAATATCGGCCGATACGATAAGTATCGGCCGTACATACTGAATATCGGCCGATATGGCCGATATTCGGTCCGAAATATCGGTCATAATATCGGCCGATATTCATAAATATCGGTATTTTAAAAAAAAAAAAAAATTAAAACACCGATACGGTTTTTCGCGGTTTTTACACGGTTTTTCGCGGTTTTTCACGGTTTACGGTTCTCAGGGATATTCATGGTTTTTCGCGGTTTTCGCGGTTTTTCGCGGTTTTCCGCGGTTTTCGACGGTTTTCTGCGGTTCAGGGTTTACGGTTCTCAGGGTGTTCACGGTTTTTTGCGGTTTTGTACGGTTTTTTGCGGTTTTGTCACGGTTCACCACTATTCATCACGGTTTTTTGCAGTTTTTTCACGGTTCCGATATCGGAGGAGAGAGAAAATGCCGATATCGGTATGAGAGATAAAATTATCGGCCGATATATCATCCGTATCGGATATCGGCCGAGCCGATTTTTTTACCCCTGATTGGAAGTACATTATATATCTTTACCAATCGATACATATCGACCGATACACAACCAATACATATCAACCGATATGTATCAATATTGGCTGATACTTGGTGGGCCTGCTACACACCGGGAGATATAGTTTGACTCTACGTAGTAACTAATATATTATTTATCTGCCGATATTTGTACCTTTGGGTGGTAGGTTAATTGAAAAAAGTCTTATTTGAGTAATCTTGACTAAACCAATCAAGTTATATTTTTTAAACCATAAAATTTAAAAATTAAAAATAATTTAAATTGATCAATTTTTTAAGAGCTTAAAAAATATTACTTGATTCAAGGAGATTTTTTATTTCAAGAAAAATCTTTTCAAATAGAGACAAACCTACTCAATTTGATGGGCCCTTGCCTATTTGAAGGATTATTTCGCATATTGATGTGATAGATAATAATTTATTAGCCGTTCAATAGTCCAAAAAGATAGTAAGCTAAATGACTTTCCACTTCTAAATAAAAGATACTACACTTGCTCTAAAATTATACTTTTTAATATCGCTATGGCAAATCAAATTAGTAAGACTTTCAATAGTTAAAAAAGTTAGTAAGACTCTAAAATTATACTTTTTAATATCCCTGTGGCAAATTATCCGAATGATAGGATCATTCATCACCCAATATATTCAAATTTAAATTAATTAATTTGAGAATACTTTTTTAAAATAAATTATGTCACAAGTAGTTAAAATTTAAAAAATAATCTTAGTTAAATTGGTTTGGAGGCTGCGGGTTTGAGTCTCTATAACTTAATCTTGTTGTGCCCTAAGGATAGTGGGTTCACTTTTGAGAGTTTTACTGTAAGTATTACATAAATTTAAGAAAAAATCTATAAAGATTATTTAAATATAGATTCAATAAAAAATATATATATAAACGCAGTAAGAATAGGTCTCTCTCTGCCTGTCCCGCTCACCAATATTTCTTTGTAAAAAGAAATGGGTTGAAGATAATGAATGAGTAGACATTTGCTGGCACCAGTGCAAAACCTGCACTCGTGCAGAGATTTTGTATTTGCTGGTTAGTTTGTCCTCTATCACGTCAATTAAACGATTGGTCTGCCATCACTTCTCTTTCTTTTTCTTCTCTTCAATTGCTGATTTTTCAAAATAATTAATTCAATGCCCAACTCATGTTTCATGAGCAAGCTTTTAAATATCGAATTCAGATTTTAGATTTGGTAGGAATTAAGTTTGTGTTATATGAATTAAATTTGAAATCAATTGAGATATATTTAGAATCAAATGAAAATGATAGGAATTAATCTGAGTTATTCAAGAGTCAATTATGCCGTGGTCTATATAATTCGAACTGGACCAATTTTTAAATACCATGTCCATTAATCTCAAATATAAGTATATACATATAAATGTCTAAGTAGAAGTTCAATAATCTCAATATTAGAAGGCAAGTTGGGTTGGTCAGATAGTATCAACTCAAATTGAAGTTCATATTGCAAATAATAAAGTATGAATTGAAGTTGAACTCCACTGGGCCTTAGTAGTTTAGATCAGACTTTTATCTTAAAAAGGGCTTAAATCGACCTTTAGCTTATAGGATACTTATTCTAAAACGGACAAAATTTGTTAAAAGACAGGAGATAGAGTAAATTATCATTTTATCTCTATCGGTATACTGCTCATCAAGTACCGGTGTATATGGTTTGTTATCGATATATCGATAGAGATAAAATGAGAATTTCACTTCATCTCGTGTCTCCTAACAGATTTTACTCTTTATATGACAAGCTCTCATATTTAATTTAGGAATAGATCTAAATTTGAGCTTTTGTATTTATTTATAATTCAAGTATTAACATAGCAGCTTTTGTTCTACTCTAATTTCGACATGTAAATAATTTGGTTCGTGATAAAATAGTCTAAGTATAAAACATCTAGGTTTACTTTCCATTTACAAGTATGTTAATGTTTAAAATGTTTGTTATAGTTACCAACTCAAATTCTTTAATTTTTAGAGTTTCTCTTCTTAGAATATATAGAACTGAGTGATTATACAAGAGAGGCATAAGAAAAAGAAATAAATCATTGAAAATATAGAGAATAAATAAAGAAAGGCAAAATAAACAAATGAAGAAGTGAAATTAAAAAAAAAAAAATCAAACTCCAATAAATGAGATTTTGACAAATGATTATGATAGTAATCTAATACAAGCTCTATTACAACAAAGTAACATAATAATTCACTTATTAGAGTCAATCTGTATTACAACTTTAAGGCAATCTGGTTGTTTGACAAGCTCGAGTGCATGGTTTATGTCTTCCATTTGGACTTGATGAGTGACAAGTGCATCTGGTTGGAGTTCCTGCACACCAAACAAAATTGTAATTAAAAGGCTAAATTTAAATTCCTGCATTTAAAATTATAAAAAAGTCCTTATTTTTTAAAAGAATAGAGTTTTGTAAGGTGGCCCACCTATGATGACCTTGAAGAAAAACCTATTTGAAAATTGATTTCGGTAAATTAGTTTGAAAATGTAAAATATTTTTCTAAAATTTTCAACAATTTTTATAAGCACATAAATTTTTGGCTTCTCCTTGAATTTTTAAAAGAACGGTCCCATCATCTACAAACGCATTTCCATAACTATTTTGAATTTATGAATAGCACCAATAGCCATCATTTAGTAGTGGTTAGTTGCTAACGAATACATGAGGATCCCACTTATTGAAAGATCCTTCTCACCAATCTGTGCCTATTGAAGGGGAATAAATTTGTCAATTTATGGTCAATACTATATTAGACTAGACCATTTAGATAGCTAAAAATAAAATATTTGTTTTACGGAACTTTCTAATACTTATAACTATCCAAATTCCAAAGCTTAGAATTTCATAGAATTATTACTTCAACCTATATTATACTTTAAATATTTCATATGAATCAAATTTGAGTCAGCGTCTGCTTTGATAGTACAGTTGATACATATCACATCAGCCGATATTTATATTCCTGACTAACGATAATCATCAAAATAATAAACCAAATGCATATAAGACAATATGAATATTAATTTATTAAAAGCTCACCTTCTTGATGCATTTCTGGATGATTAGTGGAATGTCAGAGTGAGGTCGGACTCCACCAAAGATTGAACCCTTCAGAGTCTTGCCCGACATCAGCGCTAGCAAATTAATAGCCACATTCTCTCCATCGATTGCCCCAATTGCAATTGTTATTCCTATTCCCTAATTTCCATTTGCCACACATCGTAAAATAAGCAAATAAGAAAGGAAGAAAACATGAAAAGTTCGATTCATTTATCCTAACAAAAGTGATAAAAATCATTGAAGTGAAATTTTTCTACCGCATAATCTCCCAATTCTTTACTTAGGAAAATATTTATATTATCTAAGGAGAATCTTGTAAAAAAATTAATAGGCATAGGGATACTCCTTTCGGTGAGTATGATTCATTATCATCATCGTTTAAGTTATATAACTCAATTAGAGAATTTAAAAATAACAATAATTGATGATAAAATAAGAGACTCATTTTGAATAATTTAGACATGTAAGTAAAATGAAATTTACAATGTATGTAGGATAGACTGATAGAGAGATTAGAAATAGCAAACGGTAGGAAAAAAAAATAGACCACTAAAAGTGTGAGCGGAAGAAAAAAAAATATATGATAAATAGTTGAGTGGCAAATTATTATAGTTTTTTAAAAGATCAAAGTGAAGAAATAGAACTCGATAGAATTTTGACATTGAATGACGTTAATGACTCTCTCCATTGAATTCATCAATTGTAATTGTCACTCCAATCTTCACTTGAGAGAGAATCTCTCGCTGAGAGAATAGTAAAAAAATGTCAACCCAAGAGAATCTCTCAAAGAATAATAGATCTGCATGAAGTTTTAGCTGAATTTTTCAAACTTTCAAATATATTAGTAATTATATTTTTTGAAATACTTCTCTTGAAGTGATTAAATTAGAAAGAGAATCTTCTCCCACCTCAAGAAAAATTATAGGAATTTTTTAAATAATCCCCAAAGTCCTTTGATTGTTTTCTAATTTAAGTTATCTTAAGCAGTATAACGAAAGAAATCAAATCTTAAAAAGCAATGATTATATGGTTAAGGAGTGAGTGTTGTGCTGATTTTATTTGGTACGTCCAAACAAAAATACAACTAACATTCAAATAGAATGTCCTTTTCCTTTTGTCAAATAAAAGTGACAGTTAAAGCAACACTGACTGAAAATTCTATAGCAAATTAACAATAGCATAGTAGCACCACCAAATTACTTAAACCGGTGTGCAACGTGTTATTATTATTATTATTTTTAAGCTATAACAGCAAATAATTTAGACCCCAACGGTGTTCGAACCGGTGACCTCTTGATCGTATTATTTCATTTACGGAGTTCACATAAGGTTGTTTTTAGATGAGAGGTAAATTCTACAGGGGTTACTCTTGAGTAGGGTCACCTTTGAGTAGGAGTTAGTCTTGAACTGGGGTTACCCTTATCTTTTTTGGTAATTGCAGTAGTAAAGTAAAAAATTACGCTAAAGATAAAAAATCTTGTTTGGTAATTGTAAGTAGGGATAACTTGATATATTAACAATTTTATGAGAATTAATTATTTTTATTAAATTCATATAATATAAAAAATAAAAAATAAAATTTTATGAGACATAATTATTGAATAATATTCATCAATTAAAAAATATTTTAAAATATTTTTGCTCCATATGTGCAAAGAGGGGATAACGAGGGATAAAAAGGGATAAGGGTTTCTTGAAAACCCCAATGACCTAAGGGGTTTTTAAAAAGGGAGGGAGAGGGGTAACTATTCAAATTTTTACCCTCACCCACCCATTACCAAACAAAGGTAACGGTGGGTAACCCCTGTTATCTCCCCTTACCTTCCATCCAAACGCAGCCCAAATAGAGATTATAATAAGTGAAATGATCACATACAAATATACAATCAGCAGTATCATGCTTTCAGGATCCATCCGTCATTTAGATAAATTTAAAAAAACATTAAAATGATAGTGGAAGTAATCAACAATTTAATACTATTCAGTAATGGCTAAAAACCCATTTCAAGAAGTCGGAGTTCTAACCTCAATTCTCACTCAAACTTAAAAGGTTACTTTCTGTATAATTACTTGATGTATATTCGATAGGTAGGTTTGTACATGTTTCAAAAATTAGTCGGATACTAAACGGGGTCAACACTATCTTAATCATAGAAAAAAAAAAAATTAAATAGGAGACACATACCTCTCTTGTACTTTGGAAGGCTTGATTGAGCAGTTCGGGTATGCCAGTGCACTCGAAGCTAAAATCCACACCAAGTCCTCCTGTCATTTCTTTAATTCTCTCCGAGAGAGATTTGTTACTTGCTTTTGGATTTACAAAGTCTGTCATACCAAACATCATTCCCTTCTCCTCCTTCTCATTCAAATCAACTCCTATTATTTTTGTGGCCCCAAGAACACTTGCTCCACTCACCACCTGCATCAACATAATTCCTTTTTTGTTTTATTTTATATCATTTTTATCTTATTTTGGTTTCAATCCAAAAGAGCTTACGTTTTTTGACAAAACATGTCTCCTACACCTTTTACTTTATCAAAGTGCCTTTAATCTATCAACTCAGTTTTCACAAGAGAGAAAACAAAACAACAATATTTGTTGGAGAAATTATTAGATTAGATTAATCAAGTTATAAGTTACGATGAGATAGAGTTGTTGCTATTTGTCAAGTCCTCTTTAATCGTCCTCTTTGGTAGAAGATGAGATTTTCAGCAAAAAATATGAAGAAAAAAAAGAGTTTCTTGTGCTCCATCTGAATACATGATCGACGCCGTGGACCTGGCCCAGGCCCAGGTCCACGAACGCTGAAAATCTTGTTTCCAGTGAATGGAGCAAATAAGTATTTCATGCAAAGTGTAAATGTGTGACAAAATGCAAACTGACCCCTAGCCCAACTCCTCCAAGGCCGAAAATGGCAACAGTGGAACCCTTTTGAACGTCAGCCTCCTTCCACGCAGCACCAAATCCGGTGGTAAAGCTGCAAGAGATGAGGCTGGCACTTTGCAGAGGAAGTGATGGGTGGACCTTCACCACGTAGTTTGCATTCACCACCATGAACTCAGACCATGTTGAGCATGAAAATAAATGGTAAAGCTTTTGCCCTCGTATCGACATTCTTGATGTGCCGTCGGACATCAGGCCATTGTACTGGAATGGGTATTTATGGCACATGTTGGTCTTTCCCGTTTGGCAGTTCATACATTCCTTACACTCTCCGATGTAGGTTGGGATGACAATGTCTCCTTCTTTGAATTCCGTCACGCCTTCGCCCACGCTCTCCACCCTACTGCAAAATGAATATGAATCCATGACCCCCTTCGTTGGATGACATTTCAAGTGGAACTAGAATTTCTCTCCACTCTTGATCAAGGTGTTCAAGCCACTTAGAGCACTTGACTAATCCTCATGACCAATTTTTTATTTATAATAGATTCTATTATTCTTTCAGGGGGATCAGTTGTTCATGGGCCGATTCGGATGGACTTTCCCCATTTGAGCCTGAACTTGCATATTGGAGTATGTTCGTAGGAATAGAGAGATGGAGTTGTTACCCTATATAAAATTCAATACATGTGAATATTAAAGAACGAGCTTGAGTTGGCCCGTTTGTCAAATACATTTGTTTGGGCCTTGTTCGTCTATGATGGATGGGTTTAGACTTTAGACTAAGCTCAGGCCTGGCTTAAGCTCATGAACAGGCCTAAGTTGGAGCGGTGGTTTTATTACCGATGGTGGTGGTGCTAGGGTCCTTGTCTGCCCCTTGTTCCGTCCTTGATGGCGATGCTCATGTTGGAAACTTGGTAGTTTTTTGAAGAATATTAGAATTAGGGATGGAAACTGGTCAGGTTTCGACTGGACCCATCTTACATAAAGCCCTATAAATGCAAGCTGGGCATATGAAGCATTAGACTTTAGAACTTAATTCCAATTCTATTGTAGAAATTACCAAGTTTGGCAGGCTTGAGCTGTGAACTGTGATAAGCCCTATTGTTCCTAGATGGGCTATTTGGCCATATACTTTTTTAGGTCTAGTTTCCTTTCCTACATTGAGTACAATAGATCTTCGTGTAGGCCCAATACTTGTTCCAGCAATACCAAGAAGCCTAGCCCTGCCAGGCCCTCTTCTCTTGCCTTCAGCGTACATGGCCCAGGCCTGGCCCTAACACTTTGAATGAAATGTCAGAACAAGGGAATAATTTATCGTGAAGTACATGCTAATGTTTTAAGGATCAAACTATTAATTAAAACCTTTCTTATGATGATTTGATTTAATTATGTTCAATTATCGGGTCAAATCATGTTGAACCCTTTAAAATCATGATGTTAGTATAATAATATAATGATAGTTGTTATACTTAAAAATCGACTATTAAAAAGTATGAATACATTAAAATAATTTTGCAACCATGATACTATAATAGCAAACAATGAAAAATTACATTTTAGTGAAAAAAATAAGAGAAAAAAAATAGTCATAATGGTTTTCGAATAAACTCAACCGTCTTGAGGATCGGACAACCTTTAGGGTTTGGTTCAAGTTTGATCAACTTGAGCTGTATGATTCGATTTGGTTTTTAAAACACCAGTATATAAATATACTGTATCATATCTAGGGTTGCAACTCAAGTGGTCCAAACTGGGTTTTGAGTTGGCTTGAGCACGAGCTAACTCGAATTAAAAAAACTAATTACCTAAGGCCATCCAAAATTGTATTTGTAAGACCTGAGTCCAATTTCAAGCTTTCAAAATGCATGTGAGGGCTCAACCAGGCTCCAGGTTCTTTAGACAAAAAATAGAATTTTCATATTATTATAAAAATATAAATTAAATATTAAATAATTCTTATATTTATATTCAATATTAATTAAAAAATAGATTCTATCAAAATGTCTCAAATTTGAGCTTTCAAGTAATAGGTCCGGCCTGACCCAAAGTTCAATTTGGGCCTTATATTTTAGGCCCAAAAATGAGTCGAACAAGTCCACTCTGACTCAAGTTTTTTATTTTTCATGTAGGGTCAGATTAGGCCAGGCTCGAATTGTACCTCTAAGTCTCTAACCATATCATTTAGTCATCGCTTTATTTATTTGAATGGATGGGTATTCTCATCTTATATGAAGGTCTTGTCTAAAAAAAAAAAAAAAAAAACACTATCCAGTATAAGTTGTGGAATAACAAGTCTGGCTCAACAAAAAGTCAAAAACATCAAGTTGAACCATTTGGTTTAACACAGTTGTGACTCGGATGGTCTTGAAAGTGATTTAGTCTCTAAGACAGATTATTTTTCCCAATGTTACTGTTCAAAATGCTTTGACCCATGTCTATTTTTAAAAATTAGTTTCAATATAAGAATTTATTTCATCATTAAGATATTATGCCAACATTACTATTCAAAATACTTTTCTCCAATAGTTGAGAGAGAAGAGAGAGACATACCCAACGCCTTCATGTCCCATTACTCTTGGAAACAATGGCTGTGACACAAAGAATCAAAGAAAAGATCAACCATATATCATAATTTATGAAACCATTTGAGAAAAAACAAATATATAATTATGGAAAAGTTCAAAGTCTAAGCTTAGTTCAAGCATAAATTTCAAAAAAAATATCAATTGTAAGTACTAACCATGGGGTGTCCATGCCACAATAAGAGATCTGTGTGACAAAGGCTTGCACAAAACATCTTTACCCGAACTTCCCCCACTGCCGGCGGCTCTACTTGTATTTCCTCTATTCTCAGTGCCTCTCCGGCTCCCCAACACACCACCCCTGTTTTCAAATTTCAATACCAGTGGGATCACAATTATAGTGAATAATGAATGAATTATTGAGTCAACATCATTGAAAACCTTTCTATCTCATGAAATCATCTAATCATGATTCATGAGTAGTAGGCACATAAATTACTTGTACACGACTGCTGTTATTCTTAAAATTTTAATCTACCATATGGAATGATAAAATTAAACACATCTTAAATCTCAGTGCTCAATCCAACAATAATAGCTACAAGTTTACAGGTGATATTAAGTTCAGACTAAATATTTGCATAGAGGAATCTAACCAGTCTCTTTCTAGACGGATTTTTTCTCATTGAGGAATTCAAGAATATTTTTACAAGTGACATCGTGTGAGTTTGAAGTTTGAAAATAATGTATTGATCTTGCACAAGTCCCTGTATTAGTGTTGTTTCCCCCGATTTCCTCCTGACTTTTATTTCTCTTAAAGGGTATATTAGGGTGCAGAGCTATTTTTATTTTTCTAAACTTTACTTGTATTGGTGGTTTTTTTTTTAATGTAGTAAATATTTCAAAAAAAATTATTTTGTATATATGGGTTTTAGAAGAAAGAAACTAAGTCAACTTTATTGAACCATTCCTCTTTTTGAAAAGAAAACACATTCTCTTAAGGAAGACCCACATCATAGTTATAATAGCAGCAGCAACAGCGGTAGAAAAGAAAAAACAAAGATTAAAAAGAAGAAAGCCTCTCTTTTTTAGGTAGTACTTTAGGAAGAAAAAGCAGAATTTAGCATAAAATCAATATTTTCCAAGCAGTTTCCAGTCTCCACAATAGTAGCCTAGCAGTTGCTCAAGTCAGCATAAAGTCAATTATCTTCTTTTTATTAAATAATATTTAAAAATAAAGAGCAATTTAGTATAAAACCAATTTTATTGAACAATTTTGTAAAAAAAAAATAATGGAGACACTCTCCTTTCTTTATCTTTAGAGGCACTGTATATATATATATATAAAAAAAAAACCATCTGTGATAATTTCTCATATTTAAAAAGAAACTTATAATTGATGTATGAATAACTTCGTCTTTTAGCCCTCTTTCTACTCTTTCAACATGTTTTACCTTTGAAATGATTTTCTTATTTAACTTTTAGAAACAAAGACAGAGTAGAGTGCTTTCAAGTATAAAAAAAGAAAAGAAAAAAGAAATACTTCCATCGTTTATTATAAAAAACCTCTTAAAAACAGCACAAATGGAAGAAGAAGAAATTACTCTGCTGTTATTATTCTTTCTTGAAGAAGAAAGGAAGAAGAAGAAGAAGAAGGCATACCTCTGCATGTTAAGACTTGAGCGGCCATGTTGGGCAAAGCCAGGCGTCGGTCCAGTCTACTGTCGACTACTCTTGACTGGATGGATTCCTTGGTGTTTTGATATGCTTTTTATAAAGAGGAGGCCGGTGCAAAATGACAAAATTTCCAGCTAAGACTCTCCAGCTTTTTGGACATGCTAATAATGCATTGAATCATTGATCAATTCAAATCTTAGTTTATTTACCAAAATAATAAAATATGAGCTTCACACTTGGATGAGAATAATGAGATTGAGGGGGTGAGGCTATTAGAATTTGTAAATAGAAGGGTCCATTAGGGTCCATTAGGCCCACAATCACGAGTGGCAGAGAGCTGAGCTAAAATCAAAGCCTAACACCAGCCCAAGTCCAGCTCATGAACATCCTTATTTGCAGGATGAGCTCTTCTTTCCCCAACGCTGACAGCGGTATAAATCTTGGCCGATACTTTGCGTATCGGCCAAGATATCTCGGGTTTTTGAGGACCGAGATATCTCGTCCGATATGATAAGTATCAATCAGAGAAAAAAGAAATTGGCCGATATGGCTAAGATCTCGGCCAAATATCCGCCGATTTCTTTCTTTTTTTTAAAAAAAAAAAATGAATATCGGTCGTGGGCCTGCCGATATTTTTATTTAAAAAAAAACAGTTTTTTTATAAAAAAAAGATTTTTTTAATTTTTTTAAATGAATTTTTTCAAAAAAAAAGAACCCACCGAAATTTTCAAAAAGAAAAAAATTAAAGAGAGAAAAAAGATCTCGGCCGATACGAAAGTTCACTAAAGATCTAAATTATTGGGCCCACAATGGGAGAATTTCATATGATATTTTGGCCATCTCCGATTTGGATTTTTATTTTATTTTAAATATTTATCTCCATATATCCAAAATTTTGGCTGATTTTTCAGGTATATTGGTTTTAGGCCTATTTATGAAAAAATCAAAGGTTCAAAAAATTTGCATATCATCCCCTAAAATCTGAAAACTTTTAGCAAAAAAAAATAATATGGGCCATACGGTGGAATCAGCCAAAGGTAAAATCTGGTGCACATCTGCTGCAATCAGCCTAATTTTCAATGGGCCATATGGTGTACAATTCATACCTTGGCTATCATCATATGTCATCATCCCAAGTTGTTTTTTATAAAGTGGATCCTAGCAGTCAATGTATGAAACTACTATCATCAGTGGGGCCCATTTACGATCAATTTCCAATTTTGTATTTTTTGTAAAGGGTGAAACTACTGTAAATCCAGCTTACAGTACACCTTGGCACCTGTTTATTTATGAATCTAAATTGTTCATAATAAATAAAAATATCTATCACTAACATATTTTTTATTTTAAAATGAAGCGCTAAAGTGATTTCTTCGTGAGTTTTATTTTTAAAATAAAAATAAACCCACCCCCTTTAACACAATCCGTCAAGTTTTGATCTTCTAATAAAATAAGATCTTACCCAAATTTTATTTTTTTATATTTATGTTATGTTGGATTGTTTGCAATTTCTCACACATAAATTCAAAAAAGAAAAAGAGTATTTTTAAATATCTAATAAAATTGACTTATGAAGTCAATGAGTTGACTGTTGGAGTAGTCAGAAATGAGAGTGAAGGAACCTTAGAACTGAATCATTTTAGGGTTTGGTGGAGTGTACGTGTCAGGAATGAGATCTAAGAACTTCTGAATCCAACGACTCTTAAAGTCTTAACAAATAGACAATTTTGGAATCAGCAGATCTTACGTTAGTCGCAAGCCCAAAAAAGGTCGTTGAGATCTGAAATGTATAAATATTTAATTCTTTTTCAAAATTTTATTTCAATTTTTTTTTTTAATTTAAATAGATCATGTATATATTTAACAAAAACTTTCAAATTTATATTTATTGAAGAATTTCAAACCAGGGATTAAAGACAGAGAAATTTCTCTCTCTTATTTAAAAAAAAATTAAAACTACTGATATTAACAATATATATATATCGAATATCAGTTGATATCACAAATATCGCCCGATACATATTGTATCGGCCAATATATAAAAGTTCGCCCTCTTTCAAACCTTCTCATAATTTTCACCCATTGAGCCATTGAGTTTCCTTAAAAGAGTTCAATTCAAGTTGAATTATCACTTCAAAACAGACTATTAAGTATTGACATATAATAATTCCATAATCGTATTTTTTCAGACAGTAAAACGGTAGTTAGAGTAACGAGTAAAACATTATTCACACAAAATAAGAAATAGTAGAGCAGCCTTAAGGTAATTTTATGTGGAAATTGACCAGTCGAGCTCTAAAATAACTGCATGAAATAGTTATAAGACTAAATCGATAGAAAATTTTAAATTGATTTTCTTTATCTAATTATTATAGCCTTGTAAAGTTAACTATGAAAAAAAATAACGACTTGTAAAAATTTACCCACTTCCTATCCTTAACTCATTCTTTTATACTATAGCTAAAGATGTATGATCTAATTAAAATATAAAAGGATCTATCACTTGTACAGTAGTTTGCTCTATATTGCTCAGCAGTCAGCACATTTAAGAATGAGATCCAACAAATAGAGTATTAATGACATTTGTCTAATTTTTTTAATATTATGATATTTTATTAAAATTTAATTTTTTTTTCTAATAAAATAATTATAAATTGTTATATAAGACACATGTCACTGGAGGATATTTAAGAACATAGAAGTTCATACTATATATTTCTTCGTCTTTATTTTCTTATTCATAATTCTTTAGATAATTTTCAAAATTTTAGGCCATTTTTAAAAATGTATCAAAATCTTGATTTTTGAAAAGTCTAAAATTTTATAAAAATAACGGTTTCTATTAGATTTTCTATTTTTTTTCCTGTTTTATTTAGGCTTTTGATATTTGATAGGGGCTTGGGAGAAGGAAAACTCGGCCCATAGACATTTCTATTTACAAGACCATACGTTTGAGGACTAAGGAAGAAAGGAGGCAATGGCCAAGAACCATTTCCTTCCACTAAATCCTCCTCCACCCAAACCCAACCCTCCCCCAATTCACACGCACAAGAAAAAAAAAAAAAAAAAGACTTGATTTATATTTTAATTTAGCTAATTACGTCTGACTCTTTTTTATCTACATTTTTATGAAAATGATAAAAAAAAAAAGTTTAATATGCAGTGAAAGATATATGCGTTGTCCTTTCTCTTTATTTGCATTAGCCTATGAGAAATGTAATTTATAAACTAAGACTTTGAATTTAACACTTGATAAATGACTAAATTTTCAATATTTCTGTCATTTAATGACAATCAAATAATAAGATTTTAATTTAAATGGATGTTCCAGTGACCCACTCAATTTAAAAAATTTAATATTAAAATTTACTGGTTTCCAAATAGGGCCGTGTAGACTTAGAGTCAAAATTATTTTTGAAAAATACTCGCATGGAACTGGATTTTTTTCGGGTCGGATTTGCGGATCGGATCAAAATAATTGACCCGCTCGAAGATCGTAGGTCAAAACTTTAAAAAGGAAAAGGAGTTCTGATAAAACGCATATACGCATCGGAGGATCTTTTCCGCTGTTTGGCTCGTTTTCCTCTTTCATTCATTTTTCCCCTTTCCCCCCTGAGGAGGCGTTTTCCTCGATAAATTCCCTTTCCTCCTCCTCTTGGGTCTCTCTCTTCCTCTTCCTCTCTCTCTCTTTCTCTGCTGCCGCCATGGCTACGGAAAGCTTCACAGACAAGAACGCCATTTTCAGAAAACTCAAATCCAAAGCCGAAAACAAGGTAATTTTTTTTCCTCTGCCCCCCAATTTCCAATTCCAAAAACAATATTTTTTTCCGAGATCCCATGAGAAAAATTGCAGATCTGAACAGGATTCTTCAGATCTCACCGTTTTTTTTTTTTTTTCCCCCGTTTTTTATCAGATGTGTTTCGATTGCAATGCGAAGAATCCGACATGGGCGTCCGTCACCTACGGTATCTTCCTCTGCATCGACTGCTCCGCCGCTCACCGCAGCCTTGGCGTACATATTAGCTTCGTCAGGTTTTTACAAATTTCCGGTTATGTTTCCAATCCCAAAATCGAAGAAATAAATTTTTTCTTTGAAATTAACCATCGGATCCGTTTGGATACATGGAAAAGAACCGATTTTTACCTAATTTGGCTGAAGAGATTTGTGTTTTTAGCTTAAGAATGGTTGTTTTCAAAGAAAGTACTTTGTTTTCCATTTATCCAATTTGATTCGTTGTTTGTATCAGATAAAAAGCCAATGTTGCCAGATATGGTTGAACCCCTTTGTATTTTTAGCCTAGAAATGGTTGTCTTGAAAGAAAGTGCGTTGCATTCGATTTACAGATTCAATTTTGATGCATGTAGGAGATAAGACTTTCTTTTTGTGATTTGATATCTGTTTTATTCAGACGATTGCTCCAAAATGCTTTTGCCCCTTTGTGGCTGCATTTGGATGTTCCAAGTAGCAGAAATCGAAATTGCTTCATGCATTTTTGGCTTATTCTTCTTACAGTCAACTTATTGGGCACCTGTAACTTATTATCCATGAATATGTTTTATGTACTAAATAGTATTGGTATATATCGACCCATTAAGATTTGGAGGACATTACAATTTCCAAATGATAGCAATTAAGCATGGCTTGCTGCTTTACATGCAAAAACCTAGGGGTGAAACTTGGGTTGGGTTTTACCTGGACTCACATGACCCGATTTGTGAAATCAATGGACTGGGCTGTGCATTTGTAAATTTAGGATCATGTCGGGTTGGAAAAAAACCCGCATGAAATTTGGGTTTGGTTGCGCTCAAAAATTAAAATTCGACCTAATATGACCCTGATTGACCCGACCCAACCCAAGTTCTAAAAATATAAAACACCATCAACGATTTGTTTTTCTTCATTCATCGAGCCCTAGCCATCGGCTACCATTCCTCTCTGCGTCCTCCTTGGACTCTGCTCTTTTGTTCCTCTGTTGCTAGTGCCTCTGCTCTTCCATTCCTCTCTCTTTCCTCTCTCTGCCTTTGTGTTAGTGCATCTCCATTCTCTCTCCATCGATTCTCTGCTTCCGTTCCTTTGACTTTGCTCGCGCCTTGCCATTCTCTCTCTGCCTCTCAACACATCTCCTTCGACTTCTCTCTGCCTCAATGCCGCTCTTCTTCCGAGTTCTCTCTTCGCCTCTCCGGCCTCTCCTGCTAGTCTTCATTGCTGCGATGGCTCTCGATTTAGTATTCGATATTCCGACAGTCCTTCGATCCCTCCCTCCTTGACAATGGGTCCTCTTCGACACTCACTCTTCTCTGGCTCTCGATCTTCTCCGACTCTATTGTATCGGGCCAACAATTCGGGTTGGGTCAGGTTGAGCAATTCGGGTCTGCCTGGTTGGGCTAAATAACTTTTGATATGGGCTGGTTGGGTTTATTAAAACTCGGCCGGACCCATCCGAGTTTCAGTCTAAAGCATGACGAGAATAGAAAGCCCAATATGTAACGACCCGCTCTCGTCAGCACAAAATTGTCCGCTTTAGGCCCGCATGACTTTGCTCTGAGGTCCCCACCTAAGAGGAGCGCCCAAAAAACCTCGTGCTTTATGGGAGAAGCGTCCAAACTTATATACCAGTGCCCCAAGCCTTCACTGGGTGATGTGGTACTTCTCCACACGCCAACGCCTAGCAATTAAGCATTAAGATTTGGGGGACATTACAATTTCCAAATGATAGCAATTAAGCATGGTTTGCTGCTTTACATGCAAAAACCTAGGGGTGAAACTTGGGTCGGGTTTTACCTGGACTCACATATCCCGATTCGTGAAATCAATGGACTGGGTTGTGCATTTGTAAATTTAGGATCAGGTCGGGTTGGAAAAAAACCTGCATGAAATTTGGGTCTGGTTGGGCTCAAAAATTAAAATTCGACCTAATACGACCTTGATTGACCCGACCCAACCCAAGTTCTAAAAATATAAAACACCATCAACGATTTGTTTTTCTTCATTCATCGAGCCCTAGCCATCTGCTACCATTCCTCTCTGCTTCCACCTTGGACTCTGCTCTTTTGTTCCTCTGTTGCTAGTGCCTCTGCTCTTCCATTCCTCTCTCTGCCTTTGCTGTTAGTGCATCTCCATTCTCTCTCCATCGATTCTCTGCTTCCGTTCCTTTGACTTTGCTCGCGCCTTGCCATTCTCTCTCTGCCTCTCAACGCATCTCCTTGGACTTCTCTCTGCCTCAATGCCGCTCTTCTTCCGAGTTCTCTCTTCGCCTCTCCGGCCTCTCCTGCTAGTCTTCATTGCTGCGATGGCTCTCGATTTAGTATTCGATATTCCGACAGTCCTTCGATCCCTCCCTCCTTGACAATGGGTCCTCTTCGACACTCACTCTTCTCTGGCTCTCGATCTTCTCCGACTCTATTGTATCGGGCCAACAATTCGGGTTGGGTCAGGTTGAGCAATTCGGGTCTGCCTGGTTGGGCTAAATAACTTTTGATATGGGCTGGTTGGGTTTATTAAAACTCGCCCGGACCCATCCGAGTTTCAGTCTAAAGCATGACGAGAATAGAAAGCCCAATATCTAACGACCCGCTCTCACCAGCACAATATTGTCTGGTTTAGGCCTTCACGACTTCGCTCTGAGGTCTTCACCTAAGAAGAGCCTCCAAAAGACCTCGTGCTTTATGGGAGAAGCGTCCAAGCTTATATACCAGTGCCCCAAGCCTTCACTGGGCGATGTGGTACTTCTCCACACGCCAATGCCTAGCTTGGCGCTTTTCTCTCTCCTCGGCTTCCCGCTGGTCCAAGGCTAGGCCCCTCAATTGGGTGGGGTCTCACATCTTACCCCCCTTAAGACTAGAGCCGCCCCCGGCTCTCGATAGCCGGTAGAGACTCGCACTAGCCCACACCCTCAGTCTGAGAGTTGAACCGTGCTTTGATACCAATTGTAACAACCCGCTCCCGTCAACACAATATTGTCTATGTTAGGCCCCCACTCGGGCTCGCACGACTTTGCTCTGAGGACCTCACCGAAGAGGATCTCCCAAAAGGCCCTGTGCTTTATGGGAGAAGCATCCAAGCTTATATACCAGTGCCCCAAACCTTCATTGGGCGATGTGGGACTTCTCCACACGCCCAGTGCCCGCCTGTAGCTTTTCTCTCTCCTTGGTGCCCCTCTAGTCCAAGGCTAGGCTCCTCAATTGGGTGGGGTCTCACACAATATCTCAAGACACACACTAAAGCCCATGAACAAAAACATATACAAGTCTAGATTGCCAATCTTGTGGAAACTCCATGCTGAATTCTCTTGATGGCGACTCAGGAAATAAAGTCTCTCTTCTTCTTGATATGAATGACTCATTATTATATAGACTTTTTTTTTAAATGGTGTTGGCATTGAATAATATACATAAGTAAATGACTAAATAAATAAATAAATTCCTACATACATATTGCACACTATGTAAAAGTGTTTCAGTGGTGAGAGCTCCATGAGGAGCCTGTCTATGATTATGGAGTTTCGTGGGGTTGAAAGATCTATATGTGTGTCTAATGCTATTTATTAATCAATTTAATTGAATGACTCTAGCCAGGGGATTAAACTTGATAAAAGTGCACCCTTATTGACCATTGATTTTCGGATCCTTCAAAACCATGGCTGGACTCATTCAATTAAAATGATTTTTTTATAAGCACTATATATACACACATAGATCTATCAAACTCACCAAACCTTATAATCATAGGCGGGCTCCACATGGATATTTATCTAATGCTTATGAAAATTATGTTTGATTGAATGGGTCTAGCCATGGGATTAAACTTGATAAAATTGCACCCCTATCTACCACTAATTTTTTTGTCCTTCAAGACCATGGTTAGATTTGTTCAATTAAGCTAATTTTCTGTAAGCACTATATACATGATCTTTCAAACCCACTCAACCCTATGATGTGGGCCCTGCATGGAGCTCCCACCATGAGAGCTCTTATATGGGGTGTATTGTGTTTTACTTGTGCATGAAGATGAAACACTATAGGCACTAGATTGAGGCCAAAGCCTTTCAAACCCACCCATCCACGTTGTGTCATTGGGCTTTAGATATAGTGAGAATCACCTATGGAGACATCCTCAAATTTGAGGATACTAACCAAATAGGGACAACTATGGCTCTAATCACATCCCTTCCCTCCTCACACCTACAGACCCCCTCTGAAATATACCTTACCCAGTTTGATCCCAATTGAGTTTAAAAACCCATTGATCTAACACTCTGAATTTCCACCATTGTACAAAATTGAATTTTCGGGAGCTTAAAAAACATGGCTTCATGTATCCGATTAAGGTGACTTTTTATATGCAACTTATTCAAGTAAAAACCTTTCCAACCTTCTCATCTCCATGTGTCATATGTCCTCCACATAGGAGTTCCTACCTTTATTACATTGATCTTGAATGTGGAAGGTGCAACAGGTGAGTCTAAATTTAGACTATTCAGGCTTGTGGAAAGTATATGCCAAATTACTTCAAAGGTGCCAGTCAACTATCTGACATGATGCCTAGCTTAGTTTGACATTGGCACTTTATGAACAATAAAACATCCAAAAAGAACTATATAAACCTGGTATTGATAAAGCTTGAATAAAATTAGCGGAGCAAAGTAGCAATTTCCTTCCCCCCCAACACACCCACCACCATTATTAGATCTTGAAAACTAATGGATTATTTTTTCTAATAATTTGTTTCCTAGGTCCACAAATCTAGATTCATGGACTCCAGAGCAGTTGAAAATGATGAGTTTTGGGGGAAACAACCGTGCTCAGGTTTTCTTTAAGCAGCATGGATGGACAGATGGAGGAAAAATTGAGGCAAAATATACATCAAGAGCTGCTGAGTTATACAGACAATTAGTTTCAAAAGAAGTTGCTAGAAGTATGTCAGAAGAGACTGGGTTGGCCTCATTGCCCGTTGCATCTCAATCAGCACCTACAGCTAATGGGCTTCCAGATTTAAAGATTGCTGATGTGCCAAAGGAAACTACCGCTGAAAAGCATGAAACTCCTGAAGTTGTTCCTTCACCCAAAGCTAATTCTCACTCGGTTGTTATCAGTTCTGTTAAGAAGCCCCTTGGTGCAAAGAAGGTTGGAAGTAAGACAGGAGGGCTTGGTGCTCGCAAGCTTGCTAGAAAGGTAACACGCTTACTTTGTTGACATGAATACAGTTTCTTTTTAGTGCTAATTTCTATGGATGGAGAAAGTTATTGGTTGACACAACATGATCATAAGCAGATAATACCCTGCGTTATATGTAAAACTACTTATTAGTGGAGTGCAATTCAATAATTCAATTATTATTCTTGATCAATATATGGTGGATAAGCATGCAGTTATTTAACACAATGATGACCTTCTCAATGCAGCCAAGTGAAAGTCTTTATGACCAGAAGCCTGAAGAACCTGCTCCCGCCATCACTTCTACAGCTAGTGCCTCAACAACAGTGGGTTCATCTTTTCCTTCTCGGTTTGAATATCTAGAGGATGTCCATTCTGCTGAAGCCACTTCTGGAGGTACGCAAGTAGTTGGTCATGTTCTCCCACCAAAGTCATCAAGTTTCTTTGAAGAATTTGGAATGGATGGTGGATTCCAGAAGAAATCAAGCTCTAGTTTCTCTAAACCACAGGTAAATTTTGTAAATGTTTTGTACCTTTCAATTTTATTTTTTTTGGTAAATGTTTTTATCTTTCTCAAAAAAGGAATAAATATTTGTGGTCTGATTTATAGCTCTTGTGCTTTTAGCAGTTCCTTAGAAACCAAGACACACTTTCAATCTATTCCAATCATAAAGTACGAATGTTTTATGTGGAATCCAGAGCTGGTCTATCCAAGCAGAACTGATGATACTTGGATTGCCAGATTGGACAAGAGATCTCTCTTGTTTGATGGTCTCTGGCTCCCACGATAGTTAAATCCTGGTGGTGTTATCATCACTATCAATTATGGTGCTGGGATAAATGGTTCTGATTACGACGATAATGTTGTCATCGTCATTACCCAGTCGTATCCCATCTATCCAAGTTCTATTTTCTAATCAATTCCACCAGAAACCATGCTATTGATCACTACATAATCTTCCAAGTCTTTATTGGTCTCCCTCTTCTCCTAGTTCCTTAAACCTGTATACTTTAATTTCTTTATATTGGAGTGGTTTTCATTCTCCACAATATACGTATCAAAACTACCTTATAGGCTTCCACCTTCAACGTGTGCCAAGATCAACAATTAAGAGGGCTGATACACTAGCAAACTGGGGGTTGGCTATGGATAACATGGTGATGATTCTTATGCAACTTAGACTACAGTTTGGGGTACATGTTCTGTTGGTATGCCCTTGGCCTTCTTGATGTATTCAAGGCATCTCATTCTCGCAAAATATATAATAACAATAAAATAAAGTAAAAATTATTAAAAGCTTACACAACATTCCTTGACCTTCTCTGTTGCTTAACCTTTGGCCTTTCTCATATTTACTTAATTTGGACTCGTATTTTCATTACATCTTAATTCTTGACACATGATCCCTCTAGATGTGCTTCATCTTCTTAATGTTTTTGTGCTCAAATTCGACTTCTTACGACAATGCAAAACTACCACCTTTATTGAAATGCCTTTTTCATCAACAAGGTAATCAACCATTGCTTGACACTTTATCCAATTCGTGCACCATGCAAGCCCTCCATTTTTTTAGGAAAAAAATTCATTTTAAAGAATCAAATCAAACGAAATCCGTTTATTTGGTGCGTGTGGATAGGGGGGGTTTTCACACACCCTGAAGGACTAGTCGGGTGCGACGCTTGGACACCTCTGGACCTCAAAAAAAATTAAAATAAAACCAAATCCTCTTTTCTGGGCTGTAGTTGCACTCATTCATAGTTTGACACTGAGTAATTTCAATCTTAATTTTTCAAAAACAGAAAAAGTAATTTCCAATCTTAACCATTCTGTTCTGGGATCCATTAAATTATATATATATATATATATATATATATATATATATATATATATATTCACTATGCTACATCACTTGGTTTTTGTATTGTGGTTGGTCAACGGTTGCACCTTTGGTGGATGGATGACTTCATGAATGTTATTTCCTTTTCATCAGATTCAGGAAAGTAATGAAGCAAGACAAAAGTTCTCAAATGCGAAGTCCATTTCATCGGCACAATTTTTTGGTGATCAGAGCAAAGGCAGGGATATGGGAGCTCAAGCCTCATTGCAGAAGTTTTCGGTATGTATGCAATAGTTATTGTTACCCTGAAAAAAATGAAAACCCTAGGGAGACTTCTTTTTAAAATTTAAAGTGGATTGTTCATCTTTTATTGGGATGTGTAGAAAACGTCAAGAACAGTGGATGGGTAAATTTAGATCCCCCATTTGATCATTTTAGCCTTTTGATTTTGATTGTTGTAAACTGTTGATATTTCATAGTCTGTCTGACAAAGTAATGATTATTGGATGGAGGAGTTCTCATTAACATTCATGAAGTCCTCCATCCACCATAACCAACAATGGGGTCTCTCTGGAGAAAATCTGCTGTCCGGCTTTCCTAGAGCTGCTCATTAAATCACCACATAACATTGGCATGGATGCTTGTTGGATTCAGATTTGGTTTAGTCAAACATTCTCAGAAGACTGATGGGACACCCAATATGGTTTGATCGAAATATCTACACGATAATACTTCCTTTGAATAACAAAATTTTCTGGATAATATATTTATGGGTATTGTATAATTAAAAAAAAAAAGAGCTAGGATTTTCACTTTCAGCTTTGTCAATGCCTCTCTTTTGTGTTCTGAACTTCTACTTTAAGATATTTAGTTCCTTAGCTCACATGAAGTATGAATAGGTCAAGACACAGAGACCATTGCTTATGTGAATGAGCATGGTTAGTTAAGAGGCAAGTTGTGATAGATTGAAGATTTTTGTCAATTAATTAAAGCCAGATGACCTCTTATGGCTCCGGATTCATGGCTCTTTGAAACTTATAGATGATGCCCTCTCCTTTTCAGAGTTCAACAGCCATATCAAGTGCTGATCTTTTTGGTCATGACATGGATGATTCTCGGCTTGACCTGACAGCATCTGACCTTATCAACCGCATCTCTTTCCAGGTAAATGTTCACTTAATCATTTCTTGCTGATAATTGCACTATTTGAGGATTCTCCTTAGCCACTGAGAAAATCAATAGAGAATCCAATTTTTTTTATCCTTTTAATTTGTGTAAAGCTCCTTTTTCGTTTTTTGCTCATTATGTTCTGATCGGGTTGATTAAAGAAAACATCAGATTCAGTTCATGCATAACCAAGACCAGCACAACTTGATCCTAGGACCCATCTCCCCCACTGGGAGATGCCTTATGGGGTGGTAAGTTACACTATATAGGCGAGGATTACTGATTTAATGGGTTTCCTTAGGGCACATGATCTATCTATCAAGCTATGCAATAGAAACGGATGAGCCATTCTATCAAGATGAGATGAACATTGACCAAAAATCATGTCTGGACCTGGCAACCCTATCTACTAAATTAGAGGATTGTACAGTAAATGTGGACTGTCAAAACATTTTTACCTTTCCACTTTTTGGAGCAATGCATTCATTAAGGAGTACAAAGAAACAAAAAAATGGACGATGGTCCAGAAAGGCAATAGAAAACACCAAGAATGCATCAGAGCCAAATTGCTGAACATGGAGTACTGAAGGCCCTCCTAGGTAGGACATGAACTGAAACAACTGCCCTCTATCCTCCACGGCTGATACACCTTGAAGCTGGTCTGGAACAGGATTCTGTTAAATCATTAGAGGCCACTAGCAAGGAGGAAAAAGACTGTTTATAAGAGGACTGAGAAGATGCTCTTTACTGAAAATTTCTCATGTTGTTCTCCTGTCCAACTCCAAAAGCTAACCCAGCATTAACACTTTCTACAACACCTTACCTTTATACAGTGGAAAGGCCCAAACAAATAACTTCCATGAGGGATCTAAGTGATTGAAAGGCCCAAGCTCCCAACCTTTCGCGAGGGCAAAGGACCTTGGAATTAGCATTAAGGTAGAAAACAGGTCAAAGAAGATTGAGCTCGTGTGTTATGCAAGGGGACACTATAAAAGGATCCCTAATGTTCCTCTCAGCTTGCTGTTTTACGGTTTTTTTTTTAAGACTTCCAATTTCTTATACTCGATTACCTATAGGAAACTAGAGTTTGATATAAAATTACTGCAAAATATTAAAATAGCTCTCTCTCTCTCTCGATATTTGTTAGTTTGTTATGTTTAGAATTGCTATTTTGTTCAGAAAGTTAGGAGGGACCTTTTTTTTAGCGAAAAATTTCTTCACTCTTTTTTTTTTCAGGCTTCACAAGATATATCCTCTCTTAAGAACATTGCAGGAGAGACTGGAAAGAAGCTGACATCTCTGGCTTCGAGCCTTATGACAGATCTTCAAGATAGAATCCTGTAAGTGTGCTTGTTACCAGTGTGTTCAAACTGGATACCGACATGTTCTACATTGAAAAGAGTGTTCTTCCCTCAAGGGCCTTCGAATTTTTTTTGATAAATGAATAAACTTGAACTTTTCCAGTTGCTGTATGTATGTCAGTGACTTTCTTGTAGTAGAGGGGGAAATGTTGCGACTAAAATACATACTCATGTATGTTCTGTATTTAACCACCTATATTTCTACCCATTCTAGATTTGCAGAAGTTTGTATTTGTGTTAATTGAAAGATTTTTGGTTATGAACACTGAGTACATTGATGCTTGGAAGAATTTTTTTTTTACCGAGGCTGGGATACCCTGTTCCATAAAATGAAGCTCAGCGGAATCAGTTTTGTGGAATTTCAGGCTCTATAGGAAATTACAACAATTTGTTTAATTATAGATAATTTTGATTCCACTAAAAATATTTCTAAACTACCAAACAAGACCTTGATGTGGTTTTCAAAGGAATGAAGTTGCCACAGGGAGGTTTGTTGGTTTAGAAAATTGAAATGCACTGCTTGAAAACATTACAGGCAACCATTTGTCAACACTGCCAAATTAATGCATGAGATTACAAGACTAAGGGCTTGTTTGACTTAAAAAGAATAATTGGGAAGGAAATGGAATGGAATGGAATGGCTGAATGTACTTGGTGTTTGGGTTTTTGCTATAGTATCTTACTTTATGCTACATTAAAAAAAAAAAAAAGGAATTTTCGACACATTGGAGGTAGAATTGCAAAATACCTTAAAAACAAATTTTAAGACTAATGTCGATGAGTTTCAATTGAACAACTGACAATTGTTAGACCCAATTTTGTTTCTGAGATGCTTTAAATTCACCATTCAATATTTCATGTCAGTCAAATTCTAATATCTGAAGGTGATTCTGTTATCTAAGCATGCTCTCCTGCAGTCCAGAGGTTAAAATAATGGTCAACAATATGTATCATTCTGGCAACGCATTCTCTCTCCTTGTCTTTTGATTTTTTATTTTTTTGCAAAGAACATAGAAAATTATCAGAAGAATAGAGAAAAATTGAAAACTGGTGTTTAACATATCTTTATTTAAACAAAGAAGCGGTCATTTTTCTGCAGTATTAGACCCTTGGAAAGTGAAATTTTGATAAAAAAAAAAGTCTTAAAACTTTGAAAAATATCCTTAAAATAAGAGACCCAACTTTTTTTGTCATAGTATTTATCATATCTTGTAAAGATTTTAGAAATTGAGTATGGCAAATACTATGCAATATTAGCCAATACTGGACCAAATTATCGAGCACATTGACCATTACAGGCATCGTACATGTGATATCAACATACTAAAAACCGATACAAAATGAAGACTGATTTTATGACTTGTGCGCAACGTAGGCATTTAATGATGTAAAGTGATGGAATATTTCAACTCAGAAGAGGTGGGACTCTATTGTTAAAGCTAGGTTTATCATAACTATGTATATGCAATATGTACAAACCATTATTTACGGTACATTGTTATCAATTACATTCCATTTCATCTGAAATAAACTAAAATCTTTGTTTGTATGCGAATCTAAAACGAAAACCCTTTTTTTCAGCCCATTTAGGCTTGAAACAAACGAAACTCTGCATTGTTTATTTTTTTTAAATTTAATCAGTTTTCTTGTTAATTCACTTTTTTATACTTTGTTTTTACTAAGTTTATAATTTTAATCAAAATGATAGCCTGATACTATAACCAGTGATATAAAATCAGCATACGCAATATCAGAAACAATGGGTAATCAAAACTCCTCGTCACAGTGGGACCATTATGATATGAATCCAATCCAATCCAGTAAACAACCATCGTAAGTATTTAGGGTAAACATTAGATTAGATGACGATTTGTGAACGGCAATTGAATCAGAACTCATCAAAGATATATACAGCCATTCACTACCAGTTCCGATAACAATACGAGCACATGCCAAAGTCATCAAATTTAGCATCATCCTTTATTTTTGGAGGCAAGATGCCATCAAACAAAAAAATTTGAGGATATTCAGACGGAATTGAATTCAAAGACTGCATTAGGGTCTCCAGCTGCCAAGCTGTGCATGAGGTTCCGAGGCATATTCCAGCGCCGCCGGGGCGACGATGATTCTGCCTTCTCTTGAGAACGTGGCATGCCTCCAGGTTGCAACAATCTCTGCCTCTTGGACCCAGCGAGAGAACCTTCACTGTGGCAGCCCCTTGGATGAGCAATGTAACGAGACATCTGAGAGCTTCGTGAACTAGGCATGCTCCTCAGTAATCGACTTAACGACTGGTCTGCTCTTCCATCCCCAAAAACATGGTTTGCAGGTTTCTTCCACCCACGCTCAACATCTTTTTCCAAATGTGTCCGGGGGATTTCATAACTTCTTTCTGCTGATTGCACCACTGCACAAAGCACACTAACTGTGAGGAAATTTAAAGATAAACAAGAGACAAATATTTAAGATCAAACATATCTAAGGTGCAGAAGAGTGGAAATGATTTAGATGATCAAATCATTGAATTAGGGACCCGGATAGGGTTGTTTCGGAAGTACTAAATGGGGCCTCAGCAGGGATGTGCAAGGGTGCTTGATTGAGCTTAGGATAACTTCTGCACATTGGATGTTCATATACAGTATATACTTCTTTTTTTAACAGAACACAGTATATACTATAGTTATACCATATAATTCAATTTCCCTTTGTAACTCAGTTAATTATTTGTCTTACAAAAAAAAAAAGGGTGTTGCCACTTCAAAATTGGTACTCCCTCTATTCCAATTTAGTTGTTTGATATACATTTTGAGACAGTCCCAAAATAGTTGTTGGATATGTCATTTTGATTCTCTCTCTCTCTCTCTCTCTCTCTCTCTCTCTATCTATCCACTCTTGGAGAAAAGTTCATAAGACTTTTGAGAGCCCCTTCCTTATATAAAAATCAAATTTTTAAGATGGGATGGAATATTTGAAATATTACTGGAATGAGCTTCACAAGTTTTAAATAGTTAGTTAGCAAGCCATATCAAGCCCGAACTGCCTAGAGCCGGCCTTTTTTAATGGGTTTCAAGACCCTTACTAGGCAGAGATAAGGCCCTGGAACAGTCAGACCGAATAAACATCTTGTTGGGTAATCTTTGCAGCATTCCACTAATGATGAAATCCCTGAAGGGCTGGCTTTGATAATCTTATTATTCAATTCAGAGAATAATGCTAGGCTCAATACAGTAATAACGAATGAACTGTTATGAGTAGCTGGCAAATTAGAGTATCTTACCAGAAGGTTTTTTGCGAATTATGTCAGCACTTGATTTTCGAGGTGGTGTCGACGGAGCATCTGTACCCTCCTCAACCTCACTGCCAGAGCTACTGTCAAATGGAACGGTAGCAATTGGATCATCCAAGACTGAATTTGGTGATGTAGAGGCAGCATTCAAACTCATATAATCATCCAAAACTGAAAATGGAGATGCAGAGGCAATGCTTGTAAACACATTTCTCTTCAATGTTCCCATCAAGCTTGAAAACCAGGGTGATCCTTTCCTCGAGTAGAAGAGTATGTAGGCCTCTTGATGAAGTCCACACTCTTCACTAACTTCAACTACCTACAATGAAGATTATGAAGAATGCAAATTAAACAAATATTCAACACCCATGAATATTACTACATTAACTAGCAAAAACTGAAAAATGGAAGAAAATGAAATTAATGATAAAAAAATAAAGCAGTTGCTTCTTTGGCTGTTAAAATACTAGTGCCAAAATAATATTTTTTTCATTACTGACCATAGTTTACATGCCATTACCATTATGACATTCATTATAACACCTATTAAAATCATTGCCACAATAAACAAGTGTAAACTGAAAAAACATAAACACATACACTTTAGATTTTTTACATTGATTTTGTAAAGATGATTTCTCCATATCTAAAGGTCACAAATAAGTCTTCATTTTGATTGGTATGAACCAAATGTCAGTTCATCATTGTGAACTCATCTACAGCATCTCAAACAAGAAGATGGCAACGGAAGATTTTCTGCCTAAATTGGTAAATACTGAGGTTCCCGGCATTATGTGAACCATGATAGATAGCAATGTGCAGAAAATAAAAAATAAATAAGAAATGTCTCATGGTCTGCATAGATTTATTGATTTTACCAAACTACGTGTCCAGCTTAGATTCTAAGGCCCCCAAAGTATGATCTGATCTTTGTAGCAGATGCTTTTCTAATGGTAACAAGAACATATTTAAAAGATAATTACAAAATAATCAGTGAAAATCATTTTAAAGAGAGAAGCCATTTTCTCAGTATAGGTTTTATTTGCAATTGTAACCTTTGAGTCATCCAATCTGTGCCATGTATTTGGGGAAGAACGAATGAAGCAGAAGTAATGCCCCGAATCAGAAGAAATTCCACTATGCACCAAAACAGCATATAAATCATATTTTGACTCCGTCTGCAGAAAAAAAAAAAATGGCAACAGCAGTTGTTGTCAAAAGGATAAAACAAGACAAATTGTATCACTTCTGACTATTGAAATAGAAGCTCATACTCACATTGTTGGAAGCATTTGAGTCACTAAGGAAAGGTTGCAAGTCGAGCTCCAAAGGATACTTCACAAAATCTTTGATCTTCTCAACAAACAAGCCATCACTCTTAAACCTCTTTAGATGCAGTGTTGCAACTGCAGGTGCACGATCAATAGTAAGCTGTTTCTCTACAGTTGCTTCCTCCTTACAGTTACCACAGGCAATCTTTGTCTCTGAATCTCCAATCTTTTCAACTTTCGTAAATGACTTCAAAGCTGAGCAGAGAGTTTCAGCACCTTCAATCTCCAAGCTCAGGTCAATTAGAGGCTCAAAACTGTCTGTACAATGTCCGCAATTGCAACAGCGAAGCTGAAATTCATGACAAATTAGAATAAGTGAAAAAAGGGTCAAGGGAAAACACACATGCCCATTAATATTCATCCTAAATGTGCAAGACAATAACGCAAATACCTTGCTTCTAAGACGCCCACCAAAAATCTGTTCTACAAAACTGTTTTCTGGCAAAGATAAGGGTTTATCCTGTGATCGTGAATCCACACAGCAATTATGGAGTCCATTCAGCATGCATTGGAGGAACTCATGAGCATCTTCTTGCTGGAATCTTTGAAAGGAAGAAGATAGATCTGAGCAAGTTGCTAAGTCAAGAACCAACAACATTTCAAGATGATACTTTTGAAAGATAAAATGATTGTTCCATAATCAGTGCAGAACATCTAAAACAACAAATAAGATAAAGTAAATATGTTTTCATAGCTCAAGCATCCAGATTTAGAGTGATAAAGCAGAAAGAACTTCAGATAAACTCCAACAGCATATGATGTCACACTGCATTCCAAGATTCAGAGATATACTAGCATGACAGAATTTATGTCAAAAAATTTAGATCAGCAGAAGGTATAACTAATACCTTTTTTTTTAAATGTAGGTATAACTCAAACAAGTCCCTCGACCCAAACAGCACTTTAGTCAAGCTCAAAGAGGCATACACAAGCATGTAGGCTTTGTTTGGATGCACGATAAGTAGTTTTCTAGGAAATAAACATTTGAGTAGAATGAATAAAGCAGAAATACTTTTTTCAGCAAGAAACCTAGAAATTATGAAGAATCTATTCAAATCAGGGTGCCAGAACAGAACTCAAATCCAACTGTGGAAATCCTTTCACGATTCTTTTGTTTTTTGGTTTTAAAAATGATAATGTGACTTGAACACACCTTTATTGAAGCACTTGTTGCAATTATTTCAGAACATTAATGCAATCAATATTGCATTAAATAACTGTTTAGGAAAGAAGATGTAAGAATCTGTTCCATTGCATACACCATCCATCCTGAGATGCCGATGCCATGTATAAAAGAAAAACTATGGATCCATTCTATTGCACTCAACAAAATTAAGTCTTCATCTCTATCAAAGCATTACTCCATCAATCTGAGATGAACTCAAAACAAAAACAAATATCTAATATCTAAAAAGATAAAACAAAAATATGGGAAAGAAACCAGGGAGGAGGATACAGTTCAAATTCTCCACCAATTTATGGGGTGAGACAACCTGTCCCGGCGAAGCCAGAGAAAGCTCAACTTGTTCCCGCAGCGCACAAAGCACGCAAAAACCTTTACCCTCACCTGCAAAACCATCCCAGTGATGATAAAAATAGAAGAAAAAAAATTAAAAAAAATTGCACACCAACAAAAACCATAATGCTCTGTTTGGATCCACAAAGAGGGAAGTATTTTCTTAGAAAATAACATTTTAAACTAAAAACGGATATGAGATTACTCATATTGGTGGACAATTGGTTCTTTTCTAGGAAAGCACTTTCGTTTGCACACATCCAAGCGGATCTTGAGAGCCCACTTGTCAGTAAAAAATTATATGCAATGGCCAGTTGCAAACTTCTAATATTGATGCAATTGTAAATGCAAAAATTCTATGCAATACCCTGTTCAAAGCAACTGAAATTTGACCTAGCAAACAAACCTAAGCAACCGAAATTCTTTTGAAAAATATCAATTTTGTGGAACTCTAGCGCATACCCAAAAAACACACACAGAATAATACGAATCTCTACTTCTTAAATAATCCTAATAAAAAACCCTAAAGGCAGCCGACTTTTTAGTATGGAAAAATAAAATAAAAAAGGGATAAAAAATTCAAACAACTGTAAAGAGTTTCAAATTTCATCAAAGATTACGACCTATCAAACAACCTGAGCAATTGAAATTCATTGGCGAAACTGCAACTTCCATAAATTCTATCCATACCCAGTTATGGAAAGATGGAATTTTGACATTGTTGATAATGATGATGGTGATGACCCAGTTATGGAAAACCAAAAAATTACACAAATTTCTGGTTTTATTATAATTCCTATAAAAAACCCTAAAAGCGACCTACTTTATAGTAGGATGAAAAAAAAAATCAAAGAGAGGGGATCAGATCTTACAAAAACAGGGAGAGACGTGGTGAAAAGAACGGAGGCTCTGAACGAGTGGAGCCATGTGAGTGAAGCACTGAAGAACGGCATTCAGAAAACACGTGTTGCCCAGATTCTCAAGACCAGCCCCCTGCAGAGGAGAAAGAAAGAATAAAGGAAGTAAAATTCCGATAAAGCATTTTCCACGAAGACGAAACGATGAAAGACTTGGAAAAAGAGTACACACCACGGAAGGGAGCGCTGTCTCCGGTGAAGCTTTCGCCATGGAAAATTTGAGAACCCAAAAGGGGTTTTTGTTAGAAGAAAGATTTCTTCGACGTAGATGGAATGGAAAGGAAAAAAAAAAGAGGAAATTGCTTAAAACGGGGAGGTATTTCAGGGAAAGAGCGGGGAATGAGGAAGGAAATTGGGAGGGAAAGATGGAAAATTTAAGTGGGATTTGGGACCACCTTATTTGAATTTTTTTTCTTCTTTTGGCGAATTTGGGATCTTTATTTTCCGGATTTAAAACGAGGAGGGAAAGTTCCTCCGCGCCATTGGATTAGGGTTCCAGGTGGGGTCCCGACGATTTCGGTAACGAATGAATTTCCAGCTGCCACATGGCACTGTTTTGTCTTCTATATTCTCACACGTTTATGACCTTACTTTCAGTAACTTTACATTACATGTGCCCTTTTAAGGTACCACAGACAGAAGTTAATTTTAAATTATTGATACTTCATTAATTAATCTTCATTCATAAATGATAAAATAGCAAACATGATCAAAGCATATAAACCCTTTGGCATCAATGACCGCTTGGATCATAACTTGGTTTCATTTATCTAAGATCGAATAGTTAAAAATAATTAATATTTTATTAAAAAAAAAAAAGCATGTGATTTACTTGATTTCACCTATTTTATAATATGTTTTGGTAGAGAAATCTGGAGGTTTTGCCTATTTCAAATGGTTGTTAACTTGTTATTAATGCAGAATCATTTATTTATTGATGAAATCACCTTTTGCGGCAAGGAATTAAAAACTACGGAGAATTTAAAAATAAAAAATTATCAAAAAAATTTCTAATAATCCAAACACAGCATGGGTAAGTTTAAATTTTGAACTCAAGTAAAAAAAGGTAAACCTCATCAATAGAGATAATTTTAAGGATAAAATGATAGAAGATTCCCTATTCACATAGAAGAGTAAAATGAAGCAATGGGTTGACACATTAAGACCAAATTTAAGTTGAGATTGACAAGTTCTTCGGATCTTCTTTCTTTTTCTGTTATCGTTGCCAATTAAAGTTTTATCCTAATTTTGGACAAGTGAAAAATTAATTGGAAAATAAGAACCTAAACTATATTTATCTCTGGAAAGTAAAATAGATTCAAAACTCACGGAAAATCATCACATTGTGAAATTTGCAATGAAAGTATATTCAATTAAATCCAAATTAGGGTTTTACTGAATTAAATTTTAATTTTTTGCAAACTGAAATATCTGAACTCAGATTTGAAATAGATTGATTAGTTCGACTAGTGACCAAAAGAAAATAGTAAGAAAATTTTAGAATCAGATCGGCTAATCAAATAACTTAAAACTCTTGAATCGAGCGAAATAAATATGATATGTCAGATCTTCAGAACTAAAATACGATTAGTCTCAGTTTACGCTTTTTAACAGAGATCTGATAAAAAAATCAACAGAATAAAAACAGATTAGACACTTCTATTAGGAGAGGATTTTAGTACAAGATTAGTTTTAGAAAAATTAGCAAAAATATGCTGAGCTTTGGGCGAGTAAAGAGAGATCTTGCTATTCTTCTTTGGAAAAATCCCATAGTTGGACAAAATTTGGAGGGTTTGGTGCTATCCTCTAAGAATATAAGGAGGTGGAAAGAGTAGGTAAAGAGAAAGAAGGTAAGGTAAGTAGATGGAACAACCAATTTCACATATTTTCTTGCTGTCAGTGAGGGGTAATCTTGGGCGATATGAAAAAAAAATTCGGCCAACTTCTTTTTCTTCTTTTAAAAAAAAATATATCAGTTGTGGGCCCGACCAATATCTCGGCTGATATTTACCCATATCGGATGAATATCAGCCTAGATATTGGCTGATATTTATATATATTTTTAAAACAGCATTTTTCATTTTTTTAAATCAATTATTTTTAAAAAAAAGCCACTGAGATTTAAAAAAAAAAATTGAGAAGAAAAAAAACCTCAGCGATACGAAAATTCGGCCAAAATCTCGGTTCGGTAGAAATTTTGACCCCCGCTGCCAGCAAATGGACCACTTCGTGGACATGTTTTGGACTGAATTTCGTAAACTGAAGGCCTGACCCATTGTACCAATTCATGGGCCAATAAGTTGGGCTCCACTTTAACGTAGAAAGTTCTCCAGAGGTGGTAGACTTTTGCCTTTCTTCACTTGGAGAAGACAGCGTTCTAATGAGAGTGATAGAGAACACAATATTCTCTTGGAAGAGAGGAAGATTCTTGGAGGAGAATGGATCTAAATAGGGGAAGTAAGACTTCTCAAGTAAAAGTGTTCCCCACTTCTCCCCATTCAAAACAATCAGAGAGATCTCATTTCATTTACTTGTTTAGATGTTATGTTGGTGTTTTTTATTTTTAAAAGTTACTAAAATCATTAAGAAAAATAATATTTGGTAGAGTTGTATTTTAAAAATCTAGATGTGGACTAAATTTTAGTCGGAAAAACAAAGATGAGTTATTTGATCTAAGTGATCAAAATTTTCAGACATTTTTAGTAAAAAATAAAGGTATACAGTAATTTTAACTACTAAAATCAAATAACTAAAATTTAATCCAACAATAGTCAATTAAGCAAACTTTCAATTTCATAAATTAGTTTTTTTTTTTTTTTTATAAAACTCAATTATATAACTAAGTGAAACCCAAGTGATGGATCATACGGGAGGTCACTAGTTCGAATTCTAGCGGTGTTAATTAGAGACGTCCTATACACGTGTGGAGCGTCTCTTGTAGAGGTTTTAAAAGTTGGACGTAAGCGCACGGGGCATCTTCACGATATACTGCTTGAGTAGGCAAAAAAGTGATGGGTTGTGCTCACAACTATCTTCTCCAAGAACATAAAGTTCTTTTGCCAGAGGTGAAGCCATCTTCTTCTAGAGAAAATATTACCAGCTCCTGGCCCCACTTTCAGCTGCAGAGAAGATCCAAACAGAAGAACTTTTATGGAAATTGCCTCTCACTTTTTCCCCATCCAAAAACAACCTTTGCATAAAGACAAAAGATGTCATACAAGATATTCACATGAGACTTGAGACAACAATCTCTCGTTAATGTATCTCAATTTATTAGTTTACAAAAATCCAAATTGAAATATTTGATTTCTAGATAAGATCGTGACTGGGATTCTATAAGATTTCTAGTGGCCAGGGTGAACTTCTCTATAGAATTGTGATTAACATACTATAATTTTTTTTTTGCTATAGAAGAGACTCCTCATACTCTTTAGTCTTTACTATAATTTTCCTCTACTTTTTTTATTTCATGATTTTAGAATAATATACTATTTTGTTGTTTTTATTTCTAATCATCATTTTTTAATTCCCAATATTTCATTTTTTCCATTTTTTTAATTCTTATCAATAAATTTTCGAAATCTAATTTTCTTATAATGTCTTCTTGTAAATGAAAGACCAAAATGAACCGAACTTTTCGTTTCAAATGCAAATTGAAAATGGCCTTCGAAATAGAATTGATAGGATCATTCAAAACGTATCTACGTCCACATTAAAATAGAGCAATTCCACTATATTCGATAATAGAGTTACAATACTCTCTTCCTCACAGCCCTTTAAATATAAATGAGACAAAGTACAAAAATATATCCTAAAAAAATTTGAGTTCAAAGTTCCATCCCCAAACCCTCGGAAGGGGCACTGCCCCACTTTAAACTCGGGGGACAGGCCTCCAAGAACCTCCAATTTGGCCTCATGTCTAATATCACTTAGAATATGAGGTCTCAACACAAAGGCAATTATAGTCTTTTAAGCCAAAAGCGGCAAAAGAAACCAGAATCTGGAACCAGTGGGGTAATCAGGTAAGATCAAAATCGTTTAGGGGATTTACAAAAGTTTGATTGCTACTACTATAATGCATGTGTAATATACAGCCTTCAATTTTCAGCTTTGCCTGCACTGAGTTCAAACCCCAGTTAAGAGAATCACCCTGTACAAAAGCACTAATAAGTCGTGCTATGAGGAATTACATGGTAACAAACAACAAAAACAATCAGTCGAATAACTTTATGGACCTAACAAAATAAATTACCTCTACAATCAAAGAGCTACAAGAAAAACTGAAAACCCACTGAAATCAAATGACTCCCCCTCCCCCTCTCTTTAAGATGAGGCAGTTTGCTATTTTAGTGGCCGTTCTCTGCTGCAAAATGCCCTTCTTTAAGATGAGGTAGTTTGCTATTCTAGTGGCCGTTCTCTGCTGCAAAATGCCCTTCATGGATATCTGAAGCCTTGATAATATTTGGTTCTTCTGCAGAGGACTCACTTTCAGGCAGTGTGATCTCATCTGAAAAGATAAAATGGTGGGCTGCAGCAAAGATGTTGGCGAGTCGTTGGATTGAAGATTGGCAGGTGGTATTCATTGGAATGACAGATTCTGGAAGATGAGGCAAGCATTCAGGAAGAAATTCTTTCTTGTTGAATGTTGGTGCAAATGCCGCAATGACGGCCCGACAGAATATGAATCTGCATGGTTTTAAACATTAGCATGAAGTTAGCATAACTGAAGAATGTCTTCAGCATCTACGAATACCTTAGTAACAGAGTTTATCTTAACACTTGAAATGTTCATGAAATACTTTTGGCATATTGTAGACTTGTGACAGAAGGGTCGGGATCATCCATTACAGAGCATCCTACGCATGCCAAGAACCAACTTATCATTGCCCTAAATCACTAAACCAAACCAACGAATTCAGAAATGGAGGCATCAAAACAACAACAGAACAACTGCTGCAGCGTATCTCCCTCTTAACTCAATTATGTTGGATATAAATAGTTTCTGCAGTCACATATAACATTTCGTTTATGCTATAATGGATAGAGATGGATTTCGTCAAGGCCAGGCTCACAATTAGGTCAGCTGTGTCCAAGCCCAACAAAGGCTGAACATCCTAGGACAGAACCTAACCCCAAATCAGACATTTGGGTCTGGCCTCAATTTGGGCTAAATGTTTCAACATGTGTTTCTCTATAGACTGTAATCGGGATTAGTACTAGATTAATATGCTTTTGCTGCATCACATTGTTCATAGAAAATGACTCATTGATTATGCTCATTTACGAGGGTCTAAAACCAAATAACTGATATGCCCTCAAAGATATTTAACATTTCAAGTTGAAAAAGAGGAATACACACACACACAAACTCATCCCACTGTTCCTACCAAAACATCAGAAAATTTAATAATTCATACTTTTACTAGTTTAAATATATGTACTTTCAATATGGAGATACATCAGGATTCATTGTATCATTTACATGCTATGTAGAGTCTCTTTTTATATTTTATATTTTATCCAAGGTTTACGCCATGCAACCTCATAATTGGACAGCTATAACATTTCTAATAACAAATGGAGTTGATTCACCATATAACATCCAGAACAGTCCTTCACCTTGGCCACCAACAAGCACATGATGGAATACCGACATGTGGCAGAGTTATAAGCCAATTATAACATAAATTTATTGATATACATATGCACTGAAGATAATCTCTCAAAGAAGGGACTGGAGAAACAAAAATATGTTTCTAAATCTTAGACTTGGTTGCAACTTGGTCACTTTTCAGCTGGACAAGCATAATAAACCAACTAAAAAATCTCAAGTCAGCAAAAGAGGAAGAGGGTTTACCTGAGGAGAAGTCGCCTCAGGAATGGGTCACATAAGACTTGGGCCCAAACTGCATCGAGGGAGTCAGATGTTGCCAAAGTCATTCCCCACTCATTTAATGTTGAGGAAAGGAACTTCTCGCCCCTATTATATATCCCCTGAAACAATTACCAGCCAATATTCATCAGATGTATTAAACAACCTCAGGAAAAAAATGCATAAATATTCATTTAAAGATGCATCGAAAGCAATGCAAACTCTTCTTGCGCTCACCATATTAATATTTGACCCAGAATAACCAAGCAAGTGACAGAATGCCTGCAATGGAGCTGTCAGGAACATGGTGAATTGGCTTCCACCTGGCGGACGAGCAGAATCAGGAGAGGTGATCACAGTTGGTGATGGAGAGCTCGGAGAAAGGAGCATAGCAGCTGTCTCCCCCTTTTCTGCACCATGAATTGCCTGCCAAAGTTAAAAAGAATGATTTATTTTATGATAATAAAAAAAACTAAGAAGGCATCATTGTTACAACTTACAAGAGATTTGCAAGTTAATGCAAGCCCTCAGAACAGAAACCACATTCTGTAAAAGAAACGAAATGCTTGCTCTCCATTTAAAACCAGTTACTAGAGATAATGCCCCATCACGTTGACATTATTTTAACATCTGTAGTTACTGAGTTTTAAAGGGAGAAACTCAGAATGAAAACCTTAAATAACTGAGAAGTTATTATCCACTCGATACTTGCATTTGTAAGTTCACAAATGCATCTAAATCACTGCATAGATCACAATAGTTGATCAACCATATTTCTCGACTATGCCACTTGAGACTAAAAGAAGCAGGTCAGTAAGAAACTTAAGCTGAAACCTGCCTTGAATGAGTAACTGCAGTCACTGTCAATAACCAGAACAAGAGGCCGCCTTGTGAATGGAATCAAGTCTGAAGGGTACAAGCAGTTCAAACCTGAACACAGAATAATCTGACATCAAATACATTGGAGTCGGTATAAGTTGAAGTTTTGAGCAGTGATCATATTAATTAAGAAACAAAATGACGAAATGAAAGATGTTCTGCCCTTTCATGTCTAATAATAACTCTAATACGACTTCCACCAAGAAAAATCTCCCTTTGCATCATTGTTTTTCAGCATCTTAAGACAGAATCACAAATTGCTTAAAAGATTTTGCAACTCAAGTGAAGCAATAATACAATCCACAACATGTTTCTAAATGAAAAATGAAAAGATATAGCAAGGATTATAGCACCTCCACTTCCACGAGATCCTAACCATAATCCACTGGTACTTTGGCAATTTCTCTTATCCTGTACAGAAGAATGGGCAGGGCTACCAGTAGGAGAGCTTATTGAAGGAGATGCATCAGTGCCCATGTCAAGAGATTGAAGGTTCCTCACAATTTTGTCAGCAGTGTTAATTGAATTTCCAAGGCCAACTTTTGGTGTAGTAGTTTGCCCGATCTTTCCTGCCAAAGTTTTTAAGACACCAGGTATGAGCGTCACAATCCCTATGGAAGAAAGAGAGATTTCACAAAAGAAAATTCTCAACCTTCTGCTGATAGATATATTAACAAAATTCCATCACTAGGAAGTTCCTCGCAAATTGTAGCCAGAACCTGCAGCAGAAACCATAAGAATGATGTAAATAAACAGAGATTACTCTTTTGCTTTCCCTCTGAAGACAATCACTCATTGTTGCAACCATATAGATTGTGGGTTGTTGTGCTGCCATTCCCCCCCATGGGCATGATGCAAGTCCTATCTGAGCATTGGAAGCATTACAAAACTTGTTACCCTCCATAGTACGACCGGTACCTACATCACTACTCTCTCCAGAGCCCATGTCCAAAAAACTTCTACCATTAACTGTTGAAGTAAAGGCTAAATAGATTATTCAGACCTAAAGGCGGAAGTCTCCAATCCAGGGTGCCAGGCATACAAGGAATCCTACTTCAGGACATGTAGTATCATCCCACTAAGTCACTAACCACTATGACAATTAAAGCAAGCTTTCCGTTAGACCAACAAATTATCAATGAACAATAGGTCTTACATATTTTTCATCAATTCTGAATGGACAATTTAAATTTAAATAGCATAATCACTAGATACTGATATAGTATTATACAAATATAGTGGCCTATTAGAAAATTCTTAATTTTCATGTAAATCCTTTATGCACTTATGATTCTTGAAGTTTGAGAACTGTCCCTGTGCGTTACATCCATCTTCTCCAATGTGAAGCTGGTGAAACTATTTGGGGTTAAAAAAGTAACTTCTAAATTCTGTTTTATCTCATTGTTCTTTACCCCATAAACAGATAATAGAATTTTTTTTGGTTGCTTCCTGGAGTAGGTTAAAACTCATGAAAATCATATTCACAAAATAAAATCATTATTGAGTTTAAAATGATACTCACTGCTATAAAATGTGTCGCAGCTGGTCTATAGAGAATGGCTTTTCGTGGGTTTGATGGCAAAGTAGGATCTGTAATTTCCTGCAAGGAGGTACAATGAGGTCCAGAGCCTCCATTCTGAACAAGGTTAGGACCATTTCCACTGATGTCAGACCCTCTTGCCTGGAAGAAGGAACCACTAGGTTCCCATTCCAGGCATTGCATCATCCTAAATGTGTCCAAAGTGAGCTCTGTAAACTTGACCTGATAAAGAATAGGCACCCTAAATTGACGTTAACATATTCAACGATCAATAAAACAATGTAATGAGATGATGATGTTTTCAAATAGATCTTCTGGACTAGAGAAACTAAGAATAAGTAACAGATCACCAAATGAGACATTTGTTGAAGAGATTATTATAAATAAATAAATAAATAAATAAAACCTCATTATGACGGTAGCTGCTCAGAATTGCATCTCGTAACCTTAGACCTCTCTTTGCTTCAAAAGACGCAACATAAGGAAGGGAATCTGGATGAGAGTCAAGGACTAAGCTGTATCTTAAAGGCTTTATATTCATAAAAGATGTATCTGCCTTTAAAAATCTAACAATTTCCTGAACCACCTGCTTCCACTCTTTGAAATCTGTCTCCTACACAGATCACCCAAAATCTGTTATTTCAAGTGCAAAGAGGGATATACATTACATACAAACTATTGCAAAACAGAAATCAGGCATCTCTTCTTTTAAAAAGTTCACCAATGAAATTGAAAGAGTGAATTAAGTTAACTACGCCTTAAAATACCAAATGAGAATATATCTGAGGTTAAGGGAACACATAGCTGAGAAAGCACTAAGATCTCAGAAATTGATAATGTTAAATACCACTTCAAAAATTTACAATAATAATATAATAAAACAAAATGCTAAACTGACCCTAAAATTTTATACCCTACCAAACTCACTCTTAAGTGTCAGCCAATTGTGACTTGACACATGAGCATAAGAGCATAAAAGGGTATAATTTCATGGTTAGTATATCATCTCCCTATAATAACCAATATAAATACTACTTACATTTGTAAGAGAGCAATTTTGCGCTATTGGATCGTTGTAATTGACAGGACAAAGGGCTTTGACGGTGAATAACATTACATAGCTACTGCACCTTGAGCAGTAGTAATACACAAATTTTCTTTTCTTTCTTTCTTATAACCCCCGCCCCTCCGCCCCTCCATTTTAAATAATATTAATATATTTAATATATCTATACAAGTTCGAGTTTAAACAATGTAAAATACTCTTTAGGTTATAAGAGTTACAAATCACTTATATTTTCTTCTATAAATAGAAGATTTTTTTAAATGAAATACTCTTTTTTTAAGTAAAAAGAATAACATGTTACTTATATTTTCTTCTAGAAATAGAAGAAATTTTCAAATATTCAGCTTTAGAGGCAAGCCGAATTGATCACCAATTAGGAATTTACAGCTATAATCTACATACAAAGCCAACACAAAATGGAAAAAAAAAAAAAAAAGCAAATGTTGGAGAAATAAACCAGACTATTCAAATTAAAAGAATCCAATTTCACCTGAAAATTGCGCTTGCATTCTTCGACTGTCATTTTTAGCTGATTCACCAGCTGGTGAACCATCTCTCTCCGGTTCAGCACCAAACAGACGATTAGAAACCGGGCGAGGCACCGGAGCTGCTTGCTCGCTAGCTGCAGATCCTGTGCCGACCCTTCCCTGAAATACTCTCGGCTCAAGATCGCCTCGTAGAATATATATGACTCGGAAAGAAAGCTCGCCTCGCTCGTCCTCAAATACTGGCCGTAGTACAGCTGCGCGATCCGAGATGCGATTTCTCCGATCTCCCATCGCTTCAGCCCCGATTCCACCAGTTTCTGACGATTCTCCTGCTGGAATTTCCACAGCTGAGTGTAGATTTTGAAAACTTTGTGGAAATAGGTATCGTACCTGGAAAATATTGAAAGAAGGATTAGAGAGGGAAAAGGAAATCGCTCGGAGAATTGGTGGGGAAAAGGAAGGAGAGTGATTAGTGATTACCGATATCTGCCGTAGCAAGGCAAATCCCTAACCCTAGAGAATTTCTGGTCGGCTTTCTCGGAGAGGGACCAGTAGACTTCGATCACCGGAATGTTGTTTTGAGACATTTTTTCGATGAAAATGGTTTTCTAGGAAATGTTGGGAAGTGAGCAGCTTCTTTCCCGGACGTGGGAAAGAGCATCCGATGAAAATTGTTTTCTGAGAAAGCGTGGAAAATGACAGACGCTTGAAATATGGAAAATTGCCGTTCTGCTGCAACTTGGGCGGGTCGGGCCGGGGTCTCAAGTTAACTCCAAAATCCAAATAGTTAAATTCAAGCATGCACCTGCCCATCTCAAATTATATTTATATAACTGAAATTTGATCTTAAATTTAAATTTTATATTAAATCTAAAATAAAATTTTGTATTCATTTATAATTATAAATTTAATTTTACATAAATTTTATATATAATATAATTAAAAATTAAATTTTATAAAATGTATTTCAAATTCAAACTTTTATGTTAATCTTTTCTCCTTCATCTTTAGTTCTTAGAGCGCGAGAGAAATTAAAGAGTTGCAGTAGTCCAATTTTTAAAAGTTGCAATGTTATTCTGATTAAGTTTAAAAATTTATTTGAGTTACTTGATTAGATGATATTTTGGCTGAGTCTAAGTTGCGAGTTTTCAAACTATGAATGTACCAATTTGAATTCCACTTTATTCATATCAATGGTGACCTTTGGGCCAAACTGTCTCTCTTGTGTACTATAGTTTAGTAAATCATTCATATTTATTAGGGTTTTGTATATATATAAAAAAAAAAGAGCTCTAATATTAAACTTTGGATATTAGAGCCCGAATATGACAAATCTAAATCATTTGTCAAACATGACTTGTGGGATTTTCCCCATATATTATATCTGATATTGTATGAATTAATAATATATATATATATATATATATATATATATATTTTTTTTTTTTTTTTTTTTTTGAGCAGTGAATAAAATTTTTATTAATAGAAGGAAAAAATACAAAAGAAAAAGAAAAGACACAAAACAACCTATAAAAGAATGTCTAAGAGAATTAGACAACTAAGTGAACTCCAAGAGAACGCTACAAAATCTAAATCTGAAAAGGACTATCCTCTGGATAAATCAAAAGTACCTTGAATAGCTCCATCCACACAATTTTTTGCAAAGAAATCCACCACTCCATTCGTAGAGTGCCTAACCAGTGAAAAAGACACCTCCAAATCCGATTTCAACACCTTAATCTCCCTTACCAAAGTGACAAGCCTCCAAGGAGGACGTTTCTCCCCGTTGGCCCATTTGATAGCATTGGAGGAATCACTCTCAATGATTAATCTAACCCCCCTTAAATCAGACTCTAGAGTTAAAGCTTTTCGAATACTAAGAAGTTCCGCATCATTAGATTCCTTAGAACCCACTGATTCCGAAAAAACAATACTAATGACACCAAAATGGTCCCTAAGCACTCCCCCAATCCCAGCTGACCCTGGTTTGCCTTTAGAAGCTCCATCAACATTAAATTTGAGCACCCCACAATGCGGAGATGACCAAATAGCCCAGACTATCTTATTACTATGATAAGACATCATAGGACCCTCCCAAGACTAAAACAAATCCCCAACCTTCAAGTCTTTGAACTCCTTGTTAGTACAAAGCCATGAGCATAACATCCATTTAGCATTATGAGCAAGTTCACTGAAATCCGAAGTCGACCCCTCAAACACTCTCCTATTCCTCTCCTTCCATAGAGATCATAAGACTACAACTGGAATTGAATTTCAAGTGAGCTTTCTCCTTAATCTCAAACCAGGCAACTGCCAATAATCCCATACCCCTTTCCACGATCCAGGGCAAACTCATGAAACTCCCATTAAAATCAAGAAACAACACCACAATCTCCAAGACACGGGGCAATTAACAAAAAGATGGTCTAAGGATTCATTCGCCACCCCACAAAGGGGACAAATAACCTCACCTTCTAAACTTAAAAGACCCCTTCTCCTGAGTTCCACCCTTATTAACATCTTCCTCTTCACACAACACCACACGAAGAGTTGGACTCTAGGTGGGGCCAACGATTTCTAGACAAGGGCTTTGGGGACAATAGAACCAGATAAATTATGGGAGGCCAATTGAATTAAATATTTGACTGAAAACTTAACAGATGAATCTCCCATCCAAACTAACTCATCATCGCCACTCTAAATCTATCGTAAAGGCCCTCAAATGATCTTTAAGTTCATGCAACCTAACTGCCTCGAAGCCTCTAAGCTCTCTTCTAAAATCAATCTGCCAAGATCCTCGATTATTGGAACCAATGAAAACATCATTCACTAATGCCTGCTTATTTCTAACAGCCCTATACAGTCTAGGAAAAGTCTCCTTCAATGGTCTATCCCCCAACCACACATCTTCCCAAAAAATGTCCTGTCACCTTTGTCAACCATCAGGCGCAAATTATTGGGAATCACTGTCATGAACATGATATCACCGATGAGTGAAATTACCTTTAGTTTTGTGGAGTCCAATGCATGATGATGAGTAGATTTGAAATGTATTTTTTGAGTAATACTCCTTGTTAAAAGATTAGGTCTATCGAATTTTAAAAGTATATTTAAGAATTCAAAAATCAAAGTCAAGATAGAGTTAATTTTGAATGATGTTTTAATTCAAACTTGAGATCAATTTGGAAATAAGTACATTTTAAGGGGGAGAAGGGTGTGAAGAGAGAGTGTAATTTTGGATATCAGTGGCCCCACGTACAAGTGAAAGTGGTGGGCAATGTCACCAAGTTGATTTTTTTTAAAATTATTGGGTAAAACAATCAAGAGGAACGCGATAAATTTTATAGACTTTCCATCATACATGAAGTTGACTTTTGAAGTATGATTTCTTTACTAGTATCTAGTTGAATCAGCAAAGTCTAATAAAGTAAAAACGACTTTATTATCTATATAGGTGTAGTTCAATTGATTGCCTCCCGTCTTAAGAAGTGGGAGGTTGCGGTTCGAGCCCCCATGACCTAACTTTGATATACATTAGGGGTAGCGGGCTCAACCCTGGGATTTAGTAGGAACCATTTATCAGGCACATGGTAAACAATGAGTTACAAATACAGTCGAAATCCCATATGCCAGTCAGTTTATATCAAAATTGTAATGACCCGACCCGTGAACAGGGTTTAGGGTCCAACTCAATGAGAAATTGTCTGCTCTGGGACCAAAAATGAGCCCTCACGATTTTGCCTTTGGGCCTGGCCCAACTCGATAGGCCCAAAATGTGTCTCATGAGTTAAGGAGGGACAACTACTTATAAACCCCATTTGGAAGTCCTCAACTTCCGATGTTGGGACTTTCCAAAATTCCCACATGCACTCTCACTTGCTGGGCTTGTCGAATCCGACCGGCCCACACTGCTGGTCTGACCGATAGGGCCCAGTTTCACTTGGATTAGCCTCTATAAGGCCTGGCCTCTGGCTTATGGGTCAGGATCTCACAATCTACCCCCCTAAAGCCCAGAGCCTCCCTCGGCTCGACTCAACGAACACAGTGGAAGGCAGTAAGCCCACACAGTCCGAGTGTAGAACCCGGAGCTCTGATACCAAATTTGTAACAACCCGACCAGTGAACAGGGTTTAGGGTCCAACTTAATGAGAAATTGTTCGCTCTGGGCCCAAAAATGAGCCCTCAAGGTTTTGTCTTTGGGCCTGGCCCAACCCAGTAGGCCCAAAACGCATCTCATGAGTTAAGGAGGGACAACTACTTATAAACCCCACCTGAAAGTCCTCAACTTCCAATGTGGGACTCTCCAAAATTCCCACATGCATTTCCACTTGTTGGGCTTGTCGGATCCGTCCGGCCCACACTGCTGGTCCGACCGATAAGGCCCAGTTTCACTTGGATCAACCTCTCTAGGGCCTGGCCTCTGGCTCATGGGTCAGGATATCACAAGAATGTTAGGGATTTAGAGGTCCAATAGTGATGTCTCAGTAAATAATGCTAAATATCAATATTAAAGATATTGCAGGCCGAGTCAATATATTTGAAAAGAAGAAACAATTGGAGCCCAAAATGGATTGACATGGCCAAATATTGGCCAACATTTAGGGGCTTATTAAGGAATATTTGATATTTCAAACTCAGGCGCAACTCAAAGAAATTGTGAGGGCTTTAGGTAGAAATAGAATAGAAGGTCAAACAGGTCCAACCCAATTTCAAAATATTGTGCGCTTTCTTGCCTTGCTTATAAACCATTTGTTTCGAGTCAGATGCATTTGATTGTCGAATTATTATGGTCCATTTACATCCATTTCAGCCCCATTAAGATAGAAGCCGAATGCTAAGTTATTCGATTTCTCCAAAATAGAAATGGAATTTTTGGGGTTGGGCCCAAGTTTATCCAAGTCGCACATTGCAATATTTGAAAACATGGCACAACTAAATTTCGGACAAGTCCAGTCATTCAACGAAAGATATCTCATTGGTTCTCAGGCCAATGCAGAAATCATCACGAGTTGGGCCTAGAAACAGGGTTTGAAAATGGCCCAATCTAGTCACTGAGGCCCTGAACTATGGGCTTCTTATGGGAATTGGGGATCAAATACACCCAGTTTTAGTGGATCTGAAAATTATATAATGAAAAGGTTGCATTCGCGACCAAGTTACTGAAGGTCAGGATCAAAATAAATAAATCCGGACTCCATCAAAGAGCAAAAATGCTGGGCCAGAGAAGAGTAGTGTACCTGGAAACTTCTAAGTGAGTCCCAATTCAGGAAAATGTGGGCCCAGTATGAAGCCATGAAGGTAATTGCTACATAGTGCAGGATAATGTGACCTAATGTTGGTACAATGGTGCCGATTTGTTTTTTCATAGCAAGATGTTCAGCTCTTAGAGTATTTGACTAATCATCGGGACATGTGTAGACCTTTTTACCTATACGTACTGGGTAACTCTATATAGAGTGATTCTTTCAGGTGGAATGTGAATCGAATTCAAGACTTCTGCTTCCTGAGGCAAGTTCCTGGCCATCACTGCAACCCTTTAGGTTTGGTGCTGATTCTTCATGAATGTATAATTCTTGTATCCATTTTTTGTCACTAATCTGCCATTTGTCTAAATGTGAAGTTGGGACCTGAGTTATATGTGTAGGTGATTTACAAAATTTTGGGCCCTTGATGGGTTTGATATTTCTGTCATCTTCAGTCCATGTTGGCCCACACCTCCCTTTCTTTTAAATGGCCGAAGTGGATAAAACCCAGAGTATCAGCATTTCCAAAAAAAATCGATGAACTCCGAAATATCTTTACGGGGCCTTTGACTGTATAACAAATATTGACTGAAATTTAGGATTTCAGCTCATATTTGAAACTCAAGTCTAGAGTCTAGACACAGATTCATATGAAAAAGGTTAGTCTCTTGGCTCATTGCTTCCATTTCCCATACTCCAATGACCTCCATATGAAGGAGAGGAGCTCTTATCTTTATTTTTTATTAAAAACATTTATTTCTAAATTTTTATTTTTCTTATAGAAATTTGAGTCAGATTAGGTTAGATTTGATTTCGCCAATTTAAATTAGGTCAATGATTAAAATATTCAAGTTAATAAATTCAAAAAGAAAATTCAATATTACAGTATCTGACCCAACAAATTGCCCTGTATAGGATTGGGAATTTCATAGCTCAGTTAGAATCCAATCTAAATTTGGGTGCAAAATCTCATAAATAGGATACTCTACCGAAAGTGATGACCCAAACTCGTACCCAAATGTTATTGCCCTATTGAAAAATCTCAATATTTCAAATCCTAAAAGTAGGGATATGTAAATAGTGAAATATTGAGACTTTTCATAAAAATCCAAATTTCCATCAGGGCCAAAATTTACATATCACCACCCTCATACTGTGTTGTATCACAAACATAGACCACAAGTCAACCAAGGGCTTGGATTTGATATTATGTTAAAACATTGATGATAGACCTACCTTATTTATAGATAACATATACATTAGATAATTATCTCAATACTTCATCTTCACCTCATAGACAAAACCTATATCTCTCGACTACATTTGATTTCAAATCCTCAACTCCACTCACTCAATCCTTGGCTAACTCAGAAGGATGTGAACGAAAGTCTATTTTTTATCTATTTAGAGTTAATTATTTAAATTATACTCTCTTTTTTTTTTTAATTTATATGCGGAAAACTATAGGAAACTCAGAGTAGAACTCCTACGGGTGATACCCACTGCTCTTAATGCACACCAAGTGAGACTATGGCAGCTCAAACTAGATACCTCCCATTTCTTAAAGGAGAGATTATCAGTTGAGTTGCACTCATGTGAACTAAAATCATCCTCTATATTACTTAACAATTTTACATAATACAAAATTTTAACTTTATGTCACACCAAGAGACTAAGGCATCAAGGGAGTGTATACAAATATTAGAGAAAGACATCAAAGGGTTGAAAGGACTTTGATCATCCATGCATCATCAAATCAAGTTATCTTTTGCTTTTCTTTCCACCAATCTTTGTTTCATCACTGCATGCCTTTTATTTTTTCCTTTATTTTTATATCGAGTCATGTCTTGCTCTCCACCTTCATGGAACTTCCAAAGACACATGGTGTGCTCTGATAATTGTGAGCCAACCCCATATGTAGATGCTCTTCGCCTCAAACCAAATATTATGATAGATTGGACATTTCTTAAGAGATCCCACAGCTTTTATGCATGTTACTAGGTAGATAGCTGCTCCACCTTTTGATACCCTAAATCTCATTCAAATCCATAATATTTCTTCAAAAATAATGTAAAATGAGAAAAATGGTAACACATCCACACATTTTGGATTTAAATATTAAAGGGTTTCATAACATTTTGGTGCCTATAAGTGAAATTTTTCAATATATCTGATGTGTGTCAAAGTAATTTTTTCATGGCCTATATATTGAACAAAAGTCCTTTTCAACTGCCCCTATCAAAGTACGTGTGTAAAACCCATGCACATCAATGTGCATAGCATCACCCTGATCTAGCAGATTAGTCTTTCTTTGAATGTTTAACCTGTCGAAAAGCCTTTTTATTGAATCAAGTTATATTTTTAAAAATTTTCAAACTTTAAACTTTATAAACTTAAAATATCGTATTCAAATAATTTTTTTTTAATAAATAGCATCAAGCAAGATGACAATTAAATGTGCAAAAGAATAATAACGTCGAAGTCGGTGGGTGGCAACGTTAATGAACTCCTCCATGCAAGTGATATTTCTGCTGTAACAATCAGTCTATGAAGATTTATAGGAAGGTAGAAAAGTTGAAAGTTAGAGGTAGAGAATAGTAACAGTCAGTCAAAATCAGCTTTTTTCATGTCCTTTGCCGAAAAATCACGTGAAAGGAAACAGCGTTACAGTGGCAAATCTGAACGGACGACGAGCAACAGAGGACACTTTGTTCAACTTCTATTGCCAATTTGCCATGATTGAATAACAATATATTTTAAGGATTAATAAAAATAAAAATAAATAAGTTACTATGAAAATTTTAAATCTAAATATTTTATCAAGTGCGCAAATTTTACTTGTGATTATTGGACTCCAACCTCGAACTATAGGATTTGTAAAGATAAAAAAAAGTTTGGTCGGTACTGATCATTCCCTACTACATCTTCATGCCTTATTTTTAGTTTTTGAATCAATGTCCATGATTATGAAATCAGATTGAGATTTATATCATGTAAATTATCAATGAATATTTTCTATCTAATAAGTGGTCTAATGAATCTAACAAAGTGAATTAGACTACAACCATGTTCCAAGCTCATTAGACTTAATCTCATAGTCATGATCTCTTACAAATTCAACCTACTTAGATCTTGCAAATTAACTTCAACTAGCTTGACATAGATTGCTAATGTCTAATGGATGAAAAAAAAAATTTGATTAAATTTTGACATGCTAATTTATATCTTATAATAACTTCAGGAACAACATTAGTATATCCAAAATCTTAAAAAGTAGTGTGAACTTTGGTTGATATTCTAAAGTGAAAAATGTTTTGAAATCTCAAATGCATCCCTTAGTACACCCTTTCATGAGGTCCTAATGATAAATGACCTCTCTTAATGTAAAGACACATTTCAAACTATAACTCTTATAAAATATAATTTAGTTTGAAATAAGATTCTAATTTTGAAAATACCAATGTGGAAAGAAGAGTGCCCTCTTAGTAAGGAAGAGGAGAGAAAACTGACGTCATTTATCTCAACTAGTTTTTTGAGATATTGGAGATCCTCACTCAGAAATTCACTAGCATTGTTCTCTCCCCTTTTTGAAAAAAAAAGAAAAAAAAAGTTACCTTTAACAATGTCATGTTCCATCCTTGCCATGCTGCTTCTCATTGACATTGAAAGCACTACATCCAACTCCGCTTTAAACAACATATCAAAGTGATCTATTTTCCAACTATTATGGGGTTATTTCTTATTTTCTAACTTATAGAAAGTGAATAGAAGGAAAAATAAGACCTTTCGGATAAAGATTCTTTTACACTTAAGGAAACAAGAGAGACATTTCTTTCTTCTTTTCATAAAAATAACAATTTTGATATAAATACAAAAAAACTTAAAGTTTCAACGGTCTAACATAAAATTCAAATTTAATGTATGAAAATCACGACAACTCACCCTCAAAAGCCATGTGTTAAGAGAATGATGGCTTAAATGTTATAGGAAATCATTGGTATTTTAAATTAAATGATATGACTTTTTTTGTCACTTCATATACATTAATGGCAATACTTAAAACAATTTTTTGATCCACTAGAAAAATTTTGACACCAGAAGAAAAAATTGTAAGTAGCCGAAAACCAAAATGGGCAATGATCATATTCATCATTTGCAATCTGCAGATCCTGTGGATTGATGAATTATTGGTCCACTGTTTAACGTTTACTTTGGTGGGGCCCACCAATCTGAAGTCTGAAATCTTAAGTAACTCATTAGATAGAAATGTCGGTAAGTCCTTAGTTCCCCGGTTTTGACTTTTGAGCATCCTTTGGGTGTATTTCTTTGGGGGATTCTCTATTCTCATGATGTGTTCAGTGTCTGTAGAAAAGCAGGCAATTACACGAACACCTTGTGTGTGGGAAATCTTACAGAATATATGATTGACTATTTGTCTGGGATGAGATAATATAAGATATATAAATACAAAAAAAATATTTCACTACACCTAATAAAATTTTACTTTTATTTAATCATCTTTATATTAAAAGCTCAACAATTTAAGATTAATGATTAAGATGATTATTAGATGATAAAAGTATATGTATTCTATACGATAAAAAGTATATTTATTCTATATTCTTATATTCACTAACCAAATGAATATACTTTATAAACTCAATGACTCATTTAATAGAGAATCAAAAGTTTCACACATACGACATGGGACGTCGATGGTTATCTAGTTTCAAAAGGTCAAAAAAAAGCTTAGACTTTCAATATGTGCATATGGGTTGAGTTTGCCAGTGATATGAGAACATGAGTTTCGAATATCAGCTTCAACCTCGATATGAAAACTACATAACTCGGGGCGGGGCAGGGCAGGGCAGGGCGGGTTTTATATCTGGACACAAACGCCTCCCATCGTACTCATTTAATATTTAAATTTAGTTTACTAAAGTTATCTTATTTTGCAAAATTTAGATCTAACAGTTTTTTAATTTTATTTAATGTATTTTTATCATTAAATTAATCATAATAAGTGAAAAAATTTATTCATTAATCTATTTTAATCTTAAAAATTAGACACAACACAATTCAACAGTCCCATTTATGACATATAATAAATCTTATAATAAGTTATCTATCTACATTTATTTTACATAGGAGATGAAACTCACTGTGTAATACAACCCATCAAAATATCCGACTTTTCATCGTAAGCACATGCAAAAGCTACACTCTCTTCAAAATTTTACCACGTGAAAGTGTAAAAAGAGCAATCAACAGTCTAAACTATATGTTTTGACAGAATTACTGACAGATTAGTAACGCTTTGAAAGTTTAACTTACAAATTTTATACAATCATGGAAGCCCAAGTTTTTAGTCGACTCCGGTCGGATTCGCGAGTCGACCCATCCCCCCTAGAAACAAATCATAAACCAGAACATGGCCCGCCACTTTCTACCCTAAAAGGTTGTCAGCAAATGCAGAAACTGAGTCCGCTACGTGCAAGGATTCGAGTCTGGAAAAGCTCCAAATCTGAAACCTCCACTCACTGGCACTGCCATCTAGTACGACCAATTGTCAATCTCAACCGTTAAATTAGTGCCACATGACTCTACTCAGTCCTCCCTTCTTCTTCAGTCACAATGACGCAATAATGTGCGTGGGTTACAACAACTCACAAGTTTATCTTAGTCGTAGAGCAGATCTGCAAAGCCACCTGAGGTTCAATATATAATAAATTTAAGTTATTAAATTATTATTTTAAAATTTAAATATAAATTCCGATGGTTTTTACTTGATGTATTTTTTAGAATTAAATTGATTAAAAATCTATATAGTCATTTATTTTCTTTTTAAACAATAAATGTTCAAATAAACTAATAGATTTCACATTTTTACAATTAGATAACTTTCGTGATATTCTATTTAATAATATAAATTAGTATTATTGGATGGATGTCACCCTTTGACATATGGAATCAGAAATGCCGTGTTGTATGTCAGATCTGCCTTTTATAAAATAAAAATAAATTTATTTACATATTTGTATTGATTTAATTTAATTAAATAGAAGTAATAATTGATAAAAAATAAAAAAATAAATTGATTTAAACACTATTAATATGTGTGAGACACCATTTTCGTATTTCCCTTCATTTTATTGCAGTAAGTTGTTAATATCATCTTCAATTTAGATCTATGTTTATTTGATGTATCTCTATTGTTATATCAAGTATTATAAATTAAATAATTTCTCCCATAATTTTATTTTAACGTTAAAAATCATAAACTAAGGTGATTTAAGGGGCCAAAAATAAATCTATCCAGTTACATAATTATATTACCATAAGATGAGTTGTACCCTCTTAACAAACTTTTTTTCCAGAAGTAAGATTAAAAAAATTCATTAAAAAAGAACTTACCCTCTCACAAACTCAGAGTACATGGCCTTTTATATATAAGTTTATTAAAAAAATAGAATTATTGATATAAATGAGAAAATATCACTAAGATAAAGCAATAGAAAACTAAAATATGGACCCGACCCTACCCTACCCTACCCTACTTCCGTCACCTCGACCCAAACACTCCATTAATCCTCAAAATCCGAATTCTCCTCTTTAAAATCCGAACCCACTCGAACCGCTTCCAATTCCAACACACGCAACGCCTTCCCCTACGGCCCTACCCTAAATCCAATCCCTTTCTTCTTCTTCTAAGTCCAGCCACAAGGGCTAAAAGGCAAATAACGCAGAAAGAAGAGACCTTACCGAGAAGTAGAGAAGTCCGTCTGGCAATGGATTTCTTTCTTGAAGAAGAAGAATACTGGAAATGCCGAAAACACCCTTCCGTCACCAAGACCGGCGTCTGCCCCATCTGCCTCCGAAGCCGTCTCGTTCTACTCTGCGCCGATTGCGCTAACGTGCGCCCCTGCTCCTGCCGCCTGCCTTCCGACCTCCCTTCTTCCTCTTCTCAGTCATCCACATCCTCCTCCTTCTCTGACACCGGCATCGGATCCGTCGGCCGTATCTCATTCCTCATAGAAAACGAGCCCGCCTTCCGGCGTTCTCGATCCGCCGCGTTTCCCTTCCTCAGGGCGAAATCCGACGATAAACGGTCGGATCTGCAGGAGGCAAGGCGGAGATCGTTGTCATCGTCGCTCTGGTCGATATTGAGGGCGGTGAAGAAGACAAAGAAGAAAACGGACGAGGAGAAGAAATCAACGTCGACAGCAGCTAAAACGAAGCTGCTGCCGAGATCAAGATCGGTAGGGTTTTCCTGCGTGTCAGATCCCGGCCGCGAAATGAAATCAAAGGGGTGGGGCTGGCATTTTTCGAGCCCGATCAAGGTTTTCCGGCAACAGAGGACTTCGAAATTCCTGCACGAGCGATCTCCTATCTGCAGGGGCTGAAGGATGGAATTCAAAGAAGAAGGCTCAAAGGGGGGAAAATCGAAGTATGCTTTTTATTTACTTATTTTTGAAATTCTTTTTTTTTGGAATTTTGATAATTCTCTATCTATTACGAAGAGCAACGTATTGTACTATTGTATATACTCCTAATAGATTTGCATTGCATGAACTGTTTCTTTCGATCTCATTTTGAATTTTTTATAAATAGGAAGATTAATGTTTTTTTTTTTTTTGAATTTACGTGTGGAAAATCGCCCGTGGGATACCCAACGTAAAATCTCTACTAGTAGACCTCTACCTTTAAAGTACATACCCAACGTAAAATCTCTACTAGTAGACCTCTACCTTTAAAGTACATACCCAACGTAAAATCTCTACTAGTAGACCTCTACCTTTAAAGTACACCAAAGTTAGACCATAGGAGCTCGAATCTATAACCTCTCACTTTCCAAAACAGGAGATAATCAGCTCACTAGCTGAAGTACACCCATCTGGTAGATTAATGTTTTATACAATTCGTATTAATACTTTTTTCTCCTAACCTCATCAATATCTTATAATTTTTATTCAATGACTCCGAAGAATTTCTGCAGATTTTACATGAATTATAACTTCTTTTTTTGAAAATAACCTTGTGTATGTTTGTCTGTTTGGATGTTGAAGTTTGGGACTTGAGATTATAAATGGAGAGAATTCATGACCCGAGTACCCGATCAGTGGATTTAGGCAGGTCCTATTTTGTTTCAGTTGTTCGGGTGGTCCCCACCAATTCAACTGTTTGGTTCTCATCGTCTGTGGCTTCGTGGAATTTAGATAAGGTATTTCTCTATCGTCTGTTGCTTCGTGGAATTAATTGTAATATATTAAAATATTTATTCTATAATTTAGATTAAATTTGTCCATGCGGGGGTGGCGGTGTTAAGGTTCTTAAGGTTCACGTTTGGGATCAGAAGTAAATGTTTCTGTGGGTGGAATTTTCTTTTTGGTTGGATGTTCAACAATGAAAAGATTATGATTTGACAAATAATATCAATTGAGAAGTAATAAATTATTGAGGTTGTAAGTTTGTATGTAGAGTTTATATATAATATAATTTATATCTTGGCAAAGGGATGATTAAATAAGAATCCGCCACGTGTAGAAGAATGCACGTGTAGTGGGGGTGAAAACTGGAAAGTAGAATGATGGGAGGAGGGTTGTGGCAGACGGCAGTTGGCACTGATTGCAGGACTTTCTGTTTGCAAATGAGTAAAACGAGAAGAGAAAAAGGTAACAAAGGGTTAGGCGAGAAACGGCTGCTTTCAGCAAAGAGCAATAAAGAAAGTGTGGACTTTGTGATTATTTTATTTATTTTTCAATGGTGGATGTGTGGGGCGTGTGATGTCTCCCACATCTCTCTCGCCACGGAATAGGTTAGATTCGCACGGAAAGAAACTTGTTAGATTTTATTAAGATTTTCTCACGGTGTTTTGCATAGACACGTAATTTAAGATATTATCTATTTTATATTTTTACTGTAGTATAAATTGACTATTGATTAAATCAGTGACCCCTCACATAAATCAGTTAGTCAAAATGACATATTAAGCTAGCTAAAATGGTAAATTCGAATGACAGATTTGATTTCGATTAGTTAAAATAAGAGAATCAATTTTTGGTATTATTTTTTCTTTGGTACGACAGTGGAAGGATAAAATAAACAATATCTTAAAACCCGTATCAGGCTACACAAAATATTTATGGGAAGATCACTGGCCTTTATATAATTTGAGATTTATTTTTACTTTAAGTCTATTTTGGTTTTTTTTAAATAGTTTAAGTCAGGAGTCGAAATATTGACCGATACATATCGTATCGGCTGATATGTATCGATTTTGGAAGACCGAACGATATCGACCGATACGATATGTATCAGTCGTACAAAAAGATTATTGGTCGATATAGCCGATATTCGGTCCAGAATATCGGTCAGCATATTGGCCGATATGCATAAATATCGGTATTTAATTTTTTTCTTTTAAAAAAAAAACTTATAGGTTTTTCACGATTTTTTGCAGTTTTTTCACAGTTTTGAATGTCGGAGGAGAGAGAAATGTAAATATTGGAGGAGAGAGAAATTTATCGACCGATATTGCGGCTGATATGCCCTTTTTTTTTACCCCTAGCTTAAGTTAGTTCGAGTATGTTTCAAGTTTAGTTTAGAATTTAGATTAAGTTCAAATTGAATTTAATCATTTGTTTAATAAGGAGATTTTTCTAGTGAGATGCATAGTAAAACTATTTTTAAATGAGTGTAAATTTCATATGATTAGATGTGTTATGTATAGATGTGGTAAGATTTAGTATTTGGATCGAAACAAATCATATTTTGTCAGATCTATCTCAAGTATAAATTTCGATCAAAATCAATAGCCATTTAAAATGGTCAAACTTTATAAATAAGTAAAATTAGTTAAATTTTCAAAATGTAATTGCAATTTGAGTAAGCCTTTTAAAAATTGACCAATATTTGTATTTCAATTTTCAATCCATACTTGGCAGAAAAAAAATTAGATAAAATTTTTAGATTTCTAATGAAGTTTGTAACTCAGCCCACATGTTTTTTTTTTTTAAATGATAAAATGGCTCATATTGGTTATAAAGAGAAAAATAGTTGAACTAGTTTAGTTAAACGAGATATGATCTCCTGTTATTCTTAGTGCGGTCAAGTGTTAATGGAGTGATCCTCCTAACATATATATAATATATTATAGTGCGGTTTTAAATATATAGTTGTTTATTTGTATATTTCATATGAAAATTTAAACTTAGACCAACTGTTGCCCATGAACGATAGTCTGTCACATTGCTCCTCACATTAAATCAATCAATTAACAATGTACTACAAAGTAGATTTTCAACAAGCTTAATGACCATGTCATGTCTTAGTGTATGACTCGATTCTCATAAGATTTGATTTCTTCTGTATCAGCTCCTCTGATATTTTATTATTATTAATATATGAATCATTTAAAAAAAAAGATTCTCATATGATTTGAAATTATACATGACAGCTTAACTTATGGGACCTACAACTTCAATAATCTAAATAAAAATGGGAAAAAATACAAATTCTAAATAAAATTCTAGATGGGTCAGGCCCAAGAAATGCCCTCACACCTTTTAGAAAGTTTGAGCATGAATTCTGTCTCACTTTATTATTCAGGCTTTAAGACGGGCTTGACCAAGTTGGCCCAATTTCAGCTCTTACTCTCTCTCTCTCTCTCTCTCTTTATGACTGATTGACCGAGGTGTTCAGTCCTCTTAGAACACCCGACTAATCTTTAGGGAAGTGTAAGTCTCCCTACACACATTGGATAGCTCCACGGAGAGTGTTCAACTTTCATTGTCTAAGAATAAACTGACCTCAAGATTGGCCTCCGACCATACCAAAACTAGGCATGGCGCATCTGCTTCTTGTCCCTACCGGTATTACACTTATTTTGATTGATGGAGAAATTTTGACATTTGGGGTTCTACTGTTCACACCTTTTTTGGCCCAATTTGCTGTTCCATATTTTTTCTTTAGGCCCTAAGTTACAAATATTATCGAAATCCGATATTCAGGCCTAGGCCAGCTGATAAATTTTGGTCAATGTTTTGGTCCATTTTTCAGCCACACCTGTTTTATTTTTTAAAACATAAACTCTGACCCAAGACCATTATTTCATTATTTCCCAAATTTGACCGATAAATCTGAAAAACCAATATTAGGCCCCTCTGACAAATATCAACCCAAAATCCGAAAATCCAGCCAATATGGAAGTATGAACCCCATGTCTGGCCTTTCCTGTTAGTTTCTTCAGAAGTATGAGCTTTAATTGGACCTGAACTCAAACCCGTTTAGTTCAATGATCTTAAGTCTTAGGACAATCAGCTCGGATTATGTTCACCAGGTCCATGGGCCCGATGAGCTACAAGGACTAGCTCCAATGCTCGGGTAGTTAGAGCTTTTGTTTCATGAAACGTAAATAAGAGGAATGGTTATGACATTACTAGTAGTAATTTTATACAAGTCAACTCCAGAGTGTTCTCCATGAACCAAAGCGGTCTTTGCCATAAGAGATTTTATGAACCAAAGCGGTCTTTGCCATAAGAGATTTTGTTAATTCTGGCGAGTTGATTCGAGTTAACTCTATAAATTCGAGATTTTAAGTCCTGGCGCTCTTAATGGATTTCAACAGGAGTATAAATATCGATTTTTAAAACTTTTATATATCGTCGATATCGGCTGATATCTATGGTTGTAATTAAAAAAAAAAAATAGAGAAATTTTTCAGCTGATATATCGACTGATACTGAGATTTTAATCTCTGGGTTTCACCATAGCCAACGGAGGTTTAACCTCTCTCACTCACCACTTCACTCCAAAATATGATATATGAATTATAATGAGAAGAAATAATGAAAGTAATAAAGTACTTGAGACCATTTTGATATATGTTTTTATCTTTACCTTCTAAATTCTTTAAAAAATATGTTTTTTCATCATTTTATTTTTATTTACAATACACTCCAGTATTAGTTTTTAGAAAAAGAATTGAATGAAAAAGCACAAGATATATCTATGATGCTTTTAGTCTCATCTTAAGACTTACTTGCCTATTAATCTCATGCATTTCATTTTAATACATATATATGAGCTTTTGATACTATATTTCACTGGAAGAACTCTTTTTATTCATAGAATCAATAATTCAGTTCTACAAAATTAATATTATTGAGACGATAATAGATTACCTCAGCTCAACTCATTTCTCCTTTTAATGAGTTAATTCATTATTTTTAAGCTATTCTTTTATTACAATTATTCGAGTCGAATCCATTTACTTATTGGCTTTGAAAATGACCAATTCTTCCTGCTGAAATCAACCCGGAAGCAGTCCTTAAACTTATTTAATAAAAAAAAAAATGAAAAGTTTCGACTCTATTAGCTAAGACTTGCTATTAAATTCTTATCTAACGTAAGAATTTAAACAATTTTTTATTCTTATTTAAAGTAAGGGTTTGATATTTTTAGTCGTTTTATAAATTCTGTGGTTACTTGCTTTTCTTTGATTTATTCAACACCAAAGTTGAATTTTAGAATATTAGTTCGACCATTGATATCTATTTGTATCATTGTAGAAGAAACACTTTCAAATTAAAAAAAAAAAAATAGAAAAGTTTGTTGACTTTTTCAAATAGTTGTAGAAAGTTAGAAACCAAATGGCAGGAAAACTTTGAAATAATTGAGAGAACATGGAAGAAGTGAAGCCCATGAAAAAGAGAGCTCAGTTTTGGATATTTTTAATTTAATGGTGAGATCAAATTAAATGGGTTCAAATTATTCTTCCTATAATATTTTATTTGATAATATGTGGGGAAAAATCTAATCAGAGCTTTTGATAAAAAAACAGGAGACTTTTCGATTCAACCGAACACTTGAAACTTAGAATGGTCAAATTGAAGGGCTATGGTCATGTGTGGAATGGGACCAGTGATTAGTTGAAAATGGTTAATTTTCCTTTCTCCAATAGATTTGGAAGCTCACTTCTCTCTGCTACCAATTAACTCAACCTTTCCGATTGTACATTTCATTGAATGTGAGAGCAAAAAAAATATAAAAGGAGTTTTGGCTGCATGCCATTTTAATATGGAACAATGTAAAATCTTATTTTGATTAAAAAAGTGAAACTGTACTCTGTGAGTGTATTATATTTGTAATTATTAAAAATTAATTTTTAAATTTTAAACATTTATTATCTTTAAAAGTGTTATTTTGATTGATTTGATTAAGATAATTTTTGTTATGTTCTTACTTTGAATATAAACTTTGTTAATGAACCATGTCTATCATTAATACGAAGCATATTGTTAAGATACATTAAAATTATACTCCCTCTGTCCTAAATAAATTGTCTTATATAGATTTTGGAATTGTCCTAAAATAATGGTCTCATTTATATAGGATTAGTATAAAATGTGTTAAAAATGAATAAGATCACATGAAGTACTAGCCTTATATATATTGTATTATTATTATCATAAAAGTAGACATAGTCTCTCGATAACACTAAAATTTTCTAACAGATGTTATGGTCAAACTTGTTCTTTAGAAGTGGTTGTAAATGCTCTATGTTTTACTTCAACACTTGAATAGAAAACAATTGTTTGTTTCTTATTTTTCTATAAAATAAGTGAATCGTCAAAAAAGATAAGATAATCAACGGTTAAATGACGATAAGTAGATCACCGGCTCAATTCTGCATTATGCAAAACGATGCATAAAAGAAACCAAAATTTATAAATCAATATACCAAAGAAAAATCCAAATCCAAATAATGTGTATAATGATTTAAAAACACTAGCAATATCCACAAAAGACCCCAAATGGGGATTACCAAAGAGCAAAAATATATAAAAAATCTTAAAAAACACAAATCTAAAGAAAAACTATGGTTGGAACAGAGAATTTTTATAATTAATTTGCTTCTAAACATTTATAAAATGGCACCTAGTCCAAGATTTGAAGTGAAAATGTGGAACGAATATTTTTTAAATGCTAATACTATCAAGATAGCTTGATATTGTCACTTATTGTGGTATATACCATCATTTTAAAAATATTGTATATTACTTTGTATACACTCTACATAATATATCCAATATCCCTTATAATTAAAAATTAAAATCCAAATAATTGCATTAATTTTTTCATTCAACTTGCTGTGTTTAATGGGTAAATAGGGTAACTTTGTTGATACAAGAGGAATTATAAATTTACCCTTCTCATTAATTAATATTTAATACAAAGAGGTCAATTTCCAAAGTGTTTTACTTGACTTTTCCTGCCTGGTCAGAAACTTGGAGCGGATAAGAACATTCTTTCTTAGCAGACTCCATCTAAATCTCCATATCCTCTTCTACAAAATCTCCGTTCTCTCTCTCTCTCTCTCTCTCTCTTTCCCTCAGTTCCAAACATACCAAACTGGCGATCGATCAAGAACTCCCCACTGTCAAAGAACTCAAGCCCAAGAACAGAAGAATCGTGGTAAGTAAGAAACCCCTTTCAAGCTCTCACTCTTTCTCTGTTTACAGTGATTACCGTTCTTATCATGATTAACAATTTTTTTTTTTAATTTTACTTTTTCATTTTATCAAATCTTAGATTTTCATTCCTTCAAGCTTCCTCTCTTTTTAATCTTCGTCATTATCGTAGTCATCGCCCATTTTTATTTTTCATCTATTTAAGTCAGTTTTCGAGTCTTATTTTTCCATTATCTCACATCTGAGACCATATCTTTTTATATCACGGTGGTTATCGTCGTAGTCATCAGTCCTTTTTCCATCTTTTTTATTTCAGTTTTTAGTCTTATTTCTTTTAATTTGTATTATCTAAGAGATTTATTAAATCTTCTGTTCTCCTTCATTCTATCTCTAACTTTCTTGTGTGGTGTTCTGATTCTTACCATTGTTTTGATATGGAGCAGGGAGCCGGAGGTCCGGACGACGACAACGACAACGGCAACATGTGGCCGCCGTGGCTCCGCCCTCTTTTGAAGACGACCTTCTTCGTCCAATGCACATTCCATGCCGATTCCCCTAAGAGTGAATGCAACATGTATTGCTTGGATTGCATGGACGGCGCTCTCTGTTCTCTCTGCCTCGCTTATCACGAAGACCATCGAGCAATTCAGGTATTTAGGTCTTATCTTTGAGTCACAGATATCAGCCGAAAATCGAAATTTCAATCCATGTTTATGAGATATCAAGAGCATTCGATGAGGGCATTTTCTGATTTCGGAAAATGTCTGAGATATTGATAAATTGGGCTGGGCAGAAATTTCAGAACAGCAGTTGAGATTTCAGAATTTTGGTGAAATTTCAATCGAGAACATTTAAATTTGGAAGCCCAAATGGCCAAAATGTAATGTGACTGATATTTAATATCGGATTTCGCCAATACTTCAAACTCGAGAGTTCCCAATCTTTGGATTTTGGCACCTGGGTCTAGTTCATTCTCAGTTTCTTCATCTCATCGATGGATGTTTTAAGTAAAATTTTGGCATTTGGGTCTTGTTTACTCTCATTTATTTTTTATATCGCCATTGAGAGATTATGATTATTGTTGTTGTTGTCTTTGGCAGATAAGGCGATCGTCATACCACGACGTGATTAGGGTTTCGGAGATTCAAAAGGTGTTGGACATAACGGGAGTGCAGACCTACATCATCAACAGCGCTAAGGTTGTGTTCTTGAATGAGCGGCCGCAGCCGAGGCCCGGAAAGGGTGTGCTCAACACATGCGAGGTGTGCGAGCGGAGTCTCCTCGATTCCTATAGATTCTGCTCCCTCGGATGCAAGGTATACTTTTCTGCTTCGTCAATGAGATGTTATTAATTTTGCATTCAATATTTCAGGATTTATGGGTTTTTTTTTTCTTAAAATAGAAGAAATCCAGATAATTTACAGTACTAATTTGCCCAAGTCTCTGGAAATCTGTGATTTTGGTATTACATAACTATATCAGTCTCTACTGAGAGGTAGAGGAGTGTGATGGATTTGAATTAATCACTTGTCTGCCTCATTAGCCCAAGTTTATTGTAAGAAAATTTGATCACTCATTTATTCATCAGTCTAGTTCATTTTTAATGCAGATTGCAGGAACATCGAAGAACAACATGAGCAAGAAGCAATCGGGTTCGGATTCAGAAACATCAAACTCAGGCAGAAATTATGAATATGATAAGAAGTTTAGGAGTTTTTCCCCTTCAACGCCACCTCCAACTGCAGTAAGTTTCAGGACTATAAAGAGAAGAAAGGGAGTTCCTCATAGAGCTCCCTTGGGAGGATTGATTCCTGCTTGAATGTTAGGAGATTGATACCATACATACACCCAATGCTCAGTGTATAAGCTTTTGTGTACATACAGGACCAAAAAAACATCTAGTGGATACAACAACAGAGTAGAAAGAATGATGAATGCAGTATAGTATAGATTTATAGAATGCAGAGGGTACAGAGTAGATTTGAAATGTAGATATTCCCAGTTATAATAAGGTGTACATCAGTAGATGTGAAAGGAATGTAGTGTTTGTTACTTGTGTGGAAATAATATTAATTTTTATTACTGTATTTCTCCATAATTTTTGTACATTTATAACTTGAACAAAGAGAGGTGGTCTAAGAAATGCCCCTGCTGAAAAGTTCTGGTAATCTGAAAGTAAATCAAACTCATTGCTAAATTTTTTGAATAGATGAATAAAATTATTCTTTCAAAATGAGGTGTATTGAGTTATTTTAATTTTTAATTTTAAAACAAAATTATTTATACAATACATTAGATTAATTTTACATTTTGAAAAAACAACATTTGGAGTACGTCGAATTTATCATTCAAATGAGTGTGTTTTGTGATTTGAATTTTATGGTTGTGAAACTGTGAAATAGAAAGATAGTTGTACGCATGGTTTAAATTAAAAAGATGTGATAAATGATATAAATAATAATGATAAAATTTTAATTAGATTTTATAATTTTTTATTCATAAAACTCATGTGTGATCTCTCTCTCAAAAATAAGCTTATAAAAAAATGCAATTAATATTTGAAGCTTTCGACCGATATTTAAAAATTAAATGCATATTATAACCTAAATTTAGATAAATAATTTTAATTAAAATTTTTGAACTGAACCCATGATATGAGTTCTAATCTATTACTAAATAATTTTCTTTAATAGTTAATTTTTTAAATTGTCTAATATATATATATATATATATATATATATATATATTTTGTCGAGTACACAATTGAAAGTTTCAATGCCAAAAATTGAACTGACTTTCAAATGAGACTAAGGGTTGAAATATAATCCTCTTAAAAATAATTTTTTTTATACATTTTTTAAAATTTTAGTTGACATTTCTAAAAAATACATATTTAGACATATCAAGACCTCAATCTAATTTTAGCTACAATTTATGGTTTAAATTTAGGTCAGTATACTTTTTTCAGAAATACAGACCAATATTTTTAAATATATTTGCTAGTTACAAATTTAACCAATTTTTTTTAATTTAATGTAAGAATGAAAAATCACTAAATTAAAATGTACAATTGAAATTTCGGTCGAAGTTTGTACGTTATCGGAATGGATTCTATTCCTCAAAAAGATTTTCCTTTTATGGTAAGTCAGTGTACTGAAATTTGGAGCTAGCTATCGGCCACTGGGGCCCGCGGCGGCACAAGTGGCCTTAAAGGAGATGATGGAACACGTGGTCCACGTCGCTGTCGAATGACCACGTTGGTGGTGGAAAGAAAGTTGATTGTCTGGCGTCTTGCCCACTACTGCCGCCGCCTTCAGCTTAATTTTTTCTTAAGTTGTTTATTTTCAAGCTTCTTTTTTATAATGGCACTAAGCATTGCCACTTGATTATCATTATGAAAAAAATAATTTACACAAGGTTTAATGTGTCGTTGTCCATTGATTCACATACTTGGATATAAGATATTGAAGATAATATCATAAGCTCTTTAATTGGTAAAGTTTAAAATTTTAAAATATGAGATTTTTAAAATAAATTATTCATAAGCTGAGTTTAACGACATTTCTACCCCTAGTTATTTTCTTGCTATTTATTCATTATAAGTTTCTGAAATGAATAATTGAAATTGAATATTATTTAAATTTTCTACTGAATGATTTTATATTTAATTAAGAGAAATGGTATTGTACAAAATATAAGAAAACAAACTAAAATAAATGCAAAGTGGGAAGGGAAAATGAAAGGTGGAGGGTTAAATTGTTAGTAGTCACCTCCGCCGGACAAAAGATGGGAAAGATCAACTGAGTATCCTCTTCTTTTAGAGTTGAAAATGAAACTTATGTCTTTTTTTTGAATTTATATGTGAGAAACTGTGATATCCAGTGTAAACCTTTTACTCATTATTGGGTGAGTTCACTACCCTTAAAGTATACCAAAGTTAAGTCATAGGGACTCAAATCCACAATCTCCTACTTTCTAAAGTGGGAGACAACCAATTGAGTTAAAACCATGTGAGTAAAAATCTGATAGATATCATTTAATTTAAAAACCTGACCCTCATTGATGTAAAAGTCTGGTAGACCAGGATCAGTATGAAATCTATCCCCATAAGGTTGATTTAAGCTAGAAAAACTTGATTTATTCTTAATTTAGTTTAAGTTAGAGTCAAGCGTTGCTCGCCGAAATTACCTAAGTTATATACATGTATACCCCTTTTTTTATGTGTTTGATAGCTTTTTAAAACTAAACTCTGTATTTGATACCTTATTCACAGTGAAATGTGAACAATATAAGCTACTTTGTTACTTTAAACAACTAGACTTCTGCCTTGATTGGTTGAGTGGTGGATTTTGGGGTTTTACCATTTCCATTCATGTCCATTTCTTCAACATAGTTGCTGCTCTAGTTGTTTTTGTTCTATGTTTTCTGTTTTTAGGTAGTTCTTGAGTTGAGTGTTAGAATTATATGTAAAATTATTCAAAGGACAACACCTCGCTGAGACCCTATCTTAGACAAACCTTTAGGATTATGAAATCAATAATGCTCATATTAATTGGATCCTAAGAAATGGGGCAACTGTTCTAAACATACTTTCATATCATATTGAATCGTGTAAGTCCAACCTGATGGCCGTAGCTTTAAATCATTGAATAACATGGAGCTATGTAAGACCAACAACATTACTATAACTCTAACTATTGCATATCTAATTTACTTGTGTAATATCATGATTTGGGCGTGAGTTCCAACCCATTATAATATCATATCAAATGGAACTAAGTGTAAGACCCAATCCATAGTTGTAGTTCTAAAGCATCGAATATCGTAAAATTACGTTAAGACTATAATTGGCATTAGTTCAACCTTTAAACATCCTATAGACTGAGTCTAAAACCAATATTTGTTTGTCAGTAAGTAATCTTGACACTAGTGTAAATCATTGAATATCATAAACTAAATAAGATCAACATTACTTGTCTGACATCATCTGCAGTTTATCTTGTCATTTTAATGCAATATTTTAGTTATCTTGTCATTTTCAAGTACTTTCGATATTGTAAGACATGAATCATCAGTTTCTAGTTTTTCATCTATGGAGCATGCATTGGGTTTTTGAGTTACACTTGTCCATTCTATCCTGACATAATCAATCTCGTAATAGGTTTAAATTTGTAAATAGAACTCATGAAAGGATTTAGCGAAAGGTGCATTTACATGGACCAAGTTCTTTGAATGATGCCTCAATTCACTGTACTGTGTTTTTTTTCTTTTTAACTAAATGCCTTCTTTTGTTAATGGCATAACAGGCATTCCAGCAATCTTGAAAAACAATTTGATCTTTTTGGTGGACCTAACGGTGGAAAGGGGTTTCGCAAAGAGAATGTTCTGGGGGCTTCAAGTAAGCTTTTTTTCTTTTTTCTTTTTTCACTCCCGCAGTTTGCTTGTATTTCTATTTCATAGATTTGCTTTCATTGTTGATTTTGGTGAATTGTGGTTTCATATAGTTGCATCACTCAAAAACCGCTCAGAGCCTCAATGCCAGATTTTTTTGGATAGAAATGACACAGCAATCAATCAAAGGTCTTAAGTTTAAGTCCTATAGTTACGGGGGCTGCGTGTAATTTTATCCAATGCCCTCGTACTAAGAAAGAGATGGAAATCTTGAGGTTTTTCATTGTCAAAAAATAAAAAAAATGACAAGCAGTCCGCACCTCTACCTTCATTGAGATTTGAAAATACTTTCCCCCTCTTGTTATTTCTTTTGTTCCAAAGATTTGGTTCTTGTTTATGCTACCCAAGAAATCATGTCACATGGGTGAAGGTAAGGTCCCAAGTAATTAATTTATACCCTGATTGGACTGGTTATTCTTTCCCTACTGCCCAACCCAAGCCTAATTAATATTAATACAGTATGCCTCTGGTCGGATCTAGTCAATTTTTGTGTTTGACCCATCCATTTTACAATTCTATCAGAGTACTACTTGTGACATCCTTTTCTTAATGTTTTTCAATGATTTTGGTGGGATTTCCATGTGTTTTATAGCTGCAGATTTCCAAAATACTGAAAGTTCCATGGGCTCTGTGTTACTTACTACCAATCATCTAAAGCCATTTCCAGCTATGGATTTTGTGATATTTGAACTTTTTTAAGTGTAATACAATTTGTAATTCAAAAAAGATGTACAAGAAAGCAACCGACTATAAGTATTAGAGATCTGCTTAGGAATGTACAGAATTAAATATGAATATAAACTTTATATGAATCTAATCTCCCCTGTCCCAGGCCACTCTACCCAGACTTTTGTGCTTGTGCTGCCCTCCCTCTTCTGCCCCAGGCCAATTTACTTAGCCCTTTTGTTTTCACCCTGGGCCCATTTTGGAAAAGCTCCCACCTCAATCTTCTTCTCCTCCCCTAGTTACTCCTAACATTGTCTTTCAAGCCCCTTCTCCCGCTTTTAACTATTGTCCTTCCCGCGCTCTGAAAGCTAGTTTTTCTTCTCATCTTCTTCATTTTCCCATATTGTAGTGGCAGAGTTTCAGGTCGCAAATGAGTTAGTTGTCTTCTGCCACATGTTGGTGCAAACTCCCCCTATTGGTGTTGCCTGGTCCTTCTTTCTTTGCCCAATCTCCAACATGGAGAGACGAATCCAACGGTTGAGGGTCCATCCATCTCTAGGACCCTTGTTTGTTATCCAGTTGGGAGTGATTGCAGCTGACCCAAGTGGTGATGATTCGTTTCTCCCTTGTCCGACAGCAGCTGAGTTCCTCTCTCCTTCCTTAGCTCAAGTTTCCAACAATGGTCAGTTGGATGGAGAAATTTGAACCTGATATCGAGCGAGGAACTAAAACATCTCTTCTAATAGCACTCCAGCGGAGTCGAGTAATTTGACTGGCTCGATGAGTGCTGACCATTCCTTCTCCAATTGGATTGATCAAAGAATGGTTGATGTAGGACGAAGGTTGGGCTCAATCACTCGATGAGTGATTTTTCATCATGAGTTGATCTCATAGTGTACCAAATTTTAAGAAAATTTTAATTTTACTCTTATTTTTGGAAAATAGGAAAAGAGAGAAGAAAGTAAGAGCAAAATTCGAATTTTCTTTAAATTTGGTGAACTATGAGATAAACTCGTGATACAAAAATTACTACCCTCATTTTTCTACATTATGCTTATGTTTAGTTATTCATTTGTGTTACCATTTTTATAAATTATTTTTCATTATTTTCAAATATCAATTATTTTTCATTTGGGTCGTTCACTCACGATTCAAGCAGAAGTTCGGGTGTCTTTGCCATTATCAGGGGTTAAAATATTGGCCAGGGCTTAGATCTTGACAGAAACCGTTTCTCTCAATTTTTTTTTTTTCAGAATCTCAGTTTTTTTTTTTAAATCGAAAAGAGGCTGATTTAAAAAAAATCGAAAAAATATAAATATCAGCTGATATTCAGTCGATATGGACAAATATTAGCTGAGATATCGGCTTGGACCCACAATCGATATTTATTTTTTCTTTTAAAAAAGAAAAGGAATTCTGTGGATACCACCCGAAATTTGGCCATATCGAGTGGTATCCATCAAGTACAGTTGATACAATGTGTTTCGGCCGAAATATCTTGGCGTTCAAAAACCCGAGATATATTGGCCAATACACACCATCGGCCGAGATTTATACCCCTGGGCCCACCATCCATAGCACTTTATAGTTGCAATCCATGCCCAGGATGTAGACTTATTAGGGTCCCGCTTTGTTGGCTGCCTTGGTGGGCCGTTTTGGGCATCTTCCACGTCCTTCTGTTGTTGACATGGGTTTAAGGTAGGGGAAAAAAATCGTCCGATTACTCGATTGAATATGGGCTGATTTTTTTTTTTTTAAAAATAAATATTGATTGTGGACCCAGCCTGATATTTGTCGATATCGGCCTAGATATCAGCTGATATTTTTATTTTTTTTAAAAAACAATCTTTTTCAATTTTTTTAAATGGTTTTTTTTTCAAAAAAAAGTGCCACTGAGATTTAAAAAAAAGAATTTGAAGAGAGAGAAAGACTTCGCCTGAAATCTCGGCTCAGCCGATATTCCAACTCCTGGTTGTTGTTTTCGCCAGCATATCTGCCCTGGCTATGGGCTTTAAGTCTGCTGTTTCTTTTATAAATGCCTGGCCTGAGTTGTGTGCATCTTTTTCTTCTTTCGGTCTTGTGTTCGGCTGGGGACCTTTACACTCATCCTCTCCTAGTTGTGGGTTTCTCTTTCTATATTTCTGGGCTTTTCCTTTCTTTTGAATAATTAACGAACCAATCTTTAAAAAATATTTATCAATTATTTGTATCATTTATAATTTATTAATCTTTTCAACTTTTATTTCTCTACGCCGTGCATTGCACGGGCATAAATTCTTAGTTCTAAATTCTAATATTCAATATGACAAAGGTTCAACTACTTGAGTCATGGCATTGATGTCTAACCAGATTTTCATCACGGAAAGTAGCCATGGCGTGGCCATAAGGTGCAGGAGCTAAGGTAGACTTGGTCAAGTCAAGAACAAGGCACGGCAAATTCCGAACCACCATAATATTATTTAATATTTGACTTGATTTGATCTTTATTTTTTAACTAATGAACTTATTTGACTCGATTTGGTCAAGTAACTTTTATAAAAAAAATAAAAAATTTATAAATAAGATGAAATTTTAATAAAAAAAAAAGATAAGAAGACTTTTCTTTCATATTAGACTATTGTACTGTGAAAAGTGGAGATAATAAAAGATATTTTGAAATTAGAGTGAAAATATAGATAAAACGAACAGATAAGAAATAGAGAGTTTAAATGAATTTTTTACTTCAATTTGAATTATAGTTGAGTTTGAGTCCAAGATTTCTCTATCCAACCCCGTCTAAATTTATTATGAACGAGTCTTAGGAAAGGTTAAATATAGAAAGCTAATATTAGCAGACACATATCCTCACATACATTGCATTCTTTTATATATATATATATAAAAGAGAAGCTGCATGTACAAGTAATATCTCAGTTTTATATCTTATTCTTATCGTTGTCGTTGTCATCGTTATCATTTGTCATTTAAGAGCAAAAAAAATATGGTGGGCAAACTTTGCTTCGCGTACATACTCCTTGCTCATATGCAATGCTATTGCAGAAAACTCTGTTCATAGCTGTGGTAGCTCCGTCGAAGGAAAATCATTTAAAAATACAATTTCGTGGCTCAAAATACATGATGATTATGATGACATTTTGCATCCGATGAAGAGGCCTACCACCTATCTCACTTATCTTCACCGTTTCTCAATATTTACCATCTTATTGCAGGTGTAAGGTGTTGGGAGGAAGTGACTTTTCTACTTCACGAAAAGAGCAATATTAAAGATAGAAAAGAGAAATCAACGAAAACAAATAAACCACAAAACAATGATTTCATGTGGCTCTTTTTCGGTATGTCTACGGAGTTCAAAAGCGAAGAAAGAAGAAGAGATGGCTCTCATTACATATCTCTTTCACAAAATAAAAATATATACTATCCTTATTAGAATTTACTTAAGACACAATGTGAAATTACAAAATTTCCCTCCACATAGCCTAAATGTAGCTACAATAAGAGATATATTCCATTGTTTAAGAGAAGCATTTGAGTCGATCATGCATTCAATCTTCAAAAGAGTATAATAGTTACATCTTCCTTTCTTATGGATATGAATATGTTGGGTTAATGGCTCAATACATCATCTTAATTTGTACTAATCCTTATCTTAATCCCTCTGTAAGAAATGCTTAACGATCTGTATTGGTTTTGAGATCGCTGTTGCTCAATTACTATTTTGCTCCGGAAAGAAAAATAATCCTTATGACTTTCGGTAAAATTGAACCGTGATTAGTTGGGGTAAGACTTGAGACTCAATAAGCCCAATCCAAACGTTTGGGTATTCTGAGACAAACATGAACCTAACCCAAGAAACACGAATAGAAAACTCAAGAAGTCAACCCGTGACTCGCTCTACTTCAGAGTTTTGCAGGGTCAAAATTCAGGAGGAGACTTGCCTGACATGACCAAGAAAACAAGGTTGGAAAGCTGAGCGAGTCTTGACATGTTAGTGCTCCCTCTGTGACGATATAAGAGCTTGAAGATAATTTTATGGGATCCTATACAACACCTGAAAATCTGTCCCTATACACTATTTTTTCAAAAGTTGACGGAAATTACTTTTTTGCTCCTCCACCTGAGAACGCTGGCATCCTTCGAATGAATAATTGATTGAATGAAAAAATTCGTTCGATCAAAGTTTTGGACTGTGAAGTGAGATTTTCAAACGAATTCATTTGTCGACCGATTTTTACAAATAAGATATCAAAATTCATCTATTCTGAATTTTATGAACTTTGGAAATGATTTTAAGTGAAAAGGGTGCAATTTTGACTTTAAAAAATCGTACCCAAAAAATTAAGAGTGAAGTTACTTAATTATTTCGATACTATTTTTTAAGTCCAAAATTATACCATTTTCAGTGAAAATCAGTCTTGGAGTTTATAAAATTCAGATTAGATGAATTTTGATACCTTGTTTATAGAAATCGATCGACAAACGAGCTCGTTTGAAAATCTCACTTGATATTCCATTTCGTTCGAACGAATGTTTTCATTCTACTGGATGTGGCCTTTTTAAGTGGAAGGACAAAAGAGTATTTTCCATCGACTTTTGGAAAATGGGTGTGTAGGAAAAGATTTCCCGGGTATCTGTATGGCTCCCCTAATTTTATATCAGGCTCTTTATTTGGTAAATTTTAAAATAAATTATGAACTAATCTAAGATCAAATTCCTCAAAATGGGATCGAACTTGTACCTTGGATAAGCAAAGCAAAACAATGATCCTAATCTAATCAAGTCCTAGTTGAACTCGAGTTATATCAAAATGCAAGTGATTTGAATGTGTTTTTTTAAATCAATTTCAATTGGGTTGGAAGCTGAAATCCTGTATTTATTAGTGCAATTGCTAATAATGACAAAGAGTATCAATTTCCAATTTTCCATCACTGTTGATGTGCAAAACCAGAGTGTAAAGGGTAAGAACCCAGTTTATGATCTTATCAAAGTTAACCATTTACAATAGAGGGCATATTTAACTGAAATGATAAACTCATTAATTTTTTTTTTAAGTGTAACCATATCTTTTCCTTTTTTTCTTTGGATAAAAAAATCATTCCTTCTACCTTAGATTTAATATTGTTGGCTCATTTCTCATTAGTCTATCAAAGGTGGAAAGATTGATTATATCGATGTATGTCGTCCGACCCAGCCTCAAACTGTTTCTTCCAAACCTATTTTACTACAAAATTCATAATTTTTTTTTCTCTCTTTCTTTCTCAAGATATAATAGTTATCAAATTTATCTTAAATCCCATTAATTTTGACTTTCTAATTTCCTCGGTAGTTTCATACCCACTTTAGACTTTAGACATTTTAAAACACTGTAATTTTAAATTTTATTTCTGTTAAAATTTTAATTAATTTGAAATCAAGACAATGTGTACTGATATCAACTTTGCAGATGTTTCTTTTAAATTGAACTTCTTGTGCTAAGTTCAAGCATCTATTTAAATTATTTTTTATTGTGGTCCGGTTTAATTAAATTTAATAATAAAATCAATCTACTTTAAATCATTAAAAATTGAGATGTTACTGTAAGATCATAATAACATAATATATTGTGGTATATAAAAATAGATTAAAAATATGAAAAATTAAAAGTCATCTTGCTTGGTGCAAGCACATTATTATGGTAGCAACAATGGAGAATGACATTTTTAATGAAAAAGAAGAAGAGAAGAAAAAAAAAAAAATTATAATGATTTTTAGATAAACTGAACCTTTTCTTTTATGTCTCCTGAACTTTAGAGATTTGTTCAAAAGAGAATCCCTTCTTTGAAATGGAAAGCATCAAAACAATCAACTTTCGGTGCCCCGGAAATCACGTCTGCATATGTACTATTTTTGTACCCCACATATTTCACAATCCTTTGTTATATTCCATAATGTATTGCTCCAAAATATTCAAATTCTTCTTTTATTATATTCCATAATGTATTGCTCCAAAATATTCAAATTCTTCTTTTATTATATTCCATAATGTATTGCTCCAAAATATTCAAATTCTTCTTTTAATGTTAAAAAAAAGTCAATAATTAATTAAGATATCAAGTGATTACGAGACTCAAATTTGTAACCTTTATTCTTAAGCCAAAATATCTTGAAATTTAAGTGCCATGTAGAGATCCCAAATTTCAAATTCCTAATTTCCCAATCATTCAACTTACAGCGAAAGACAAAACATGAGTAGAAAATTACATATCATACAAACAAAGAAAAGAAAGAAAATCCCATTTAAAGCAACCTTCAAGCAGGATTTTTGATTCATTCATCCAATCCAAATAAATCCTCAGACATAACCTTGTTTGTACCTACGGAAGAGCTCTTCTGTCTTGGCATTTCTGAAAGCGCAACATCCTACTAAGTAAACACATATCAAAGCAATCAATGTAAAATAAAATCACATCTGCTCTCCTCCATTCTCTCCTCAGATTGGCCAGCAGCCCCGCCTTGCACGAGTCGCAATCGTAGCACAGCTGCCCCGGATCGTTGCTCCACCGCACGCAATCTGGATCAGCCGCCGTGTTTATCGGGTCGATCCAGTTCGTCGGACTGATGAACTGGAACCCGCACATTGTAGGTGGCTTGCAGCATCCTGACTGTAAAGGAAAGAGAAAAAAAAAAAATTAAAATTAAAAATGAAAATGAAAATGAAAAGAGGGTGACCATGTGAACAAGAATATCTCTCTCTGTACTTCCATGCTTGTCTAGTACACTAGAGAAAAAATATGCACACATAAAGAAAATGGGTCCATTAGACATGGATGTCTAGGGAGGCATGTAAGATTACTTAGAAAATATCATTTGGAGGATCACATTTTTCAAAATTTCAAAAGAAATAATTACAAAGTGAATTTGGTTGTAGTGATAAAAAAAAAAATTCAAGAAGCTTGAAAGAGAGTTTGAAAGAAGAAGAAGAAGAAGCTTGATTAGATTTATGAAGCATTGTCATGCACAAATTCTTCAAGACGATCATCATCAAAGTCTTTCCATATCTATATGAGGTAAGCTTTTTAGACATAATGGAAAAAAAAAATGAAAAATTAGTTACCTGTAATGGGTTGATGGGCACATTAAAGAAAATCTCCGGCGACGTAAACGTCTGGTTCAAACTGGTGCAAATACCAGCAGACATGAGACAGGTCTTGATCCGAGTCCACTTGAAAGAACCTTCCACCCGTTGGCGCAACCAACCTGAGTAATCGTCGAGATGATATTCTAAGTATCTTCGACTCGGAACGGGGGTGAGCGGACCCTTATTTGTGACCATGTATGTGAAGACGACCAGAGTTGCAAGCAGAATTATGAGAATGAGCATGGCAATTAGATAGAAAAAAAGTAGCCAAGGAATGCGCCAAAATGCTCCTATAAAACCAGCTAAGCCCACAACCAGTACCAAGATTCCGAGGATGATGACCGGCCACTGTAGTATCTTTACGCATGAGTTGTCGGCCTCGGAAGCAAGCCAAATTCCGGCGCCGATGATCGGAATAGAGAGAAGCATGGCAACAAAGTTGATAGCTGCAATGACATTGTTGCTGAGAGGCATTTTTCTGAATGAAAACCAAAGGACCGAATAGGAGTGTTGTGAGGAGGACAAATGCAAGAAAATGTGGTATGTGGTTTGCAGTGAGGATCCTACTTTTCTTGTCACTTTACTCTTGATTTTGCCGTGTGGGGTCCATTAATTGTTCGTAAAGTAAGATTGGGGAGAAGATTAAGGCTCCATGTTTCTTTAATCATTTCTTTGATATTAAAACCAAGTGCTTTTTGGAGGAATTCTATCTTGGATTCTTTCTTGACATCTCGGACAACTACTTGTTTGATCCAACATTTTACAGATCATTTGATGCCATAAGCACTGCTCTCAATTTCGAATATCCATAAGTAGAGTCATAGTTCTAAAAACCAGCAAGTAAGTGTCATGTCGTTATCTAGAAGTAAAGAATTATATTGAAAATAGAAATAGTTGTGAAAATTAGTTTTAATTGACACATTTAAGAATGACGAAGAGGAAGTACCAATTTCCATAAGTAATTAAATAAAACCCAACCTGCAGATGAATGATTTAGCAGAACAAATAATTCTGAATTCTTTACTAAAACCTTTTCTTTATTTTTTAATTTTAATCTACTTAGAAAGAACATCAATGACTTGGGCTGAATGGTGAAAGACTGAAACCCTAAAGAAGAAATGGGAAGAACTAATCTGCTTACAGAGGTAATGTGTTTGTCTTTATAATCTTGCCTTCTCTAGTATAATGAACTTTTTTTAAAAAACAGAAAAAGAAAAATAGGATTATCTGACTCAAGAGACAATAGTAGTGTTGTCAATGTGTTGTGCGGGTCCATTGGGCCTTTTGACATGGCAAGTTTGAATTATAATTAATGTAAGTTTTATGGACTATCGAATGTGGATATAATCTATTTTTGTTAATTCAATTCATTTGAAAAAATGGCTAAAGCCGATTAAAAGGTCAGAAAAAATATAAAATGAACAATATTTGGAAGGAAAATGGGGTAATATGTAAGCATGAAATATACATTTAGGATCACCTAATCTATAGTGATAAATTCATTTCAACCATTCATCGTAATACTTTACATTAAATAATTAAAATTAATTTATTGTACAACTTTATACAAATCCACACATTTCTAGGATTCTGAAATACTTCTCAGTAAGTTTAGAGGACTCTATAAGTAGAAAACTAGAAATCTATTATCCTTGAATACAATTTTAGTTGATCAAAACCCAGTATTGAATGGTGAGAGTTGTGGTACTTTGATTTTGTCTAGTTGTAAAGCTATCAATCAATTGGCGTGAGACTGTAGAGTATAGATTCACAGCCTATTCAATGAGTGTTTGTCAACCGAATCAGGTCCCATCAGTTTGACTATCAGGCTGCAATTTCACACAGCCAGTTTTTTTGCTTTTGATATTCATATCATAAAATTTCTTTTAGATGCACCAATTTTTTTTAAGTACATTAATTTTTCAATTTTACTCTCACATGTCTCTCTCTTGATCTCTTTTATGTGAGGATAAAATTGAAAAAATAAAAACGATTGATGTATCATGAATAAATTTCATAATAGAATTATCGATACTCAATTGCAAGCAGGGATGGCAACATGGCTAAAATCATGTGAAAGAAACTGATCCACTTGTAGTTGACGGGGCTTGATGCATGCTATACTTGGTCCAGTTCGATTAACATCCGGCCTCAAAAAGACCGGCCAGGCATTCATGATAGGTTAACCCAAACTTGACCAACTACATACTTAGACACTACAGAGAAGATCTACTACTCGGGTTGGCTCCCGAGTTTGGATCAAGTAAAGAAGTTTATTTGAGTATGCTAAATTATTTGCTGAAGTTTTAAAATTAATGTCGTATTGGACTTTACAGGCTCCCTAACTATAGACATGCTTTTCTGTCACGTACGCGTACCTACCAATAAGATGTAAATATTCATTTATTTCAGTTGACATCCGCAACTTCATCCATTAGTTTAGATTTAGACATATTGTTGGAGTGATGTTTAAAAACTCCCTCATATAAAAAGAGAGTTCTGAATTCGATTTGCACTTCACTTCAAAGAATCACTCTCTGTAAAGTTATTCGGTGTATTGGTAGAAGAGTTTACATAAATTTTTAACTATTATATGATAATTGTAAATCATTATTTTTTAAAATGAGCAACGAAAAGGAAAAAATTAAAACCCTTAAAAAAGAAGCAATTGTTTTGTATGTTTAGTCTTCAGCAAATAGTGTCTGCCTCAGATATCTAGGAACTCTTTTAGCAATGTGAAATGTGAAAAGTTGGAAGGATCTCTTTTCTTCTGTCTGCTTTTTTATCGTATCATTCATCACATATGATTAATTTATCTCCATATGTTGACAATTTCAATCGTTAATCAAAATTATGACAGAAAACTCAGAGATAGATGCTTTGCCTTCCTCACTTGGCTTATAGCCTAGGAAGAAGGCGGGGAGCTAAGGCAATGACCATTTCAAGGTTTTGTTTGGCTTTAGTGAATTCAGTCAAAACACAAAACAAAGATTTCTTTTTATTATAATTTTTTTTGGATAGCGATTATCCCACGAGTTTTATGTGTACTTAGACACAGGAATTAGTAGATTTTCGATTTTACCCTTCGCATGAACAATAAATCAGCTTGCCGAAATTCATATGAACAGTAACATCGGCTCGCGAAATTCACATGAATAGTAAATCGACTCGTCAAAATTCACATGAATAGTAAATCGGCTAGCTGAGATTTTATAGTTCATACGAAATGTCCAATTTTACTGTTCATAGGAAGGGTAAAATCGAGAATCCACTAATTCCCGTGTCTGGTTACACAAACCTCCCGTGGGAGGATCGCTACATGTAGGATCCCACCCAAAGGTCCCATCGGTTGGGAGCTTGGGTGGTGGGGGCAACCCTCCCCATTGTGAGGCCTTTTGGGCCTGGCCATGTAGCCCAGGGCCCAAAGCAAAACCGTGCAGGTCGGGTAGGGCCCAAAGCGGACAATATCACGATGGAGTAGGGTCAGGTCATCACAAGTGGTATCAGAGCACGGTTCAACACTCAGACTGTGAGGGCTCTCTACTTATGTAATTTGCTTGCCTGTGTGTAGACCCTTGTCAGTGTAATGAAATAGAGTAGGGGTGACTCTAGTCTTAAGGGGGGTGAATTGTAACACTCCCACCCAAAGGTCCCACATTGGTTGAGAGCTTGGGTGGTGACGGCTTTATTTGAGAGGGGGCAACCCTCCCCATTGTGAGGCCTTTTGGGCCTGGTTATGTGGGTCATGGCCCAAAACAAAACCGTGAGGGTTGGGTAGGACCCAAAGCGGACAATATCACGATGGGATAGGGTCAGGTCGTCACAAGTGGTATCAGAGCACGGTTCAACACTCGGACTGTGAGGGCTCTCTACTTGTGTGACTTGCTTGCCTATGTGTAGACCCTGTCAGTGTGACGAGATAGAGTTAGGGACGACTCTAGTTTTAAGGGAGGTGGATTGTAGCACCTCCACCCAAAGGTCCCACATCGGTTAGGAGCTTGGGGGGGGGGCTTTATTTGAGAGGGGGCAACCCTCCCCATTATGAGCCATTTGGGGCTGGCTATATGGGTCAGGGCCCAAAGCAAAACCGTGAGGGTCGGATAGGGCCGGAAGCGGACAATATCACGATGGGCTAGGGTCGGATCGTCACTTGACCTTTTTTTTTACAGTGAATTTGAGTTAAAATAATTATTTTTGAAGAGCTAAATGACCCTCCAACGAACTTGATTGCTATGCATGTTAAAATGAACTTTGTCGTGTATTTTCAACTCTCATTGCAATGCGTTTCATTAGTTTCTTTCTAAATCTTAATTTAGGTTTTTTTTTTTGAATTAAGATTTTCCTTCTGTAACTAGGTTAATGTTAGTTCCTGAAATAACTAATATGGTCATTAAGGGTTTAAGTAGCTCATGCATTGTTTTGAAATGACACTCGATTTGATTAAATCTCATCAATTGTGCTGTATCTATTCCTTTTATTTTTTAAAAATTGGTTTCCTCAGCTTTTGATTTGGATTTGTGAATGTTGGACTTCAATCTTGTCAAATCATTTTTTCTATCTCTATAGGTTCCACACTAATAATTGGATTTTTACATTTTTTATTCTAAATAATTTTTAATTTTTTTAATTTATCTAAACAAAAACTTTTCTTATATAATTAAAAAATCTATTTATGTTAAAAAAAATCTAGAAAGGTTCGTTGACCACGTTGAACGAGGTTAAAAGTCCAGGAACTTATTTTGGCTATAATTCGGGCTGGTCCTAGGCCTAGTGTAATGGACCCCAATCCGACCCTAACCGATTCAAAAACCAAAACCCAAATAAAAACCGGGCCTGTTTTTGCATTGGCTACATCTGAGTCCCATCTGTGTGGTGAACTTTTTCAACTGGGCTTGTCTGAGATTAGGAATGGAAATTTCTAATCTAAGCTGTCAACTTCTTCTGAAATCTGAACTCGGTCTATGAAAGTAGGAACCTGTTTATTTCATAAACGAGCTCATTTGACTTAAATCCACTTAATGAAACAGGCATGGTTAGGGTCGTACAGAAGTGACCCACTAAAATGACTCATAATTTCTCTAGTATCCCACAATAGCATGTTTCTTCTATTATAATTATAATTTCATTAAAAAATATTGAATTTCATAAAAAAAAGTTGAATATTAAAAAAATATACAAACATCCCAAAAACTATATCAATCACATTAAAGTTGTTTTCATTTAATTCTATAAATATTTGTATATTATTTCATTAATTTTTCTATAAGAAACTCCAAAATAGATTTATCTTAGAAAAAATGACTTTCGTTAAATTTTCAAAAAGAAACTTGAAAAATCATACAAATACGTTACAAACTATATCAATTATATTAAAACATCTCCATACAATTATATAAGCACTCAATTTTATTACATTAAATTATTTTCACAATAAATCTCAAAATTGAGATTACCTTAGAGCAAAAATTCAAAAAAATTATGAAAATAATTAAAAATGGTCAAATTTTAAAGAAAAATTTAGAATTGACAAATACATAGCAAACATGAAGAACTTGCTTCTAAACCTTATTAACATCATATCAAATACAAGATTCACTCAAAAATGACATAAACGGCTTCTTTTAGAAGAACACTAAAAAAAAAATAATACAATGACCAGCCGAGTTATTGACTTATCTGCCATTATAATTATTACACATTAGAGACACATTACGTATCAACTGATATATAAATACTAAAAATGATACAATAAAGATGATTGTTTCATTACTTATAGGAATTTGTTTTGTCACATTCCAAAGCTAGAAAAGAAAGTCAATATAAGATGAGGCTTGACATGTTACAAACTCAATTTAAAAGAAAGTAGTCCTACGTCGGATGGGCATACTATGTCTTCTTTATCTTTAAAGTATAAAAGAGAAAACAAGTCTCAAATCAGCAACCAACAAATGTTGGTCAAAAGAAAAAAAACTAGTCAGCATCAAATATATTAGCAGTGTAGGTGCACTAATAACATTATTTACTATGCATGTGATCCATCAAGCCAAGCTTAATCCGGTGCACGCCGACCCAATAAAGATAATGGAAAATGTTGTCAATTTGAAAGAGTAAACCAGGATTGAAATGGGCACAGGTTGGATTTGAATAATCCAAACGTAGGTATTCTAAGTTCTTTATTTGGGACTTCCATCTGGCTGTAGATAAATAGATAGAAAAATCATATTAATTAGATAAGTCAATTTATGTATTTTAAAGTAAACTTCAAGAGGTTAAATCCGTTTAATTCAAAATAAAAGTTAAATTGGATAATTGTGTATGAATTTAGAGGTTTATATATAGATATCTTGAAAATTCAAGTGGGACGTTCGAATACCTTAGAGTTTTTTTTTTAAAAAAGTCAAATTAGAGAATGATGATTTCGGCTAAGGTGAGTCTCCCTCGTAGCACACTGGTTAGGGACTGACGAGGGAGCTAGTAGGAATCATGGCCTCCTCAAATAAGAAAGAAAAACCATCTATAGTTCATAAAAATTGTAAAAGTTCTCTTTAATGAGATTATAAAAAATTTATAATTTAAAATTTTTTCAAGAACACATATCAATATCAACCGACATATATCATACAACAACCAATCTAGATAGATTTCCTGAAAACACTGAAATATTTTAAGTATCAAATGAAATTTAATTTTTCATCGAATTCAACCTATCAGCATCACTAAATGAACAAAGTTGAGAGTTGAGGGTGTTGATGGAAAAGAAACTCTTTTTTTTTTTTTCATTTATCTCCATCTCTCTTGCTTCCCCCTTTATTCTCTCTTTTTCTCTCTGTCACAGCAAATGACGGGGAAAGAAATTGATTTGGGGCCAAACATGACTTGGAAACTCCATCTTTACACGTTACAAGAGACAAGTTGGAAGCTGGTCTGTCAAAGATTCATGCCACCAACCCACTCTCAATTCTCAACTATAAGCTCCCTTCTCTTTCTTTTTTTCTTTTTCCTTATTTTATTTTATATTTTTATTATGATTTTCAGTAGGTTCGGTGTCACTGTTGCCCAACCTGAACTCACCTACCAATCACCAAACAAATTTCAACTCCACCCCTCCATCCACGAGATTACATCATATCATCCATTCCAATTTCCATGCCAATTAATACGAGCATGTGATCGTATTGGTTAATATTTTACGCCCTTTGATCAAGTGCAAGAGACATGATGATTTAGACTTTGTATCTAACCACTAATTGAAAAAATCCATATTTAGCAAGTAGTTCAAAACTCAAATGCAGGAACAAAACAATATTATTGTAAAGATTTTTCCAGCCCGTTATTTTACGTATTTTATTAATAAATTAATATTATATATGAAGTGACAAAAAGTCTTACATTGATTAATTTGTGAAACTAATGACTCTATATAACTTGAGTCACTATTTTTCAATGACTAGTTTTGGAGAATAAGTTCTATGTTAAAAATATTATCAAATCATAATATTAGAGCAGATTCTATATATAACTATAGGACGCATGCACAAGAATGCGAGTGTCAAAGTCACTTCTACCTCAAGACACTTTTCACAAAAGGCTCAATATGAAGAAAGCCTTTCATCCAGCAGATGTCATCCACAACAATAGTCTGAGTGAGTCTTAAGGGTCTCATAGGAGTGAGGACTAACGCAGAGAGACGGATAATGTTGAAATGTATTTTTAAGATGATATTTTTTAAAATCTAATGTATTAGATTTTAAAAATTATAGTTCTCAAGGGACTAAGGATAAATCATCAAAATCGAACAATTTTGAATAAATTTTTAATAAGGAGTCATACAGATGCCTGATTTTTCTTTACCTACACACTATTTTACAAATTTTTGGATGAAATGACCCTCTTGTCCTTCCACTTCCTCTTCCACCGAAGCCACTTGCCGAAAGAATAGTTCATTCAGACGAAGGATTGACCGAATAAGGGAAAAAAACCGGTGGACCCACCGTTGATCGAAACCAATATCTTACGGCAGCAGATCTGTTCGGTCGATCCTTCGATCACCTGATCTAAGGCCGAGAAGAAGATCTGGCAGCAGCAGATCTGTTTGGTCGATCCTTCAATCAACAGTGGGGTCCACTGATTTTTTTTCCCTTATTCGGTTGATCCTTCATCTGAAGGAACTGTTCTTCAGCAAATGGCTTCGGTGGAAGAGGAAGGGCAAAAGAGTTATTTCATCCAAAAATTTGTAAAATGGTGTGTAGGATAAGAAAAATCGGATGTATGTATGACTATCCATTTCTAATTCCATTAAAATAAATAAATATTAAATAGAGGAAGAGAAAGTATGATTTTAGAGTCTTGATGGAGCCTATATACAGTACTGATAAATATGACATTTAAGGTGGGCAGTGGCTTAACCTACAAAGAAGTGAAAGAGAGAAACGTCTTAGAAAAGAAAGGTTGAAAGAAAGAAAATATACAAAGATAAGTTACCAAAGTCCAAAAGATAAAAAAAGGAGAACAAGACCTCTGACAAGTCACTACCACCCTTTTTGATAGAGGCAGGCCGATGGATAAGTAGACTCATCAACTGATATAACATTTGCATTCAAAACCTGTTCTATCTCACCTTACTTTGGTTTTTTAAAAATTTAATACATACTTAGTCAATATTTCTTATTTTGAATTATATTTTTATTGATATAATATCAAGCATATTTTCAATCTCTTTAGAATAAAAGTTAAAAAGAAAAATTATTCTTAGAGTGCAAAATTTTTCAACCATCCACATTTCTAGCCCTTGTAAGTTACAAAGTCCCGGCGGATGATCTTTGGCCTAAACAAGGGTATAAATTTTGGCTAATATTATGTATCAGCCGAGATATCTCAGTCGATACTGTATGTATCGGCCGTACTAGTGAGATATCGGCCGATATGGTCAGATTTCGCCGATATTGGCCGATACACATTTATACGGCCGATATTTGTTCAAAAAAATTTAGAAAAGAGAGAGATCTCGCCCAAGATCGGCTGATATCTCGACCGAGATCTGAGATACCCGAGATAAGTAAAAACGATTTTTATACCCCTAGCCTAAGTCATCTATCTATCATATCCCTTCCTATGTTGATAGGAAAGTGGACCAATCAAAGCAAAACAAAAGGGTTGGCTGTAAATATTCCATGGGTGCAATTCGACCATCAAAATAAATGGTCAACTATTCATCACTGAATGGCTAATATTATTCGGTAAAGTTATTTTTATAAAAATCATTTAAACTGATCTGATTATAATAATCTAAAATGACCTCTTGGTCATGTGAAAATATAGATGGAAGATACGAAGGAATGTATCTTTTCTTATAATTATTATTTCAAGAAATAAAAAGAAAGAATTCAAAATATTAATTCTAAATAAATGAGATTAATCCAATCATGAAGAAGTGTGTAGAGACTATTAGGCTCTATGAAACTTGATCATAAGAGATGTACTGATGATCAAGTTGAGGGAGCTTTGCGTTGAGCTCGTATAGGTCAAAAGGGTGCAAAGCCCCTTTGTACAGGGGCACACGGGCGGAGTCCCCAAGCCGAATTTTTTATTGACACAATTTTGTAGTTTTATATTGCACATTGTGTAATCTTAATTAGAGTAGTATAGAATGTTTTTTTATGAGAAAGAGAGTCATGAGTGAAAATTGTAATTGAGAACCACAACCGATTTTCCTTTAACTTCTTGCCTTTGAGTACAGTGAATCAGTGTTAAACCCGTGAACGTACCAAAATAGAACCACTTAAAATCTTTGTGTTATGATTTAATTCTCTTTATTGATTTCCTTTTTCAATATGATATGGTTGGACAATGATCAAAAATAGGGATACTCCACATTCTCTGTATGATTTATTGGACCTCCCATTTCATTGAGCGTATATCCATATAATTTTTATAAAAATTGTGCAAAAGCCCCAAATTACTGTAATGAAGCAATTGTATTAATCATTTTCTAATGGTTGATTAGGTAGATCTTGAATGCATCAAACTCAAACACGTGGAAACAAAGATCCATTTTAAAGGACAGACTCGGTGTAAAGTCTCTCTAGTGCAAGTGAAATATTTTTATTTTTTACTTCTTGTTTGTTTACTTCTTATTAAAATGACATGTTGAACTGTAATTACCACGTATTATGTAATTCTTTAATCTGATTTTCGTAATTTCATTCGAATTGAAACAATCCTCTCCAACAACTGAGATTTAGAAATATTACCATATTGATTACTTTAAAGGAACACAACGATAAATCTTCAGTTCTTCAACAAGTGGTCACATCTCCTTCAGATCAAAGCTGAGTAAGAAAGGAACAGAAAAAAAAGAAAAAAAGAAGCTCAATCTCTCCTTTACTTTGCTTTCCATCAAAGCAGTTTGGCTCTTCTTCCTTTTCCCACTTCCCACTTGAAAAGAAAATTATCAAAGGGAGAACTCTCCTCTGCTTTGCACCTCACTTATTCCAAGAAAAGACCACCAAGATTGCAATTCTATGTCACCAATCAATAAAAAAATCATGAAAGTTGAATCCCTTATCGGATCCCGATAAATTTGAGGTACAATCTCTCATACCCAGATGTTTATTTACACTAAAACACTCATTTATGATCTGTTTTCTGAAATTGTGCTTTGACTGCATCCATCAATAATAGGATTACCGACATAACAATCATTTGGTGTTTGTCTGGTTCTTTTTCCTCAGAAATTATCAGACTTCATTTTTGATAATTTGAAAGATCCATTGCCTGGCTAATGAAGAAGCAGACTAGTTATCTCAGCAAGGAGTTTCATTTCTTCTAGTTTATCTTTTTTCTGTTCTACTCTCCTCCAATCTTTCCTCAAGATTAGAGTTGTTGTAACTCTTCTCTTCTAATTTTCCCTTCTTCTTTTTAAAAAAAAATTAAAAAACACTCGAAGATGACGATTTGATACTCCACTGCAACAAATACATGACAGTTTTGTCGGAGAAGGGAACCTATATCATGTTATAACTGTGATTTGGATTAGATCCGAGTTAGTAGTTGTCCATGGCCTCCTTAGAAAACCAACAGACATGGACACCATATGTAAATTCCCGAGATTGCTCGCAAGGATTCTGTAGCCTGTACTGCCCACAATGGTGCTACATCATCTTCCCGCCGCCCCCCCCTTTCGGATTTACGAGAGAAGATTCGGGTACAAATTTCTCCCCTCTAGTGATTGCCATAATTGGAATAATGGCAAGTGCTTTTCTCTAGTAAGTTACTACGCTGTTGTTTCCAAGTATTGTGGAACATGGAGTCGTTGAGGAGGAGATTGCAACGCGATCAGGATGAAGAAAACAATGGTACTCACACTCCACGCAATGAACCATGGCAAGCTGCCACGACGGGCTTGGATGAGGTCCTCATCAAGTCGATCACTGTCTGTAAGTACAAGAAAGGAGATGGGCTGGTTGAAGGAACAGATTGCTCAGTTTGTCTCAGCGAGTTTCAAGAGGATGAGAGCTTGAGGCTACTGCCCAAGTGTAGACATGCTTTTCATCTTCCATGCATTGATATGTGGTTGAAATCTCACTCGAATTGTCCTCTCTGCCGTTCTGCTGTCATCCCAACCAGCTCTTCGCCGCCTCAATTGCCAGCTCCTGCACCGGATACTCCTCCTGAACATCGGTCTACAGCAGAGCACCAACGTGACAATGATGCAGTTGCCACAGATGAAGAACAACAAACGGGAGAAGCTGAGCCTAGTTTAGTGAGTGGTACTCCTAAGTCCCCTGTACAGGCTCATAGTCATTTGGACAGCTCTGAGGAGAGGGATACTATAGTCGAGATTAGAGACGAGCAGATTCAAACTATTAGACGATCCTTTTCTTTGGACTACCATTCTCAAGATCGAGTTTCTATCGCCGATATTTTAATGATGAATATGGAAGCGGATCATCAGGTGAACAGCAAATTCCCTTCGGGTGTTGGGTCATCGAAAAATTGTGGAGAACAGAGCAAAAGCAACAATAGAAGTAACATGTTGCATTGTGTTATTAGCCCTACTGCAATGAAAAGATCAGCTTCAAGCGGGCGATACTTTTTCACTAGGTATTCAAGAGGAAGAAATGCAACTCTTCCAATTTAGGATTGATCGTACGATTGATGAACAATTTAACAGAATATCGAGTTCTCTTTTACACACAACGGGAATGCAAGAAAGGAGAGAGATTGGAAATCCTCAATTGAATTCATGTTCTTCTTGTATGGTTCTTCAAGTATGAGAATTCTAATTCACAAACACATGGTAAGGAGTCCTAGAAGCTCTGAATCATGGTTTCCATTTCTAATTTTAGTGTTTTTCTTTTTCTTTTTGGGCATGTGATTTTATGGAGGTTGATTCTCAAGGCTTCCGTGTTATAGTGATTCTACCTTTAAATTTTGCCATTCATGGTAATGAGGATTAGCCTATTGAAGATTGTAATATGTTTTTTGTTCTTGTAAATGCTTACCGAAGTTTGTTTGATTCCTCTTGTGTATCTCTTTAAATATTGCCACCATTCTATCAAACTGCCCGTGTTTTGCGGTCCAGTGAACTGGGAATTAGTTTACAGGTGGACTGAATTCCATGAAATTTCTGACAAAATCATATTTAAAATTTTAGAAAGGTATAACTTAGAAATCTAACCAAACTAGATGAATGAAGCTTTGATGGCGAGTTTGGGGTATAGCCCAAAATGCAATGATATGTATAATTTCGCATAATGGATGGTCTGTGCTTCCAGGATGGTACAAATGCAAACAATTCATGTTGAAGAAACCCACATTTGATGTCTTCCAATTTGCAGAACACTGAGAAGATCCAGAACTGGTAGAAATTGTGAGACCATGTTGTTCAGCATTGTCACTACACATCTCTTATTATCCTATGGTGATCCAGTCCATCAATCTAGCAGGTATTGCCATGGATGGGCTACTTGCCGAGGCTACCGGTCATGATCCGTAATCCGGAAGAAGATAAAAATAGTTTTACATTAGGAACAAAACATGCTACAATATGGGCTACTTCCACCTCTCCCCGAGTATGAAGGCATTGGGTAAAACTTTGAATGCATATAGCTCCCACAAGCCACAAACATCGGTGACTACGGGACTCGAACATAAGACGCTAATTCCTAAGCTAAAGTGATGCCCGTTGAACTGCCCGTACAAGATTGTAAAAGATTAAAACTCTTAAGAACAAGAACTGAAAAAATAGTAGTGCTCAACAACTGCGAACCAATCCAATCGTTACATTTTCTTTTTATGATTTGCTGTCCTTGAGGTGATGGACCATCAATTGGTTGGTTGAAATTGATCCATGTATTTTGCCAAATGACTCACAAAGTTGATAACAGTTACCAATCAGAACCGGTTGCAGACCAGGATTGCAACAATTAACAGAAATTGAAAATTTCCTTTCTATAAGAAATTTGGAATACAGAAATTGATCAGCATTGAGATTGAAGATCACCCCCTTAAAGAATCAAGGCAGAAGCAACAAATTCAAGCAATCTCCTCACTAGGAATTCTTACCCGTAGAAGAAAATCTGGCTGTCTGATGTATAACGGGTTGTAGATGACTATTTGGATTGTTTGGGTCTATAAAAGTTGGTTAATTAAGACTACTGATCCTGCATTTGTAGATCCAGATGATCCGAATAGTTTCTTGTGATCAATTCAACATCACTGTTGCTCTCTAGTTTAGCATAGCGGACTCAAAATTCGTATGTTCCAACAACGGACCAAGCTGAACCAGCTTAGGAATGACGATGTTATTCCGAACTGCACACCCCACAGGATTCTCCCACTGTAATAGAGACCCAACAACATTTGCCCGTATTGTTAACGGGAAGATGCGTCCCCATCTCTCTCTACCATACAATCTGAATGCTTCCTCAACACTCGTCTCCCTACCCTACCCTTGAGTGCTTTCGGGCGAGAACTACAGCATCCTCAAGTGCACAGCAAGCACCTTGCCCGAGATTGGGAGTCATGGGATGCCATGCATCGCCTGCCAGCACCACCCCACCAGCTGATACCGAAGGGCTCTTGACTGGCCACAACCAGCGATCAACTAATGGTGTTCTGATGATCGTGTTGTTTGGAGTTTTATCCATGACATCTAAAAGCTCTGAAGGCCAGCTCCATACAAGTTTCTGAGCTTCCTTCAGCACTTCTGGGTTGGTGATCTTCGGCCCTGTTGGATCATGTGTTTTAAGTTAACCACGAAAATTGTTCCTCGTGCAATTATCATGATAAAGACATGAACAAGAAGAGTCTGTAACACGGCGAGTTCTCATTGCAGCCATTTTTGGTTGCAATTCAAGTCATAGAGCAGTAGATAAGCTGAGTCAACCTACAAAATACATTTTGCCAAATACAATTTCCTTACAAGTTAATAAAATTTGAGGGCTTTTATACCGGAAAGGTGGAAACATGAAAGCTCCAGTACATTATATGTATACAATACATTTCAATTATCGGTTTCTTTGTTAACATTCCTCATCAAATACTAACAATTTTTTTAATTAGTAGTATTGTTCTCGGATAGTTCCTCAATTTCAACCTTCAATAAACAGAGAATTCTAAATTTTATTTTTATAGGAAAAACTGTAGAGTTTCATATCATGTGGAAGATGATGAAATAGCTATAAAGTCTCATCTTCATGCATCATTTAGAATAAGAATCAATTCCCATGCTTTCACAAGGGTAGGGAAAATATCACTTGCTTTCCCTATACTTTGTAAATGTTTGATGTTTAGTAATAATTTCCAAATTCTTGATCGGAAATCCAATCAGGTTAATGGGATCAATGATACGAGTGAAAAGCACAGCACTTCAATTGAAGATTTTCTCCAAACAATCCACATAATTAAGTTTGAGAGGTAGACCTGGTGTTGGCTGTTGAAGCAGATGAACCAATAGACTTTTGTAGGTGAAATAGGGACATAACCAGCACGCAAGCCCCTTCCATAAATGTAGCTCACTTTTGGTTCAAGTGGCTGACCGTTGGGGTAGAGCGCGAGTCCACGGAAAGCACAGTGGCCAACATAGCGAGGGTCGGAGAATCCCATCCATTTTGCTACTGGTGAGCGAATGCCATCACAACCAATTACAATCTGATAGCAAATCAAGAACAATAAGATTCAGCAGTAAATAATGGGCCTATTTTGGTAGCTTTGATAATTGTAAGGTTCAACCTTCAACAGAACAATGCAATCTTCGAAACGCAGTCTTGTAATATGTTCTTCTGCAATTGGATGGCTTCAAAAATGATAATAAAAATGTGTGGACTTCAAAAAATGCATTCTAGAGCTAGGACAGAGAACGCCAAACCATTGGATGGCTTTGCAAGAAACTCAGAACACCTTTCCTCTCCTGTTTTAGACCTGGAACACACACTGTGCTCTTGAGACATCGAGGACCCAGAACAAGTCCTGTTTTGGAAGAATGCCCTGACAGCCACAAAGCTCCAACAGGATTTTAGAAGGCCCACATCACCACAATGCTCTTCGGAGGATTTAAACTACAGTAGGGTAATGGTCTACGAATCTTCAAGACCATGGGTAGACCATGACCTCTCATTTCGAGATGGTCTTACCAACTAAGCAATGAAGATTGATGAGATACTATGCTTGTTTAAAGGCAACCAACTTCCTTATCTTTGTTCCTCTTGCATTCAAACCATCACGAGAGACATAAATAAGAGTTTCTTTCAACACCACTCATTCAGAGTGGGGGGTGGGAGAGACAGAGATTATCATATAAATAAAAAAATCATGTAATTAAGTTTTTAAAATCACAAAAAATTAGGTCAATTAGATTTTTCAACTTCTATATTGGCATGTTGGCATGTTGAATAGCCTACCTTTGCAAGTAATCTTGTGCCGTCGTCAAGCTCCAGTGAAGTTTCGCCGGTTTCGGTTCTTGAAATATTTCTCAGCATAGATGAAAAACAGATCGTATCTTTCGGTAACTCATTCGCAAGTGTCTCCAAAAGCAGTCTCCTTTCCACAGCGCGAACTTCTTGACTGTCAATGAGATGATCGTGTAAGCTTAAAAGCTTCAATAAGAAGAAGAAAACTTCTAGTAGACTAAAAATACTAAGCGACAACCAAGAGAGCGGAGAGAGAAACCAACAATTGGAAGGTAATATATTACCCAACAGATTCGTCTTTGAATGTAAATGACCGCAGGACCCTTCCATCTTGTGATTTTATCACCAACCTACATGAAACTGACAACATCAAGAAGTTCAGATAGAAATTATTATTTTTTTTGTTAAGAAAAGGACTAATTATCAAAATTTTCAGAAACCATTTGGATCTATTCTCAATTCATAACAGCTTAGGCACTGATTTGCTCCTAAAATGTCAGTTCAATCAACATGATTTATTCAAGAATATTGAAGGCCAAAGTTAATTCAAGGCTTAATGGAGTTTATCATTTGTAATGTACTTGTACCGGTTAGGGGTGGGCTTGGGATGGGGTTTGCTTCATGTTCCTTTTACTCTTTATGCTTATGGTTGGGTTTTTACTCGTGTGTAGTCTTTCTTTTCCTTGGGTCCTCATCTCTTGGACCTTCTCTTGCACATGCTTTTTATGCTAATATATTTTTTATTATTACTGCTCAATTTTTTTTTCTAATCTGTTTGTTCAATAAATTGAATATTTTTTCTAGATGTCTTTCCAAGTCTGATGCAAAACTCTGTTAATCAAATGCAGATCAATTTGTTCAGCAACAAAGCTTGACATTTAACTCTAGAATTAAACCCTTTTTTACATAATTATTATCCAATTCCTTGTGATGGGACTTCGTTCCTTGATAAAACCGAACAGCAGATCCTACAATCTGGATTTTGATAATTCAAATTTGAACACAACAGTAAGCACTATAAAGGAAAAAACTTCTGTGAAAAGCTTCTAAGAATCAATTTTCCAGAAATGCAATGAAAAACGTGTTATGTTACTGCAATACTAGTCCAAAAATGGCTTAATGTACCATTCATAAATAAACTGAAATTTGCCGGGGCCATTGCATTTCATCAAACTAGAAAACAGGAAAATGAACATGAACTAATTCAGGCATATTTCCCTATCCTTTTTTTTTGAAATGGTAACGAATATTTCCTTATCCAAACTCTAAGGTAATTGCAGCAAATGGATACAAATGTGAAAAGGGCTACAGAATTTTACCCTTGAATTTCAAGAAATTGGCTCCTGAGATCGTCTCCAACACCAATTGCATCCAGCACGCGCCATCCGTTCTTGAAAAGGGTTAGTGACGTCCCTCCAGTCCGAAGTGATTCTGCCTGCTCGAGCACCCGTGACTGTATGCCAAGCCTGAAAATTTCATAAAAAACCCAGAAAACATGATTTTATTTGAGGAAGAGGAAATGGAGAAATAGAACCTCTTCTTTCCTCCCTTTTAATCATTTCAGGAGATTTTGTAAACGCTCGAAGAATTGAACCATTTGGGCTCGTGGAAAGAAAAATGCTTTCTTTGTTTGAATATTTCTTCAAGACGATTTGGTCCTTGGGACAATTCTATTTGTTCAAGAAATATTGAAATTTCTTACTTATTTTAATTTTTCTCCTTCTTCATATCCGAAAATGTCAATTTTCGTCGATACTGTTACAGTATTGCAGTTGTAACTCGGGAATTGAATTTAATTAGACCGAACTATGATAGAAAAACAATTCAGTGGACAGTAAGGTTTTTAAAATATTGTAAAAAATAATTGAACCCAGAAGCAAAAATCACATGGAATTTCATAAAACATCCATAAAACCAGAGACAGATGGGACTTGAAGAAGAGCTAAAGAAGAGGAACCCGACCCAGAAAAGAAATTGGACTTTTTCATTTATTTCTTTGAATAATGTCCTGAGGCCTTTGGAGATTGAAACCTGTGGAGAGAGAGGGCAGTAGCGAGACCAGCAATTCCAGCACCGATCACAACCACTTCTTCCTTTCGAACGTTAGTGAGAGAAAGAGAGACGGGCTTTCTTCTTCTAGCAGGAAAAAGAGATTGCGAAGAAGAACAAGAATGAGAAAGAGAAAAAGAAGGTTGCAGAGGAAGAGAAGCTGAAGAATTTACCGCCATTGATGGTATGTTCTGCTTCGAAGATGAGCAGATTTTTTGCATAAATTAGAGTATGAACGTACGCTCGCCATGGAAACAAGTGGTGGAGAAGATGCGACGTGTGTGAATGCGTTTGTAGCTTGGGAGTTCTGTCGTGTTGGAGCATAGCCTTAGAAATTCGAAAAAAAATTGAACTGAGTCGATTTGAGTTCGATTCACCTTGTAGTTCTTGGAGTTCAGTTAAAAATTCATGAGAGTTAATTAACTCATTAAATTTAGAGTCACATTGTTTTGAGTTCTAAAAAGAATTCTAATAAGATTTTCTCTAATCACACTTACTTTTAAAGACTTCTTTTTAAATGAACTTTGGGCTTTCCTTCTCGGCCTGTGAGGAAAAGAAAACTATATAATTTTTTAGAATGTAGATATTTTTATTTTATATTAAAATTCAAACTAATTTCACAAACACGTGTAAATTTCTTAATCCATATACTTGGATCAAGTAGATAAGTAGTAATCTTACGAGAAGTGGTCCAGAGATATTTGAACATAAATTGAACTCAAGACATCTCTTCGTGAGGGGAAGTTAGAAAATTATATAATTGTGTATTCTAAAAAGTTTCCTTTTATATAATTTTTCTTATTTCAATTTAAATTTTTTAAAGATTAACAATTTATATTCATCAATATTTAGAAAGCCAATATTATATGCACTTCGTATTCATGTATTGTAATTGCATGCACCTGCATGAATGTGGTGCAAATAGAGAGTTTGCATATAATTATAATATAAATTGATTTGTAAATTAAGAAGTTCATTTTATTTTTATTCATACAAAGACACACATTGATTAACTTAACAGACTTCCTTAACTTGATACATGTATACAAACAAAACCATTTTATTTATTCATTCAAAGACATCTGAACATCTCAGTTGCAGAAACTCGCATGGTTTTCCCTTACTTTTCTGTCTTCATTGATTCAAGATTCCGATGTGGGCATATGCACAAAGACCCACTTTTCTGTCTAATGTAGGAAAGATATTTTACCTGAAAAAAAATCCATTTTCTCTGCAAGCATGGCCAATATTCTTAGCTAAATCACTTCAGCCCTAAGTTGTGCTATCATGCAGAAAAGGCAACTCATCAACAACAGGCAAGGTGGTGATGGTGGATTGAGGGCTGAGATGGAGGAAGAATGCAACATTTGGGAAGATGTGGAATTCCCATGTCTGTAAAAATTAATGGCACGAGTGAAATATGTTGATGTGGACCTATTCTCTTATTCCCATTTTGTTATTCTTTCTCTTCTTCTTCTTCTTCATCCAAGCAGCTTATTTGTGGCAAAATGAGAACTGGGTCTGCTGGGTTTTTCCTTATTTCTAATTTTTTTGTTTGAATGTGAACAAACTTGCACTGAATCTCAATGGACACCGATTCTACTCATTCACATATCAAAATGTGTCCGAGAAAAAGGTATTTTTTGTCCTCTGCAAGCAAAACAAGTTGATGGCAATTAAATGGGTTACATTGAATGAGGCTCTGGATTATGAGCATGGTGGAAAATATAGATTAAGATTAGATGACGATTGACTCCCAATACCAATTTCCTATGAAGTGGATAATGCAGATCTGATTTTTTTTTTTTTTTTAATTGTCTTTGGGTCTGCTGTTGATCATTGATTTCTGTCTTTTGTTTATTGAGATTCTAAATTTTGCTATATAAATCTGGGGTATCGTTGGAAATCTTAAATTTTGTGCCGTCGAATGTCAAAATTTTATATAATAAAAGGAAATATTATATTTGAGATTGGGGTTTAAGAATTACTTTGATAGCTTATACAGGTCATATCAACATATCGGTTCTTATGGATTTTAAGCTTAGATGTATTAATTATAGGGTCTTGTGTTGTGCACCTCAAATTCTGAGCTGTTGAATGTCAAAATTGTGTATGCAAAGGGAAACTTTATATTTAAAATTGGAGTTTAAAAATGTCATGATGATTGAGATGGGTCGACTCAGCACTCAGCGTAGCAGTTTTTTAGGTTTTAGACATTTATCTATTAATTTAGAGGGTGAGGGTGGGGGTGGGGAGAGAGCTTTGGTGGTAAACATAACGTCAAAGTACTATTTCAAAAGATAATGACTCACTTGATCCATCAGGTATTCAAGAGGTTGGTGCATTGACTAGAAACTCATTTGAGTTTGAATCTTATCTTACTTCAAATCCTTAGATCTCCTTCTACACTTTCAACATGGCATTCGTTCGTTTTTAGTCTCAACAATCTCCCTCTCAAATGAAGTCATCCATTCCGTATGTCTAGAGATTTCCTGAGTCCACATGAAGCAGCCTGAGATCTAACTCTAATACAACTTGTTAAGAGTTAAGGCGATGTATCTAGCCCCAACGAGTAAGAGTGACCCAAATACTTTCTAAATCTCTAGATTTCCCTCTACACTTTCAATATGAAACTTGTTTGCTATCCACTCCAATAATTTCTTGGCCAACAACATAGATAAATGAATTTCAAATCGAATTCAATGATATTCATTAGCTTTGCTAAAATTCACCATTGGGACAAACTATTCATGACCCTTAAGGTACTCCAATCGGCAAAGAAATAAAAAATTCTTGGCAAGACATGTGATGAGACTCATTCTCCAAGTCTCAACCGCCTAAGAGATAAATGCAAGCCTGGCATGCACTTTGGTAATTTCAGGTTGTTTGGATGTTCGGAATTTGAGAAGGCAAAGACAGAGCAGAAACGTGCCATGATAAAGTCAAACAAGGCATGGTGCAGAAATTCTTGAATATACATGAATTTGCCAAAACAAACATAATTCAACTTTGTGAGTCTACTACCTTATTAAATCCCTAGTTTCATACACTCTATACACCATATTTCATTATAAGTTTCCTCAATAAATCTCTCTTCGGCCCCCATTCAGTGTAACTAACTAGTAGACCAGTTGTAATAGCTGATTGTATAGAAAAAAAATCATATCCTTAGGTCACGATGACATAATTTTTTTTCTCTTACCCATCCCTTCTTCTGCATTCCTTCTTCTATAAATGCTGTCCATGGATTCGCAGTGAACATCCATCCCTTCTTTTCTTTGTTATCATACTCAAAGACACTAATTTTCTTTGAATACTTTTTGTCCTATCAAAAATCATATCTTCAACGAGTTATCGTGCAATCAATTTTATCCTTCTTTACTTCTTCTAGCCATTATCTTTCTCTTTTAAACTCGAAAAAGAGAAGAATGGGAGAGGGGGACGAAATTTCAGCCAAGCTTACTGGTGAAATGAGTATGAGTGGAATGACAGTCAAAAGAATTGCAAAATGCTACGTTCTCCCTCCTTCTCTGAGACCCAATTCCAACCTTAGCCTGCAGCCCAGTAATCCATTGCCTGTTATGGACCTGGCTTCCTTACACCACCCATCTAATAGGGCTCAGCTTGTCAGTGAGATTGGCCTTGCTTGTAGAGAGACGGGCTTCTTCCAGGTAGGAATTTTGGGATCCACGAGTATCATGCTCTTCTTTATTTCTCAGTCAATTGTTATTATTCATCAACTGACTGCCTATAAATAATTTTATTATCACCCTTTGGTCAGGTCAAGATTTTGCCTTATCTGCATGGTTTTATGGCAAGTGTTCAGGATGAGTTTTTTATTGGGTTCAAACTGTCTTTTGCCAAAATATCAGAAGGCAACAGAGTTCCTCGTCTTGGCCTTGCATGTCTTTTACAAAAATAGTAAAATTTAATATTATTCACCAAAAAGTCAAAACTCCAATGGCCCAAACTAGAAAATTATATGCAATTTGTAAGTTGACCATACCTCTCCGAAGGGCCAATGCCTTTCTTTTGTCTTGTTTCCATTTTAATGAACTCCTGCAACTTATATTTGGTAAACATGTGTTATTTCTCAAGTAAAGAAATCAATGACTCTAAATCTTAAAGAAAGTCTACATTCCTTTACTGCTAAACAGGTGATCAACCATGGAATATCAACCCAAGTAACAGAGGCTGCCCTTGAGACTGCTTCAGATTTATTCAACTTGCCAATGGAAGAGAAAATGTTGCTAATGTCAGATGATGTGAACAAGGCAGGGAGATATGGCACAAATGTGAAACAAATGAGAGACGATGTCCATTTCTGGAGAGACTTTCTCAAGCATTACTCCAATCCACTCCCCGAATGGGTTGATTTGTGGCCATCCAATCCACATGACTACAGGTAATGAGACCACCCTCATCTTCAAATTCATGAGTAAATTGATGCTGGATGTGTAAATTAATCCTAGCCAGTAATTTAAAGGCTTCTAGAAGGTCAAGAATCCATCTGAGATATGGAAGGTCTTGGGTTCAAGTTACTCTCAATACAAAAAGGGCTACCCCTCGTAGTGCTATTCGGTGTATGTAGATAGAGAAGTTTGCACATGCCCTAAAGATCAGTCAAGTACTCTAAGAGGCCTGAACACTTGGATCTGCCAAAAAAAAGAAAAGGCTTCTAAGAAAGCCATATTCTATGTTTATCTACGAAGGTAAGTAAAAAAACATGGGCAAAAATCTCAACGTGCTTTAATCTCTCAACAATATACTAACTAGTTAGGCAAATCTTTTTGGAATTTACAGGGAAAAGATGGGGAAGTATGCAGAAGAGGTGCAACAGCTAGCAGTTGAATTGATGGGAGTGATTATGGAGAGCTTAGGCTTACAGCCCGACTGCTTGAAGGAAGAAATAGAAGGTACACAAGTAATGGCTGTCAACTGCTACCCTGCATGCCCAGAGCCGGAGCTCACATTAGGGATGCCGCCGCACTCAGACTACGTGTGCTTGACAATCCTATTACAAACTTGCCAAGGACTAGAAGTAATGGACAAGGACAAAAAAATGACACCGGTCCAGGCTATAGAGGGAGCACTTTTGGTTCATGTGGGGGATCATTTGGAAGTAATTAGCAATGGAAAATACAAAGGTGTGATACACCGGGCTATGGTTAACTGCGATAAGCAGAGGCTATCCATTGCCAGCCTTCACAGCTTATCTATGGATAAGAAGGTTAGCACGGCACCGGAGCTTGTGGATAAACACCACCCTGTTGCCTACAACAGCAGCAGCTTCGCCGAATTCCTTCATTACCTCTCCTCCGGGAATGCCTTGAATGGAAAGAGATACATTGAGACATTGAAGAAAAGAATAAGAGAAGAAAATGTGGGAAACCAGAGCATATGAAGTTGCCAAGTACTCTGCTTTCGCATTTAGATTTTAAGAGTACAACGCAAGATCTTGAGACTTCATCTGTTGGACCATATCATAGTTGGGCCATATGTAGAAGGCAAAGGTTCGGAACCTCAGAGCATTGTAGCCGTCCATTGAACAACTTCTGTATTTGGGATGTTGACCATTGGATATTGTTCTAAACAATCAATTGTAAAACTCACTTGGGATCTTCAGTCTTCCAATCTGTGGCTAAAATCATCTATCAACATGTTTTTTGCAATGGACCATCTATTCTATTGTAAGCTGTATTTTCTTTTTAAACAGTAATTTGCAATTCAATAAGGACACTATTTTTTGGAGAGAATTTGGCACATCATGTATGAATGGACATGCCAGGCCCTGCCTATAGGCGAAGTAGGTTGTCACCTAGGACCTCCAAATAGGTAGGGCCTCGAAAGATCCGCAAAAACTTGAATCCGCGTAAGGTTTCGCTTGCCATGCCTCCAAAATCCACAAAAACTCGAATCCGCATAAGGTTTCGAGTGCCGCGTGCGGAACGTGGAACCACGTTCCGTGGGTCCGTGCCTCTTCCCATTGAGCATTGCTTCGTGTTTATTCCGCTTTTCGAAACACTCAAAATTTACACCTAGCACATTCCTTTAGGCCCTTCTGTCTTTGAAACCCGAAAACATTAATCAAATAAAATCTCCAACTGACTATTGCAGCAACCTCTCCTCTCCTTGCTCTCTGCCTCTCTCATTGCTCTCTCAATGTGCTCTGCTTCACTGTGCTCTCTCTCGCTCTCCTCTGACCTCTCTCTCCGTGGTCTCTCTCGCCGCTCCTCTCTTTATTTTCTCTCGCCTTCAGCTTGCTTAGTTGCAGATTTCAGATTTGCAAGTATTTTTTTCATCGATCCCGTCATCTTGAATTCCTAATGGGTGTTTTAAATAATACTTTATTATAAATTTAATTTTTATATTTCATTTGGATATTTCACACTATAAAAAAAAGTATATGATTTTTTTGTGAGTATATATATAAAGGCAAAAGGCCCCATTTTAAGAGTTCGCCTAGGGGCCTCTAAAATCTCAGGGCCGGTCATGTCAATAGAACAGGTGAGTATTTTCTTCTCTTTTTCCTTTTCTGATCTCAGCATTATTTACTTTCTTCGTTTGGATTCGGGTCTTGAATACAGTGGATTTTGGGTGGTTTATTTAAAGGAAGGTGAAAGCCCCGATAATAACATTTTCCGGTCAACCTGAGAAGTGTTTAAAAAAAAAAACAATTTAAATATTTAAACTGTCTTTGGTTAAGTGGAGTCACAATGGAATCATACATAGATTGGATTAAGTTGATCACATGTCATGGGTTGGTTGGTTGGTGTATGGTAAACCCTAAGAATTTGAATAAAATATGTCATGGATGAACTATCAGCCATCTTTTGAACTAGAAAAGCTGGAATGGTGCAATAAGATAAACTACATATCACTAGTTGGGTCAGTTTCAAATTTAAAAAACTCGAATCGAAGTGGGTTACCATACACCTAACTCAATCCGACCTGACTTGTATCTCTAAATTCAGCAGCGTATAATCTAAGATAGATTTTAGAGAGGCATTCACCTCAACAACTATTATGTATCACGCAGAAAAAGTTGAAATTTGCATAGAAGTAGGAAAGAGATGCTTTGAAATGGAAAGCAAGAAATATAAGCAATTGGGTAGTTTTTTGATGTGGCATAAGTAGAACTGGCAATTGGTCGACTGTGGGTAGGGTTTATTTGATTCGGATCTATTTGAGTTCAGGTCCATTGTAGAGTCTTCTTAAATAAGTTAAGTTAGTTCTAATTTGAACTGATCTGGACATGGGTCAAGTTACTCATTTACCTAACTAAGGAAACTTCTAAACGAGGCACATACGAAAACTATCCCTTAATTAGATGTAGACCTCATGAGTTTACATGCTTGTAGCAATAATCGAGTCAATTAAGTCTACTATTTTTATAATTGAGTTCTGGGGCCTACCTATTTATAAATATTTTCAGATTTAATTAGATCATTTATTAAAATGAGTCTATTAATCCAGTCAGATCAAATATTATAGGTAAATGCTACTTTTCCTAAAGATGTGGAGAAATAAATGCGAAGTAGAGAAATCTCATTTTCTACTTTGCTGAACGCAGATAAAAATAGTGGAGAAACCATTTCATTTCTCATGAAAAAAACATAGGGCAAATTGCTCCTAATTTTTCTACTCGTATGCCTATTTGCTAGAGCAAAGACTCCATTTCGAGCTCAACAGTCCCACAAGATTTTGAGTTCAACCAGTCAGGCAAATTTTTCCTAAAAGCTGTTTCAAGTTTCTGAACTCTGATGAGATTTTCAGCCAAGTCTTAAGTTTTAAGCTTTCAAGTGCTGATAATAAAGTTTGAATATTGGATTAAAACTTTAACTCAAGTCCAAATCGCATCAATTCATTCAGACAGGAAATGATGTAAAAATCACTACAAATAAGATAAAATAGAGACTTTGAGGCCGAATTTCAGGTTTTAAACTATGATATGACGAGGATTTTAAAACCAACTCGGGTTGAGAAAACTGGCATCGGCCAAACCAAAAGGACTGCTTTGTAAGAATATCTTTGTTGTGTCAATCATAAAGGAAAATATTTCATCTTGAGTTGTGTCAGCAGAAAGAAAGAGAAGTCAGAAATGGGCTAATCTGAGACATGAGTTGCTTAACTGCCCTCCCAAAGGCCAACGAACTCTTCCTACCGACCAAATAAACGACCCTTTTGGTCTTTCCACACGCAATCTAATACATGGCCCAGCTCAAGATGGCCCATGTTTCTGATGGGCTCAGCCATAATGGGTCTGTCATGGTGCATAAAGGGGACCTCCGACCTCATCCTAGATCCAAATTCAATGCCCCATAACCCGAAAAAGGCAGGCTCAATATGGGTCTCAGCCAATCCCAAATTCGGACCCATTTGTACTCCAGTATTGATTGATCTTGGGCCTATATTTCTGATGCATCGTCAGACCTCTTCGCAGATTAGAAGTCAAGGAAGAAAATGGTTTGCCCACCTGAACCAATGGTTCAATTTAGATCCTCTACCTATTCATTTGAATGTAATGTCCACATCAATGTCTACAGCTATAAACAAATAAAGAAAGAGAAGTCTGGAGTCTGAACTGGAGTAACTTGTTGAATTAGGTGACTTTAGGTGATCTACTAAAGAGCCAAGTAAATGAAATAAAAACAGGGTACTTTACAGTTTACACAGCCAATCTCAATTCATTCCTCTGCGTAGAAACAGCAATGGCTAATCGTTTCTTGTTTTTCGCTTTTATTGGGCTTGGCCTTCTCCTCACCTGCAAGGCTGCAATCTACTTGGTGGGAGATACGGCTGGCTGGGACATAAGCACAGATCTAAATTCATGGGTGGCCGGGAAAAACTTCGAAGTCGGCGACGTTCTTTGTAAGTTAATCTCTTCTTGTTTTTACTAATTTCTGTGTCATGATCATTTCATTTCATCATTGAAGTTTTAATCTTATTTATTTGAATCGACTTACGAGTTCTATTTTTCCACCTCTCCATGTTTAAGGCCGAATTCTGTCATTAGTACATCTCGTTCTCCCATCACCTAACATCTTGAACCATTAGAACGACTGCCTTCGTTTTATACACATCGAGATAAATTGAGATGAAAGTGAACAGCAAAACAAATTAAGACAAATTTTAACATAAAATGACATAATTGGTGTTAAGGTGACAAAGTGCCAAACTTTATCTACTTCATAGTCTCCTGTGAGAAGTAATCTCGTACATATTTTAAATTAATTAGGATTTTGATCTGGTACAGCAAAGAACGAAGCTAGGGATAGAACTTGGATAAAGGCCAATTTAAACTTTACTGACTTGATCTGAAATATGGGCAGGTTAACGCAACCCACTTAAAATATGGGTTTTTTCCAGACCAGAAAACCTGACCCATTTTTAAATTTGTACTAGGCTAAAGCAAATTATACATAACCCGACCCACCTAAAATATCAAATTATATTATATAAAAATATATTATCTTCTTTTCTATATTTTATTTAATGGCTTTTAGAAACCCAACTCTTTTACGTGATTACATTTTAATGATGGAGACATTGTTCTTAACGATGCTACTTTGTCAAAACATATCAACACGATATTCATAAGCCCAATTGGCTACTTAATTATACGGGTTGACCCATGAGCCAACATAATCCAACTTGAATTGGTTGGCTAAAACTGAAAATGGAATGAGATTTTAAAAATGGGTTTTAGAAAAGGACATCAAAAAGTGCTAACCTGAATCTAATATGGACAGGTTAGGGTTAAAACTCCCAACCTGAACCCACCTGCCCAAATTGCACCCCTACATTAGAGCTAATTAATATGATATTAATCTACTTAAGAAGTTATTAGTGTGTTAATTTTGAAAGAACTACTCACCTCTCTGAACATCGAAGTAACAGAATGTTTCATGTGTTTGCAGTGTTCCAATATTCATCCTTACACAGTGTCTGCGAGGTACCGAGAGATGACTACGAAAACTGCGATGCAACAAATGCCATACAGACAAGCAGAGACGGAAACACGTCGATTCCACTATCCAAACCGGGCCAGAAGTTCTTCATTTGTGGGACCACAACCCACTGTCTTGGAGGGATGAAGCTTCAAGTCAATGTCAATGGAGGGAATGAAATCAGCCCTGCCACTACACCTCTAGCCCCTGAGTCTGAGGACAATGTCCCTACGTCGTTTCCTCACCCTCCGCCCACCAACCCTTCAGCTGGATTTCTGCATGGTGCAAGGGATTCTCTACATGTTGCTTCTTTCAGTATGTTGGGGACTCTTTTGTGGATGTTGATTGTTTGATTGATTGTATCAATATATGGATGCAGCTAGGCATCGAGAGAGATGATTTATTCAATATTTTTTTCCATTTCATTATCTGAAAGCTATAGGGGAGAAATGAAAATTTACGTACTTCTGATGCACTATCCAGTGGAAACCGAGTTCTGTAATTTGAGTGAAAGAAGCTATACAGCACGTAACCTCACAGTATTCATAACCACTTCCTTGCACTTAGGGCTTTGCTGATAGCAAGTAGTGCAATGAACGGCGCTGAGATACCCTTTTCTTGAAAGAAAATAGTAAAATGATCCTGATTTTCTACTAAATTTTTTTCAGAACCACTCTAGCCTTATTTTCCACTAAAAAATTGATCCCACAGTCCAAACATGGCCCACATATTCAGAGTTGAGTGCTGAGTTCCGACACCCAAGGGTTCTGTTTCTAGAGGATCATGATTTGTTTTAGATAAAACATACAAACATGCCATAATAGGATTTAAGCAGTCATTACTAATGCGAAAGGACACAGATGGGAAATGGCAGAGTAGGTCCGGTCCCTCCAAGAACACCATGTGCTGGCAACACTGGTATAAATCACCAAAATAGCATGGGGACTTAAAAGCACAATGTTGGAACCTCGTATAGAGGACCACAGCTCATAAACAAAATTGATTTGACAACCAAAACAAAGATTTTAGAGAGAGAGAGAGATTATGGGGAACTAATGCATTGGACCTGTGAAGTGGAACATAGTGACCAGCTTTGATGACAACCTTTTTTTCATGTCTCAAACTCTGCCCATAATATAAACTCTCAAAGCAAGCAACATATGCAGCTTCTTAGATATCCTAATTTCATGGAAAAACATTTTTAATTTCCAATGTTCTGCAAAGAATTTTGTAGCTCCATACCCAATAATGCCAGGGCCTTCTAACGTCTTTCCTCTACCAGAAGAGGTTCAGCAGAACCTATCAAGAGGAGAGAACCCAGTAAGACAAAAATAATGTTTAAGGAAAGAACTGGAGACCTTTCTAGAAGGCAAAAAAACCCATGAACGGAACACATTTTCTTGCAAAGAAATAACAATTTCTCAAGCAAAGGGTAACATCCTCCATTTAAAGGATGGTTATAAAAATGGGCCTTTCCAATAAAATAGGATTTCATACTACCTCTGATTTGTCGCTGCCTTGAACCACCAGGCAGAGGGTTCTGATTGCGGGTTTTCTCTAGAAGTTCAGCAATAACTAGGTGTGATAAGAGGAGACCAGCAAGTAAGGCACCAATAATAAGCATTATGAAAACAGCATCCCATCCTTTTCTCGAAATGAATCCAGTGAGCAGAGGCCCAAGAGCAGCACCCACTGATCCTGTACCATCAATGATGGCAGTCACCGTTGCTAGTGCTCGGGAGTTTCCCTTAAGAGAGCTGTGTGTCCCAAGATCAGCAGAAACGGCTGTTGTGATGAGAGCATAAGGGCCATTGACAAATAGGCCAGCAATCATCATCAGTACAATGTTCATGGACTGTGAAATACTCCCATAAGAACGATAAAGCAGTAGAGCAGGGACTGCTGCATACATGAATGAGGCTGCAGTGATAGCTCGGGCATTGAGTTTATCAGATACGTAACCAGCGAGTATTCCACCAATGATTCCTCCCACGTCAAAGAGAGTGGAAAGATTTCCAGCTGACTTGACTGAGATAAACTCACCACCAATAGCTGCAAGTTGATATTTGTAAGATTATGTGCAAATGAGACTGAGACCAAGACAAAATATTCAACGAACAACAGAGAGTGCTAGCTGCAGTTGATATGGTAAGATGATAGGAACGGTCCAAAGATAAAAGATAATGCATGCATGCACATATAAAAAGATAGTTGACATTTTATAAAAGGTTATGTATGAGAACTTTCTTCAACAGGAAGACTAGACCATAACAATTCACACACAAATTAATTGATTCTTTTTTGAAGACCACAAATTAATTGATTCTTAAATCTTAACGGGAGTAAGTGCAAGGTATCCCCTTAAAAAAACAGAGAATCATGAAAAAAAAAAAAAAATATTAAGTAGGAAGATGAGAAGACCACTGAAAAGCATCAAGTTCAAAAGGAACAACATGCTAAAATATGTCCTATAAAAGATTTACCATTCTATGGTAAATTGGAAATTGCTGAAATCTCTAGATTTAGATCTCAGACTATTTCAAATGAAATGATACATATTTTAGCATGTTGCTTTTTTGATAACATGCTAGAGATCTAAATCACTGACATTTTTTAGGCCACCAACATCAAAACCATAGGTTAGGTTTGTCATTTTATCTTTTCCACTCATCACAGTTTTAAACTATGTTATTAGTTACTCTACAGTCTTGGCATGTCATCTACCACCTATTTTTTGAGTGGAAAAGATGAAGTCCTTGTTTGCGACTAAATTCGGGGTTTTTACCTTGAACTCAATGCTATTTTTACTGTAACAGAAGAATGTAGCACAGTTGGCAAGTGATTGATTCAATTTCAAAAGTTCTGAATTCAAACCATATAACCATCCCATCCCTGATCTCAACCATTATATATAGGTCTACCATTTCTTCCCCAAGTTGTAAAACTTTCAATTATTCGTATTAGATTGCGACTGGTTTTCTACTTATGTGCCAAAACCACCTTTTACATTCCTTGATTTCCCAAACCCACCCACACACATCCTTTCCCCTTTCTACAAGGATCATTTGTATATTCCTCAGACATATTCACTCCTAATGCTGTCTCTTCTTGGTACCCAAAAACTATCTTAACAAACACATCTCTACTGAAAGTACTTTAATCTTCTAGCCAGTTTCCAGAGATCCAATATGAGATTAATTCATTTTTGAGTTTATAATCTAGTTTTCAGAGATCCAATATGAGATTAATTCATTTTAGAGTTTATAATCTAGTTTTCAGAGATCCAATATGAGATTAATTCATTTTAGAGTTTATAATCTAGTTTTCAGAGATCCAATATGAGATTAATTCATTTTAGAGTTTATAACCATATAGGTTGACCTTCATAGCTTGCTAGGGTTTTATTCCCCTGAAACAGAACATGCTAGGTGGTATGCCAACAATAATTCTCTCTCTGACCTTACTCTATACATATTCCCATGGGAAGTGGCCCTTCATTGAGGCTCCCATGGTTTGAACCCAAGACCTCCTTCTAGAGATCTTGCTCCCATACCAACTGGGATAACCCCTTGGGGTTTTAAATCACTCTCTATTGGCTGCACAATGACGTCATTAAATGAAGCTCTAATGGTGAATCCACCATCAGACTTGACCAACTAGTGCTTCAGAAGAACAACTTGAACAGGCTTCTAAACAAAGCAGCATGCATAACTTTCTACAGGTACCAAATATTCAGAGTGTGTGAAGAAACTTGTTTGTAACCTTGTAGATGAATGAGCTTATGCATTGTGAAGAAGTAACACTAAGCAGGTCAGTTCTAGCACATTTACTATAATAGAGTTCATTTCATTTTCAGCAGCAGTAATAAAGTGTTCAAACTATGCCTCAATCAAATTTGAAACGAGAAAAAAAAAAAAAGCTACAGTTTTTTCGATATTTGAGCAATAAACCCTTGGGCTTCTGATGATTTACTTCTAGATTAAACTAATAACCCATTATCTAACAGTATTACATCAGTTGTGTGTTTGTGTTCATAGAGTAGATGAAATTGCATGATCAAATTAATGGAAATGACTTCAGAAAGAACTGCACAACTGTAGTTATTAGTTTCCAAAGCAAATTATCAAGAACAGACACAGTTCCAAAGAGATAATAATAACATCAGCAGAAGAGCAGAGCATTACCAGTCTGACTGAGGTAAAATGGCAACCAGTAAAGGAACGTATAAGCCACAAGCTTTGAGAAAAAGAGGCAAAGTGCAAATGGTATTACTCCAGGTATCAGACAGGCTTCAATGAGGCCAACTGCATTTCCCCGACTCAGTGACACGGCTCCAGCCCCATCACTCGCTTCTGCCTCAACAGAAGCTCCCTTTTGCACCTGAGCTTCTTCATCTGTAGATCCAGACTCTGGATTTATAGGTGCATTCCACCCGTATGGGCAAGAAAGCCCAACATCCTCAGGATAAGCAGCCAAAAACAGATCATGATCCTCCGAAAAGATCAGTGCACCTGGAAGAATAAAAGACCAGCCCCATCCAAGATGTAGAACACTAGCTGCAAGAAGTGACCCACTGATATTCCCAACTGAAGTATGAGCATTCCAGATACCCATGATCAAACCCCTCTTTCTTTTCCGAACCAATTACCTATAACAGCAACAACAGAGGGCCAACCAGTGGCCTGAAACAATCCAGCAATCATTTGCATGACCAAATAAAATCCAAGCACATGGATATGCCAAAAGTACCCATTCCAAAAAGTCCAACAAAGATCCCACTTCCGATCATTCCTATGGTAAGAAACAACCGGAGGTCCAGTCTATCCCCGAGATGTCCAGCCACAAACATTCCCAAAGAATAACATGAAAGGAATGCCAGGTCGACCTCTCCCAATTTTGCCGTACCATCTTTGCCATTAAATGGAGCCCACCCCTTACCATACTTATGCATCAAGTTACCTGCAGTTCCATCATCCTTGATAAAGAGAGTTTCCAATTGGCCATGGATGGGACTGACCGACCGGATGGGGCTCTGATCCAAAACACTCTTGACAATGCTGGTGGGTTTCCTAGAAGCATGATAACAAGCATAAGCAATGAAAGTAATTATAAGAACCACATATCTGTAAGCACTCAGGCTCCATTCTTTGCCCCTAAGGTAACGAATAAGTACAATTCCTGGTGGTGTTCCTCCCATAATTTCCTAAAAACCAAAGAAAGCAAGCCGATTCTTACAAAAGAACAGAGCTCTTCACCAAGTACATGCAAAATTCCAGGTCAAAAGCAAAAATCCCCATTTTTTTTTAACCAAAGGCAAGAAGCGCGCCCCTCATTTCCCCTCTCAAATGCATGCATTTCTCATTTCCCAGTTCTCAAATCGTGCACTTCTGAATAGTATTAAAAAGAACTACTTAAAATCATGCAAAATGGAGCTTTCCAGCATTTAATTCTTGCTCTGCTTTCCTCATCTGTTTCCATAAGATCCAATTATAAGCATTGTCTTGTGACTCCAATCGCACCTTTCACCTCAATCGACAAAAAACAAAAGTAAATCCAAACTCTCCATGGAAAATCTACTTCCGATCAAATACTGCAAAATCCTTGGAGAGTGAGAGATAGATGGGAAACAAGAGATTTTCTTTCTCCAACAACGAAAATTCTTGAATTTAAGCGAAATTAGCTTTAATAGATTTCCACCGTCAAAACTCGAAGTTTCCTTCATCAAAACCACGGCGAAAGGAATCCATGACTAGAGACACTCGAACGTCATACAATCCAACGAAAAAGAACAATTCGATGATGGAATCAAAGATAAGTCAACACCAGAGTTTGCATACTCCAATTACACCATTCACCTCAATCGAATTCGCAAACAAAAGCAAAATCCAAACTTTCACCATCAAGGTTCGACCTTTCCTTCATCAGAATGAAATAGATAGGGATTCATTACTAGAGACACTCGATCATCTTACGTTCCGACAAAAAAAGGACCATTTGATGATGAAATCGAAGATAAATCCATACCAGTGTGTGCAGATTTGCAGCAACAGCGAGGTCTACGCGAGCAGCGGGCTTTCGATGTGAGAAGCGGAATTAGACGGCCGAGATCGACCAGAGAAGAGATTTGGAGTTAGGGTTTGTAGGGTAGAACGGAATGTCTGTAAAATAGAACAGAAGACGAAGAAGGAGAAGGGGAAGAGAGTAATCGTGGGGTGGGTCAGTACGAGGAGGGTACAAAAAATAAAAGTTCAGGCATATGGATTCCGCGCCACGCAACCGTTGCGCTTTCCCAAGTGCCAACTATGTTGGGAGTTCCATGGAATCACACGTGGCATAGAATTTCTGACCGTGAAAATTAATATCATAACAATTAAATAATTATTTAATCTAATTTTAATAACATGTATTATTCTATTGAACACATTAATTCTACTAAACTAATATAACTTTTTTTAATATATTTATTATGAAATAAGTTTTATTTAATCACCTTTATCTATCTTGTTTAAACAAGTAAAATAAATAATGGATAAAAAATATATTTAATTATACATTTTATTTAAGTCCCTTCTCGAAATAAAATTTATATTTAATTATAAAATTTGAAGCTTGATTATCCGGTATCCACTTATTTGCCATCTTACCTAGGTTCCCATTTATCCTAATCTGTCTGACTCTCTCTCTCGGGACATGACTGATATAAAGGCAGTGGAGATGAGAATTTGGTCTTTAATTAAATCCCCATAGAACTTTGCCTAAAAAAATCTAGGTTTGAGCATTATATTCAGCCCCGTTAATAATTGGGCCCAGCTCATGCTTAGATTTCAAGTTTGAAGCTTGATTATCCACTTATTTGCCATCTTACCCAGGTCCTCATTTATCCTAATCTGTTTGACTCTCTGTGTGTGTCCATACACAGTCACATTATCGAGCTTCCCTTTTGGTGTTGGGCTTAGGCTTGGTCATTGTACAGGTCTGGGCTTTTTTCCCTCCCTAGGCATGAGGAGGGGTTTGGCAAGAGGCCATGACTAATTCATATAGAATAGTTCAAATGGTGCAAAATGTTTTCCACAAGCATTCATTATTTTCCTTTGTGTTTGACCAGTCAATGGTCAAGGGAATTTTTTAGAACTTTTACCAAAAACTTTAGGGGCTTATTTAAAGAAAACCCCTTTAGATAAGATGGTATTATGGGTGGTAGGTAGAAAAGAGTTCACTACCACACAAATGTTAGAAATCTTTGGTAATTTGAATCCTTGGGTTGATTATAATGCCTAAAGCATTTAAGCTAGTTGTTCTAGCACACATTATCGAGCTTCGGGTGCTGATTTTTAGCCTTTTCTTCTCCTTTACCATGGCTTTTGCATTCCACACAGAGAGAGAGAGAGTTCTGGCTTATTATCATTGACGTGTGATTAGCCCTATTATGAAATTAAAGATGCAAATCACAAAAATCAAACACCACACAAGAGAACACCGAGATTTTACGTGGTTCGGCAATACCACCTACGTTCACAGAGCGTGATGAATTTCACTACGAAGAAGATCTGGACAGGTTATAAGGATTACAAGTTAACCCTACCCATCCCTTCCTCTCAGTCTCTCTTTCTCTCCTCACACGGCTCTCTCAGTCTCTCTTTCTCTCCTCACACAGCTCAAAGAAAACCCTAAGAGAAAATAAACTTATATATTTGTGCCTTAATACAGATTGGGCTCAATGGGCCTGGGCCCAACAGGCAGTCCAAGTCCAAAAGAACTTTCAGCCATAAACCCAACAAGCCCTTCAACCTACAGCCTCAGATTGGCCTTTTTTAATTTTTTTTTTCTTTGGTAGGTTTTTAAAGAAAATGAAAACAACCCATAAGTGGAAAAAAGCACAAGCATCTCTTGGGGAACAGCAGCAGGTCTTGGGTGGAAAATTGTCACTGAAATTCTTCCAGCAAAGAAATTCTACAAAGCAGAGGAATACCATTAAGTATCATGCTAAAGGGGGGCGGATTGGTTCTAAACAGTCAGCAAAGAAGCCTGCAACGATCTAATCCGATGCTATTGTTGAGACACTTTCAACTTAAACTGCTCTACTGTAATTGTCACTGTTTGGGGAAAGTTCTGTGCATTCTTTTCTTGACAGAAAAAGCTTTTTTGTCTGTTCAATGCATGATTTAGGAGGAGTTGTTGTTGGAATATATTTAGAGTATTAAAATATATTAAAATTATTATGTAATTAGGATTTTTAGTTGGTGTTTATCTCTAATAAGAGATATTTGCTTTAGGATTAAGTCAAGAATTTGAGTTTGTTTAAAATAGTTTAGGGTTGACTAGAGAGTAGAGACAATACATTTTATAATATTCTACAGTTGCAGTCATTAAACCATGGTTGTGTTCGTTTTCATGTTTATAGTTCTTAGGTCTGCCTGCTCTTTTTGCTCTTTCAGAAGCTTCCATTGGATGGACTGGAACCATCCCTTGACACCTCATCGTCGTGGAACTTTCTACAGCTAAATTCTTTGTGGAGCTTACCTTGCCCCCTTGCATTTCATCCTCCCCTCATACTTCCCTTTTACTAAAAAGCTTCAAATCTGATCCATTTTGTGTTACACCTGATGTTGGATTGGCATTGGATTTTTTTTTTTTAATAAATTACGTATGCTGTTGGTTTTTGAGGCCTTAGAATCTCTAGTTGCAATCATTATCATCAAAAATCATATAGCCCATCAATTTGGAGTTGCTATTTGCAGTGAATTGACAACTTTATTCTATGGACTGACTGTCCATCTGATGCCGAGGACTTGAATCTGATTTTTGAAGTTGCAACTATGAGCACCTATCAAACTGTGTTAGAGATTCTTGTCAATCATATAATTTTATGATATCAAAATCTCTAGTTTTCTGCAGCGCTGATCCATGAATGGTTTTTTAAGGACCAGTCTTCCATCCTTTGCTTGTTATTACACAAGTGCACCCACAATTAACTCAACGGGGTTGGAGTGGGTGGCTAGAAACTCGTCTCAGTGGGAGTCTTGAGTTTAATTCTCATTCTACCCCAAAGGACATTCCCTATAGAGTTACTTGGTGTGTGTCGGTAAACCAGCAGTTTATTGAACACCTTAGTCATAAAAAGAAAGGTGCACCAGCAGTTTATTGATTCAGTTTAAGTATCTAGTGAACTGTTGGCAACAGGAAAATTCCTCTATTACTATTTAGTGGTACATATCACATTTGTTATAATTCATGTATTGTGAAATGAAAAATGGTTTGGTGTCTCTCTCTAAAGAAGAGACCATTTATTTATAAGAGAAATCAAATACATCATCAAACTCAATTATAATAAGATAATGTAGATAAGGTGGAAATCAAATCTAATCATATCTTTAACATTGGAAATCAAATCTAATCATATTTAACACTTGGAAATCAAATATAATTCTATCTTAACATGTATCGTCAGATAAAGATATCGAGGGATACATTGCGTATCTTCAACCCACATTTTTAACCCCTGCGTATATCGTTGGTTAGGCATTATGTTCTCTCAGTATGCGCAGTAGTCGGACTCCGGTAATCCAGTGCGGTGAAGTTTCAGCTATCTGGTTTGAAGTTAGTTTGCCAAAGAAGATGTGTTTAACCTTTTAGCGGATGTTTTTTGTGTCTAGAGCTGCACAATAGTCAGGATCAAGGCCCATCATTTGTTCAGGGTTGCCAGAACAGGTGCATTCAACACATGTCTCTTTATAAATTGGTAATAGGTAACAGACTGTGACCCTATTAAAGGTTGGTGGTGAAGCACATTGACAAAATTGAGCCCATATACCCCACCTTAGATAGCATTATAGCAATAGAACTCTCAAAAAAATTTACAGTGACAAAAAAATCTGTCCTAAGGTAGAGATGAATGTAGATAGAAAATTCAATAAACTTCGACAAGAATGATGATAATGATGATAATGATGACATTAGGACAAGTGATTAGTACTGGGACAATTGTTCTCCATATGCCTTTAAAAGTTTTCTGATTAGAAGAATAATCATATCGGAGAAATCTTGAGAGTAGCTCCAATATATGAAAAACGATAGAAAGCCATTTAAGGTAATTTAATAATATAGTAAGACGTCAGAAACATCTAAAGTTGATAGGATATGAGTAGAAGGAATTAGATTTTGATAGATTGAAGGGACTGAGTGATGGAAGGTAAGAAAGATAGGAAAATAATTAGAAAGAACACTTTTAAATTGATCTAGTTAGATGGAATTAATGGATGATGATGATGACAAAGGATTTACCTATGTAAGTGGACTAGTTCTTATGAAATAAGTCATTTTTTTAAAGTACAATTGATCTTTATTTCTAGTTTCAATTTTTTTTTTAAGGGCCTCATATTGGATTTATGGATTGGATAATACTTGTTTGAAGATTAGCTTACAATCTTCAAACTAACTAAACAATTCTTACTTTTTCTTGGCCTTTCTGTCTCTAATGATGCTTTTATTTAATACCAAACACAATGATTCTGTTTTTTTAATGTCATCTTGAAAGGGGGCTTCCATCTAAAGATATATTATTCTATTCTATGGTGAAAAGAAAGAAACAACAAAGGACCACTTCCTTGAGGCTGGCTACCTTCTTTTTTACTTTTTTGTCGATTCAACAACTGGCTACCTAAAATGGGTGTGGACTCATTCTTTCCCTTAGTCAAAGGAGTATTAGGCCCAAGTTCTTGCTTCTAAAAGGAGAATGACGATAAATAAATCTGATTTCTTTTTTAACCATGATGTGTTTCTCTTATTTATATAAATCCTTTCAACCAACATTTGCGGGAGATCTGAATGGGGTGGGTGAGTTTGGTGCTGATTACAATGTCCAGGAGAAAAAAAATTCGGTCTTGACAGAGACCAAACTTTCAACCAATTTTTTGAAATTTTGGTTGATATTTCTAAACATTGATCTTTTGTAAAAAAAAATACATGTTTCTGTCTAGGCCTAAATTGAAATTTTTTTACTAAATTTTAGATTTTGGCCTTTTTTTTTTTAACATAGCTATCTCCAATTTAGATTGGAGGTGAGACTAATCCCATAAGCATGTGTAAAGTGTAAACCTCTCCCAATCCACACACTTGTCAAGTTGATGTGGAGTAACCCTATGGAGAGGTCTCGAGAGGTTGAGTGTGAATTGAACTCAGGATCTCGTTTGATGGTAGATCTTTTTTTTTATTATCTATGGGTTCATATCTCTTAGAGTACCTGACTAATCCTAGGACATATGCAAGCCTCCCTACCATATTCACTAGGCAACTCTATAAGGAGTGGCGCTTTGGGATAAAGTGAGAACGAATTCAGGACTCGTCCTAAAATGGGTTCATAGACATCACTCCAACTCCTTTGAGTTATGATGGATCTTGAATTACAAATATTGCACAGATTTGAAATATCAGGCCCAGTAATAGGTCAAAAGTTTTAGGCCATTTCGCTCATTTTGGGTCAAATATTTCAAAATTTGAAGATTTGGAATGAAATTTTAGATATATTGGTTTTAGCACATTTTAGAAAAAAACACGATATTTTATTAATTCCATGCCCCTGAAATTCAATATTTTTTTGCTAATATTTCAATTTCTGACTGAAATTTGAAGCTCAGGATGGAGATGGACCCAAAAAGAGACTTAGATTTCCAAAAGCTTGGTGTTAGACCTACCTATTCAAACTCCGTATGCATGCAATATATAAATATATGCTGCCTGTTGGTAATTGGTTTGAGGTTTTGAAAATAGATTAGAGGTTTTGAGTTTAATCCTTTCTCAATTAATCTTATGGGGCTCTCGGGTGATTGAAATTTTGGCCCAAAAATTTAGATTTTTATCTAGCATTTCAGCTGATACATAATTGTTAACAAAAATCAGAAAAATAAACTGGAATTTTCCCCATTTTAATCAAAATTTTAATCCTATATTCCCCTGTTTTCTCAACATTTTTTTAGAAATTTGAAGAATACCTATATTCCCATGTTGTGTGGGCTTACTTAAAGCCGAAAATTTTGGATTCTGATAGAATTTTTCTTTTCCTTTGTCTCAGGGACAGCTGAGTTTTAATATGTGATGGACTGAAAACAAACAAACCCATAGAATAATAACCTAGTTTTGGGTCTTTGCCATTAAATAAAGTTGGGTCATATAACCTAGTTTTGGGTCTTTGCCATTAAATAAAGTTGACAAGGACCCATTTGACTTGTCTATCTTTGGTAGGTCCAACTACCATTGCTCAAAGTAAAATAAAGAATCTTAAAAAGAAAATGGGTTACGGGTCCAGCCACTTTCTTTGATGATGTTATCCATGCTCACCAGTCCTTACCTTTCGATTGAATATTTTAACTCCAAATCTCCACAGCTTAAGGGATTCTTCATATATAAATTAATAAATAAATCTTCGTAGTTTGGATATTCTTTTAGATTTAAGATTGATGACCTCGTTTAAGAGAGTTATTCAGAGTCCTTATCTTCTCTTGAGGAGTGGACGACTTTTTTTCTTTTGATGAATCAGTCAATTCTCTAAAAACAAACAGGTTAAAATTCTAAGTAAAGTTTGTTTACTTAGCATTTAAGTTACGTAGGAGATCTGTGAAAAATGAGACCCACCTTCTTGAATATGTAAAAGAAAAAATCAATTATATATTTTGGCTGAAATTTCAGATATTGACTAAATTTTTTTAGGTTTAACCTTTTAGGCTCATCCCATATGAAAAAAAAATTCAAAAATGCTGAAATTACCATAGTGCAAATTGATATTTGAGGGCAAAAAAATCAGAAAATTTGATCCATTTATTTTGACCCTATTAAAAAACTTTAGTTCAATGTTTTTGTGATCTGAAAATTACATATTGATTAAAATGGCCTATATGACTTAAATATTGGCCCACATTCTCTAAAGCACAAAAAAAAAATGTGTCGTTCATCATTCTATCTCTAAAAAATTATAGAGTGCTTCTAAGTTTATAATAAATGCTTTTTATCTTTTTAATTAGTTTAAGAACATCTTCCTTATGACAATAGTTTAAGGAAAAAGAACTTCAAAAACCCTAAGAATATTGATAAAAAATATTATTTTAAGAAGATAAAAATTCTAAATGAGATTGAAACTTGAAAGTATGTACAAGCTACCTCCTATCTCTGATTAGAAAAATTCACAAAACCAGGTGTAACTTGCACCCATCCAAATTGATATCTGGGACCCATTGATTCCTCTACGTAAGAAAACTTTTTCCCCAAATTTTAAACATTTTCTTCTTTTTTTAATCTTGATATGGTGTTAGGCACATCTAGGTTCACAAATGGATAATTAAATAATAGAGTTAGTTTGGAGATTGTGATCTCCTTGATGCATATTGAGAATCGAAAATAGTTTGAAAGTAATTATCTTATGATTTCCATATTCCATTTTATTTTTCTCAGGTCAGGTGAAATAGTGTCATATCTTAGGTCATATAAATTTATTGAAAAATAGTTAGGACTTCGTTGAATACACTTTATAGTTTAGTTGGTTGTAAGTTGTAACTAGTTGTCTCCCATTTTAGGAAATGTGAAGTTGCAATTCGAGTCTTCATGGCTTAATCTTAGTTTACCTTAAGGGTAATAGACTCATTCTTGGAGGTTTTAGCAGGACTGTGTCTCAGTTTTGTCACATCTAACTTTTTTTTAACAATATCTATTTTTTTCAAATTGACATTTGTAACTTATAGATAGTCGGTGATGAAAATATCAACTTTGCTTGTAATGCAAGGGCATGGCATAATTTTGAGCTCTTTAAATTAAATTGAATTTTTTTTTTTTTAAGAGTTTTCATCAAGTGAGGTCCAATCAAGTCTCAACCATATTCTCTTGATTAGACATGTTATTTACTCAAATTGTGTGACATGGATGACCAAAATTTTGGACTATGATTAATGTGAAGGTGTCATGGATATTATTGTCTTTGGAAAGAGACTGAAAAGTTAATGTGTGTGGGGTAGAAATGGAAGCAGCCCATGTGAGGATTGGTGGTGGAGACATGCTTTCTTTGTAATCAATGCATGTGAGCATATGTAAGGAGACAGTGCAAGCAATGGTTCATGCCACCATCTCTTCAGTGCTTCCTTCTTTTTACACACGCTCTCTCTCTTTTCTATCCATTCCTGGATGTCCTCATCTCTCCCATTTTCAACTTTGGCCTCCTTCCCTTGTTCCCTTCTTTCCACCATTAAAGGAAGATGGCCCTACCTTCTGCAACTATCAATCTTTATCAACATCCTTGCTTACAAGCAACATGGAGCATCTCTTTCTATCTGAATCTTATAATACCTTATACAAACTATACAATATTTTTTATTATAAGGATACTTCTGTTGAATGATATTACAAACTGTCCTTGAAAAAGTGCATATAAAAGAAGGGAGAATAGGAGATAGAATTTTAAAACTTAATTCAAAGGGAAAAAGAAGGAAACAATTGATTGTAAAAATAATAATAAAAGGATATAATAGATTTAGGATTGTGAAATGTATGAGATTAATGGTTTTAATTATGATTAATGACTAATGATAAGAGAGAGCTGGGGACTTGTTGAGAGTGACTACTCATGTAAAGTAAAGAGGATTGGAAGGTATACTTAGATATCAATATAAGGTTATGTGATTTTTTAAGCTTTATTAGAACTTTCACTGAGTAAAGGATTAATTAGAAAACTTCTTTTAAAGTTCAAACAACACAATATCTATATTTTTGAAACACATAAAAAATCCTCTTTGATAAATGATCTTGAATTTTTTTCATAAAAAATCTTTAAATATAGACTTTTTTTGCATTACAATAATTTTATTTTATTTTATTCTTTATTGTGATAGTACCTACCACATCATTGTCAAGAATGACCAAATTAATCAAAGATGTTGCAGTCCTGCCAACTTAAAAGGAGAATTTTGAAAACAACCGTTTAGAACTCATATGTCTTAATTGTAGATTTGTAGCACTACTATTTTAATTAATTTATAGTACTATATAATAGTTGTATTATTATTAATAATTTGGTACCATGATGTGATAGTAAACTCACGAAATTTAAAAAAAAAAATAGAAAACTACGTATTTAAAAAAAATTCATTCAAAAAACCTAGACTTCTTTCATAGTTTTTCTTTTCCTTCTTTCTGTCAAAACGAAAGTCTCTTCAATCAATACTCATACAATTTCTATACACTTGGTGAGTTGGTGTTGCCTTTATCAGATAGCTAAGCTTCCACAGCTATCAAGGTTGGTTGTTGCTTCCCTTGCTTGTCTACAAAAGGTCCCACCACACCACAAATGTCGTCAGACTCACCATGTCTGGCAAGAGTTTGGATAAATTTGGCATATATTTTTTTTATCGGAGATGTTCACGTGTCTCATTTAATAGTCATTCGTTTTCCTATGCACACATAGTAGGTTAAAGTTATAGGATTTTATTTTGTACATATCTCACAGAGAATATCTTAGAAGGCCGACAAAAAATCGACTTTAAGACCTGACTTCCTAAGACCAATGTCTTGACCATCAGGCCAACACCCCTGGAGATATAAGCCTATATGAATGAAATCTGAGTTTGAATTTTTAAATTATTAAATTTCAACATTGTCTCCAACCTTTACATAGAATCCTTAGCTCAAGCTCTCAAATTGGTGATTTAAGTTAAATATATAAGGATGGAACCTAAAACTAAATGCGCCATCAAAATTTTATTTATAAATATTATTATTGAGAATCTAATATCTTTACTTTATTTTATTTATAAAAAGGATAAAATTTTGATTACTTCTTGAATAAGTTGTTGTGATTTGCTTTCATCTTAATGACAAAACAAAACATCTAAAAAAGTGATGAAAATTAAAAAAGAAATTTTAGCATTTGGTTCAGTGAATATGAAAGATTTCACTTATTTCATATTAATACTAAAATAATAGAAAATTTATAAAAATCTTAAAGTTAGGAAAATGGGTTTTAGGAATTAGGAGAGGATTAGGTAGCTGGAAAATTTTGGTACACCTTTATTAAGAGTTAAGATGATTGCTTGAGTCTAATTCTCAACCGTTTAATTGTCTCTTTGAATAAATTTCTATTCTTTTGAATTTTTTACCATGCAGTGAGACTTACCTTTTGAAATTGCATATCAAAATATCATAGTTTAAAAGAACGATTTCAAATGTATGATTTGGTCTTTGGCGACAATATCTACTGTATTTGAATAGTATTGATTAAAAATATTTGAATTCACACATTTTTTAAATATCATAGACAAAATTTAATCATAATAAAATCAAAATTTATTATAAAAACTATATTAGACAAAATTTAATCACAATAAAATCAAAATTTATTATAAAAACTATATTTCAAATTTTATCAATCTACAGTGAAGCCTTCGTATTTTTTTCATTTTTAAATCTTGATTAGATGAATGTTTACGGCTTGGATATGTTTTCCATCGGGCCACATAAATTCCACGTGTCGAATTTGGTTAAGTTCCGAACTCTCAGGTCTCTAACTTCTTTATCCAAGGTAACCAAAAGAGCGCGCGAGCGCGAGACAGCGATCCACATTTCTTAAAACCCTAACTTCCTCTCCTAACTTTTCTTTTTGATGTGATCGCCGCTAGATTTTTGCGAACTCCTTAGATTTCTCCACGGCTTCATAATCTAAGCCGTTGGATTGGATTTATTCCGCTAGTGATGGTTTAACGGTGGAGATGGAAGACAGCGTTGGATCGTTCGTCGCAGTGAGGAGGATTTCTCAGGGCCTGGACCGGAGCAGCGGCTGCCACTCCTCTTCCGGTATGCCATTCCTCAGATCTCATCTCATTCATTTTCTTCTCTTTAGATTTTTTTTTTTAATTTCCAGGTCTTTTTTATTTTTTCTTTATAACTGTTTTTTTTTTCCTGAACTCTGAATTCTTGATTCATAATAGGTTTGTTTTGAGTTGTTGGGATTTCCCAGGACTTCTAGTGTTAGGGTGTTTTCAGTAGTATTGGATTCTTAGGTGAAATTGGAATTACGTGGAATTTGCAAACTTTACGAAAGGATTACGTGTTTGGTGAAACTGGAATTTTGGAGTGAGAATTATCAAGTTGATACAGAATTTTCTTTCTGGGGGATTTATAAATTCCCCTCTGAAAGCGTCGTTTTGGGTCATTAAAGTTCCTCCGTTCCGGCTGATAATTCTTAGGTGGAACTTGAATTGGAGAGATTTTACAAACTTTGCTAAAGAATGCTGTGTTTGGTGAAACTGGATTTTTAGACTGGTGTGGAATTGGAATTACCATTTACTATGCGAAAGAATTCTATCTTTGGTGAAACGGGATTTTAGAGTGAGAATTACGAAGTTCACAGAATTTAATATTGGGTGACTTGTAAATTCCTCTGAAAGCGCTATTTTGGATTTCTTACGTTTCTAAATTCCAGCTGATAGCTCCAAGTCTACCAAAATTCTATCTTGTTATAAATGGAGTTCTCCAAATTTCAAAATTAGCAGAATTTGCTAATACCAAACTTTAGGGGATTGTAAATTCTGCTGTCTGGAATTCTCAGGTGGAATTGGAATTCTGCAGTTTCTCATAGTTACCACTGAAGAATTTCATTTTCAGCACATATGGATTCTTTGCCTCTATCAGAATTTTTGAATTTTAGTTCATTCTTCCTTTCCATGTATCTGCATTTTCTCTGAATTTTCTCTCAGTTCTTGATTGAATGATAATACTGGGAAGTGTGGTTAGTGCCTGTTTTGAGTTATTGGGACTTTCCAACACTTTTGAGCGCTGTGGTCTTATGGTTTTTTTACTAGCATTGGATTGTTGGGTGCATTAGGAATTACAAGTTGTTTACAAACTTTGCAAAAAGATCCTCGTTTGGTGAAACAGGAATTTTAGAGTGAGAATTGTAAAGTCACAGTATTTGATTTCTGGGAGTTATAAATTCCCCTCTGAAAGCATCATTTTGGATTTCTAAAGTTGCTAAATTCCAGCTGATAATTCTTAGGTGGAATTGGTTTTCTGCATAATTTGCAAAGTTCGCCGAAGAGGCAAAGAATCCATATTTGCTGTTACTGAAATTCTTTAGTGGTAATTATGAAATATTGCAGAATCCCAAATGCAAGTGATTTATACATTCCCCTATGAAAGTCTTAGTTCGGAATTTCTAACCCCAAATCACTTTTGTCATGGCATTCTCAGTTCCAGATAGTATTTCCAACGCCTACCAAACATAAAATATCTGCCACGGCCATTCTCCAATTTAGAATTGATAAAATTTGCAAATTCCAGAATCTGCCAAAATTTTCTACCAACTAGCTCCTTAGCAGGAAATTTATTTGTGCAATTTCTGACCATAAACAGTAATTAGAATCATGGTGTTCTTTGCATTTCACTGAGAAATTCTAAGCAGGCTTGCATGGTAGAAATTCCAGCAAAATTTATAATTTCCAGAATTCCAAACTTAACAAATTTACTAATTCTCTAATTTGGAGAATTCCTGCCATGACCTTTTGGTGTTTGGTATGCTTGAAATTCTTAACTGGATAAAGAAAATTTAATGATTCATGCTTTGGAATTCCAAAATAACACTTTTAGACAGGAATTATAAATTCCCTGGAACTGAGTTCTCCGAAACTTCATAATCTCCAATCTAGAATCCCATATTAACAAATCATGGAATTTTTTTTTTTAGGGATTTTTTTATTTAAATTTTACAAAATTCCAATCCCGCTTAAAAAGCCAGGAACTGGCTGTTATGAACCTATGATTGTTGAATATGGTTGGCATCATGCTGCATTCATCTTTTTCCTTGGGTGCATTGTCATGGAATGGATGGTATTCAGTCTAATATTGAGTTTGAAGCACTACACATTTTGAGGATGTATAGGAAAAAAAATACATTTTACACATTTTGATTTCCTGAAGCATCCATAGTCCCTTTCACATTATATGCAATTTTTTATGGGATTCAGTTAAAAAAGATTATTTCTTCACTATAGTAAGAATTTTTTTCCTTGCAAATACAAAGTAGCAAGAATTGCAAATCAGAATTAGGAAGAAAAATTAGTTATGGTAAGTCAGAGATCAGAAGACTCAAATTTACTGAAGGTCTTATATCAATGCAGCTGAGGTTGTGGCAGGATCAGCGGCATGGCTTGGGAAAGGTCTATCATGTGTTTGCGCTCAGAGAAGAGATAGTGATGCCCGTTTGTCATTTGACTTAACCCCTTCTCAGGTATTTTTATTTGGGTGGCCATTTAGACACCTCACTTTTCTTTTAAGAGAGACCCCATTTCAAAATTTTGTATGAAAATTACCAATGTGCCCCTCATTTTAAAAAAAAGAAATGGTTTCTCCCCACAAAACTGAGGGGAAAAATGGTAATTTCACATAAAATTTTGAAATGGGGTGTCTCTTAAAAGAGAAGTGGCGTGTCTAAATGGCCTTATGATTTTGTGGATTTGAATCTAAATTTTCCCGTTCTTCCACTATGTGTATTCCTTTCATTTGCTGTTCAAGATCTTTGTATTCTAAATTGGGTTGGTAAGACCATTCAAAAATTCTTGTTTGCTTTCCACTATTTGAGCTGGAGCGGTATGGAACTTTGGTGTTTTTTTATTTAAAGCACTTGCAAGATCATAAATTGAGTTCACATGAAACCTGTGATTGCACAGACAATGAGCAGAAGATTGTTGACATGTATCATGAGTTCCAGGAATGGTTAAGATATGTTTGGATTTAAACTTCACAATCAAGCCAACCCAATCTCAACCCTCACACCCCAAAAAAGATAATAATAAAAAATAAAAATAAATAAATACAATCATATATTAGCCCTTTTTACACTTGGTACATCAATTCTGAGTGAAGAACCAATGCAATTTGTTTTTGATCTTTACTAAAAGTGCTAAATTGGACTTTCAAATCAAGGCGGAAGCTGCGGGTTCGAACCCGTCAGTCCCGACAATCCGGTGAATCTATCAATTCATTTCTCCATTTTCTATGAAGAGGGGGGACAAAGAGCAAGATCTAATTCCCAGCAGGAGGATCCTTCTTTCGTTTTGCATTTCAAAAGGGACAAATAAGGTAAAGGAATGAAAATGACAATAACTAGTACCGATTGATGGGGGAGACACATATGTAGGTTGGTACAATCGGAGGTATCACCATATTCAGGTTTCAAAGAGATACCATATTGGTCTGGTTTCGATTGTTCCTGATCAATGGAATAGAGTATATGTTTCCTGGGAGCACATATACAAATGTTTTTTTTTATTGTACGATACACAATTAACTTAACATTGTTACCCAAAAAATAAGGTTATAGTCTCCATTACCACGGTATGGTTATTGCTAACATGCGATCAAATATATCCAGAATAACAAAATTCCTTCTTCTATTCTCAAAATCCTCTAACTTCTAACAGTTATATGGCAAACCCCAGGATAAATCTTAGCCCCACATCAAAACAAAGATCTTGTGGTCTTAATCTTTCAAAAAAAAAAAAGATCTTGTGGTCTTAATCAACATAATATTGGTTATATGACTCAACCCCTAATCTAACTAAAATAGAAACTTGCTAAATAAATTATAAAACAGACTTACCCGAACATTAATGTGAAAACCAATGGGGGATTCATCCCATGAGACAACTAGTTTTTATAGCTCCATGAGCAGGGCTGACTTATATGCACATATGGGCTTCTTTTGTTGGGCCAACTCAAACTGTGGGCTGCATCATAAATTAACTATGGGCTAGTTTTGTACTTCTAGATTATTCAGATGGAATCAGACTTGTCATCTTTCAAGCTGTTGTCATTTTTTTCTTGTACATTTCTATCCTATTCTCAAGAAAGCAATGGCTGATTCTAAAATCTTCCCTTGAGTTTGGTGGTTTCAGGAGGAGAGCTTACAAAGGCTACAAAGGCGCATAGAAGTTGCATACGATAGTTCAAAGCCTGAGCACCAGGTAATGTAAGCTGAGAAGCCTAAGCTGGATTTTAAAATCTATTTTTTGTATAGTTTTATTTATGAAGGAAAGTATAGCTCTCACTTGCAACATGGTTTTAGGAAGCTTTGAGGGCTCTCTGGAATGCTGCCTTTCCTGAAGAAGAACTTCAAGGTTTGATATCAGCAGTGGAAGGAAATGGGTTGGCAAGGGAAGGATCCATCTACAGATTTCAGGTATTTGGTTTTCCTTCTATTTCCTAAATCCCTTCATTCCCAAAAATCTAGTTAAATGCCAATGAATTTGTGTTTTATACATGACCTTTGGATTAATCTTGTAGGGGTGGTGGTTTTATATCATTAGAGAATCTATTGTTCTTTGCCAAGACCTTTCCGGTATGTCCTTTATCATGTCAGTAGTTTCTTCTTTGCACTTGAAAAATAACACCATGAACTATTTTACAATGTTGTCAAAATTGAATTGTACCATGAATTTTTTGTGATGAACTATGAACCATGAACCGTTAAATCATAGAATTTTAAGATTCGTAACAGTTTCTCCAAAATAATATTTTAGAGATATGGTAAACAGATAATATTAATTTTCTAATTGTGAAGATGCAAATACATGGCAAAAAAACATTAATGTAATAGGTTAAGTATTCGGTGAAATTCAAATTTCAATTCTAAAAGGACTAAACAGTAAAATAATATGTTCTCATATTTTCAACCAATGTTGTATTTAAGAAATTCTTTTTCCATATTCAGCCTTCCATTTTTTGTCGCAAATATTAGATTAACAAAATTTTATTTAGAAGATAAAACTTAAGTAGATAAAAAAATACAGTGTATGGCATAAGAAGTCAGTATCTTTCCAAAAAAAAATACACTTCATTGATAGGATTTATGGCCCCAAAAGATGCTAGATGTCAATGTATAAAAGAAAATTCCTCTGGCTATCAGGACAAACACCTTGAGTAAAACAAACCCCAGTTGCAGCAGCAAGAAGAAAAAATGACAGCAGAAATAGGGGGAAAAAAAAAACGAGCAAAGGAGAAAAAAAGAAAGAAAGAAGAAAAATGCATAAATTGCAGCAGATGACCAAAAAGAAGAGAGTAACAACTGCAGAATGGACATCATGCCTGGAAAAAGAAGCAAAAAAAGAAAAACAGCATTAGTTGCAGTTTAAAGAAAAAATAAACGACGAGCAAAGGAGAAATGGAGATGAAGGGCTCGTCTTTCTCCTCCCACAGCTGTCTCTTTTTTTTTTTTTTGAAAAGGTAATTGTATTAATCACAATAGAGGAATAAGTAAAACTAGGAGACCAAACAACCGGGCAAAAGATAGCCCACCACCCAAAAGACCCTTACAAGAAAAACCACCCCTCAAGAAATTACATGAAATTTATTTACAACTTCTGAAGCCATAGCCAAACCCTGATGTGCCATTTCATCGACAGCTGAATTTGCAACTCTTGGGACCCAGGAAACCATAAAACCAAAAGATGCAATGGAGTGACAAATCCTTTCAACTTTATCTAAATATATCCATGGGTAGAGAGAACTTGAGGCTCAACCAACGACGACTTTAGAGCCTCCTTCTAGAATACTCCCAACAACCCCTAACTCTTCCATCTCTAAGAACCTCTCCATAAAGCATGAAGCTCTACTTCAATCACTGATTCATTTGGAAGAGGAACAAAAAAAAAAAAGATCCTAGTCTCTAATGATCCCACCATAGCCTGCTAAATCGTGATCATGCAAACAACTGCCATCAAAATTAAGCTTAAGGAAACCCGCATCTGGAGGGGACTAAGAAACTCACATCAATGTATTCAAGTCTGATATAAAATAATCCACTGAGGCACAATCCCTACAAATATCTAAAATATTTATCCCTCGAAATTTATCCGAACCCACAATCCACCAAGCAACTCGACACTTGATTACATCTATAACTTGCAATGCAGAAGACACCTTACCTTGAAAGACCCTTTTTATTCATTTCCAACCAAATAGACTACACTATACTTAATAATGTCACTTTTCAAAGGTTTTTTCTAAAAGAACTACCAACCATGAGCACTTCTTATTTGAACATTTCAAATCAAGCACTCAAAACACAAAAATCAATGCCTAACAGCTAAAGGAAGTGTGACCAAATCTGAGATGCAAACGTACAATGCAGAAGAAGATGATTCACTGATTTTGCATCGGACAAGCATTTAACAATAATCTTTTTCTTAATTCTCATGTTATCAATCGTCAAAATCTTCTCAAGTCCAGCCAGCCCCCCAAAGACCTTCGCCCTAAAAGGAGCATCAACCTTCTATATTTTGGTTAACATGAGGAACATCACCAACACACAACTTCTTTCTACAAAAAGACTTAACAGAGAAATATCCATGAGGATCAATATTCCAATTTTTTCTATCATATTCACTTCCTACCACAAAAATTTTGTTGAGAAGATCCTTTAAGGACAGCCACCCCTCCATCATGCAATCCTCTAAATCCCTTCTAAAAGGGCACTAAACGACCTTATTTTGATGGGGATCATTCCACTCTTTGACCTTTGCCTCTTTATTAGCTGCCAAAGAAAATAGTGCAGGAAACTTTTGAGCCAAAGAAACCTCACACAACCATCTATCTGTCCAAAAAAGAATATCATCACCAGTGTAAGTACGATATCTAATATGAAGGTTAAAGACCATCAAGATCGAACAAACTTCTTTTCTTTTCATGTTTCCTTTCTCACCTATTCTTTCTCCTCGCCTTCTTCCTCATTTTGGATGGGGCTCTGCCTCCTCTTTGGGTTTTTGTTTTCAAAGGGCAAACTAGAAATTCCGTTGCCACTTGAGGAACTCAGATTTGATGGGACCGATTGGGTCATAAAGGTCCCTTCTATATTATTTTTTTTAATAATGCATGTAAAAGTAACAGTTAAAGGAAAGGGCGCGGCTGTAAATAATGAATCATGTGATGCAACGATTTAAACAACTCGATTCATGCGATTCACGATTGTTATTTGAAATCATATGGTTATTGATTAAAATCGATTTTAGCAGCAGTTCGTATCGAATTTGACCTGAATCCTACGATTCGTATTAGGAAACGACTGATTTTTACAACACTGCTATTTTATTCTGATCCTCTTTGGGGTCTATCTCTCTCTCATAAATCTCAACCATGTTTATTGTTCTCTAGATGCTTCATTCTTAATCCAACAGCAGAACAAGAAAATCCTGATTATCAGTAAGAAAGTTCTCTATTTAATTTCACGTATCAATAGTTTATGCAAATTGATCAAGTACGTCTGTATTTGGGGTTAAGCAGTTGAGTTCTATTCTTCTCTTCAAGGTAGCCAGTTTGGTTAAAACCAACTCCTACAGTTTTATGGGCCTATACTTCCACAAATTGGCAAGGTATTTGTATTGGATAAAAAAGATCTGTTACCCAACGTTTGTGTTGAAACTACTTACAGAATGACAGATCATTTAGGTACAATAGGGAATATTACTCTCCTTTAAATAATACTTGGACCAATTCCAACTCATAGAGTTGGTTTGGGTCCAACAGTTTTTTATTTTTTTACATTATGTGGGTCTCATAGTGCAGATCCTTGTTGACACCGGTTCACTACCATAAAATGATGGGGCTATTTTAGTTATCTTTCAAAAAAAAAAAAAAAATGGGGCTATTTCATGTTTGAACAATCTATTTTCACTATAATCGGCCCATTATTTTCTAGACACTGACATGGTTGCAACAATGGTGATCAACTCTCTCTCTCTCTCTCTCTCTCTCTCTCTCTCATCAATATGCCAAAACCTCTGGAGCTAATGAAACGTGTGAAATCAATCCCTTTTTTCAATGCCATGCATCCAGTCCCATGCCTCAGGTCAGGCTCCTACATGCACGTGATAAGAAGTCAATGAATATTAATACTTCCCCTCATTGTTGACTCTTCACACTATAGGATAACCACCATTCTTCCCCGCCAATCTCTAATGGTCTATCTCTCTCTAAGTTGCCTCCACCGGGATTCGAACACATCCCTGGTGCTTACGCTGACATCGACTATTAGGATCCTGACTAATACGACAAAAGCTCCAGAGCTGATGTACTACGTGAAATCAATATCTTTACTCAATTTTACGTGCCCAGCCCCACACCTTAGGCTGGGCTTCCATAGGCATGTGACAGGTCATCGATTTTCAATCCCCCACCCAATCCCCTTCTCAAAAGAAGAAAAAGCCCCCTAATCACAGTGTTATGCATGAGACTTTTTTTTTTTTTATGATTATGCCATCGTAATTTTCAAAAAAAAGATGATGTCATGATTAATATTTCCTATGGATACAAGTGTGATTGTGAGAACAAGGTCACAAGAATGATGGTCTTTGCAGAAATCCTTCCAGGATCTTCTCTGGAAGCAGGAAGGTGATCGAGCCATGTGGGAGTACCCATTTGCAGTGGCTGGCGTAAATATTACATTCATGCTCATTCAGATGCTTGATCTCCAAGCTGGTTAGCATTCTCTACCTTATCGGCAAGGGAACCAGTTTTATCTACTAAAATTTGATCATTTTTATTACTCTTAACAAGTATGCTCAGAAATAACCATTCAAAAGGAAGAAAAGGAATCACAGAAATGGTGTCATTTCTAGCATCTCTATTGACGTAACTTGGTACTTGCAGCCAAACCACGGACAATGATGGGTGCAGTTTTTCTCAAGCTACTTTCAGGTGCACTAAAATGCTATCTAGTTTTACATTCATTTTATGACAGGTCAAATTTTTTGGTACTTTTAGAAAGAATTCATATTTTTGCTTCAATATTTTGGAACTATGAACTATACAGTTTATGGATTACTGATATCATATGTTACATTGATTGATTATATGAAATTGAGAATGGGTCAGACTCCAGTTACGGATGCATGACGTCACAATTCTTCCATATTCAGTGGCTGTCGCATAGATGATGTCTTGATTTTTTACACTGCAAGACAGGATCATAGTTTAAAAATTCACAACGCTCACTCGACTCAAAATCTTATTGAGTCATGCAACTCAGACTGGCCATCTGAAAATTTTCTAGTATTTAAGCTATGGTTAGAATGAACCAGTGTGATGTGCTGTTGTATTTTCTTTTTTAAATGGAAGATTGGTTAGTCTTTGGCTTTTTCAAGTTTTGAACTATGATTAGGATGAATGAGTGTGACGTGTGGTTGGCATTTTCTTTTTCAAAATGGAAAATTCTGAATCTATGTTTTTATGTGGATTTCACCACAATACAAACTTGTGGTGATTCTAGTGCACAAGTGGAGCATTGTCAACTTGTCTTAGCTGCACTTGTCTTTGACAAATCAAATATTTAAAAAGAGAATCACAGCTCTGTTTCCATGCATTGTTTTTGGAAATTCTTTTTTATTTTGGGTTAACTGTTGGTCATGCCGCAGAAAATGAGCGGGCCTTCGACCTTCTATACTGTGTAACATTCAAGTTGATGGATCAGCAATGGCTTGAGATGCATGCTTCATACATGGACTTCAATGTATGCCTATTATATCATAAAAACTCAAATTCCTTCTCATTCTCTCCGTTTATTAAGTGGTAACTATCTTCCATTTTCCCCCACTCCAGTCAGTCATGAAATCCACACGCCGTCACCTGGAAAGGGAATTGTTACTTGAAGAAATCACACATTTAGAAGACATGCCTTCTTACGGTCTTCTCCTTCGGTAGTGTAGCGAATTGAAGGAACTTGACAATGAAACCTGTAGTTTGAAGAAGCAGAATACAAAATTGATGCCTATTTCTCCTGTCTAGTTCTGTTTGGTGTGGTGTTTCTGAGATCTTGAATTGTTTGACCGGGTGTTACCCATTTGGGGTTCAAGAAATAGTTTTTCCTTCAATGATTCAAATGTGTAATGGTTTTCAATCCAAAACGTGTCCTTTCTACGATTTGATATAATGATTTGGTTAATTGCATTCAAGCTTAATCCAGCCCATGACGGTCTTTCAGAATATGGCAATTGTTCCTTTTAAAGGATCAAATGTGTAGCCATTTCTTTTCATATTATTTATCTGGATCAATCATTTACGTTTAATCATGTGGGTTTTTACCACTGGACGAGAGTTCCAAGCTGCTCACTAGGAATTTTAAATGGATCTGCAACAATCTAATGACACAAAATATCCAACCCAAGAGCTGTGCTACAACAGAAAACTTGAATCTTAATGACTTGTGACACCTTGTTGAGATGGTTTTCTTCTTCTTTCTCTATTTATTTGACTTCTATTTTTCAGCAGGGGATGTGGGTGGGGGTGGAATGTTAGGTCATTATGGACTCCACTGTTGAAATTAATAAGAGGCATCATTTTTAACTTTCCAATTGTTATTATTTTTGTAAATGGTATAATGATAGGTCTGCTGCATTAACAAAGAAAAAAAAAAAAGGAGACGATGAAGAAGAAAGAAGATGGCATTACGATGCTCATGAGAAGTGCAGGGTGCCTAAAGATTGCCTGTAACATGTCCATGGATGAAAAAAAAATACATTGATACGTGACATTTTTAAAACATTTGGATTAGGCATCAACTTTTAGGGTTCATTTGAATGGAGACAATATAGGAGAAAATTATAAAAAAAAAATTGATTTTTCTTTTTTGTAACACGAGTATCTTCACTTTATATTGTATGTAAAATTAATATCAGGTAAACACGAAACTCCTTGCAAGTCTTATATTTACTTCAGAAGAAAAAAATATTGTTCCTTTTTAAGTCAAAATCCCTTTTTTACACAAAAGTGGAAAGTATTTTTTCCTTTTTTTCCTTTTTAAGTCAAAATCTATTTCTCTTGTAGAGAAGAAACAAAAACTGTAGTTTTTCATCCTTTTTTTTAGCCTCTTTTGTCTTTTATCAGTTATCACTATAATACACAGCCGTGTCCAAACTATCTGGAATTGGTTCTGTGAGTTTTTTTTTTTTTGCTAATTGACTTTATATAAATCATATTATTTATGTCATTTTTTATCTCTTTCATATTATTTTTCTTCTTGTACTTTTTACTTAAAAAATTATCAAACAAGATAAAAAAAATTTAATTAGAGAATTCCATACTCAAATAAATCTTCTACCTAAGAGAAACCATGATTTGAGTACCTTAGTCGCTATGTACAAAAACGAATTTTTGCTTAAAAAGAAGGTTGAAATCGAGGAATAGTAAGTGATAGAAGAAATGCCCAACTTTCGTCAAAACGAACCAAGTTTTCAATTACCAAACGGGAGACATACACCAATCAAATCATTTCATCAAACAATTCCACATTTTTCCACCAATCCAAACAGAAGGTAGAAAATATCTCAACATACATGAAAATCACTCCTTCTCATTTCTATTTTAAAAAAAATACCTACTTAAATTTCTCAACATCAAATCCAATCCAAAAAGGTGTTCAAAGATGCTGATTCCTGACAGAAATGCCTGAAACTGGTGCAAAAAAGAGAAGAGATTGATGAAGATTGAAGAGAGAATGGACACAGAAGTGCAGAGATTTTGGGTATCATTTTCGTACACCCATCCCTTTAGGTCCTAATCTAAATGAGCTGAACCTACCTTGCAAATGATTGCAATAGCAGTAGGAAGTGTCCTGGTGACATTACAATCATTTCTAGGATCAGACCCAAAGCATTTCTAATCTAAGGAAATAATTTCTTTTGTCCTATACAGCAATTTTGGGCCTTGGGCCAAATAATTTCGGCTGATATTTCAACCATTTTGGCCCTGTAAGAAATCTAGATTTTTCCATAAAAACAATATATTTCAGAGCAAACCGCCGAGCGCCTAATTCTAGCTCACTCATATTAAATTTTAGGTGGTACTTTTTTACTCAAATCATATTTCAAACTTATTCCAATCTGACCATATAAATATAATTTGGATAAATTTTGAAGGTCTCAGCTAATGCAGAGCATGATCTAGCTTGGCCTGAATTAAAAATGAGTCGGCCTTTTTCCGCCTGGCCTATCCATATTTCAGCCTGGGCCAGTCAGGTTTGAGTTGGCCCCAATGAAAGTTGCACCCTTATGATCTCCCACTAAGAACCTAGGATCTGAAAAAAAAAAAATTGTCTGAAATCCTAATTTTTCGTCAATTTTTTATTAATTTCCAACATAACAATTGAATGAGGGTAAGCCCAGTCAGTTCACTTATTGGGACCCAATGCATTTTGGGCCAGACTTCATGGATCCGTGAGCCCAACATGACAATTAAAAGTACAGGGGACACCCAATAAACAATTGAATTTCCCATGAGTTCTCTAATTTCTTTTTCTTTTTTTCTAAAATTAGTAACATAAGGAGAGACTTAAAATTACTGTAACCTTAAATTCTAAATTTATGTTTTAAATAAATTGATTCAGCATTTGAAATTAAGAGGATCAGAATGACCTTAACTCGAGATAACTATAATACCCTAGTTGCTGACGAGTGGTACCCGTCACAACCGATAATGCACGTGATATCACGTGGTGATGATGGGTCTCCCTATCATTTTCACATGAGACAAGAGGAGGAGGGTAAGGGCCCCACCAAATATATCCATGATATGATTAGATTTGAGAAAGAAATTGAAAATGGAAGGTGGTGATGTTTTGAAAAAGGAATGATTATTGGCATAGAATTCAGGAGTAGGACATAATAAAAAAATTCATAAAAATACAAAAGATGACTTGGCCTATTCCAATTCCCATTTGCTCAAGTTTCTATCTTTTGGGGTGCCGAAAGGGTCCGCACCATCATTCCTCCTTAGAAACCCTAGTATCACATTCACATCATGAGATGAGATGTCTCCCTTCATCTTTATTTTCAAATTTAATTAAAAACTTTTTTTAAATCACAATTTACTTTTTAAAAACAATAAAGTTAAAAAAATTCAATTAAGTTGGCTCATCGCATAAGTATAAACATATAAAATCGATTCAAGACTCGGTATCCGAACTGATTATCTCCCACTACTTTCATTGAGAGGTAATAGGTTCAACCTCTGATGGCGTTAAATGGGGGCGGGCACTGTATGTGAGTGTGGAGTGTCCCCTCAGAGTTTTAGGAGGACGAGGCGTAAACACACCTTGACAACATGACTACAAAAAGCCAAAGTGGGTTCGAGGTTTCTCTGAATCTCAAAAAAAAAAACCTTTTTTATAGTATGTTTTCTTCAAAAAAAATGAAATTATTAATATGAAATCGATATACTTTATTCAAACAACGGTCTTTTGTTGAGTTGAGTATCATAATTTTACTATTCCAAAAATAACAATGCCTAATAATGAATTGAAGAATGAGAATTGATTGATTGATAATGATACAGGAGGAAAATCGGGTGTGCGTAATTTAGACGGGTTCAGCGTAAATGGATATTAGATAGATAAATGAAAGGTAGATGTCAAATGGATTTAGTGAGAAAATGAGTATTAATGAAACATTTGCCGATGAAGAACTTAATCTCTATTCTATTTTCTTCATTTTATCCCCTATTTTATAAAAAAAATATTATCTAATTCTAAAGTTGGATCAAATTTTGGTTGAAAGTACATTTCAACTCAATTTTGGTCAATAGAGCCGTGTACAAATTTCAACTAGTCTAACAAACATGGTTGAAATATAGATTAGAAAATTTTAAATCTTCGAAAATATCAAAAAGTTGAATTTGAAAAGAATTTATAACTTAGACTGTAACCCAAATGATTTTGCCACATTCAGTATCAAAAACTTAATATGGATTAAGAGTTTGATGCTTAATGATTAAAACTTTAAGTAGACCCACAGTTGTGAAGCAAAATCTTTTTTTAAAGTTCTCCACCTAATTGGATCCACATTTGAACAATAAGATTTAGATCATAACTTGACTTAATTGTTAAATGATCAATTCTTGTAGATATCAATCATTTAAAATGCTATTCTAAAAGAATTGAAATAGGAAGTTCTCTTTTATTAAAGAAAGTAGATAAGTTAAAATTTCATCTTAATAACAGTAAAATTTAGGTGATTGAGAGTAAAAAAATTTAATGATGTGATATGTTACTTAAAAAAGATATAAAGATAATAACAGAAGACTTTAGATCACTTATATTTTCTTAGAAAGGTCAATTTAAAGTAAATGGATCAACTTGATTATAAATCACCAACCTCCATGCCTTTTTCAAATGATAAAGGCAAGTGGAAGTGGGCCTCTAAGAAGCTACCAATACAAACAATGGGACCGGACCCTTCATTTAAAAAAAAAAAAGGAAAGAAAGTTCAACACCTTCCCTTTTTTTAATGGAAATTTCGTTTTACCAAACTCTTCTAATGACACCTTTCAATTTTTTCCAACTTCTACTTTCAACAATAGAATAGAATTTTAAATATTGGAAATATTTAATATCTACGGCTTTTAAAACTTGATTTCTACTCTATTTTAAAGAGTCACTTTTTGTACAATTATTCAGTATCAGAAATATTTAAAAAATAATTGATATTTAGAAATATTGATAAAAAAAAATTAATCCAAATAGATGTCAAAGAATTTCTCCCAACTAAGATAGAATATTTAGAAAAAGTACGTATTAATCCTTTAATATTTCTTTCCTTTCTGTCTCCCCGTGACTTTCACATCTACCTTTGATACTACATTTCTTATACATGAATAAGCATACAATTTCTGTTGTTGGTGGAGTTGCTGAGGGTGCTACTATTATTACTGTACTCTGTAACTCACATCAAATTCATCTTGAAAATAAATTAAATTTTGATAATAAAAAATTATGTTTTGAGGAGTGAAATTTAAATATCGTTAATATTATTTAAAAATAATAAAAGAACTCAGTATTTTTACAGGACGATATTTTTTGAATTAGGCTCAACCCAAATAACCTAAAATATCAGTCAAAATTTTCATAAAGGAAAGACCACATAAGAACACAAATATGAAACTATAGCATACAAATTTTCAACTCATCCTCTTTTATAAAATTGGTTTCGTTTACTTTAAAGTTTAAACTCTCCATCTCTTTGAAAGAGGTAAAAGAGGAAAAAAAGAAAAAAGATTAGTCCTTTCTTAGACCTTGAAGAAGAAAAAGAATGTGGAAATCAAAGCAAGCAATCAACAAACATCTACAAGGTCAAATCGTACAAAGGGTGGAATTAATTTTTTTCAAAAAAAATGTCGATCCATTTTGAGCTCGGGCTTAAGGGTTTCATATAGGATCTCCTAAGTTTTAAATGAAATTTAATGTAAATTGTTGGAATTGTGTTCTCCTATAATTTGGATTAATGTTCATGTGATACATCCTCACATTCAATAATTTTATTTTGACAGTGTAATAGTTTAATTGATGAATTGTCCAATCATCCACTTTTTTTTATTATAAAGTGAGTTTAGGGTTGAAACTCAAGCAGATTAGGCCGAGTTTTAATAAACTTAATATAACTCATATAAAAAATTATTGAACTTGACTCGACCCTATCCGAATTGCTCAACCCAATCTAACCCGACTTAATCCGAATACTATATTAAACTTTTTTTAGTGTGTCAAGTCTAGACAATTTAAAAAAGTCTTAATCCGATCGGACCCAAATTTATTTCGAAGTTTTTTCTTCAACACAATCCACTTGATTTCTTGAATCGAGTAATATGAATTAAATAAAAAAACCCAACCTAAGTTTCACCTCTGAGTGAGTTATACACTAACGAATTTGTAATTTTGGACATTTATTCAGCTCGCTTCATACAAAGATGAACAAATGCAAACTCAGCATTCGACAACAAATACTCCACTAGCATGCAATAAGATGTTTTGGTGGAATGCTTGTTCATCTCAAGAATCCAAAAAGGTCCCAACTAAACTATGGACATGAAGAGAATATGAGGTAAAGGATGGTCTACCTGATCCAAATCTTCTGTCTTTGCACCATCGTTTATAAAATGAAAATCACCTAAGATACTTATCAACTTCGAAAAGTGTGACTCAGACAAATCAGCTCAATTGAATTTGCAATGACTCATTTGAAAAGCTCAAAATGATATGATTAGGTTAAGTTCTGACTAAAACTCGATTTTACTTAGTTTGACTCATTCAGAGTGGCGTTAAACTCGTAAAAGAGAAATAATCTTGGTTAAAACTCAGTTATTTGAAAAATTTTGGGAATTTACATTTATGAACTGAGATTTATGTATTGGTTGAAATTAGTATTTTGACCTGCGTTTTATTTTGAAAATATTAGTTGATATATTGACATGATGACCGATGTTTGGTTTCTATAGTGTCCGAAGCTCACACTGTAATTTATATGATAATATATAACATATTATATTTCTTCTGTTCTAATTTAGTTGTCTTCTATGAATTTTGAAATTGTCTCATTTATATTGAAGTAGCATAAAGTGTGTATTAAAATGGATGAGAATCACCACTCAGCTGCATGATGCTTTAAAGTCAAATTTAAATTTCTTAAAAAATACAAATGTTTAAAATGAGACAACTAAAATGAGAAAGAGAGAATAAAATTTAATGTTTGAAATTTTTTGACTCAATAGAATTTACAGTGATTTATTCAAGAAGATAAAAGTGTAAATTTTGATTAATATACTTGGCTCACCTTGACTCATTCACAGTCAGCAAAACTTGGGTCTGACTCAAAAGATTTCATAAAAAATTCAGTTGCTTAAAAATTTAACGGCTTCTCATTTCTCATTCACACAGTTTGCTGAAACCTGAGATTTTAATATTGGCCAAGTTCAATATATTTTGACTTGCAAATTTGAGAGGTATTTTTAAAATATCAGTTGTAGGTGGATATTATAAGTCAGAGGCAACTCGAATAAAAGTGCTTTTTTTAATATGTTTTCAGATGGCGGTCTTCAAATTCTTCCCACATCAGCTGGCCCTAAAAGAAAGAAAGATAACAAGAGACAGAGAAAGAGAAGACTAAAGGTCATGGACATCTTTAAATTTGATTTCCATTTTATTTCAAAGAATCATTTCCGTTAGGATTAGAGGGTGTTTATGTATAAAGAGATTTGAACATATTTCAAAAATTAATCAAATGTTCTAAGAAATCTCAACATCTTCATCATTAAAAAAAAGAGAGAGAGAAGGGTCCACTTACCTATTTACTCTATGATCTATATATGTATTCAATCTTAATCAAGTTAAAAAAAAAAAAAAAACTCATTGATCTGATAATATGAGCCCCAGAAAATTCAGACATTTAAAAGTAACATCCAGTAAAAAGGATATCTCTAGCCATTTGGACCCATAAATCAATAGTTTGATATGGAATAACCGTGGATTATATATATATAATGAAAGTAGGGAGAGAGAGAGGAAATCAGCAGAATTATACGAGAATTATACGATCTCACCAAATAGGTGTGAATGTAGGAAATAGAGAGAGAAAGAGACGTGAGAGAATGTTGAGAGGATGTTTTCAACTGTGGATGAAGTAACAGGTGAGAGAAAGAGAGGTGAGTGGAAAGCGGGGGAGTTTCACAAATGGGTGTCATCATACTTTTTTATTTATTATTTTCAGAATGGGTTGTCGAGTGGAGAACAAAGCATCCCTACAAATACGATTTGGAAGATTTGAGAGTCTCATCATTTTGTGTAAGAGCGTCAGATATTGAGTGAAATTACTTGAAGTTTGAACTTTGAACTTTGGACCCACCCCCCTCTTCCTGCCACTCATTTCCTCCAGTCACTTCAATTCACTGCTATTTCCAAAATAATAATAATTATTATTATTATTTTATATAGTAGAATTTAAATAGTAACATATATTATTCAACCTTTTAAATTCATCTATTTACTGATAAAAACTTTAAAATTTAATTTTTAAAAGTCAAAAGTTGAACCTAATGGAGCTCATCATTGGGTTTGTGAAAGGAATTGGTCTCTGTCTGAGACAAGTTAAGTTGTTCAATTACCCTAGTTAACTTAAAATGCAGGGTGTACTGTAGATATTGATAATCAGCTCTATCAAAATATTTAAAATTATTAGATCTAAAGTTACAAAATAAATAATTTTGATAATTTTATATTGACCTTTTATTCTTCATTTTAGATAGTAGAGTTAGAAACAATCATTAAAGTGGATTTTAAATGATTATTTAATCTACATTACCACCTTAGCTTTAAAAAGCTTTTGCAAGTCGCCTTTTAAAATGGTAAACAAAATTGATAAGAATGTGTTGTTGCCAGTGGTGGTGGTTGTGGATTTTGTGCTTTGAGAGTAACTATCATTGATATTAACTAGTAAAGACATTCTATCAATTGTTTATCAGTGAGGGATCCTTAGTCAAAGATAAATTTATTTGTTTTCTATGATATGAGTCTACTTGAGCAAGAAATAATTATTATCATTTCATGTTCAAGTCACTGCAACTCTCTTACCATTTATCATTACAGCTAATGTGAATGTTATAATTTTTTAACTGAGCTTTAGACTATTAATTATGTCAATGTAACTTCGACTAGAAAGATTTTTTTTTTAGTTTTAATTGCTTGTATTAACTTAACTATATGCATTTCTTCTAATCAAGGTCCCAAAATCAGTGTCACACAACAACGGCTAGGCACGTGGTATTATTATTAATTAATGATAAAAGATATATAATTCATTTTAATGATGATAATATTCACAATATGATCATTTTACTAAAAAAGAACAGTTAAATATAGCATTTAGTATATATTAAAGCATAGTTAAAATTAGGGAACCGAAAGAGATTGGATTGGTGGTCATAAATTTATTTCGAAAAGTGGAAGTCTTGAGTTCAATTCTCACTCCACCCTAATCACTAAAATTATTTAAAACATGCCAACTCATGAAAACGTATGTTGGACAAGTTGGATATGCATCAATGATATATAGGAATTTTAACCATGTCACCATCTCACTAACTTACATCCACCGTGTCCTACCTCCATGTGTTTCATATACACCCTGTCTAACACGTAATTAAAAATGTGAAAAGACCAAAATACCCTTGCGCCGGCAATGTCGACCGCACCGACCCATACGCGGTCCCTAGGGTTTTTCCCCATGTAATCATGACATAACATGAATATTAGTTTCAAATGAACACCAATTTTCCTAAGGTTGGTTTGATTTTGTTTTATAAATCACATTTCTTCAAAAGAATATACACCATCAGCGCTAGAAAAGTTAAGATATTGTTTTTTATAAAGATTATAATATTTTTTTTTTTGAACAACAGGGTAAATTTCATTCAAAATAAGGGAAAAACTCCAAAAGCATACAAAATGAGCTCAAATCAAGAGCAAGAAGGAAAGAGGAAAAAAAATCCACATCCCGAGCCAGAGAAAGAGAAAAAGAGCCTCCGAGGGAGCAAAAGAAAGATCTATAGATCAGCAAATACTCCCGTACAAAAATTGGATAGTATGAGAACATTTAAACTATTAGTCCACTCTTTAAGATTCAAAAAATGGGAGTCTTTATTTTTTGCAATATACAAGTGTTTAATATTCAAATGGGTAAGAAGGAGCGTGAGACTTGAGACGCCACTGACAGGAGGAGAGGTTTGTTATTGCCGAGAGGGCTTCTTGGTCCTGAAGGAGGATCCGATGCCCAAGAGTCGGGCTTAAATCTTCCTGAGGGCTTCTTCTCTTCCTTTTATAGATTAGATTTGATAATGTCAGGTACGATGAATAGAAGACTCGATACATGATATAGTTTTAAAGAACTTTTATTCAATCATCATAATTTTCTAAAATACATACTAAAAAAAGCAATGAGTTAATAATTAAATATATTTAAGCTAGGTAGCCATTTAGACACCCTACTTTTCTTTTAATAGATACCCCATTTTCAAAAATTTATGTAAATTTATTATTTTGCCCTTCAGTTTTGTGTGAAGGAATCCTCTTTTTAAAAAAAAAGGGTAAAATGATAATTTTTATACAAAATTTTAAATGGGATGTCTCTTAAAAAAAAGTGAAGTGTCTGAATGATCACCTTTAAGCTAACTATCTTTATAATTCTGTATCTATAAAAATAAAATACAGGGCTTAGTTAACAGAGAGATTTTAGAATTTTCTACCACATAAATAAATAAAAGGATTACCCATATAGCCTACCATTCTTCTCTCGAGTCTAAGACTGATGTTTACGAGTCTTCAACACCATTTGAAAGTGCAACCCAAACGGAAAAAGCAAGCAAACCTGCGCCAACCACAGAAAAAAAGAAGAGAAAGAGAAAGAGAAGTTAGATGGCCATGGAAGGAGAGAGAGGATCTCAACGTTGCTACGAGCTCGAAGTCTCTTTTTCGGGCCCGGGCCCTCAAACAATGCATGAAATGGAGTTTCTACCCTTGGAAGAGAACCATGGCCTGAGCTTCATGCTTCCTTCTCACACCAATTCTTTTCCATTGCCTTTCAATAACTCTCTACCATTCAGTGAAAATCCCATTTCCAAGCCATGGAATAATCATGGACAGGTGGGTACTTGAGAAATCAAACAAACAAGATCGGAAATTAATAAGATTGTGACATGTCACTCTTTTTTACATTTAACATTTCACTCAGTATTTTTTTTTTTAATTTTTTCAAATCTGAATGTTAAACACTAGATTTTGAATTTAGACTAATGATGTGTTAGAATTTCATCGCTGCAGTAGAAAAATATTTGCTTGCTAAGTATGCAGTAGACGTTCCAAGGTTTTTTTTTTGTTGGAATATAGTAGAATTATTATGTAATTAGATTTCTTAAGTCGTGTTAATCTCTAATTCTTTGCTTTGTCTTTGTGGTTTGCTTGTTTTGTTGTGGATTTTGTCAGATGGAGAGTTTGGAACCCAGGCTTGGTGGTGACCAGAACTGCACCAGTGACGATGCTAATCATTCTTGGTAAGAATCCCTTTTTTTTTTTCTCTTGATTTTTGTGTGCGAGTTTCTGTGGATGGTCATCATTTCTTGTGAACTCACAACATCTGCAACGGGGTCTTGAATATCTTCTGTTGAAATTAATGATTTTGCTCCATCAACAATTTTACCTTTTTTAGGTTTTTTTTTTTAATATTCATGCAAGGTCCATGAATAGAACTCGAATCTCAACATTGCAACCTAATTAGATCATCAAAGCCATCTAATTCCACCAATCTAGGGTTAGCACTCATATTTGGATTCAGAAGATTACTTTTCATGAACCGACTATCAATTTGACGTATGCAGACCTAACATTTACGAAGAATATAAGCATAATATTACAGTATTTTTGGTTAAATGTTTGTTTAATGTATTGGGTTTTTCTTGTTCATCAAAATATTCCCATTATTCTATAAGACCTAACATTTCTTTTGCAGTATATTTGAGCGCTCTCTCTCTCTCTCTCTCTCTCTCTCTCTCTCTCTCTCTCTCTCTCTCTCTCTCATAAAAAAGGTCTTGATGAGTAAAGCTAAGATTTGTTGCTTTTGAAGGTGGAGAAACTCATCATCTGACAAGAGCAAGGTGAAAGTGAGGAGAAAGCTTAGAGAACCAAGATTTTGTTTCCAGACAAGGAGTGAGGTTGATGTACTAGATGATGGATACAAGTGGAGAAAATATGGCCAGAAGGTGGTGAAAAATAGCCTCCATCCAAGGTAACCCTTCTCACTTCCTAGGCAACATTTCTTGGTAGATTTTTTAGATTGATTTATCATCCATGTCAATTTGTAATTACTTGATTTATCTTCATTGATTCTTGTTGTATACTAGTTAAAAATCAGTTTTTTAATCTAAACGCAAGCTCACAGATTGCTCAGTTAATTAATGCAGAAAGAGCTTTCAAGCAATTTTCATTTGAATACACCAGGAAATCATCATTTATGGAATCTCCATTCCTATTGAGGGGCTTAAATTGGTTTTGCATTTTGAATTTACTTGAAAATTGAGGTCATTGGTGTATTTTACTGCATTGGTGAAAATGGTCCTCAGCAATTTTTAAGAGGCCTCGTACATCTTTCCTATACAAAGGGGTAATGTAGGTGAGCCTTAAGAAAAAAAATTGAGAAGAAGATGAGCCTTTGTATATGAAAGATGGTCCTTCTCATTTCTGTGAGACTTCGTATAAGGAACATGATTTGAAAATAGAGAAAATATAGTGAAGCAGAAAATAAGAAATGATAAGATTTAATTTAGATTAGATTGATTAAATTAGATTGTGATTGACTATGGATTCATTGTAATAGATTGTGGGAGATATTATACATATCTCTCAATTAGGAAGGTGATCTTTTGATATATATGGATCTTATTCAGTAAAATAAACTGAGAAAAATTACAGTGATATTATTATCTCTCGCATTTACTAAAATGATATCAGAGCTAGACGATTGAGAACGCATTCGCTCTTGATCAGAGTATTGATCTTGGATCTTCTGGATTAATCGAGTTACTGATAAGCTTACTACTGTATGAAATCAAATCCACCTACCATCACACTATTAAGATTGTTAGGATTTGATTTAGATTGTGTTGAGATTATGATTAATTGAGATTAGATTGTGAATGGTCGTGGTGAGATGTTTTTTATTGTAATAGATTTAGGGAGAGATTATGATTATCTCTCAATTAGAAAAGTAATATTTTGATGTACTCTATATTTATTTATTTTTTTTGAATTTACATGTAGGAAATCATAGGTTACCCAGCGTAAAACCCCCACAGGTGAGCCCACTACTCCTATAGCACACCAAAGTTAGGCCATGGGTTCAAACCCGTAACCCCCCGCTTTCTGAGGCGGGAGGCAATCAGTTGAACTACACCCATGTGGATCTTATTTAGTGGAACAAAGACATTAAAATATTACATGAATTTTATTATCTCTTTCATTTTCTAATATAGTATCAGTTGGATTTCATCAGCGATCGAGAGTGCTTTGCTCCCGATCGGATTCATGAGTCAAGAAGAACCTGTGACTAGCTTTCATTCCTCGAACTTTTTCTACTCCTTCTTATAAACCAAAACCAACCATGTTTTCCTCCAACAATAGCAGAGTTGAAACTTAATGTTTACCATGACCCAAATAAATCAGAAATTTTATAATGGTAGCTCTGGTGAAACCAGTACTCATACATATTATCATTCTGTTCTTTTATTTTGGGAACAGCTTATTACCATTCTTTAATGTTGGAAGAGTGATAGATGTAATACAAAAATGAACATGTTTGTGAGGGGAGGGATATTATGTCTTCTTTGCTATCAACATGATTATAGTTCCAAAAATCACAGATATGACAGAAAGGTTTTGGCCTTCAACGTATCAGTTGAGGCCTTGAATGTCAGCCAGCCATCTTTCATGGAAATATTTGAACTAAATCATCATTAAAAAACATTCCTAATTGTCAATCTAGAACTTCAATCGCATTGTTTTATGTCTTAATGTATGTATTGGCTGTCTATTTGATTCAGACTGGGTAGGAATATGACACCCTACTCAATCGCTTAGCAGAAGCAATAACACAATAAGATGTCTGAATAAACTCCCGACGTGTCGAAACTTTATAAATTCAACTCAGACGTCTAAAGTATGCTTGTTAATTTGATAATGAGCAGCCTGGTTCAAAATTAAAATTTTAATTATGTCCATAGATATCCGCATCACTATTGAAACAATCAAAACCTTGTTAAAAAACCACGGGCAGGAGTCTGAAATATTAGCTGAAAAAACATAGAAACATGAAGGGCTTCTCTGAGGACTTTATTTTCCTGAAAAGAAGTTAACCATCAACTCATATTGCCTAGGGTTTAGTATTGCTCCAAGTGCAGCCAAAAATGACTTCAAATCAACCGTAAGGCTGAGATTTTTTTTTCATGACCCCTCAATTACATGGATTTAATCAATGAAGAAACAAGTTATAATATTGTAAAAAACAATACTAAAAACATAAGGCAATACATTCAATGAGTTTCAGAAGAAATTCTCACTCGACTGAAAGCTAACCAACGGGGAAATGTTGCTTAAGAATTTTGATGAAAAAGATTAAATTATGTGAATGATCAATTCTTCCACAACTGTTCATTGATAGAAAACAAAATCATATCATCTACATATGCACCTGATTTGTTGAGTAATTTTTTTTTTTTTTGACAACTGAGGTATCCAGGGCCTCGAGGCGTATGTAAGCCTCTCTATCCAACACATCATGTAAAACTATGAAAAGTAACCATTTAGAATGGAATAAAATTTGAATTTAGAACTTCCACTTCTCGAGGCAACGTCACCAACCCCTTAAGTCAATTTTAAATGATTAAGAAAACATCTTTCTTTATATGTGAAAAACTGTATCCCGAGAAAACCTACATAATCATGGGTCTAAATTTCAAACAAATGAAAAGCAAAAGTGCAACTTGGACAATAAATTTATAATTTTTTTCTTGATTTACTAGGCTTTCTTCCCTCGTGTTTCCCTTTTTTTTTTTTTTCTTTTTGTTTTTGTCTTCTAGTGTATGCACTATGCAACTGTAACATATACGGTGCATAGTTACATACATGGTGCAGCAGCAACTCTTTGATGCAAGCTTGAGTTTATCATAAGGTGTGCACCGAAGCATATTTTGAGTTTGGGTTTTTCAGTCGGGTCTCTCGAGCCAGGTTCATCACATCTTATTATTACCATATGCCTTAGCACGAGTACTGTATTCAGATCTAGAACTAAGTTTGGATTCCAACAATTTCATGCCTAATACTGTTACCTGGTCATGCCTATTGACAAGTTGGAAGAAAGAAAAATGCTAGTAATTCAGATTTTTTTGTGATATTTGTAGATGATACATCATAGAATTTCTTTCCCTTAAGTTATTATTTTACTCTTTCATTCATCATCGTCACCATTTGTGAATATCACATTTATATTGGGTTGGTTTTTCAATTGCTACTTTTTCATTTGAATATACCATATACTATAATGCCCATTATTCTACAATCTATCATATATTTCTTTATCTATTTTCTCGTTCCTGTTACATTTTTAATGGTTTACTTACATGACCGAATCACCTTAGATGAGTTTTGCTAGCTTTACAAAACTAGTTCTGATTTTCTTCTGTTCTTTTTGAGTTTCCACCAGAAGTTATTATCGATGCACCCACAGCAATTGCCGAGTCAAGAAAAGGGTGGAGAGATTATCGGACGATTGCCGGATGGTGATAACAACCTATGAAGGTAGACACACACATTCTCCCTGCGACGATTCACAATCATCTGAACAGGAATGTTTCAGCTCATTCTAACTACTTAAAGGACAAAAAACTATGCTGTAATCTGCCATCAGGTCATGATGATGATTATATTTGCTTGCAATATTCTACGAAAGCTTTGAAGGGTGTGAATTTGTACGTTCACCATTCATGTTCAGAGTGTAATCTTAGTGGATCACAAAATTGTTGTAGCATTCCTTAGTTAAATATTTAGAAATTGGTTTAGTAAGTTATGTAATTGTGCCATTCTGAACTTCTAAACTCAGTCCATGTGAACTGACTGACCTCTCTAACAAAGCCCTGTTGGAATTGATTGGTTAATTCATTAGATTGCAAGTGTTATGCAGTCATGGTAAGATGATAAGATGATTGAGGCTGAATTTCTTGCCAATCAAATCTTGTTTCATGTAGAAGTGGCCTGTTGTGCCATGTTTGCATTTTTATCTTGAAGGCACCCAATTTACCATGTTTGCATTTTTATCTTGGCGTCTTAAAATCAAGGAAAGCCCCTTTTCTTGGTGATGCTATATGTACTTTTTTTTTTTTTTTGAAATGGTCTATATGTACCTTCTTTTAACCCAAGTTTTGATGTGGGGAAACCTAAAATTTATTGGGAGATGTCCAATAATATGAGCTTCCGCTGTTAACAGTCTTGATGTAGAACTCACTTTCAAAAGCTAGTTATTGAGAGGAGGTTGCCTCTTATGATATATACAAGTCATTGATTTTTATAACCAGGCAATATGAGACTGGTGAACTTTACTCCCTCCTTCACGTACATGACCTTCAGGTCTAATTATTTAGCAGGATCGCTTGACCTGGGCTGTGTTTTTGGGCTGATTAGAATTTTCTGAAACATTGGGTCAATGACACTGCACATGGGCCGACATCACAATCATTCCCTTAGGCCCAACATCATATGGGCTTGAGCACCCATTCCCTGAGTTTCGAATTTCAGCGGGATAAAAAAAGTTCAGTCTTGGAAATACAAAAATTTATCATTTGTTTGCCTCCCATTCTGTTAGGGGCACTGGTATTTTCAATCTTCTGTCCTTTCAGTCTTGATTGGACCTATTTTGAGTTTAACCTGTTTTTATGGTTTTCTCTTTTGGTGCCCAATCTGGGCTCATTTTTGTCTTTAGACCAACTGGGTTCTTATTTTGGCCTGACCCGGGCTGTGGGCTTATAGTGTATTTTCCCCATTTGAGCTTCTTTCTTTTTCTTCTTGAATGAAATACTTACCCATCATTCAAAAAAAAAAAAAAGTTCAGTCTTTACCGAGACGGAAAGATATCTTGCAACACTAGTTTTTTACTGTTGCCCAATGTTGGCGCATCTCTGAACCGATAAATTTTGGTTGAATTATTAGATATCGGCTGTAATTTTTTAATGAGCCCATTCCATGATTTCAGAAATCTTCGTTGTGGATTGCTGTGCCTCTCCACTGAATATAATACAGTTGATCATCTTGATTTTGTTATTTGTTGGCGTTAATGAGAACCCTGCTCGTATGATAACCTGATCAATTCCAGTCCTAGTTACTATTCATTAGAATTTCTCTACAGCCAATTATTGTGGCATACTATTTTTTTACAATTAGGGATAGAATGTTTTTTCCCACTTTGATCTTATTTATCTTTCTCATGTGGAAAAAATAAAGTAGTGTCTTTAATTGTAAAAAAACAAGAGTACCCCATCAGCATTCTGTCATCTGATAGAGAACAGCAGTAGCAATTAGGGTGATTTGATTCAATGAAAATGACGCTTCTGAACTAAAAATGAAGTCATGCTTTTACGTTTAGGCCCTGTTCGGACTCATGGGCCTTCTTTCAAAACACAAAACCGACCCATTCGGTTTGAAAGAGAATCGTAGAATTTAATAAACTGTATTATGACATATGCTATTACATCAGTATTTATAGTCTCTAGCCGACTCTATGACTATTTGATTCAAAACTCAAACTCTTATACCAAATACATCTCTTAATAAAAATTAACCCAAAGTTATATTCTTAATCCAATATGAATTCTAATTTATTCAAACGAGAATGAAATGTTCTTCATTCCATTCCACTTTTACTATTATTTTTTCCACTGGGAGATCAAGTTTTCATTCCATTTCCACTCATTTTTAAAGCCAAATGAGCCATTAAATATAGCTAAAATTAACTGTAAAAATAGGATAGAATGAGGTGATGAACTTAATTTTGTACCCAAATAATTTTAAAGATGAGTGAGAACACTAATTTTTTTAACTGGAGGCAGCAACTACCTTTCACTAAGCAGATGAATGAAATTTTTAACTGTGGTGCAGAAGAAGAATTGTGGGCAAAACAGGAGGTGTTGTGATCTTTGGCATCATTCCCATTGTAGAGGAAGAATGTGAATAGGGTGGTGGCAGCAGCCAAGCCCCACATCCACCATCCCATTCTCAGCCCTGAAACATTGGAAACGAAAACTACATGCGCAACACTGAGTGTGGTGACGACCACCCATATTGCAAACTTCATCTTCTTTCTTTTCTCATGACCGTGAAACCGATCGGCGACGTTCATGGAGCAATAAGAGAGCAGGATCTGGACGAAGAAGGAGAGAATGAGAATCACCACCGCAGAATTGCTGCCTGACCAATCATGGGTACTGAAAGTGTTAAACCAAAAGAAGCAACTGGTGAAAATGATAATCCGATAAAATTGATAATGCTTCGGAATCGAATCTTGTGACTTTAAAGAATTTGAATTCAACTGATTCGCTTCCATTCCCTTCACCGACTGACGTTTTCAGGCGACTATACAAATATAAAGTGAGAGAGAGAGAGAGAAGAGGGTGAATGATTCAACAATTTGGGTGTGGGGCGATTTTAAAGAAGGGTTGAGAGGAAGAGAAGCGACTTCAGTGAAAAAAAATTCTGAATCCGGTCTCCAAAGTCAGACATGGTTCCCATAGAGAGTCGCTTACAGCTTCCTTGCCGCTTGAGATGAGAGTGACGTGAAACTAAACATTCCTCTCCCCGTTGACTCGGAAATAGATAAGAAGTCAACAGAATTAAGAATCTTCTTCATCAATTTCCAACAACCGGAGAATGATTTTATTATTAGTAGTTTTCAAAAGCAAAGATTCACGTATTCAGATTTTTAGATTTTTTTATATAGATTTAATTATAAAAATTATTATACCTTCCTCATTTAATCTACGGCTCTTCATATAGACATCCGATTTTCCTGTTTCTACATACTCAATTTCAAAAAAATCAGATGAAATTACCATTCTACCTCTCCGTGTTCTATTCACCCGAACGAACTGTCAGCCCATTTTCAGTTCGTTCGAATAAATGTACTCATCCAAACGAACAAATCAGTATAATTTCAGTTTGTTCGGATGAGGGTTCATTCGTTCGAACGAACAATTTGGTTCATTCGAATAAATGAATCGAATATTTTGAAAAATTGACATATATATGTTCATTCGAACGAATGAACACTCATTCGAACGAACTGAAATTATACTGATTTATTCGTTCGGATGAGTATATTCATTCGAACGAACTAAGAATGAACTGAAATTCGTTCGAATGAATTTATACGCAGGGTAAAATAGTAATTTCACACAAAAATTGAAAATCAGGTGTGTAGAGGTAGATTTTCCAGATGTCTGTATGGCTCACTTTAATCTGTTTCTAATAGTTTCATATAATTTAAGAAAATACTTATATGTATCACTATATTTAAAAACTTGTAAATAATTAAAAGATGAACCCATATATTCCAAATGACAGTATTCATTGTCATTCTTTTGTTCATCTCTAATAAATGTCTTAAGATGGCAAAATTGTTATTTAATCGTTTCTCTTGTTTGTTGAGAGATCTTCGTTGTAGAATTAAAAGTCCCTCCTGTACTCGAATAAAATAAACCTTCATGACTTGCGGGGATGGAATAATCAAAAGACAGGTTGTGCTGTGTAAATTCCAAACAACTGTTGATGAAGGCAGCCAGCCACCGACCTCACAGCCCCGAAAAGCCCTTCGTCCGCTTTTCCTCTAACACTCTCTTGACACTATTCCGTTTGTCTAACCTCGCCGTCTGTATCGATGCTTCCTCTGTCCTCTGACATGAATAAAAGAAATGATCTGAAAAAAACATTTCTGCTCTTGCTCCTCTTCGGCTTCTTCACAACCAACGCTGTCTCTTCTGCTATTAGAGTTCGTCGTGATTTCATAGCAGTGACTTTCATCATCTCTCTCTACCTTTTCTTCATGATGCTTCTCTGGTTGGCAAGTGATCGAATACCCAACTGCGATCGCAACGACAGGTGGAGCATTCTAATATGGGTCATTGTAACTCTTCTCAACATCATGTTTGCATATCGAGTCTCGTCCATTGTTGAACTCAGCATGGGATGGTATGGACCAACAGTTTACTCACTTACCACGGCATCGTTATGGGCCGTGTCCATGGAGTTTGGATCCTGTATTTGAATCGCATCCTACCATCCAATCCCCGCCGAAATGCCAACGTCGGCCTTGCCGGCAACCGACAATCGGACCAAGTGTAAAGCTTGATGTACCTTCTACATTTTCATTCACAGATTCCATGTTAGGGATTTTAACTTCCCTTACTTATTGCTGCTATATTCTTTTGCAGTTACCTGGTTTATGCCTGGGTAATGCCTGGATTGTGTTTTCTACGAGTTTAAATGGCCCAGCCAACCCAAACAAAAAGAGCTTGGTCGGGCTCAAGCCTTGGACTGGGTAAAAACTAGGTCCTGACTTAATTTTGGGCTTCCATTTTAAGGGCCTCACCTCGTTTGAATTTTGACTCTATATCGAAAGTCGAAACATATGTTTTTCATATTTTATATTATACTATATACTTTAATTTGATAACTCAATCTAAAAAATCCAAACCTTCAAATAAAATCATTTAAAATCTTGACCATCCAACATATACTGAACCCTAATTCGTAACAGTGAGAGAGGAAGAAGGACAAATGGGTGAGAATCAGAAGGCCCATTTATTACTTATTTTTGAGAGGACTGGAGCCTAAATTCAATAATTGTAGCATACATGGGCCGAATTTAGACCCCATCTCTGTAATTGCAATGCGGAGCCCTGGCCCAAACCGACTCATTATATTACCTATTGAAATCACTACCTGGATCGAACACATTTCAACCTTGGCTCAATAGACCATTGAACTTTCAGAACGATCCGACCAAGCCCAATGGATTTAGTACTAGTCATGTCTGAATCTAACTCATTTTGGAATTATGGATTAGGAATTTACTTCAACGACTGACCCAATTACATGAAAAGCAAGAAATATAAGGTGCAAAATTGCAATAAAAAGATTCTCTTGAAAGTTGGCATGTAACACGTCCAATTTTCATATGCCAACCTCTTCAAGTTTTTGAGAGTTCGTGCCGAGTTGTCATCTTTATAAATGCCAATAATTAGTATTAGCCAAGCATGGATTGACCAAGCCCTGTTATTTATGGGTCAGTCACTTCAAGGCCGAACACTTGTTTATGTGATGAGTGTACGGGTATAAATCGGGCAGCCTTGGTCAGGGCCTGAGTCAATTCGAGCTAGGGCCAAGTTTACATCGGGCTCAAGTTTACAGTCCTTTCTCTATTTAACTTTTCCTCTCTCGTTTTCCTCATAACTATCTAATTATTGCTGGGGATATGATAAGCTTGTTACACATAAGTATCTATGTAATTCCAAGTTATATTTAGAGATGTGAATAGAGAGTGGTCAATTTGAGTGGACTTATTTTAGGGATTAGGTTAAGTGAGAATTAGATGGTTAAGATTTAAAATTATTTAAATTAAAAGTTAAGATCTTTAATTAAGATATCATAATAGATTATTTAAGATAAGTATAACATGTATATGATGGGCCCCGGCTTTAAATAAATTTAAGTCAATATTCAAGCTTTTAACTTGGATTAGGCCCTCAAATATAAGGCTTGAGACTGCACAGTTTTAAATTGAGCCTTATCTTTTGAGCTGAATTAAATTCGGATCGCGACCAAATCAACTAGAGTTTAAGTTTTTCGGGCAACTCTTAACCCAAGTTAGAACCCTAGTTGAGTTTCTATAATGGATTAAGGAAGATTTAACAAAGCAGCAAAAGACAATAATTGCTGTTAGTGATATAAACCAAGTGCTTTTCTGCTATGGATGGCATTGATGAAGGAAGAACTCAGTTCCTAATCTAACCCTCTAAAGCAGATGCCCAAATCTAGTGATAATGACTTCACCATCCATGGCCTAAACAACTTTCCATCTTTTCTGACTTAGGTTCATTGAAACTGTGGTCACATCCCTTTTTCTTAATTATATTATCAATAAGAAAAAAAAATAAAAGACAAATGGCAGAATTTGATTAGATAGCCTAATCAACTTCACATCGTTGGTAGGTTTTTCTTGACATCTCTCTGTAACTTTCTTCTTTTCCTTAGATGGGCTGGACTCATGTCATCCTTCTCCACTCACCATGAAAAAAAATGAGAAGAAATACATCCCATCTGACATACTTTTAGATAAGTCACAAGAAAGTTATTGACTTACTAGGTCTAATTTAGATTAGGGTCCATCTGAATATATTTGGTCCATTTTCATATAAAAATTTTGCTCATATTAATTATAATTAAAAAATCAAATAGTTCAATAATCCAATATAGCGTGTTTCTTTTTTCTTTTTCTTTTTTTGTGAGCTATTGAGAATACAAATAAAATTTAGAATATTTGAAACAAATGTGGTCTTAAAAACTGAAAAGTTATGAGGAGAAATAAGGAAGAGAGAGCATTCAGAAGTTAGACAGAATTAAAGAGAGAAGATAATAAAAGAGGTTAGATGGATTTTAAGTTTTAAACTTTGTCCAAGAATCAAAATGCTGGCTAAAATTATCGGGTTTTTTACAGGCCAATATTGATGTATTGATTTGCAACTCAGAGTAGCATAGAAAAGTTAAATCATAAAATTAATTATTTGAAACTCATAGTAGCATAAAAAAGTTAAATCATATAATTAATATTAGATACTGATGGTACAAGAATTCTAAACTATTTCTATTGAAATTTTCGCCATCTTTAGTGGTTATGATTTGTTCTTTTCTGATTAGACAAATTTCATATAAATGGTAGAAACTGAAGAGGAGACAACAAACCCAAATTCAATATTTACTCTCATGAACTCATATGAACTTTAGAGATTGACTATTAAATTGGAGACTTGGAATGCTTAAAAAAATGTCAATACTCAATATGACAGAAAGAACAAGCACAGATCATGCGATTGCCTCTTGATTATATTTTTTAATTATCTTAATGAATAGTTTAACATATCCAAAGATAAGATTATGGGGTAGCAGTTACATATAAAATTCTTTCATTAACACTGTCTGATGCAGACACTTATGGTGTTATGCATCTCAAATCAAGTGAACTAAAAATTGGTGGAATTTAAAAAAAAAATAACAAAAAAATAACATTACTCGTACATTATCTTACACACCTAAATATGGAAGTGGGGGGAAATAAATAAGGAAGTGACACGTTACACGGGATAGCTTAACCAGCAAACACTTTGACTAAAAAATCAAAGGTCCAAAGTTTATATCTTATGCGTATTCATTCGATGTTCGCGACTTGCAAGGACTATGCACATTTAGAGTTTTATCCTCTACCTGGAGAGTGTTGAGGTCTTAGCATTCTCCATCATAAAATATAAAAAATAAAAATTGGATAGTGATGGGTCCATTGATAAGTTTTTAATTTAAATATGAGGTCCATTAAAAAACACTTTGATCGGACAATCAAGCTGTATTCTTTTAGGCTAGAAATTTTACACTTATTAATTTTAGTTTATTCAATGAAAGTGAGATTTGGTGGGTCACATATTCAAAAGAAAATGTTTTAAGTAAAACCATTACCACTCTATATAGTGGGCCTTGCCTTTACGTGTGCAGGGTAATATCATGCACACCAATGTGCAAGTGATCATTAAAAAAACAATGGTTTTAGGATTCATTTTCAACGAAACAATCACTCACATACTCAGTCTTTAACAATATTATTATTCGCACTTAGGTATGCAAATTCACTAAATGAAATAGTGATGGATTCATTAAAAATGTCTTTAGTTGAATATGTGGACCCACTAAAACTCAACTTGATAGGATCAATCAAAGCATCTTTTTTAAACTCTCTAAATTTTAAATTAATTTTAATCTCTAAACTTTGTATCCTCTTAAAAATATGACTTCATTGATCTAAGTAAGATGATTTTTTCTAGATCAATACAGTCAAATAAAAAACTTTTTAATGAACCTAATATCATTCTATTTAGTGGGCCTCTACGAGTCAATAGCAACGGCGCATTTAGTCTGTACAGGATTACTTCAACCACACCTCATCTGTATACTATTTGGAAAAAAAAAATATGAAAAAAATCCATTGATTAGACTATTGAATTGGTAGGTAAGATGCCATGATTCACGTTGTGTTGAATCACCTGGTCAGGCGGGATTAACCGGTGGGGTCGGAGTTTTAGTCATTCTTATGATCTCATCAGCGGCCCATAAGCTATGTAGCTGACTCAGGGGTCAAAAATTCAGCCGATACTATGCGTATCGGCCGAGATGTATCGGGTTTTTTAACGCCGATATATCTCGGCTGCTATGTATAGTATCGGCCAGAGAGAGAAAAGTTATACGGATTGGCCAGAGAGAAAAGTTCGGCCGAGATCTCTGCCGAATATCAACCGATTTTTATTTTTTATTTAAAAAAAAAACAAATATCGGCATGGGCCCATTCGATATCTTAGCCGATATTTATATTTTAAAAATAAAAAACAGCCTTTTTTATTTTTTTAAATGAAATTTTTCAAAAAAAAAACACCGAGATTTTCAAAAAAAAAGAAATGAGGAAAGAGAAAAATCTCGGCCGAACTGAGATATCTGCCAAGATCAAAATTCTGCCGAAAATTCGGCTGGGCAGAATTTTCGACCCCTGAGCTGACTTAGGTGATTAGCTATGAGTTTCAAAAATCGGCAATGCCATATTTCGGGCCCCAAATGGGCGAAAACTTCAGCCGACATTTTGGCCCATTTTTTTTTTTTCAGAAAAGAATTTTGGGCCGGCCCAGAATATCAGTATTCCCAATATTTACCAATAAAGCCTGATATACCCATCTTGGGCCCAAGCGTATCTAACAAATGTCAGTCAAAATTTGGATTTTGGTGGATATTTGAACTCCGGAAGGCCAACTCAGGAAGGCATTTTGTAACACGTTAAACTTACACCTACATGTCATCATCCATGTCCAGCCCACAAATTTTTACAGTGGCCCATAACCAGCTGGCTCACCTCATCTTTGGGCAGTAGTAATGGCCCGTGATCAGCTCACAGGCCTGAGAATGGCACTAAACATCCTCAAATCCTAAATACAGGTCCACTTGGCCTGGAAGAAATGGACGAAAATCTTCAAAAGCTGATCAAAATACATTCAATATGACACGATCACATGGCAAACCTAAAAGTTTGATGGTGTTTTATTCTAAATTTGATCAAATCACACCCATTCTAAATTTCTAACACTATCGAAATTGAGAAATCCTGGTACACTGCGATATACGGTATGTGAAAGTAGAAAAGTCTTAAACCTAGCACTCAGTTTGTGATTCGATTGGGCCAGAGATACGAGGTGAAAACCAAGGGGTTTGAACCCGTTTCGAGGCAGAATACTCTGCCTGAGACAAAGCCCCAGGAACAGAATGGTCCAAGCCCAAACTAAGTGGGCTTGGCTGAATTGCTGCCCCAGCCAACTTACAACTCTTATCTGCAGTCCATCAAAATAGTAGGGCTATAAGGAGGAACCCAACCACCTTATTGGCTATTTGGCCCTCATCCGACCTTATTTTCGGGCTCAAAATAGTTACGACTGAATTTGAATTTGGGTTGGACCTCATTATGGAAATGGTTAATGTGCACCTCTTTATGCGAATTTTGAGCAGTGGCCCACCCTTGATATAGTATGTTAATTGGTGGGTCCGGATCAACCACCATATTTAGTTGATAGATACTCTATATGGTGGCACAGTAGAAGATAACTTCTATTCAGCCCATTGGGAGATCTAGGTGAAAGTTACCTTTCAAACCTACAATCAAAACAAAAAGAAAGATAGAATATATTAATTAAACATATTCAATTAAGATTTTTTTTTTTAAAAAAAAAAAAAACTTCGTGGACTTTTAAGAAGACATTTCATTAATTTTTTTTGGTTAATGTACTTTTTGGCAGATGTAAGGTGAATAATTTGTAATTAAGGGATGCAATTTGAGTCTGATTTAACTCAAGTCTATATATCAAATTATTTAACATATAACTAATGAAGAAATATTCGCTTGTTTAAAACTATTCATGTGTTATTTAAAAGAGCAAAAAGTCCATTTTTTTACTTGGTAGTTGGTACCTTTAAATTTATTTTTTAATTTTTTACTTGGTAGTTGGTAAGCACTATATCCACCTCAATTTAAATTACTTCTAATTTTTCATATTTTATTATTAAACATTTATTACCTCAATTATATTTTAATAATGTAAAAATTGATATTTAATTTTTTGTAAAGATGGATCTTTTAATATTGACTGTTATTCAATAGTTTTTTAAATTATCTCTATTTTTTTATTTTTAAATTTATACGTGAGAAACTGTAGAAAACCCAGCGTTAGTATAACACCCACTGCTATTAAGGTATATCATATTAAACTATGAAGGCTCGAACTTCAACGCCTCCGGTGGCTTCGTAAAGCATAAGGTTAACTACTTGATCTACATACGCATAAAATGATGATTGGACAGTTTTAGGCAAGGGACAACATCTGCTTTCATGCATTATGCTGAAAAGAAATCAGCACAACTTCAATGCATCTAATTGCTGAGCTGTAACTTAGAGCAGTCTTAATCTAAATTCAGATTAATAATTGGAAAAACCTTGAGTTGTTCGTACAGAGTTTCATGTGTTTATGTAAAATAAAAATATATAATTCATTAATTATGTAAAAATAAAAATATATAATCCGACAAGCTTGAGCAATCCAAATGACCCATCTTTGACAAGGTTATATTGGATTAGTGGTGAAAGTAGATCAATTTATGATTTTTTTTAATGATAAAAAAATTCAATATTTCCATCTCTCAATAAATATGAGAGCTTTGAATAAAGTTCTGGATGCATGTGATTTTGAGATTCGAATCTAAGACATCTGATTTGGATCGATATATAATTAAAGCATAAAAAGTTAAAAAGATTGTATCATTAATTTAAAGGAGAATACTACGCTTAATGTTCTAATATAATTATGTAGACTCTACTAAGATATTAGATATTGTAAAGATTTTTCAAATAACAAAATATTGAACTTTATCAAAAAAAATTATCATATGATTTAAAGTCGTAAAATAAGCAACTCAAAGTAAAGCTCCTTCTCAACTAAAAAAATCTAAAATTTCTCCTTTTTGTTTAACTAGATTACTTTTTTAATTTAATAGTTGAAACAACTCAAAATAAATAAAAATTGAACAGAGTTTTAATTTATATAAAATAGATAGGTGTGGTTGAAGGAAAGAGAGAGAGAGAGGATTGGTCTTGTCCCTCATAAAAAAATTAACTGTGGGCAATGGAGCATGGGTGAAAACAATTTTATTTAGTTCATGTATAAAAATATCATTTAAAGCTTGATGTTTACATAAAACACCTTAATTAGCCTTTCTTAGTTAGACAGACTTCCAATGCAAATGGGTAACAAAATCAAATATTTTATTGTGCATTAAACTAAGCAAATCTTCAAAATAATTGCTACTACCAAACCTATTTGATTAACATTTGGTCTTTTTAGTTCTCATTATATTAAATTTTTTGGACCATATGTCATCCACCAATAGATATTAAAAATATCCCACCTAAGCTCTGAAATTATATCTTTCATTAGTATTTGTTAATTCCACAATTTTTTTTCAGTTTGATATTTTTACATTCAGATTAAAGAATTATGAGTATTGCTATTTAAAAAATCTCATATTTTTATTATAAATGATAAAAATTCCCCTAAGCAATGGAAATGTGGTGAATTTTAGTTGGACATGCATGGTATTTTTTAGTGCTCCGACACTTAATAATCTGGATTCATCAATGCCACCATTCACAATTGTTGATTCTCATAATCTTCTATGAGGGGGAAGTTACTCATAATATATAGTTTTTGGATGATACAATATAAGGGTATTCACAAATTTGATGACGAAAGTCTTAGAGTCCATATTTTTAATTATGGGTCTAAATACATTATGTATTAGTCAATGCACAAAAGTCTATTTTTTATTTAAAATAATTTTATATCAATAACTTATTTTTATTAAGATTTAAAAGATAAAAATTATATGAATTTTGTAATTAATTAATAGTAAAACTTTACACATTCTATATTTATCTAATCAACTATCCATTACATTTAAAAAAAAAAACTTTATTAGAATCTGACTAGTCTAAATTTTTGTTAGACACTTTTATCATTGAGCTTAATGGATGGTAGAAAACAATTAACAAAAAATAAGAGAGTTGCAAGTTGCAACCATTGATATTTGGACAAAGAAGAAACATGAATCTCATCTCTTCCCAAGTGTTTTTGACTTTTTTGAAGGTGGTCTATCTCTTGTGGGACCCAAATAGGGTAAGAACCAATTTACAGAACAAACATCACTGTCCTATCCTCTCACAAGAGGCAGCAAGATATGGAATGTATCGGCATCGCGATTCAATTTTGAATCACATGATGTATAATAATCAAGTGAAGTTTAGTGGTTTTATAAAATTAAAGAATGAATTGTTGATATTAATATTTAAAATAAATTATTTCATTAAAAATAGATAAACACTTGATTTAAATAAACAAAGTAGATGATCTGAATAATTTTTTTTGAATTAAAATCATATCTTATAATTGAGATATGAACAATTCATGCTTTAAACTAGTAATATTAATGAACCATATAAAATACTATTTACTATTTAAATAAAAAAAAAATATGAAAAAAAGCGACAACTTACATTTTTCCCACTTTCTCTTCTCCTAAGATGACAAGAAAATGTGGACATCTTTAGTTTTTACCTACTCTCTTAACCCTCTTTTCTTTTCTTAATTCCTATTCTTCTTTCTTGGGTCTTGAAAATTATCAGGAAAGTCGATGGTCAACCAACATTTCTCTAGTTTCTCTCTCTCTCTCTCTCTCTCTCTCTCTCTCTCTCTTTCTCTCCATGCTTTAAAATATTTTCTTATACATATAAGTAATTTGAAAGAAAGCAATGGAGTGAATGATTTAAATAGTGCTGCATAAAAGTAAAACCAATGGAAGCTCAATATTACTCCATAAGACTTTCATTTTCACCTCCATTTCTCCTCCATTAATTTGATTCCTTGAATGGTTTTCTTTCTCATTGGATTGTACAGATACCCATCTGAGAAACCCATTTCAATCTGTGTATATTTTTGGAAAAATTCTGCTTTATTCTCTGAGACTGGACTTCAAGGCCCTTTTTAATCTTTTTGCGTTCCTGGGCTTTGATGTTTTCTGCAAATCTTATTTAGGTTCTTCAAGGAATCTTTCCATAGCCTGTAACAAGAGAGTTGTAGAAATTATACTTTTTTTGAGTGCCCCAAATTTCTTTTTTGGCAAAAATTTCCTCCCAAAAAGATTACTTTTTTCTTAATTTTTAATTTTCATAGTTTTTTTTTTGTATCGTTTCTGGCGAGGAGACATGGGCAAGCAAGGACCTTGCTATCATTGTGGAGTTACTAGTGAGTTTTTATTCCTTTTTTGTTTAATTTTCCTTTTCTTTTCCTTATATTAATACTATTCTAGAAAAAAACATGTGCTTTGTGTTTTTTTTTTTTGTTAATGAATTTTATTTGTTAGAACTGTTATTAAATATGTAAGCAAGATATGTAAATTATACTGTGTTTCTATAATAAAAAGATTGAGTAAAAAATTGGAAATAGAGAAAACAGGAAAAGGAAAGACATTTCTGAATGTTTCTTCCATCCTTTTTCTCTTCTGTGAACTGTTCTCTCTTTATGTTTTACTGTTGATATTGAGGGTATTGGATATCATTGTTTCTGCTTTTATAATTTTTGTTGTTATTATTCTTTTCTTTTATCTTTTAATAGGATATTTTTTTTGCAGAAAGATAATTAAACGCTGTGATCTTTACTCTTCTTGTTTGTCCCATGATGTTCTGATTTTCTGTTTCAGAAGCTTCTCTGTCATTCCTAGAAATCTCACAGAAATTCTACTCTACTTTGTTTGGATGCTTGGAAAGGAAAGCACTTTCATGGAATATAATGTTTTTTTGCTAAATGTTTAATGATTAATAATTTTTGGTAAACATACTGAACTTTTCTGGGAAGTTTTTCATTTTCCTCCATTAAATGGTTTTCTGGGAAGTTTTTCATTTTCCTGCATTAAATGGAGCCTCTGTGTGTGTGTATTCGATTGTTGTTGAAAATCAGCACTTACTTTTCTGTGACAATTTATGTAATTGCATCAATATCCATGTTAGGAATGGTGTTGAGTGCCTGACTGTTGCTGCAACATTTTGGGCTTCAATGAAATTAAATAGTTGATAGTATTTGTTTTTTTATTCTTCCTGTCAAACTCTTGGGATGGTAGTTTTGTTGCTTTGTTTCAATTATCACCTTCATGTTCTTCATCCGATTTCATGTTTAGTTGTGTTCTAGAAATTCATATGCCTTTAAAACTTCTAATTTCTGCACCAATAGTCTGCAGTGCACAATCCGTACTGATAAAAAAATTTGCAGTATTTATATCTTCCAGCATTAAACAGAGAACATTGTGGAAGTTTGTTCTGTTACATACCATAGCAGCTGAAACTGTGGACTTTATAGTAGGCTCATTGTTCTACAGGAGTGAATGAAAATGCACCATTCATCGTCATCAACAACAACCATTTTCCTATCTATTTAGGGTTGGCCTTTTATGTTCCATGTTTCCATTTTACGCTATCAAAACCATCTTCTCTATTGCTTCACACTCTTTTTTTTTTTTGAATTTACGTGTAGGAAACCACGGGATACCCAGCGTAAAACCCCCACAGGTGAGCCCACTACCCCTAGGGCACACCAAGGTTATTGCTTCACACTCTATCATGTCCTTTCTGCCATCATTCCAAGTCTTTTGTGATCTCTCCTTCTTCTAGTCCCTATCACCTTTAGCCATTCAATTCTTTGTATTTGGGTTCTTTCCGGTTGTTTATTGACATGTCCAAACCATCTTAAATGACCTTCCCTCATCTTCGCTTTTAGTTGTTTTTTATTTCTTGGTTTTTTTCCTCATCGCCCAATGTTCCACTCTATAAACTATTGCTGTTCTAATTGACATCTTCTTAGAATTGCCCTTCTAATCATATCTTTCTCTCCTATCTCACAAAACTCCACTAGCTTTCCTATGTTTAGCCCACCCAACATCATCCTATTGGCTATATCCAAATAGAATAATTCACTTTGCACTATTGATACATCTAAGTCATCATAAATTTTAATTGGCTTAACCTCGCCTTTCTGTATAAGGAGGAGAGGTAGACCATTGAAAGCATGGAGGAAAGGGATAGAAAAAGATATGACAAGTAGTAGTTTGACAAACCATATGTTTTTTTTTTTTTTGAAGGATAACTATTTTATTCACAAAGATATTTTTTTTTTTACAGAAAAAGGCCATAAAACCAGGCTAACAATAAAGCCTGCGACCCCAAAAAAAAACAAAAATTACATCATTTTGTTTACAAACTTAGGAGACTCCCCAAGACCCTGCCTAGCGATTGAATCAGCAGCTGAATTGCATCCCTAGGAACCCATGAGATTTTGAAGCCATTTAAGGAGATAGAGAGATGAATCCTTTCAAATTTATCTAGATATTTCCATTGACATATAGAACCCGAAGCCCAGCCAAATCACCTTGGAATTTCCTTTCAATAAAACACACCCCCCCCCCCCCCCCCCACCCCCCCCCCCCCCCCCCCCACATGACCCCCATAGAGCAGTTCAGAAGGGGGCCAACAAAGGAAGACTGAGAAGCGCCCACATGATCCTTGATTATTCCACCAAACCCGACCAACCCACAGTTTTGGACACAACTGCCATCAAAATTTAACTTTAAGAGCCCCTGATCATGAGGGATCCAAGAGGCCAACCCGATGTAGACACGTCCCCCTCTCTCTAGAATCCACAGAGGCCTAATCGCTGCAAATATCTGACACTCTCACCCCTTGCAAGGGCATAGATCCCAAAATCCACCAAGCTATTCTAAATTTGATCAAATCAATTACTTGAGAAGCTAAGGACGACTTCCCCTGAAAAACCCTTTTATTTCTCTCTAACTAGATAGACCAAATAATACTGAGCATTGATACTCTCCAGAGATTTCTTCGGAAGGAACTACCACCAAGAAGCACGACTTCATTCCATAATAAATACTAGGCCGATGGTAAACTGAAGTCTATACCCAACAACTGGATGAAGTGAAACCATGTGGAATGAGCAAAGGGGGAATAACCATATGTTTTGTGATAGGGTGAAAGTAAAACTCGTAAAGTTGACCCCGGATAGATGGGATTGAGGCTATGATGATAATCCTCGCCTTTCCCAAAACCCAACCCACTAGAATTACATTCAATTTTTGTTGGTCTTTATTCTACTCATCTTAACCATTCCTATGTGATATTCCTTCCTTAAAGTCTTAAACAAATACCTATCGTGAAAAACTGCCTGGGGCTGTAAATTCATGTGTGAAGAGTTTGATGGAATGCATTTACATATATCCTCATGCCTGGTATCAATCAAGGATATCTTGTTCACCAACCATTGTGGAGTTACAGTCGTCCAACTTCCATAATTTGATGTTGCTCTTCGTCCCAAGGTGTTGTGTGTGTGTGTGTTTTTTGTAGTTGAGCTTCTTCTCAATTCTCTCTTACAGTGTTACTCATGTATTATGCATGTCAATCTGTTACCTGTCCCAGTTAAATGTTTAAATGTTTTTTCATCACCATAATATTTATATTTAAGGTTTGCAAATCAATTATGCAACTTTCAGCAAGAAATATGATTATTGAACACAATTTTCTTTAACATTCTTATCATTTTTTTTGTTTCCCAACTCTGCTTGGTTCTTTCCAATGGCAAACCATGCTACATTTAGAAGGTAGTTGTGAATTTTAGGATAGTTCACTTCCATATTATTTATTTGTTGTCCTGAGGGATGTGTTGGTAAAAAATGGTGACTAATTAAGTGGGTTTTCATTCATTTCTGTTTCATTTCTTCCCAGTTCTAGAAACTTACATGCATGAATTATTTTCCTTATTTCTCCTTTTCCTAATGTAATTGCTTTATTCATTATTTTATTTTATTTATTCTACATGAGAAATGTGTGGACCGCATAGTTGTACTCTATTCTCTTTCTCAATGAAAACCATCATTCAGTTGAAGGGGGAAAAGTGCCTGAAATGCGGGATAGCATAAACATTTAGTTTTGAAATTTGAGATGAAGGAAAAGTATGAATTCTTTTGGGCTCTGGAATCCTGGTCGTCAATGGATCTACTTGCTGATGTATCTGAAAAATTATGATTTCATGTTTGTAGGATTGCACTACCAACCAATTGGTGGTTCGCTCAAAACCTTCTCCAAAATTTTAATGTACATTTGTTGGGCTTATCAAAGATAGAATACACTCATTCATAGGTCTCCTTGTATACTAACCACTGAATATAATCAGTCAATGTTCAACTTTCAACAATTATTAATTTAATATTGCCTTGGTGGGGTATTCACAAGGTTCATAATATTCAGAAGAATAGATGAATATTTGTTTATAAACTTGTATCCTGTGGAAGATAATAACTACGGATGTGTTTCATATGGCTAAGCAACAATGGAATTGCTTAACTCAGGTTAAGATATTAGTGTCGCTCTATAATGTGTTTAAGATTTTATTCTGTGCCTAAATACATTTAGTGGATCTTGGAAATGATAAAACAGCAGGACAAATCATTCTTTTTATAGTTCTAAAATGACCCACATGCTTATGGACCACAGATTGGACAGACATCTAGATTCTTCATGTATTTTTTAGATTTTCTTCTTCATTTATTTCCTTTTGCATCTTTAGTTATATGCTTCAGGATTTATGTCTATGTGGTGTGAACAGGCACTCCTCTATGGCGTAATGGACCACCAGATAAGCCTGTTCTGTGTAATGCATGTGGTTCTCGCTGGAGAACAAAGGGTACCCTCACAAACTACACCCCAATGCATGCCCGTGCAGAACTTGCTGATTCAGAGGATTATAAGAAAGTTTTTAAAGTAAAATCTATATCAATTAAGGCCAAAGAGCCAAAGATAAAGCTGCCCAAGAGAAAATACTTGGATGATAATGTGAAAGTTGAAGATGAGGCTCTAAATTCTGACCAGAACTTCCAAAAAGTTCATGAGGAGGATACAAGCAATAGGTCTAGTTCTGGATCAGCAATATCTTATTCTGAGAGCTGTGCCCATTATTGTAGCGCAGATGCTAGTGACTTGACAGGTTCTTGATTCAATTATAGCTTTGCTAATCATATTTGATTTCCTTCCAATTTTCTTTCCATCTATTCAGTTTCTTTTATTTCTCCCAATTATCTCTTTATTTATTCCTTGGTCTCCATTAAGGCCATGTTGAAGGTATTATTTCCATGTATTGGTAGCCCTTAGAATGAAGTTTGTCACATCTCATCTAATTTCACTAAAGTTTGTTCAAGTTATCAATTATCATAGAACACAAATTTCAACAATTTCAAGTTGCTCAAACTTAATGATTTAGACTATGTTTGAACAAGCTTAGTATGGGAATATTTTGAAGTATTTCACCTAAAACATTATTATTATTTTTTGAAAATTTCACCTAAAATATATTGTCATCATAAATATATTATGCCTCTCTTTTAGAGCACTGCTTGTGCCCTTTAATGAAAGTTACCATTTCAAAAGAATATATATATATTGTCAGCACAAAAGTGGGATACCAACTTCCTGGGCTCTATTTATGAATATATTATTTAGTGAGTTGAAATTTTTTAAGTGTGGATATCATTTGTAATTGCCATTTCAGTTGCATAACATTCCACTTAATATTTTAATACTTGGTGGAAGGTGTCAAGGTGGAATTTGTGCCTGATTTGGCCACAAGGATTGCAGGCGTTTTGTGTATCCTCACCTCCATTATGGGGTGGGGATACCCATGACGTTCAAGAAGAAGACATAGAATCTCACCACCATCCAAGGATTGTTCATCAAAAATCTCTGTACAAACATAGAATCTCACCAGTAGCTAAGGATTGATCATCGTCGTCGTCTTCATCATAGCCTTGCCTCATCTATTTGGGTTCAGCTTTTTGCTTGCTATTTTTCCACTCAAACCCAATCAACAATCATGTTCACTGTCCCCTCAATTCTATGATGTCTTTCCTTATGACAGCCTCCTCCTAGCACTTGTAATCCTTCAATTCTTCACACTAGGGACTATTTCTATTCTATGGATATGCCTAATCTACCTTAAATAACACCCCTCATCTTTTTTCTCTTTTTCCTATTAAAACAACCATCAGGCTCTCTCTAATGTGCATGTTTTCATCTTGTATTATTACACTATAAATCCTTTTTAACGTACGAATTACTTTATCTACCCATATTTTCTTTGTTGTCAAATATTCATCGCTATATAGCATTGTAGGTCTAATTATTATATTATAGAAAAACCTTTTTGATGACGTGACAATATTCTATCACATAACACTCCACTGACTTGCCCACACTTAGCCCATCCTACACTTATTATATTAGCTTTATCCAAATCAGATCTTCCATTTTATTCTTCAATTGCACCCAAGTATCGAAATTTCTCATTGGATGGTATGAAGTCATTTTCAATTTTAATCAGTCCACCATCCCTATTCTCAAATCACTAAGCATGCCCTCCATACCCTTTTTAAAGGCCTTACACTCCATGTGTTCCTTCTTTGTTTTACTAATTTTCAGATTGTTTTCCTCAAAAGCGTTGCTTTACATTTCCAACTCATTATCTAGTTCATTTCTTGTCTCATCAGTTAGCATTTAGCACTACATCATATGCAAACATACACCATGGAACTTCACTTTGGATTTTATAATGTTAACTTGTCCATAATCAAAATAAATAAAAAAGAGCTCAAAACGGAGCTTGGTGAAGTCAACTCCAACTGGGAAATTTGTCCTCTCCATGCATTTTTCTTACGTTTGTTCTTCAATGTTTTCCAAATTATTTGTCTCATCACCCTATGGTAGGCTTCTTTAAATCAATAAAAACCGTGTATAAAATTTTCGTTTCCTCTATACTTTTCCATGAATGTTTCAATAAAAAAGTGGCTTCTATAGCTAAAGAATGTAATATGAAAATGATTACATAACATCTCTCCTGAAATGTCTCAAATACATGCTAGCCGGTGTGGCAATGGCAGCTTGACCAAATATGGCCTTTTCCATCTTCATCTATGATCCATATACAACTTATCAGGATTTACTCTCTTTTTTTTAATAAGTACATTTTATTGATGAGAAGAATAAAAAATACAGCCAACACCAGGATGTAAGTAAGCTGCTAACAACAGAAAACCCCAAAAATTACAAAGAACCCTCAGAAAGTAAAGGCTGCAGAGCTTTAAGCTCTCACTATTCTAATCTCATGGAGAGTAGTGCCCTCCTCAGCTAACTGATCTACTCTCACGTTAGCTTCTATAGGGATATGGAGAACAACAAAGTTACACCTAGCTATAATTAATTTTATTTTGTATACCAAATCAAGATATTTCCAAGGACGGGCTTCCTTCCATTGTTTGGAGCATGACTTGAGAGTCTCCATATCATGATTTATATGACTTGTAGCCACAAAATGGGGCTATAGCAAGGCCCATTGTATATTAGATGTAGTTATTTATTGTTCCTTACTGTAAGATTCATTTTACAGTCTCAATATAAGCCATGATGGACCCTACTTATATATCAATTTCATATACATACTGACCGAAAATATAGGTCAGACCATAATCGTCACTTTCAATCTTTCAGATAACCTGGTCTAAAATTCCTCTAGTGTGGTATTTCACACCTCTTGACTAGACATACCATTCTCTTCTCCTTTATTTATGGACTAACTTTTTTTTTTTTAACAGATATTTATTGACTTAATATTGAGAATAGGATTATTGCACTCTTCTCTTCCCATGATCTGTTATTGTGTTGGAAAACCATGTATTTGATCTGCGATAACAAAATTCTCTTTTAATGATTGGAAGAAACATTTATGCTCTATCAGTTTGTCTTCTATACAGGTATCCAGTAATAAACTGGCTCAAATTATAAACTGGTCTTCTATGGTAATGCCAATTTAAGATTCACATCTATCCTATAAAATGGTTAAGCATTCCTCCAATTTCACTTTATCCTTTCAGTTCTCCTCATTAGTCTTCTTCTTGTGGTTACTTTTCATCAGTTTAGTAACATCATTTGTTTTGCTACTGCTTCCAAAATGGTTATTGACAAGCAAGAAAGGGGATCTTCTTGATGTTAGCCAATCTTGGAATCATATTCCTCACAGAAAAGGTTTGGCTATATTCTTGTCTCATTCATGGGAATCTATGTTGCACGGATTCTTCAAACTGTGTGATGCACCTATTTCGGATTCTTTATGGATTCTTCAGTGGACTCTTCTAGTACTTTTTTATATTGTTTTCCAAGATGACAAAAATATTATCACACCTTTCTTCGTTGTGAAGCCTAATTAAAACATTAATATTATCATCATCATCAATAGCCATTGTCCGATCTATTTGGGGTTGGCTTTTTGAGTTCTACTTTTTTATTTAACCCTATCATAAATCATAACGTTTGTTACTTTGCAATCTATCATGTTTTTCTCTATCCCTTTCCTCCGTGTTTTCAATTGTCTTCCTCTCCTCCTTGTACCTTTGATTTTTAGCGTCCATAATATTGGTATGTTAGTCATGCAATTGTTTATTGTAAAACTAGTAGAAGACTGGAGACAACCTCAACTCGTAAAATTGAGAGGTTACAAGGCGGATGGGTAGACGAGTGAAACCATGGACAAAAGGGATAACAAAAGATATAATAGATGGTGGAGTGACAGACCCAATGGTTTATGATAGGGATAGATGGAGAAGTAGAACTCGAAAAGTCCCTACATCAATTTTTTTTTTTTTTTGATTCCTGATCCTAACACCTTGCATTTGTGTCGAAGTTTAACACTTGGACCTGTATCCCTGCAACTTAGATGGTTGTTGAAAATAAGATATAGACAGCCACATGAATAACCTGGGAAATGATATTGTGGCAGACCAAATGCAACGACAGATCAAAATTCATGAAATGCGACTTATCTTCCAAAAACCTTCTCTCCCAGCACATCAGAAGTAATCCTAAACACTAGTGCTTCTATGTTGTCAACAATAAGCACAGGCTTGACTCTTTTTCTTCTTTCTTTGCTGCACTCTTCTATGATGTTAAATCTGTTTTTTTACTTGTTTACCATTTAAAACCCCATTTTCACTTGTAAGGGTATCAACTATGTATTAATTTGCTCTTCTGTATTGCATTAGTAACTAGGGACTATATAGGGTATTTTGCTCTCATATGGACTGTGCCATTAAAATATTTCAATGATTTAAAGCAATTCGATGCTCACTGATCTAGAATTTGATCGTGCACAGGTTCAGCACAATCCATTGTCTGGGATTCACTTGTGCCTTCAAAGAAGAGAACATGCATTGGTCGTCCAAAGCCGTCCCATGTTGAAAAGCTTACGAAGGATCTATTTTTCATCTTACATGACCAGCATTCATCTTATCTTTCTGGGTCTCCAGAAGAAGATCTGCTTTTTGAAAGTGGAAATCTGATGGATTCTGATGAGATAGGCCATGGAGGTGTTCTCATCAAGAATCCTAATATGGTAACCCGAGATGAGGAATCAGAGGCAAGCTCCCTTCCAATAGATAGCAAAACATACATCGCTAATGATACTTATTCAGGATCAACACCCCTTCCTGTAAATACTGCTAACAAGGGGATGAGTTTTCCAGACATAGGTAGCGAAGAAGTCAAGAAACCTAAAGGATATGTTGCACAGGAGTCTACAGAAAGGTCCCTTCCTATGTTTTGTTTTTGATGATTTAATATGACATGCAATCTGTATAAAAATGTCAGGAGTAAATGAAGGATCTTGAAGTTGATCAATTGTTAAGGATGTTTTTCCTCTATAGCCTTGCCCATGATCAATGTGTCAGAAAACTTGCAGCTGGTTTCTATATTTTGGCTGGTGCATCATAGCTAATTTTCAACATTTGTTCCATTCTGTGTTGTAAACGGTGCATTTTTTCTCATTATATGGGAGACAGTCTTCTGGATTTTCTGTTCCAAATAATTCTGGCAATTAGAAACAATATGTTGGACTAGAAAAGGCAGTAGCACAGTATTACACCTAATGTGGTTCCCAACTTCACTACCTCCTTAAGTACATGATAGAAGAATATATAGCAAATGTATCCTTGATTGGATACTGTACATAGCTCTCATTGGTTGAAAAATTAATCTGAGCAAGAATTTGGTGAGTTCTATTACCAGGGTAGGAGATTGCAACAGGTCTTATATTGATTGCTAACTGGTTGACACCTGGAAAAGGGATTTGCAGTCCTCCGCCTTTCTTCTCACCATGCTAGCCAAAACAGTACAAAATAAATAAATGACCTTATAATAAGAAAACTTCTCGTTCAATCATTTTGTCTTCATTCTTCAAGAATCAGAAAGATCCTTTTTGAGGTCTTTTTCTGTTCATCAGGAATCTCTGCTCATCTACTTATTTATCTTTGTTTTATTTATTTTATTTTCTTTGATTTTTTATTTTGGGTCTTTGTGGCTTATATTGCTTCTGTTTGATTTTTGCAGGGATAAGATTTCCTATGATAAACTTCATGTTCTACAGAATACTAACTCGCCACTTAAATCTATAGATCTAAAGGTAAGATTTGATTTCCTTTGTTATTTTTGTTTGACTGCATCAAATTTGTGTCTGAGAAGATCCCTGAATATAACAAATGCAATGTGAAATTAATTGGTCAAGATGTGCATGTGTGGTTTTATGTTCTTCTAGCTTAGTTATTACTCAGTTCATATGAGTGTAATCCATCTTTGGGCAGGATGTTGTTAACTTTGAGGAGTTTATGAGAAATTTGACTTACGAAGAACAGCAGCAGTTGATGAAATATCTACCCTCTACTGATACTGCCAAACTTGGACAGGTAAGTGTGTCTCTTTATTAATGCCTAATCTTGTGTTGAATATAGCACATAATGGACATGATTGGATGCTGACACAAGCAATGTCAAGAACCCAAGTGCACTTGCATTGGTTCAATCTCTGCACACTACTTGTTAACGTAAGAGCTAAGTGAAATAGTAGAAGCATGGAAATTAACCCGCACTAAAAAATCATGGGCTTAGAGCCCAATCATTCATAAGATAAATGTCAATTCCTTTCAGTAGCTACACGAGCGGTATTTGGCAACGTTAAGAATCTCAGCCAGAAATCACATGTGATCAGCTCCTTAAATATTGTAGATCCAGTCTCAGTTGGGCTGAATTCTCAGGCTAAAAGACATAAATTTGGATGAATCTGGAATCTAGATTAGTTCACATGTCAATGTCTAGAATTTTAAGACTCCTAATTCTTTTTCTAATGCCTAGAAAATTGAAATCTTTCCCATTCTAAGGTGGTGCCGCTTCATTGATGGACCAGATGGTGTCAAACTTTATTCTATTCTAGCATGATACTATGACAGAGATTGAATAAGATTCAGTTTGGAGCTGGTTCAGTCCCACATCCAGAAACTTGACCAAAGCTCACAGCCCAGACTGCTCAGGTTATAGTTACAAGGAAGTGCAAACAGATCCCTTGTTCAAAACAAGTTGAAATATTTAGAAGAACATCTCAGTCCGATGAGATGTTCAATCTCTAATAGCCAGAAATGATGATTGGGGAGAATAAAGTACACGAAAAGCTGATCCAATCTCCCACATATTAAGACTTCAACCCAAATGAGATAAACAAGAGCTTCATGTTAATATGGAGAAAAGTTGGAAAAATAGAGATGAAAAAATGGACAAGGAAATACATCATTATTGCTCTCTCATCGAGATACGACGACACCTCTTATAGAGGTTTATGTGTGGTATATAATTTTAGAATATAAAACAAGTATGATGCTCCTATTTTTGTCAATACACACATGTATTTAAAAAAACTTGAGACTCCCTATTTAGGTAGACCCGCTCACTAAAATTTGAAGTGGCCACACATTTTTGGATGTGAGATGTAGAAAAGGACAAATACAATGGATGGGTAAAATTGAACGTTCTCCATATCATTTTAGCCATGTGATCTTTGACCATTATTGTGATCGCTATAAGCTATTTATTTTGTGGCCCATACAACAAAATTATGATGATTGTATAGAGTAGTTTCCCTTGAATTGAATCATCCATGAAGTCCTCTATCCATCCCACCTGACCATGTGGGGCCCAACTATGATAAGTGCAGTCTCTCCCTTGAAAATCAGTGCCTTTGTCTCCTAGAGCTGCTCATTTTATTTATTTGTTTGCGTCCCTTAAACTCGATCACGGATATTTCTTGCTCACATGTGCATTGCTTCTTAGAAGCCTTATAGTTGTACATCAGATTCCTTGCATCATATATGCTTTAATTATAGGTTATTTACAGCCAAGTTTGTGATTTACTTTTGACATCTTGTTTCACATGTGCAGCCTCAGAAGCATGTTTGATAGTCCTCAGTTTTGCAGAAAACATTATCCTCCTATAAGCACCTGCTTTTCGAGGTATCCTAGATCTTTCATTTTCAAGCATTGAATCAGTGGGGTGCAGAACTTTAAAGAGGCTTGCTTTAGTGGACATGGCAAAATCCAATGGGTTAGAAACAGTATGAATACTCAAGGTACAAAATGATTACTGAATGCTTATTATATAGATAAGCTATTTATTTGAAATGTGAACTGCTTTTGTTTAAGCTGTTTTAATTTTGCAATGAAACTGTAATTTGATTGCAACTTTGTCCAATGCTTGTTAGGATGTAATGTAAAAATGATGGGTGAAATGGAAGTGCAACAGGAATCAACTCCCCTGGATGCAGCAACTCAGTATCAGTCAAGAGAACAGTGACGGTCACAGTCAGAAATTTCCAGGTTCGTACTAGTAATGCAGAAAGTTGTGGTTGACTAGAGCCTCACTGATGAGTAGATGACCAATTGAGCATTCACTGTTGCAGCCACAAATGTTGAGGGTTCTAATCACATTGCAATTTCAAAAAATAAAATGTAGAGCTTGTGGCCATTTTGTAATTCTTCCAGCATTTTTTTTATAAGTGTTTTTTTTTTTTTTTTTAATTTATTTGAAAGAAACTCCTAACTTTTCATAACTTCTTTAAAAAAAAAACTCCTACTTTTGATAAAAATGTAAAAGGGCCCCTTGACCAAGGCCCAACTTCTCTTTGAAAATTGCATGTGTTTGTTGCGAACAGTTTTTCACCATGTGGGTATTCGATGGTAACCCAAATGAGATTTTTTTTTTCCTTCACTCATTTTCCTGTTTTCCACTCACTGCATGTCATCCACTTGACATGCTCTCAATTTGATCACGACCTGAGTTACTCTTAACATTTGAATTGTAATTGAGTGTTCTTGTCACCATTGATTTTTAGGCCTTAAAATCCAAATACTTGATCATTTAATTTAGTTTATTTTTTAGACAGCCTTAACCATGAAAAGTATTTATTTAAGTGGTATTCAGTGTACATCTAAAAAAATTCTTAAAGCGAACAATAACTGATCATTAGTTAACTACGGGCAAATGCCTTTTTGAAATTTTTATTGAAAGTTGGGGGGTGGGGGAGGACTTATTTGATAAACATAGGGGCTGTTTTCAAATGAACCCAGAAGATTGGAGTTTTTTAGTGGGGAAAAACCTTTCTTGTATTTATGAACTAATCTGTTAGCATGACATTGCAAACCATATGTTGGTGCATAGCTCACCATAGTACTAGAAAATGACGAAGTCAAAAGAAAATCGAGTCGGATTGCATGTAAAATACCGATCACAATCTGATTTTCTAATCATAGAAATTGTTGATTTAACATTTCATTCGAATAAAGAGGATCAAGATCATAAAATGCCCCTATGGCAAACTTAGTAAGAAAAGCAAATCTTACAGTTAGAAACTAATATGTAATAGAGTAAACAATAACACCATTACAATGGACATCTCTGATTTTCACCAAAAGCACTGTTACTGTTGAACTATCGATCAAATGATGTATTTCATCACCAATAGATTTTCTTGATCCAATGTGTTACATGTCTTTCTCTCATTTGGAGTGGGATGCAAGTATGCGATATTTATGAACTAAACATTTGATACTTCATTCTTGAATTGTCCTATATGGAGTGAATATCCAACAATCAAGGCTTGTATATATGGAACTGAAAACTCTTAGATGAAATGGAAGTCAAATTGCTCAGAGATATGAAACATATTGCTGATAAACATTCAGTATCTATGTCATCTATCATCTAGACAACGCAGCCTGCATAAGAACTTGCCTTCAACTTTAAATGTTCCTTGTGCACTATCTTCCGCTTTATCTCCATCTTCGATTTCAGCTGGGATTATCATCATCAACTGATCTCTCTGAAAAAAATAATCATCATCAATTGATCTCCATCCAAGTTAGCTTTCTTCTGCAACAGTGACTCCATCACAGAATTTGTTACTTTGACATGTAATTGAAGATGTGCTAATAGTCATCCCACTACATTGCTTTGCCATGAATCCCTTCCAAAGGAATCAATATTTTCTTCGGACATGATCTCAAACATATTTTTTGACATTTTTTGCTTCTTTTCTTGGAACTGATACATGCACAAGATCTTGATCAAAATTCATTGGTAAATAGTTAAATACATTATATTCTTTGTGACTAGGATTTATCCACTTGTATGATGTGGACCACTTGCCAGATATGAAATAATAGCATTGTTCAAATGTCAAAATCTTTATCCTTTTGAAGTTTTGATTGAGCATGTATGCCTGGTTGCTTGTTTTCTTATTATTTTTCCAAAACTTACTGCAGTGAAACTGACATTTCTGATACCTTGAACATTTTAGAGCCAAAAGGCCTGGTGAAAAGCCCCAAAGATGCTAAATATGGACAGTGAAAGTTCCTCTGGCACAGTCCATGCAGAATTCCAGCGATGCGGGCATCAAAGTGAGCCCTGAGACGAAGGAATGGACAATGGTGAATCTTGCTTAAGTCCAAGTAGGCTTTGCTCTTCCACCAGATCGTAGCTGCACCATGCTGGACTCTGCAGTTTACTGATGACAGTTCAGATCAAGATTTGCTGTTCGATGTACCCTCTTATACATCCTTCCCACAGGCAGAGCTGCTAGACTGTCGACTTTGGAGACAGACACACCCAAAAAAATCCCCAACAATGAAACACAGTAGGAAGAGACTCTCCCCACCACCCTTTTATAGTTTAACAGCCAACAGCCAGGCAATAATAGCATCGTTTACCTGAATTTCGTCCTCCCCAGGACATGCTCGTCGATGCTCAACTATGGCCGTGGGGAAAACAACTTGACCTGCGATATTGCTATTGTCAAGATGGCAAACGCAGGTCTGTATAATGAGGTTTAAGAAGAGAGTCTATGCATGGTATTTGCTTCGTCTTTTAGTACTGGTTTGTAGTTTATACACTGACTTGTCTGGAAGTGGCATCTTAGCGATGAATTTGGGTGGTTTTGTTTTATTTTTTAATAGGCAGAGATTTTGTACTCCATAAGCTCATGGTGCAAAAGATACTGATTTTCTTCAGTTGGGAGATGAAATTTGTATTATCTTGGCTTGCCTAGGAAATAAACTGAGGTGGTTTACTTTTCAAATGATGAAAATTAAATCCTTCCCTTTGGGAGTAGAAGTTTGTTGTTCAACAGTGGGCTTGAACCATGTGATTGCCCAAAAGGTAGGGAGAGGCTTTTTTATTTTAAATTTTGAGCACATTTTAAAAAACCCATTTTTTTTTAGCCAGTTTAGTCTGGTCGAGGGTAATTCAAACGCTCTTCCTATTTTTTTGCAAAACGCTCATTTTTCAATAATGCAAAAACCTTTACATGCATGTTATTTAATTGCAAAAATGTACCTTTACATTTATATTTAATTGAATTCATTCTAACATATTCAATAATAAAAGTACTGTTTACTAATTAAAAAGTTGTATAACAACATATCTTAGTGATAAATACCTTTTTTAAACATTTTATCAAAATAAATGAACTAACACAGTTTAAATAAAATGTGTTTGAAGAATAAATTGATAAGTAGTTGGTGAACTTTCACATATATCTAATCATTCTATCTGATTTAATTTATTAAGTTTTATAAGCCTTGTGTTTTTCAATGGCCCATCTTATGGAGATAGAATATTATGTTCAGAAGAAAATTTTATCCATTGTCTATTTATATGTTTTTTATAAATTTAATGTAATTATATAGGTTTGTGTACTTTGTATGGATAATCATTGTAGATTATATTGCTAAAATATTTTTTTATTATAGGCTTGAAAGTTGAAATTTTGGACATATAAGATGTTTAGAAGAGGGATTTTGCAATTGATGTAAAAGATAAAAGTAGATTTTGCAATTGTAAAAACCATAGGGTAGTTTTTGCAAATTCAGGATTTTGCAAATACCCTTTTGTCAACTATATATTTATATAAATATGTAATACGTACACTTATTATTATTATTATCATCACCATTATCATTATAATTACTATTAAAATCGGGTCGACCCAACTCGGCCCGAGTTATTAATATATGGAACCCAACCCAACTCAATCCGATCCGAACTTTTGATCCGGACATTTTTGAACCAACCCAGCTAGAATTATAACCCGACTCAACTCGAAATCTGACCCAACCCGCATTTTGAACTTACTTTAGCCTACTTTTATCGGGTCGGGTCGGGTTAACTTTAAAATCTCTCAACTCAACCGAACCGGAATTCAATGCGAGTTTTTGACTTTTCAACCCGACCAGACCAGTTGAACCGACTTTCATGACCCGACCCGCATGATTTTCAGGTCGGGTCATGCGGGTTCGGGCCAAAACCCAATCCGAGTATCACCCCTAGGCGTACAGAAGGCTGATCGCAAATAAACTCGTATATGTATCTTTAATTTGAAATTTGGCTCGATTATGCAATATATCATTATATTTTTATAAAATAATACAAAGTTACAAACATAATTGAGGGCCAACACTAGTCTGAGTGCAAATAAGTTCGTATATGCATCTTAAATTTGAATTTCGACTTAAGTTTGAACAAATCCAAGCCAACTAGGCTCAAATTGGGCCCATTTAACTAAGAATAGAGCCTGGACTCAAGTAAACCATACCCCCAAGGCCCTCAGAAAGATAACATATGCTTGATACAAATTAGAGTTTGATGTCTAATTTGTCATATAAATCAACTATAAAATACAAAAATCTTTGCAGTCATCTTCATAATTAGTGTCACAGGGAGAAAACATAGACCAACTTGTCTATGCTCAGTTATAAACTTTGACTGAAATTTGTGGGATTGAATTTGGGCTGAACGCAAATATCATTAATATTTAATCAAATTTTAACTAAAATTTCAACAATTTATTATTCATTTCAACCAAATTTTAGTCTCACTAATATAATCTATTGACGTGTGGGAAATTCAGATACAGTCTACTAAAATCCTCACGGATGAGTTCACTATCTGTAAGGCACACTAAGGTTTGGTGATGAGAACTCGAACCCGCAATCCCTCACTTTCTAAAGCGGGAGACAACTAATTTATTGAGCTACACCCATATGGTAACTTTAAAAATTACTTTTGATCAAAATTTATAAGAGAGGAGTATTAAGTGTACTGTATACAACATACGTCTATTGCCATTAAAAAGGTAATTAGTGATTATTTAACATATAAAAAACTACTTTGAAGAAAGATTAAGTGGCTAATGACAAATATTAGTGGCGAATGGCTATTGTATCAACATCAAACACTGCATCATGAATGCGGACAGAGGCAAGAACATGCAAGCAGGACTGAGGGAAGGAAGGAGACATCAACCACATGAGGACACGTGGCCTAATCCTATTGGAAGATGGTGACAACTGAGGTCCTTGTCAGGTTAAGGCATGTGGTACTTAATGTTTTTTTTAATGTGTACATGAATTATATTCCTAGGTTTTATGAGGACCACTTAGAAAGAGAGGCATTTTTTAGGGTTTGAAATGGCCGGTCAGGTGAGTATCACTATTTTAAGTTTTGGATTGATCTATTTTGGATCGATTAATTGTTGAACCTATCTCAAGTATGCCAACAATACTTTTGTTTGCTAAACTATTCAAACTCAATTTTATTAATTGAGATTTTATAATTTAATTTATTTTATTGTGATCGAAGGTATATAGACATCTCACTCAACTAATCTTTAAGTAATCATCTCAATATGAGTATTCAAGTGGCCTATTGAGATGGGAGATGAATCGTACTCGATCTTGTTAACTGTGACTTCATAACTCATTTTATTGATATACATTATATTGAAATAACCTTGTTATAAAATTGATTTTATTTTGTTATAATTATGATCTAATAATAAAAAGAGTAAAAAATAAATAAAGATGTACATCTTTGTAGTACATAGTTTCCTCAAAAGTCAATGACCATTAATTACTATGCAATATCAGTTGAAGCCAATTTTAACACACCAATCTATAGTAGTCCAAGCTTTCAAAATGGTTGAATCCTAACTATTAGAGTTGAGTAGTTTTATTAGTACTGAATGAGTTTGAATTTGAATTTGAGTTGTACAATTAATACGAGTAAAACTCAACCTTCTTTTTAAATTGGAGAGAAAGTGAACGTCAAATAAGTTGAGTTGGATGGAAGTTCGTCTCATTTATCAAGATCAAATCTAAATTGCACTTGTGTTGGTTGAATTTGAATGTATAAACTGAGTTTATTCAAACTTATTAATTTGAAAAGAAGAGAGAGCGCAAAAAGAGAGAGATTGTTTTTGCTTTTTATTTAGCAAGCATGCCTGCTTGACTCTATTAAATTGTTCAATGTCATAATTGAAGTTAATTTATGAATTTTAATTCTTCAGTCAATTATGTCAACATGTATTTTTTGAAATTAAACGAAAACGAGAAAAAAAAAAAAAAAAAAAATAAAACTGGTGTTAGGAAGACATAAAATTTTGATTACATGTGTGACTGTGAAGCTATTAGGGGCACCGAATCGTTTCTTACTTTCTCATATTTTAAACAGTGATATGTTTCCAAATGGACGGCAATGATTAAAATTTTCAAATGTCTACGGTAGGAGTTAAAAATCAATTAATAAATTAAATTGATAATGGGGATGGTCGCATTAGAGGTTAATTAGAAGACCAACCAAGTCAATTTGGGATTTACAATAATTTAATCCAATGGAGCCAAAAGTGACAGTTAGGATTATATCTGTACCTTGCCAGCAAAATTGTGACCTAAACAACTAGTTTTTTCTGTAAAGTCTCTTCAATCTTCTTCTCTTTATTGTCTTCTTCCCATGTTACCCTAATTTCCAAAAGAGCACCATTTCTATTTATTATTTAATCCCATCAACATTCCATAATCTTTCTTTATCTGGCAGAAAATTTGGTATTTAGGAAACATAAAGGACAAATTACAAAAAAGACCTGACAAATTAAAAAATAGTTTCTTTTTTTGTTAATTTTGACCAATTTTTTCCATAAAACTGAACTTTTTAATATGTATTATTGTCATCCGTAATACAAAAATATTAAATTCCCAAAATCAAAGTATAAAGAGGCATTAAACTGTTTTTTTTTTTTTTCACTTTAAAAGATTGTTGACCACTCTTAAATCAAAACACCTTCTCCATTCCTTAACTAAGAATACATTGTCCACCATATTTTTCCACTAAAAATATAGACCATCATAAGGATTTTTCTAAATAAATAAATTTTGATTCAAACACTTTATATATCAATTTCTACTAAGAAAAAAATATTTTGTCTAGTGGCAATAGTTTAAATGAACTTTCTTAACTGATAAAAAATTAACTATAAAAAATAAATCTAATTCAATAATTATAAATATTTAGTAGATCAAATAAAATAAAAAACAAATAAAAATGGAGCCATGCGCATAGCATGTGCAAAACAAGATTGATAGAACACCGGGACAATAAAATGAAATAATGTATGTAGAATTATGTTGACTCGAAGAGACCCACCATCCATGCACTAAATTGTCAGTTGTAACCCTGAAATGCTCCCTTCATGAAAAAGGTCTTGAATTTGATTTACGCTCAAATTCCTCTAAGCCACTCTCTATGGGATTATTTCTCATTGACTTAACCAATGTGTGTGGATTTGGAGATTTACATATACTCGTGGGATGATTTACATATGCTCGTGGGATTAGTCTGACCTCCAATATGAGATGGAAATATCCATGTTCAAAAAAAAAAAAAAATTAATCCTAAAAATATTCCATTTACTATTTTTCCTTTTTATTTGTAAACTAAAACTGACTTGAGACATCGATATTCTTTATAGAAGGATTTTGAGTACTATTTCAACAAACTTATATAAAAAGATTTTTTTTTTATCAAAACATGGTTTCTTTCACGAGGGGTTTAAAATAATCCAATATGGCCTTCAGATATTTTTAAATACTATTATACTTTTAATCTTTTATGTGGATAAGAATATGTAAAGTTTGTGGGGTTTAGTAGAAGGTCACAAAATATTGAGTAAAAGAGGTATACAAGAAATATTCATGTTTTTATTGAGAAAAAAATACTGAGTATTCTGCAGTTTTTCACATATAAATTAAAAAAAAAAAAATTGAGCTGAGAAACACATTAAACACAAATATATATCCACCACCTTTATCTGAGTTCTTAGATATGACTTCTAAGGGTTTTTCTAGTTTAGATATGACTTGTTCTCAAAGAAAGCGCTACCTATATGGTATTATTTGTATAATCCAATGCATTTGGAAGAAGAAACATGCAACAAAGAAAATAAAAACACACAAGACATGCAAGGAAAAAATATTTTTCATAAAAAGAGATTATAGGTGGAAGGTATTTATAAGCTTGGAAGGAGGGAGAAGCTTCTAGAAATTGTATATATCTACTGACGTACGCCGTAATTCTCTCTCAATCAAGTGTTATTTGTCACAAATCTATTGACTTAAGAAAAGAACAGCCAATGTTGCTTGAAATTGTGCTAGACAACTATTTAGATAATAATGTGCTTCTCATTCACTAAACAGGGTTGGAGGTACAACTTTAGTCACTTAACCACCTCAAAGTGAAATCCTTAGCACACTTTGATGTTAGAAAGATAAGTTTTTTTTAAATATGTAAATATGGTAGTCACTTAGTTAATGAGTAAATTCTTATACAACAACTCAAACCTACTTCTTCAAGGGCTTAAGATAGTGAATACATTTTGCCACTTATACATGTGGATTAGTTGTTTAACAAAAATGGGTACCGATCCTTCCACGGACATTTTATATAAGAAGTCACAGGTTTTAGAATATTGCCCATTTTACTCTTCTACTGCAGTAAAAAAATATTTTAAAAAAATTCAGTGAACCGATTTATTATTTTGTATGAAAAAATAATCTCACTTAGATAAATTTTAGTGATCAAATTTCAGTGAGCCGGTCAGTGATCCAATGAGTCGGTCAGTGAATTGATTTATACCACAGTAGAAGGGTCAGTGATCCGGTCAGTGATCAAGTGAGCTAGTCAGTGAACTGACAGTGGAAGGGTCAGTGATCCGGTCAGTGAGCTAATTTATACCGCAGTGGAATGGTAAAATGGGCAATAGACTAAATCTTTTGTCTGATTACACAAAACACCAAGATTGCTGGCCAATAAAAATAAGTTCAACCATACAATTGTAGATCAAGATTTTAAGATTAAAAATCAATAATAGAAGAGAATTCAATTTCAATTCAACAATGATTGCAACTTGGAAGTCCAATCTCTCTGCTGTAATTGTCTTGTCCCACATCTGAGATGTATGAGATGAGATGAGATGGTCAAAGGTTAGTCTTACGGAATAAGTTCAAATAGTGCAAAAAGGATTAACCATAACGACATTGAGAATTTTAATTATAAGAAACAAGAGTAATCCTTTTTTATATGTCTCACTATTTAACAAGTGAAAATTTCCCCAATGTCTATTTTAACTAAAATCCCCCTAAAGTGTTTGGATTGGGTGAATCTATAAAATTGAAGCCATAGAGGTTTCTCCTATTTCCAATCATAAGGGATAAGACTTGTCCTTTTGGTACATGTCTCATTATTTAATAGGTGAAAAATTACTCCAATGTCCACTTTAATCAAAACATGAATGTACTGTTGAGGGCAATTGACTTTCTTTGGACGGTTAGGTTGGAGAAAATCTTTACTCAGGATAACTTGCAGAGAAGAGGGAGAACTTTGATTAGTGTTTACCCTCTTTGTCTTCATGCTTCCGAAGAGTCGAATCATCTGCTCCTTCACTGCTCTCTCTTCCTCCGTTTGGAGCTTTGTCGTTGACTAGTTTGGTGTGGCTTGGGTCATGCCTTCTTCGGTTGCTGAGTTGTCTTTTGCTTAGGACATTGCTTCTGTCTCTCCTAAGTGCTCCTCATTGTGGCAGCTTTCTCTATTTGCCACTCTCTGAAGCCTGTGGTGGGAATGCAAGTGTTCAGAGGCACGGCTAAATCCAGTGATGTGGTCGCTAGACGTAGTCTCACCATGTGTGCTTCGTGGGTTGTTTCTCTTCAAGAGTTTCGGAATATCACTATGTCTGACATCTTACGTGCATGAAAAGAATGCGCTGATTTATCCTGATTTTTTTCTCTTTTGTTGTTGCTATGGTGGGAGGTTCCTTCCACCTTTTTTCTTTTAGTTTTTGTTTGTATTTGCACTTCTGGTGACTTTATCTATTAATATATGAATCATTTCTAAAAAAAAATTAAAACATGAAAGTGGTGTTTGGATTGAAGTTAAATCAATAGCAACTGGTTTCTCCTACTTTCATCTATTTGATTAGTTAATAATTATAGCAACTTAATTTAAATTAAAGTAAAATAATTTATAAAAGTAGATCCTTTCTATTACAGTTAATTTCATTTTTTGAATTAAATAGAAAGAGATAATTAAATAAATTTACTTTTTATAAGTAATATATTAATATAAGATTGATATTCTGAGTAGAATTAAAATCGAGCGAGGAGAACTCGTGACTCAGCTGTGCCAGATTAAGAGTGTCTTTGCCACCTAATACGAGTATCTGATTACCTGTTTGGCTGCTGTCTATTTATTGGACTCTGTTTTATTTGCAGAGCTTCGAGCATCCAAACGGACGAAGACGCAAACACAATCAGAAGAAAATGGCAGAGCTCGAAAATCCTCATGTAATGCCGAAGCTCATCACCTTCCTCTCTTCTCTTCTTCAAAGGACAGCAGAATCCAATGACTCCATCCAACGACTCGACCCGGACAGAATCTCGGTCTTCCACGGTTTGACCCGACCCGCCATTACCATCCAAAGCTATCTGGAGAGGATCTTTAAGTACGCAAATTGCAGCCCTTCTTGCTATGTGGTTGCCTATATTTTTCTCCATCGGTTTGCGCAGAAGAAGCCCTCATTACCCATCAATTCCTTCAACGCTCATCGGCTCATCATCACCAGTGTTTTGGTCGCTGTAAAATTCATGGATGACATGTAAGTTGATAGACATTTCTCTCTCTTCATGTAAAGAAAAATAAAGAATATTTTTGGGTTTTTCTTTGTTCGTTGGAATTTTTAGTATCTGGGGTCTTCGGGACTTATCTTCTTTTTTTCAGTATTTTAGATTTGCAGTCATTTTTATGGAGGAATGGATGAATGCCCAAGTCGTCTTCCTATTTTGGTTTGCAAAACCATGAATTTTTTTTTTTTTTTTAAAAAGGTTTTTAGTATCTGGGTTTTTCTGGATTGGGTTAAGCCTCTGTTTCTATGCTTATTGTAGATATTATGTGATTTTTCATCTGAGTTCAGAATAATGTATGAATACCATATCTTTTTCCCCCTCTCTTTCGTCTACAAACAATAGAGATTTTTTGTCTTTCTCTATCAGAACTTAAGAATCTGAGGTAGGCTTCTTTCTTTTTAAGTGGGTTTTTTTTTTTAAGTTTAAAGAATGGCAGTCATTTATTCTTTTCTGATTTAGAAAACAATAAAAAATTGCTCTTTTCTTCCTTTCTTGTAATCTATAGTGTGTAAGGACCTCTGGTTTTTCTCTCTTCCTTTGTATCATTTTAGACTTGTAATCTATTTTTCTTGTGAATTTGGAGGATTTGATGAGTACCCAACACATAGAAAATGCAGACTGTAAGATCTCAGTAAATCGAGTTCAACTGTCCACAAATCAAAGAAATTTTCTGTCTCTCAATTCAGTAGTTGGATTTTGGAATTTCCCCCTTTGTTATTGGATTTTCTTCCTTTTCTTGAGAAATTGATTTAGTCATTTTTCTTTTATTAAGACCCTCCCAGGGTTTTAGAGAAAAGAAAAAAAGAAGTGAGTTAAAAGATCTGTAATTCCCTTACTATTTTCTCACTTCTTTCTTATTTTCCTTCTCCAGCTGTACTCTGTTTTCGTTATCTTTCTTAAGGACGATTTTCTTTGTTAGTTGGTAGTCGTCAGGGTTAACGACTGCCAGATGGGACCATCTGGTGGGCCAGGGACCCTTTTATCGAGTGAAAGAATCTGAACCGTCCAAGTTATATATATTATTTTCATTCTAATCCTGTTCAAAGAGACAACTCATCAATAGTTGGGCTGCCTCGGTTTTGATTTCTTCCCCTGTTTTGAATGCTTTTTACTGGTTTTCTATTTTGAGGCTTTGCACAGTTGTCCTTGAATTTTATTAAAAAAAAATCTTGTATAACAGTAAAATTAAATATACTTCTATTTTTTTATATAGGACTATTATTGTTTTTTATTGTTGAGCATTTACTTTAAATACAAAATATTTTATTTTATTTTACATGGTAATAAAAATATTATTTCATTGAAGATCAAAATATATTATTTTATCCATGTAATTGTAAATAGTTGCCAATTGCCCCATTCTTTCAGGCTTCTACTCTGCATGTTAGAAACATGCCTGTCTGTCTTTCTGTCTGTCTGGAACTTGACAGCCAATACCATTCCTGTTCTAAAGCAAGCAAAAACAAGCAACATGTGCGAGCGATCTGCTTTTGTATGAAAGCAAGCTAATTTCCCCTTGCCTTGTCTATTTCCATTTTTGGCCCCTTCCAGTGCTGTCTTCCTCACCATTTTTGCTCCCCATAATGCCAAAATCTCTCATTGCCATTAACAACACTCTTTTATAATTGCTTACCATGTAAATGGGTCTCAAGATAGTTTGATTCTTTTAAAAATTATTTTTATTTTTATTTATTTTGTTTGTTGGTAACTTAAGATGATGATGAAAGTAAACATTTGCCCATTTCGACAGCTTTAACATAATCTCCAATTTCCTTGGTTGCATGCAGATATTACAACAATGCTTACTATGCCAGAATAGGAGGAATCAGCACAGTAGAGATGAACTTTCTTGAATTGGATTTCTTATTCGGCCTCAATTTCCATTTAAATGTCACCCCCGCCACTTTCCACACCTATTGCTCTCATCTTCAAACAGAGATGTTCTTGGAATCTCCTCCTCTCAATGTAGCCAACTCATTGAAGCTCCAATGTTGTTTTCCGGATGAAGATTCTTCCCATCACAACCAGCAATTAACAGTCTGAACAAGATTAGGGCATGGATTATTGGATGCCCTCTAGAGGATTCGTCTTCTCCACTGAGCAGTATTAACTTTTATGCTGCACCAATAGCATCACGACATGTCATCATTTTCCTTTCCTATTAAGTATTTCGCATTAGAACGAAGATGAGGCCATAGATTAATCTATTAGATACCCTCTATTCATTAAAGCTTGGGTCATCTTCACGCTTACTATTCTGCATTTGCAACAAAAACTTTTCTGATATATCTAAGGAATCTTGATGTACTGTCATGTTCGTAATTAGTATTTTACATTCAATATTCAGCATTCTTCATATGAGAAGTCTATGGTTAGAAATGGTGCCAATTGAAATGCAGATTGTTTGTCCTATCATGCACTAATGGCATGATATTCTTCCCTTCCACCGACTCTCTTAAATCGTGGTTTAGGTGGCTATGTTATTGTATTTAGTATTAAAAATAGGCTTAATGTTGGAGAATAAACTAGGTTATATCAGTCATTTTAGAACATTAGCAAGAATGAATTTAAAAGAACATATTAGAATGTAGAGTGATAGAAGATATAGTAATTGATAGAACAAATTGAAAATGCATGACCAAAATATTGGATTCAAAAAAATGAAAAAAGGGTCATTGATGATGATCAGTGTATTTCGAATTTTTTACAATTGTTTTTTCTATAAGAACAACTCTTTGGAACACAAGTTTAAGGTCTAATAGGAGTGATTGTTACCATTTAACTATCTTATTTGGTAATTATCTAATAGTCAAAATGATAAAGAGGTGACACTAGCAAACTCTCAGGCGTCTTGTACACAGGACTGCAGACTTAATGGCAAATTCAAATAGTTGAAATGGTTATTTTATCTTTTTAAATCTAAATTTAATTGTTTTATGCATCTTCACTGTTGGATGAATCATAATAGGTAAAAATAATATTTTCCAATGATATTTTACTTAATTAGTCTCCATAATAAATGTATCAATTGATCTAATTTTTATAATATAATTTATCAAAGCACTTAGCATTCTTAAGCCCCACACATGTGCCCAAGTTCTCCTCTGTAGAGATGCAATCATGTTGCATCGTTATTTTGTTCTACCTCTCAATTTTCTTTTCTCAAACCTTTCTATCCATTTGAATGTAGTGGTAAATATAATATAATATAATCTAATTCAGTGAGATATTCTAAGTAAGATGCTCTAACAAGACGTGCCATTAAATGAATTGTAGGTTATATATATTTGAGTTCATCTGATAGGCGACTATATGGATAAGAAGTATTTAAAATTTAACCATCAGTTGAAATCCCAGACTATGTAACCTTGGTGTTTAAATTTTGATAAGTGTCTATCATTAATTTTTAAAAGTTTAAAATCAAAGAATATGATGATTAAATTAAGGTGAAACTTTATTCACAAATTATTCCTACAATACTCTTTACATCAGATTCGATCATGCGAACTCTAAAATTCATTTGATGACATATTTCATAAGTGTATCTTGATAAAAAAAAAATATGGATAGAATTTTTTAATAATCTATATCATGTTGTTGAAAACCACTATTAAGAATTCAAATGAGTAGATGAAGGTATTTGTTAAATTTATAATCCTACACCATTGAAATTTTGAAATCAGCCTTGAAAAGATCTCGTGAAAAAGTGAATGCAATTCATTTGATATTCACTTGAGGAGCGGATGGAATTTGAAGTAAAATCAAATTTCAAGAATTTTGGGTTGCGTTTCGCAGTCTCTTTGGAATATATTACTGCAAGTTTCACGTGATAGTGAGAGCGTTTGGATGACGTGACTAACATCGAGCTATTAAATTTAAATTTATTTTTTATAATTTATTTATTTGATGCATTCTCTTATTAAATTGACAATGATAGATAAAAATATTTATTTAATAATTTATTTTCAATCTAACGATCAATGATTAAGACAATTCAATAAACTTTATATTTCAGTGTCACAATCTTGATACTAATTTATCTTCTCTACGTAACTTTTATTGTACAATAGATCCACCTCTATTTAGGGTGTTCATGAAATACTTGGAGCTTTAACTTAAGAAGGAGTTGGTCAGACGGTCAAGAAGCTCATCTCATGATTCATGAAATGATGTCTTGAGTTCGATTCATACTTAACACCCTTCCGTTGGAGTCGCTCTTTATACTTGCTTGCCATGTATGAAATTGGAAAGTTTGTACATTCATAAAGAACCAGTGAAATTAAACTCCCGAATACTTTTTTTTTTAATTTACATGTAGAAAACTGTAGAATATTCAGCATAAAATCCCTATGAAAGACTCTACTCTAAAGTACAACAAAGCTAAACCATAAGATCTCAAACTTGTAACCTTCCATTTCTTAAGACGGGAGGAAATAACTAATATCTAATTTTCTACTTAAACGCCGTCCAGGTTGTAGATTCTTACGTTAATGGTAGAAAGTTGGAGGATGATAGTGGGGCCCATCTCTTTTAACCAATTCATTGCATGTGACTCATGAATGACTTTACGCTAATATGGTCCTTTGGAAGGAATACGGCATAGATACAATGTTCAGTTCACCACCCACATGAAATTCGGCAGCCCCCACTCTCGGCTCTCATTAATAAATAATTCATGTGAAATATTCATCTTAATTCTAACATATTCTTCTTCTTATTTAAATATAAAGTTCATCAAATGAAATAATGATAAATTTATCAAAAAAAAATCTTTCATCAAATATAAAATTTATCAAAATTTATATTAATTGTCATATTTTAAAAATTGAAAATGTAATATAAACTGATTGATTTAAAAAATTTACCTAATAGCAAGTGTGAACAAATTGCGCCGTTGAAAGATGGTGCTGCTGCACACCATGTTATGGGACATTGGGACACCGTTGAAAGTTTCTAAGTTTGGATTATATGATTTATACAATGGATAGTGTGAGAGTTGAGACAAACACTTCACATGGGATAGAATGCAAAGCACAAGGCTTGTACCACCCAATTTCCTTTAAAAATGGAAAATTTTCTGTTCAAATGAAGGAACCAGGGGTCTAAATATCGGCCGGTACGTTGATATCTTGGCCGTATCATATCGGCTGATATCGGTCGTTTTTATTTTAAAAAAGGAGAGAGAAATATCCGCCGATAACGATATATCGGTCGATGTCGAATTTTGAACCCATGGGAGGAACCCAATACACATTCAAATTCCACTATTCAATTTTAACCATAGCCTTATAAATTTAAAATTGCTATTTGTCTCTTTATTTATTATTTGAGATCAAATCAATATTGTATAGGCACTTTTGTGACTCCTTAATATCTTTAGATGGTAGTATATATTTTGAAGATTTTTTTTAAATCATAGACGTCTAAAGAGATATACTAAAGACGTTTTTCAATTTTTGATGAAGACATTCTTTTCAAATTTAAAATATCTGTTACTCAGAATGATAAAAATTAAAGCAAATAATTTATATGTTAACATTGGCTTAGTTGAGCAATTATCATGCCAATCACTAGAATTTAGTAGGAGTCCAGAGTTTGATTTCCACTCCACCTCACTCCATAGAATTATGTGTGTAGGTAGAGAAATTTATACATGCCTCAAAAATTAGTCAGGTCTAAAAACCCTAAAGACCTTATCATCAAATCCACTAGAATTTCACTTTGGATTTTGCTCTGTTCACTTTGGCCAGATCTAACATACCCAAATGGTCTGATACCCCGAGTCATACGACGCATTGGCTGAGTCAGTAGGCTATATCTACTGAGTTGGGCTGATTGGGGCCAAATTTGTTGACGTGCCACTATCTGATGATCTGTGAAATTAAAAGAAAAAACTTTTAATTTAATGGATCACTATACATGTGAACTGGTCATCTTGAATTTGCATTGAGTGACTGAGTATGGTCAGGGCAGTTGAAGTGGCAAAAGCCAAATACCCAAGATCTAACTTAAAATATTTTAATATAATATATAATCATGCAAGACATTTTAAAAATCTTAGCTGTGCCTCTCATGTAATTGTGTAAAGATATTTTATTTCTTCAATTCTGATTGTCCACAGTTTCATTCTTTATTTTTACTAAATTTGAGTGTTCATGTGGGACTTTTTAGTTTAGTTTTATCAATTTTGGAATCTATCAGAGACCTTTTTTCTTGTCTCAATAATTGTTGTCGTTATTTTTTCCCAGTCTATTAAAATTATTGGGGTTTTCTTGTCTTTGGTTTTATTATTATTATTATTATTATTATTATTATGCTTGATTTGATCCCAAAAGATGGATATGTGAAGTATCTAAATCATGTCAGTTTTAGATTTAAGAATCTTGATTCAGAGTGAGTTAGCATCAACTCAAACCGAAATGACGCTACTTGCATCCCTAAAGTAAGCGTCGTATGAGTGTTTTCATTCGCTCTCCTACCTGCCAAGTTAGGCCCATCTCATATGAGTGTTTTCAACCGGTAATTCCTATCCACCAAGTTAGGCCCATCTCATATGAGTGTTTTCAAACGCTAATTCGTACCTGCCAAGCTCAAATGGGTGTATCTTAACTGATAATCTCCCATCTCAAAAATGGGAGGTACCAAATTCAAGCATTCATGGCCTCGCCTAGTGTGTTCTAAGGACAGTAGGTATCACCTGTGAGGGTTTTACACTGTATTTCTCGAGATTTCCCACATGTAAATTAAAAAAAAAAAATTCCTAACTACCAAGTTAGGCCCATCTCATATGAGTGTTTTCAAGACTGTGTCAATCTTCATTGAGTCAATGTAAGTTAGAGTTTTACAAAACCTCGTTTCATGGAGCCATTGATTTTCAAAACCCTGATTATAACGTGGACTCCAATACCCCTCTGCACCATGGCAATTCTCCTAGACTATATGGGCTCAATGTTGACCACACATAGCCAGCCTATTGGTCAGGCCCAAAAGGGCCTATATGGAAAGGGCTCGAATATGGATTAGAAAAGATCAATTTGAATCATAAGATTCAAGCCTAGTAGTCTTGAATTTTGAAAACATGAGACTAGCCTAGAAAGCCCAATTTTGAGGCTGAGCTAAAGAAGGCAAGAAAATAAGTCAAATGGCTAAGCTCAACTTGGAACCTTAATGAGATTAGGCTCATTGAGAAGACTGGTCTGGGCTGGCCATGCAATAGAAATGAGCCTCAACTTCATTGGTTGACCTATCTAGTCTCAACTCTCAAGAGAGAAAAATATGGATCAGGCTCAACTGACCCAAATAATGTCCAATAATCATCTAAATGTGATCTGGAATTGCTGAAAATACCATCTAGATTCTAGAGGAACTTTTTTTCAATGAAGTATGAGGAGGAACGTCGTATCACATATAAATTGTTTAAACATTGATGGCACTCAAATAAATTCTTTTATAAACTAAATTATTTTAAGAACTGAAATATCTTAGAGAGAGAGACCGGTTCAAGTACAATCATGATAAATTATACGGTCTAGTTTGATTTTTAAAACACGGACTGAAAGAAGAGAAGAAGTAAAAAATTAAAAACTTTACTAAAACTCAAAATAGCATACTCATCTCCATAAATATTAATTGCATAAAACTTATACCTAAATAAAAGAATTGGCCTTCTTACCCTCTCATGCAGGGCTGGCCCAGCTATAGGTTGCCTAGGTCACCGTTTAAGGCCCTCAAAATTTTAGAGTACGTAAAGATCTCAAAAAAAATATTGATTGTAGTAGGACTCCATCTTATAATTTTATCTAGGGCCCCTTAAATTTCAGGACATCTCAAGGTCGGTAGTGCTCTAATGGATATAAGTTATATAACCTTGTGATGTTATCCTTTGTTGCCCATGTTTATGGTTTAGTAAGTATTTAAAGAAAAAAAGAGAAAAGGGTTGTCACTTCTCTTTCTATGGCTTTACCTTCCTTTTCAATGCCTTCTCCATTGCCATTAAAGATAAGATTACATACTTTTTTAATTTTATGATAGCATTGAAATATTGTTTATATGTCAAAAATATTAAAAACTTTATCTTTGATTAATTTAAAATTTTAATTGAAACTATTTTAAATTCAGAAAAAAAAATTAGGCCTAAAATAAACTAAAATGACTGATATATAAACTAAAAACTATATAATTCTTTGTATAATTTCAAAAACATTATATTAATGTGTACTTTAATTAATTAAGTTTCAAAAGAAAACTTCTGATTGCTCTCTATCTTTATGAAAATGCTGAAATATTGAATGAAGCTTAGGAGTGTACTTAGAAAAGCCCTTCAAAGTTTTTGGCAAGAATTGCTGATTTGGTGGAGTTTTAGAGCTAAAGGGAAGACATAACTAAGGGAACCCACCAAATATTATAAGCAAATGATACATTTGCTTTTCTTTGCTCGCCAAATTTGAAATTAGATGGAGTAAGAATTAAAGTCCATAGATGACATAGAACTGAGGTTATATTTTATGAAAACATATAATGATACTTAAAATTAAAAAAAAAAAACTCTGGTACATTTGATTAATAGGCTATGTTAATATTGTTTTTTTAAGAAAAAATAAATAAATATTTTTATCTATTTACTCAATCTCATTATAAGAAGGGACACGGGTTTTAGTGAACTTCTCATTTTGTCTTTTATCCATAGGTAGAAATCGATTTACTTTTCAGTGAATCAGTTCACTTATCGGTGTACTGGACAAATGCACCGACCGGATTATTTAGAAATCGGTGCACCGATTTCTTGATAATCTAAATCGGTATATCAACTGGATCATTTTACAAATAAATTAATTTATTTTTCAGTAAATCAATTTACTTATAGATGCATTGGACAATACACTTATGAGCAAACTTATTTCTGTGGATTATAATAAAGTGAGAAATTCAAAAAATTTGTGACCGCTAAAAGAGGTGTTAAGATGGACGCCTTATAAAATTATACTCACATTGTTACAAACTGCAAGTCTAGAGTCTAGACTATAGTCAGTTTTGCCTCTTCAGTCTCTCTCTCTCTCTCTCGTGGGTACGTCCAATCCAATGCCGTCGGAAATAGCACCGGCCCCTTGCCGGAAACTGACCCACTTCCGGTGGTCACCGACGCCATAGAGTCTGACACCCCGAAAGACGCCGCAGAAGCACCTGACACAGCTATTCCTCCAGCGTCCTCAGCTGCACCGATATCAACTACCCCAGCCGTGGAGAAGTGGCCGGGGTGGCCAGGAAACAGCGTTTTCCGCCTCATTGTTCCGGTTTGGAAGGTTGGTAGCATCATAGGGCGCAAAGGAGAGTTCGTCAAGAAGATTTGTGAGGAGACCCGGGCTCGCATTCGCGTTCTCGATCGCCCCGTTGGTTCCTCGGATCGCATTGTCAGTTTTCTCGTTCCCTTGTCCTTCATTGGATTTTTTTTTTTTCATTCCTTCTGTTCATTCCCTGTGCTGTTTTCTTCTTGTTCTTTAAGAAACGAGATTAGGGTTTTGTTTAATTTCGCCTATTTTTGAAGAACTTTGATCGTCAGTAAGAAAATTTTGAGTAATTTTTTATCATTTGGAACTGATGCATTTTGGAACTTGCAATGTGTCCGTTTTCATCTAATGCATACATGGCTGGGGATGTGGGGATAGGTGGCACCCAAATTAGTGGATTGTCATGAGTCTAATGTGACCAGAATTCAGAAACTCGAAATCCAATTGAGTTAACTCAGACGAGTTTTTAACTTGACTTGGAAAAACTCGGCACCACTCAGTTCCTCGCTTAACTGAAGTCCCATCGAGTTAAGTCTACTTGGACTGTCTTGCCTCAAGGTTTTTATTTATTTTTAAATAAAATTTTCGAAAAACATTGCATATATGCATTTTGCCGCAAGAGTTAGCGTGCCTAGAACCATTGGTAATTTTTGGGCTGGAAACCAACATTTATTTTTAAATAAACTCTAGGGAGGCTGATGCAACTGCATTCCTTAGGGCGGCTAATATAGAATGACCCTTCGAGAGAATGACCTTTTTTTCTAAGCAGAGAGAAATATAAAAATCATTAAAATAAGATAGTGAATACAACAAAGGCCTATGGTTTGTATGAGAGAATTATACCGATCATATCAACATAAAAATCTCACAAGAAGATACCCCACATGGGATACCTCAACTGGTAACATTCGCCTTTGGAAGTGGGATGGTACGAGTTCGAGTCGTCGTAGCATAACCCGGTGGCTATCTTGTTGGGATGTGGGACATCACCTAAAGGGGAGGGGGGGTGGGGTTGGTAGGGCTGTGCTCGAGGTTCCCCCTCTCCATCATAAAAATAAATAAATCTCACAACAAGGTAGAAATAAAATCAAAACCAATCCTCTAACCTACTACACCAAGACCTTTGCCCTATGTATTAGGATGAAGAAATTCCATCCTCGGCACCGATTTATGGACTCCAACCTTCGCCAGAAAGTCGGTACCGCCTCATATACCTGAAATTAAAAGTGAGAATGACCTTAAAAAGTGAATAGTGGAGATATGTGGAAGACATGGCTGTATGAGATGTGTAGAAGACTGATGGATGGAAGGTGGATGATCTATGATTAAGATGTTGACTTGCTATAAGTCTTTGTCGAAAAACATAACTTAGAAAGCCAACTTCAAATAGATGGGATAAGGCTTCAATAATGTTGATGAAGTCACAATAATGTTGATCATTTTTGCAATGTTATTGAGCAACCACTTGTTTTCTTATGGGTTACGACTTGTGAGGGTTACTATTTGCCATATCACACACCAATGTGTTAGCGTTAGGAGCGGAAACAAGAAAAAATTGAACGGAAATAAACACATAGCACAATACAATATTTTAACGTGGTTCGGCCCACCCGGCCTACGTCCACGGAACGACAGAATATTCACTATATGAGAAAGAATATACATGTACAACAATGATGACTCCCTTAAGTCATGAGCCTAAACTCGAAGTCCCGAGCCCCTTGTACACCCCTGTATAAGACACATCGACGTCACCTCTCAGTTGATGTGAATCTCTCTTATACCCAGAATAGTGAACCCAAACTTTTGTGTTCCTCGCTCTCCGCGCCCTGCGTCCTACGAGCAACTCCCGATATGCTTCTCAAACGCAAGCGTCTCCGATGATGTGTGTCCCCCACACACACAGATCTGCACTCCTGCTCTGGCGCAAGGGCTTTCTCTTTCCAGCTGCACTCCTGCTGGCTGCCACTCACAGATCTGTGAACCCAGATCTGCAGCGGTACTGCATTGTTGCTTCCGTCCCTCTTCGGCTATCGAGCTGTCCTTCAGACAGTATCAGATTTGCGGCTCCTTCCATGGATCTTCACCGTTGAGAGTAAACCTCTATTGCCTCCACTGCAATGGACCACTCCATGCGGCCATTAGAGGCCCACGGCCAGAGGCCGTACTTTTTTTGCTCTCCCTCTCTCGGTGTCCACTTGGGATTCCACACCACTTCACGTTGGCTGCCTCTTCCTTGCCATTGATGTGTAGCCCATCATACACACCTTGGATACCCGTCTGTATCACATGGCCAAAGGGCACCCCTTCATCCTCATATTCTTCTGTATATATAGATATACAGAGACACCGTAACGGGCAGTTTCCTATTCCTTGTAGATCTCCATAGATCTTCACACGTCAAGCATATCCATTGAGATATTCCACACGCCAGCCACTCCTCCTTTAAAGGAGAAAATATAGGTGGAAGTTGAGCCACCGATCCCAACAATGCACCCGCTGCATGCACAAAGAGAGCATCTTTTGGTGTTCTATGTTTTAGATGCTTATAAAGGTTCTTCCCTAATCCAATGCAACTCAACAATTGCGACCTCCTTCTCACTCTCTTGCTAGTAAAAGTAGTGATTGTTGTCGTAAATTCATATTTGTATGCTTGCATTTCTTTCAAATAATTAATGGTAGCTGCTGTTGTCATGTACTTTGTACTCATTTTCATATGCCTCTGTTTTGTGGGAAACCACTCAACATTTTTCCATGTTGGGCTTCACTCATACTTGATGGAAGACCCTAAAATTTGTTTGTGTAGTCTGACATTTGCTTGTTCCATTGATGAATGGAACTTTTTATAGAGGCAAGGTTTGTCATCATTGGCAAAGTCACATTCATGCATTAGTTCACACTTTTGTGGTTCTTTTGCATAGTATCTGTCTATCCATTTAAAATAAACCCGAATTGCATTTTTCCCTTTCAATTGACAAGAACCTATAGCATAATAAAAGATGTGGGTTCAAGTCTCATGGGTGTTAGATAGGCTGTGAACCCATAGAATCAATTTGTCAAATCAAAATATAAGAGGCCAACCCCAGAATGATGGGATATGCGGTTTAGGTGATGATGATGATGATGATTTTTCCCTTTCAATTATTTGTTCACTATTTTAAAAATATAATTTAAGTAGAAGGGTTAGGGAAACCTCTCATGGGGGAAAGATTAGGTGTTTTCTTGTTACTTTTATCAATGAATATTATTTTTTTGGGTATTTTAGGAAAATCAAGTGTAGATATGTAGAGGTTTCTTATATGCTCAGTGTTCTACATTTGTTTCTCATTAACTTGATTGGTTCAGCTTTTGGAAAGTATAGATATATGATTAGTTTTGATTATTGGACAATTTTTTATTTTTTATTGTGTGGAGCTTCTATATAAAAAAAAAAAAACGTAGCATTTGAGAAATTTCTTATCCTTTGGCATCTAGAGTAGGTTAAATTTGCCATCAGTTGAATCTGATCCAATAGCCTTTTTGGAATAGAAGATCTCATAGGATCTATTCCTTTTACCCTCCTGCTATAGGGACAATAAATTTGTGACAAATATTCACATGAATACAGACCTAAGAGGATCATGCATACTACATTGGTGGCATAGTTGCAGCATCTGGCTGTTCATGAGGTTGGGGCTCAGTAGATACATTGGTGGGCACCGTTCTTTTAGACAGAGATGAAATTGATGTGGGCACTCATCCTTGAGATAAATGGATGGTCATCGAGATTAATTAGCAGTACATGTTCAACGTATATGTGTGATCCACCTCACATTTGGTGGGCATCCTTCTTTTAGACAGAGATGAAATTGATGTGGGCACTCATCCTTGAGATAAATGGATGGTCAGCGAGATTAATTAGTAGTACATGTTCAACGTATTTGTGTGACCCACTTCATCATTAGACCGGCCTTTTCTCTATGTTGTCGGACAGGTTTTGTTCATTGGTTCACACCTGCTTATATCTCATGAATATCATCTTAGATTTGCTTTTGCAATGTTACCTCTCTAATTACATTCTTATTCTCATGATTTTATTGGGTGATATCTTAAGTTTCAATGTTTCATAGGATCATCGTCATCTTAGCCATTTTCCCATCTACATGTGGACAACTTTTTGAGTTCTATGTTTTTACCCTAACAAAGACCATATTCTCCATCACTCTACATTTTATTATGTCCTTTTTTACCTTCTCGATCAAAGCCTTTAAAACGCTTCCTTTTCCTACTAGGGTTGCTTGTGGACATGTTCAAAGCATCCAAAATGGCTTTCCTTCATCTTCTCGTCTGTTTGTGCTATCTTGAAGCTTTTCTTATTGCAATTATTCCTAATTTTATAGCTTTAATGTTACTCCACTCATCCATATGCTTATATGCTTCTTGGCTACTGATATTTTATCTACCTTTTTTTCTTAATAAATTACCCATACTTTGCCACATATAGTATTGTTGGTCTCATTGTTGTTTTATAAATCACCCTTTTAATATAGCCGACATTATCCTATTGTTAGCGTTACGCGCGGAAACAAGAAAAATTGAACGGAAATAAAACACAGCACAACACAATATTTTAACGTGGTTCGGCCCACCTGGCCTACGTCCACGGAGCGACACAATATTCACTATAAATGAGAAAAAAATATATGTACAATAATGATGACTCCCTTGAGTCATGAGCCCAAACCCGAAGTCCCGAGCTCCTTTGTACACTCCTGTATACAACACATCGACGTCACCTCTCAGTTGATGTGAGTCTCTCTCATACCCAGAATAGTGAACCCAACTTCTGTGTTCCTCTCTCTACGCTTCCTGCGTCCTACAAGCAACTCCCGACATGCTTCTCAAACGTGAGCGTATCCGATGATGGTGTGTCCCACACACACAGATCTGCACCTCTGCTCTGGCGAAGGGCCTTTCTCTTTCTAGTCGCACTTCTGCTGGCTGCCACTCACAGATCTGAAAACTCAGATCTGCAGCGGTATAGCACTGTTGCTTCCGCCCCTCTCCAGCCGTCGAGCTGTCCTCTAGACGGTATCAGATCTGCGTACCGTTGAGAGCAAACCTCTATTGCCACCACTGCAATGGACCACTCCATGCGACCATTAGAGGCCCACAGCCAAAGGCCGTATTTTTGCTCTCCCTCTCTCGGTGTCCACTTGGGATTCCACACCACACCCCCGTGTCTATCAGGTCTTCCTTATTTATATAAGTTTGTCACTCGATGGCCATCCTATTCTATTAGAATAGAATCCTATTTAGAATAGAATCCTATTTATGTGTTACAGCCGTATAACACATACTTAGCAACTGTCGTGAGTTGCCTTCCCTCTTAAGGACTACTATGTATATCCACACACAGTTGGTCCCTACAAAATTGCAGTGTCTCCTCTCTAGGTGGTAATTGTCATTTTGTCTCTTAGGCAATTACTAATTACATGAGAGAAGATCTTGTCTCTAGCTTGAGACTCCCACCTTATTAAGCAACTTATCTTCCATCTTGATTTTAGGAATTGAGCCACCGTCCAACACCTATCACATAGAACTTCACTAGCTTGCCTTATTTTGCCCTCTCGGCACCCATCCTACTAGCCTGGTTTTGCAGTTCCATTGAAGTATCTAAATTTATCACAATGTATTGGATCATTAACAATTTAAACCACTCATCCTCCCTATTCCTAGTTCTACTAGAATTGCACTCCACTTATTCTGTCTGAGCTCTGCTAATCTTCTAACTATCCATCTCCAAGTCTTTCTTCTGATCTTGCAATTTATTGCTTAATTTATTCCTCATTTCAATAGTTAGTACTATATTATTTGTGAAAAACATACACCATGGGATCCCTTCTTGGATTTATTATGTCAAACTATCCATAATTATGACTTCAAGGACCTTTCAAAAAAATGACTTACTTCAAGGACTCTCTGGATCCTTTGGTAAAATAAATACTATGAGAATTTAGAGAAAGGAATAAGAATATTTAAAAGTAAGCTATATGATGAATATGGTATGCATATATTTGTATCTTCAATTTTGGTAATAATCTGAATATGTATTTGGATGGATCATAAATGTATGAAATCTTTAAATTTGTGTTTTAAATTGACTATGTTTGGTCAACATTGGGGCTTTATCTACTTGAGACAAAATAAAATTGTTCCATCCTGCACAAGACCACAGTTACAAGTACCAAAGATATGCAGTTGTTAATTCTTTTTTCGGTGGTCATTTTAGTTTAGTTCCAGAGTGGAATATTTAAAACTTTTCAGCTGATGTGGTGTTCTGTTCCTGAAAAAACACGAAGAAAATAGAAAATAAAAAATAGAAACAGAAAATAAAAGTCATAGTAGGCAACTAAACCTTTTTTGAGTGATTAATAGGCAACTAAAAGGCAATAATCATACATATTTGCATCATTTACCACTAATCTAAACCACATGAAGTCATAAGATGATATTAATCTTTACTAGAGCCACAATTCACAAGAAGAAATCACAAGCCACTTGAGCATATAAGCAGTGAATCATATATAACATGTATATAATGAAAAGTTATCCTTTTCTCATTCTAATGACATGGTATATGGCATTTAATCTTTTTTGCTAGATGAGGTGCCATTTTATGTGACTGAAGATGAAAGGATAGTAGAGATACAGGGAGACTCTTTGAAGGTTCTCAAGGCACTAGAAGCTGTTGTTGAGAATCATCGGAAGTTTTTGGTTGATCACATTGTTCTTCCTTTATTTGAAAAGGCGGTAAGTATATTATTTTTCCTTTTACCTTTTGTTATTAATTGGTGCAATTGCTATGGAACACAATACCTCTTTTTTTTATTTTTATATTGAGGTTTCATTGAAGAGGGATTCTTTGTTTCTTGATTGTGGAACTCAGCTGGAGCCACAAATTCAACACTTCAGTGGGTTGTCATTTTATGGACATTATTCTAGTACTCCTGGAGTTCGTCCTTCCGGACATGGGCCTACTGCTGCTGCTTTGGTTACTCAGGTTAGGTTTTATACATAGTATTCAATGTGTATTTTCTCCAGTGTACTGTTGTCCTATGACCTGCATCTTATTATCATATTGTACTTCATGTTTGTTGGATAAAAGATTATGGATAACTAATAGAAATAGATGGCAAGAGTTGGTGATGCTGTTAATATAATAAAAATGAAGATATAGAAATTAGAAAGCTGAATTTAGTAGGTGAATGAAATATGATTTCTCCGATGACAACAATTAAGATTGTAACTTAAATGAAAATTAGAAATGTTCATTTAAGAGTTGAGATTTTTTTTTTAATTTATGTGTGAAAAATTGCAGAAAACTGTAATGCCCGCCCCATTTTCACCGAATTCAGAGTCTATTTTTTTTTTTTGAAATAAAAGTGACAACGGGGCTTTAGAAGCTCGGACTTAACTCGCGTCGTGACGTCCGCGCCCGTTGTCACTTTTATTTAAAAAAAAAAAAATAGACTCTGAATTCGGTGAAAATGGGGCGGGCGTTACAAAAACTCAGTATAAAACCCCTATAGGTGATACTCACTATCTTTAGGGTACACCAAGTGAGGCTATGACGGCTCGAACTTAACATCTCCCACTTTCTAAAGCGAAAAATTACCGATTGAACTAGACCCATGTGAGCGAGTCAGGACTATTTAGTAAAGTGCAAGACTATTTAGTAAAGTGCAGAATAATTGGGGAGAATGATATTTAAGGATAACATTAACATTAGCATATTGGTGGGTAGAGGGGCATAAGACTTTTTTCTAGTATGATATTTGGTTGGGAGATAGAACCCTCAAGGAGGTGTTTCCTAGATTATATTGAATTTCTCGAAACAAGAAAGTTCCTAGTACATGATTGCTATCACTATGATGGTTGAAACATCTCTTGGAACCTGGACTTCATATGCGAACTAATATCCTTCGAGATGAGGAGTTGGGAGGACCTCTTTACCCAACTGGAGGATTTCCCTATGACCCTACATGAGGACGATGAACTTCTTCGAACAGGAGACTCTTCTGGCTCATTTTCAGTGAAACAAATTGTAGAGTTGAGCTTTTGTTTGGTGCACAATAAAGGGTAAGTTCCTAACTATTAGAGCTCAAGAGAAGGGGCTTGCTGATGGAGAGGATCTTAGGTGTCACTTTTGTCACCACCCGGAGGAAGACATTGAACACATATTTGTCAGGTGCTATATCACTAGAAGTTTGTGGATAAAATTTGTGAGTCTCTTTCAGGTTTCTTGGGTTTTTGGGTAGGACTGCTTAGGGGTTGTTGAGTTGGTATTATCGAATCTTATTATAAGGAAGAAAGCAACATGGATCATTTTTTTGGTTGGACCATGTGGAAAGAGAGAGAGATGCGAGAATCTTTGGAGGAAAATCAAGCGAGATCAATGACCTTTTCCAAAGGGCTAAGTTGAGGCTTGGTGTTTGGCTCCTCTCAGGAAAAGACTTCAATGGCCTTAAGCCAATGGTGCTTGAGTGGAATTTCAAGAAATCTAAAGAGAACCGTTAATTGTGCTCCACCTCCTCGTGGTGCAAGGGGTAAGTCGGGGCTTGCTTGCATAGGTGGAATCATTTATGTGGTGGAATGTTAGCTAATATGGTGCCAATGCCTTGGCACGGACATTCAAAGGATGGAATCGTGTATGTGGTGTAAGGTTGTATAGATGGTATGATTGATGACTAAGTATGGAAAGGTCGTGACGACGCCCTGCTTTTGTTTAATGGTCATTTGTTAGGGATGGGAATCTCAAAAGAAAACTATTAAAATTTAAGTTGCCAAATGATTGTTTAAAATAATTAGATGGAGGTGTTTTTCCATAATTAACATGTGTGAATGCATTTTTATTTTTTTATCTTACTGAACTTTTATTTTGAATTTAGTGTGGGAAACTGCGGGATACCCAGCGTAAAATCTCCACGGGTGGACTTCTACCCCTAAGCCACACCAATTGTTCTTTGGAAATGGTACTTGTCCCGATTACAAGGCTGTCCCTGAGTCATGGAACTATATGGGTTGCATCAAGTCATAATATTCAGAATGCAGCTTCTGTGCTAATCAAGCCAACATGGTAAATAATGTCTTCCCCAGATTCAGTTATTTAGTTCCTCTTTCTCCTACTAAGGAGAGCATTGGCATTGTTATCTTTTAATGTGGACCATCACTGCATTTCATTTGTCACCATCTATCTGCTTTCTTTCCTACTTCGAGAATGATCAGTTTCACCATAGCTAACTAATAAACACGTGTATCACTTGAACATTTTATATAGAGGCTTAACTCCGGACTTCGAAAGCATCAGTTTTCGAGACAAAGAAGTGCTTGTGTTTCTTGAGTTCTTTGGTTGAGTAAAATCTTAATCACAATGTTCACAATCACACCACGAATGGTACACGAGAGGATGCCCCAGCAACTTTGGATGGTTGGCATTGCTTGGGCTGGGATTATACATCATGGGAACTGTTCCTTGGATCGTTAATTCAGTAATCTATCCATTTAGATACCAAGGTATTTGCTATAGGATGGCTGCAATGGCCAACTGGACGTCGGAATTGCATACACATTTCTCGTCTGGTATAATATGTTGCTTTTAGCTGGCATTCATTTTCGTTTTCGTGCCTGAAACTAGAGAGGACTACAATTTGAGGAGATGTTGGAATTATGCAGTTCGAAGGTCGTGATTGATAGTTCAAAGGATTTAAGATGCTTGATAATCTTCCTTATCATGTGTGGACTCGACAGTGATTATTATGTGGAAATTATGTGGGAACTTGTATTTTGATGTCAGCGTGGGTGGATGGCCAAATTAATACCATAGTTGTTTGTCCTTGTAGATGGTGGATTTGTGATGATTTTACTTTCTGAGGGATTGAAAAAACACATGGTTTTGTGAGTCACTTGGGTGATTTTTTTTTTTTTTTGACAGAAATCCAAGACCTCCATCACTCCCGGGCGCCCTTCTTTTTCTTTTATGTGAATGAAAATAGGATTTAATTTTTCTATGCTTGTGTTTCCGTTCCATTATCAACCCCATGAAATCTCAATTCAGCAACCCCAGTTCATATATTATTATAAAATGTGGGAAAGTTTAAAGCTAGATCCATTTGTATAAAGCAAACAAAACGAATGGGTCCAAGCGTTTTGTAGTGTTGTCAACGTAGAGTCACTCCTGACCGAATTCAGACCTGGCTTGGACCAGGTCCTAGTTGAAAACTTGCCCAACAATATGCTTAGATTAAAAGTTAGCCTATGAGCAATTAGGCAAGAAGCCTTTCTGTAATTGTGTTGGACATCAAGCCTGCAATTCCTTTAATTTGGGCGACATCGTCATTGGGTCAAGACCATCCAATTAGTGGGCCATCTTTTAGATGAACCATAACAAATAAAATGTGAGATCAATCTCCCAATTTTGATTTCTTGGAATGTTAAAAATAGATACTGTTGATTTGCTCAGTAGAAACTGACATTTTAATATCCACTATTTATGAAATGGTTGCTTTCACATAGAAGTGATCCAAAGTCCTCAACACCATTCTACGCCATTTACTAGCGTGGATAAATAAATACAAAAGCGAAGTCTTGAAGTTTGATTATAGAAGTGAAGGGTTGTTCAATTTCGACCATAGCGATATAAACTTAAAATTGTTATTTGTCTCTTTATTTATTATTTGAGATCAAATCAATATTGTATAGGCACTTTTATGACTCTTAATATCTTTAGATCGTAGTATATATTTTGTAGATTTTTTTAATTCATAGATATCTAAAGAGATATACTTAAGTCGTTTTTCATTTTTTTGATGAAGACATTCTTTCTATATTTAAAATGTCTGTTGCTCAAAATGATAATTAAAGCAAATCATTGACTTAGTTGAGCAATTATAATGTCAATTATTAAAATTTCATAGGAGTCTCGAGTTCAATTTCCTTCACCTCACTCCATAGAGTTACGTGGGTGAGTAGAGAGATTTGCACATGCATCAAGAATTAGTCATGCTCTAAAAGACCTGCACACAATCATTTTAATGATTTATGTGCTTCAAAGATATTTCTAAGTATCTAAATCATGTCAGTTTTAGATTTAAGAATCTTGATTCAGAGTGAGTGAGCATCAACTCAAACCGAAATGACGCTACTTGCATCCGTAAAGTGCCATGTGAGTGTTTTCAAGCGCTTATTCCTACCTGCCAAGTTAGGCCCATCTCATATGAGTGTTTTCAACCTCTAATTCCTACCCGCCAAGTTATGCCCATAGCATATGAGTGTTTTTAGGGGACTATCAATCTTCATAGAGTCGATGTAAGTTAGAGTTCTGCAAAACCTAGTTGCATGGAGCCATTGATTTTCAAAATCCTGATTATAAGGTGGTCTCGAACACTCCTCCGCACCATGACAACGTATAGCCAGCCTATTGGTCAGGCCCAAAAGGGCCTATATGGAAAGGGCGCGAATATGGATTATAAAAGATCAATTTGAATCCTAAGATTCAAGCCTAGTACTTAGGAAACACGAGACTGGCTGAGAAAGCCCAATTTCGAGGCTGAGCTAAAGAAGGCAAGAAAAATAAGTGAATGGGCTAAGCTCAACTTGTAAACTTAATGAGATTAGGCTCATTGTGAAGACTGGTCTGGGCTGGCCATGCAATAGAAATGGGCCTCAACTTCATTGGTTGACCTCTCTAGCTGGGGCCGAAAATTCGGTGGATCCGAATTTTCGGCCGTGGCGGAGATTTTTTTCTCAACCCATTTTTTCTTTTGAAAATCTTGGTGGCTTTTTTTTTTTCGAAAACGTTCATTTAAAAAAATTAAAAAGTTTTTAAAGAAGAAATTTAAAAATATAAATATTGGTCAATATCTAGGCCGATATTAGCTCGTATCGGATGAATATCGGTACAGATATAGACTGGGCTCACTTCGACAGTTGTATTGTTTTTTAAATAGAAAATAAAAATTAGCCGATATTCGGCTGAATTTTTTCATCTCTGGCCGATACTATGCGTATCGGCCGAGATATTTCGGTCCATACACACAGTATCGGTCGAGATTTCGACCCTTGCTCTCTAGTCTCAAGCAGGGGTTGAAATCTCAGTTAATACTGTGCGTATCGGTCGAGATCTCGTTGAGATCGGTTGATATTTGTCTAAAAAAATTTAGGGGGGAGAGAGATATCGGCCAAGATCCAAGATGTCGAGATATCGACCGGGACGCCGATATCTCGGTATTGGCAATTTGTGTACCCCTGGGCTGATCCAAATAATGTCCAATAATCATCTAAATGTGATCTGGAATTGTTGAAAATATCATGTAGATTCTAAAGGAACTTTTATTCAATGAAGTATGAGGAGGAACGTCGTATCACATATAAATTCTTTAAACATTGATGGCACTCAAATAAATTCTTTTATAAACTAAATTATTTTAAGAACTGAAATATCTTAGAGAGAGAGTCAACTTCAAGTCCAATCATGTTAAATTATACAGTTTAGTTTGATTTTTAAAACATGGACTAAAAGAAGAGAAGAAGAAGTAAAAAATTAAAAACTTTACTAAAACTCAAAATAGCATACTCATCTCCCTAAATATTAATTGTACAAAACTAATACCTAAAGAAAAGAATTGACCTTCTTACATTCTCATGGATATAAACTCGTGATGTTATCCTTTGTTGCCCATGTTTATTGTTTATTAAGTATTTAAAAAAAAGGAGATAAAAGGGTTGTCACTTCCGTTCTCATTCATGCCTTTTCCTTCCCACTCAATGCCTTCATCGCCATTAGAGATAAGATTTAATGCTTTCTTACATACTTTTTTATTTTATGATAGCATTGAAATATTGTTTATATGTTAAAAATATCAAAAACTTTTTCAAGAAAAAATTAAGACTAAAATGACTGAGATATGAACTAAAAACTATATAATTCTTTGTATAATTTGAAAAACATTATATTAATGTGTACTTTAACTAATTAAGTTTCAAAAGAAATCTTCTGATTGCTCTCTATCTTTATGAAAATGCTGAAATATTGAATGAAGCTTAGGCGTGTACTTAGAGAGGCGCCTTAAAGTTTTTGGCAAGAATTGTTGATTTGGTGGAGTTTTAAAGCTAAAGAGGAGACATGACTACATGAGTATGGGAACCCACCAAGGATATCATAAGCAAATCGTACATTTGCTTTGATGATCAAAATTTGAAATTAGATGGAGCAAAAATTAAAGTCCATAGATGACATGGAGCTGAGGTCATATTTTATGAAAAGATATAATGATACTTAAAATTAGAAATAAAAAAAACTCCGATACATTTGATTAACAGACTACGTTAATCCTGAGAGTTTTACGATGAATTTTTGTAATTTTTTATAAGTAAATTAAAAAAAAAACAGACTATGCTAATATTGGTTTTTTAAGAAAAAATAAATTAATATTTTTATCTATTTACTCGATCAAATTATAAAAATATTTTTTTTTCTTTGAATTTATGGGTGGGAAACCGTGAGAAATTCTGCGTAAAACTCCTACGGACGATACCTACTGTCCTTAAGGTACATCAAATTAGGCAACTTGAATTTGACAACTCTCATTTCTTGAAGAAGGAGGTTAATCGGTTGAGCCATGGGCAATTATAAAAATATATTCACTCCCATTTCTTGAAGAAGGGGGGTTAATCGGTTGAGCATGGGCAATTATAAAAATATATTCACATTGGTGCAAGTGCAAACTACAAGTCTAGACTCTAGACTATAGTCAGTTTTGCCTCTCCAGTCTCTCTCTCATGGCTACGTCCAATCCCGTCGGAAACAGCACCGGCCCCACGCCGGCAACTGACCCACTTCCGACGGTTACCAACGCCACAGCGTCTGACACCCCGGAAGACGCCGCAGAAGCACCTGACACAGCTATTCCTCCAGCGTCCTCAGCTGCACCGGTATCAACTACCCCAGCCGTGGAGAAGTGGCCGGGGTGGCCAGGAAACAGCGTTTTCCGCCTCATTGTTCCGGTTTTGAAGGTTGGCAGCATCATAGGGCGCAAAGGAGAGTTCGTCAAGAAGATTTGTGAGGAGACCCGGGCTCGCATTCGCGTTCTCGATGGCCCCGTTGGTTCCTCGGATCGCATTGTCAGTCTTCTCGTTCCCTTCTCCTTCATTGGATTTTTTTTTTTTTCCATTCCTTCTGTTCATTGCCTGTACTGTCTTCTTGTTCTTTAAGAAACAAGATTAGGGTCTTGTTTAGTTTCGCCTATTTTTGAAGAACTTTAATTGTCAGTATGAAAATTTTGAGTAATTTTTTATCATTTGGAACTAATGCATTTTGGAACTTGCAATGTGTCCGTTTTCATCTAATGCAGACATGGCCGGGGATGTGGGGATAGGTGGCACCCAAATTAGTGGATTGTCATGAGTCTAATGAGACCAGAGTTCAGAAACTCGAAATCCAATTGAGTTAACTCCGACGAGTTTTTAACTTGATTTGGAAAAACAATGCACCACTCAGTTCCTGGCTTAACTGAAATCCCATCGAGTTGAGTCTACTTTGGGCTGGAAACCAACATTTATTTTTAAATAAACTCTAGGGAGGCTGATGAAACTGCATTCCTTAGGGCGGCTGATATAGAATGACCCTTGGAGAGAATGACCTTTTTTTTTTTTAAAGCAGAGATAAATATAAAAATCATTAAAATAAGATAGTGAGTACAACAAAGACCTATAGTTTGTACGAGAGAATTATACCGACCATATCAACATAAAAGAGAAATCATACATGGAATTTCACAACAAGGTAGAAATAAAATCAAAACCAATCTCTAACCTGCTACAACAAGACCCTTGCCCTATGTAATAGGATGAAGAAATTCCATGGTCGACACCGATTTATGGATTTGAACTTTCGCCAGAAAGTCGGCGACGCTATTGGCCAACTGCCTCATATATCTGAAACTAAAAGTGAGAATGACCTTAAAAAGTGAATAGTGGAGATGTGTGGAAGACATGGCTGTATGAGATGTGTAGAAGATTGATGGATAGAAGGTGGATGATCTATGATTAAGATGTTGACTTGTTATAAGTCTTTGTCGAAAAACATAACTTAGAAAACCAACTTCAAATAGATGGGATAAGGCTTCAATAATGTTGATGCAGTCACAATAATGTTGATCATTTTTGCAATGTTATTGAGCAACCACTTGTTTTATTATGGGTTACGAATTGTGAGGGTTACCATTTGCTATATCACACACCAATGTACCCGCTGCATGCACAGAGAGGATCTTTTGGTGTTCTACGCTTTAGATGCTTATAAAGGTTCTTCCCTAATCCAATGCAACTAAACAATTGTGACCTCTTTCTCACTCTCTTGCGAGTAGAAGTTGCGATTGTTGTCATAAACTCATATTTGTATGCTTGCAGTTCTTTCAAATAATTAATGGTAGCCACTGTTGTCATGTACTCTGTACTCATTTTCATATGCCTCTGTTTTGTGGGAAACCACTCAACATTTTTCCATGTTGGGCTTCACTCATGTGATTATTTTTTTCCTTATTTTCCCAAAGGTTTTGATATCTGGAAAGGAGGAACCAGATGCAAAAGTGTCCCCTGCAATGAATGCTGCGCTAAGAGTTTTCAAACGTGTTACCGGATTATCTGAAGGTGAAGGTGATGGTACATTGTCTGCAGCAACAGGAGCTGCAGTGTGTTCAATTCGGTTATTGGTAGCATCAACGCAAGCCATTTATCTAATCGGCAAGCAAGGTTCCGTAATTAAGTCGATTCAAGAGAGTTCTGGTGCCTCTCTACGTGTCTTATCTAGATGTATGCTTCAAGTTTTTTTTCTTTTAATTATTATTTTTTACTTTTGTTCTCACTAGCACTGATTTCTATTAGAATTTTTACTTGATAGAAGGCCCTAAAATTTGTTTGTGTAGTCTGACATTTGCTTGTTCCATTGATGAATGGAACTTTTAATAGAGGCAAGATTTGTCATCTTTGGCAAAGTCACATTCATGCATTAGTTCACACTTTTGTGGTTCTTTTGCATAGTATCTGTCTATCCATTTCAAATGAACCCGAATTGCATTTCTCCCTTTCAATTGATAAGAACCTATAGCATAATAAAAGTTGTGGGTTCAAGTCCCATGGGTGTTAGATAGGTTGTGAACCCATAGAATCAATTTGTCAAATCAAAATATAAGAGGCCAACCCCAGAATGATGGGATATGCGGTTTAGGTGATGATGATGATGATGATTTTTCCCTTTCAATTATTTATTCACTACTTTAAAAATATAATTTAAGTAGAAGGGTTAGGGAAACCTCTCATGGGGGAAAGATTAGGTGTTTTCTTGTTACTTATATCAATGAATATTATTTTTTTGGGTATTTTAGGAAAATCAAGTGTAGATATGTAGAGGTTTCTTATATGCTCAATGTTCTACATTTGTTTCTCATTAACTTGATTGGTTCAGCTTTTGGAAAGTATAGATATATGATAGTTTTGATTATTGGACAAATATTTTTTTTTTTTTGTGTGGAGCTTCTATATATAAAAAAAAAAAAAAAAACGTAGCATTTGAGAAATTTCTTATCCTTTGGCATCTAGAGTAGGTTAAATTTGCCATCAGTTGAATCTGATCCAATAGTCTTTTTGGAATAGAAGATCTCATAGGATCTGTTCCTTTTACCCTCCTGCTATAGGGACAATAAATTTGTGACAAATATTCACATGAATACAGACCTAAGAGGATCATGCATACTACATTGGTGGCATAGTTGCAGCATCTGGCTGTTCATGAGGTTGGGGCTCATTAGATACATTGGTGGGCACCCTTCTTTTAGACAGAGATGAAATTGATGTGGGCACTCATCCTTGAGATAAATGGATGGTCATCGAGATTAATTAGCAGTACATGTTCAACGTATATGTGTGACCCACCTCACATTTGGTGGGCACCCTTCTTTTAGACAGAGATGAAATTGATGTGGGCACTCATCCTTGAGATAAATGGATGGTCAGCGAGATTAATTAGCAGTACATGTTCAACGTATTTGTGTGACCCACTTCATCATTAGACCGGCCTTTTCTCTATGTTGTCGGACAGGTTTTATTCAACGTATCATCTTAGATTTGCTTTTGCAATGTTACCTCTCTAATTACATTCTTATTCTCATGATTTTATAGGGTGATATCTTAAGTTTCAATGTTTCATAGGATCATCGTCATCTTAACCATTTTCCCATGTATCTGTGGACAACTTTTTGAGTTCTATGTTTTTACCCTAACAAAGACCAAATTCTCTATCACTCTACATTTTATTATGTCCTTTTTTACCTTCTCGATCAAAGCCTTTAAAGTGCTTCCTTTTCCTACTAGGGTTTCTTGTGGACATGTTCAAAACATCCAAAATGGCTTTCCTTCATCTTCTCATCTATTGGTGCTATCTTGAAGCTTCTCTTATTGCAATTATTCCTATTTTTATATCTTTAATGTTACTCCACTCATCGATAGGCTTATATGCTTCTTGGTTACCGATACTTTGTCTACCTTTTTTCTTAATAAATTGCCCATACTCTGCCACATATAGTATTGTTGGTCTCATTGTTGTTTTATAAATCACCCTTTTAATATAGCCGACATTGTTCTATCGCATAGAACTTCACTAGCTTGCCTTATTTTGCCCTCTCGGCACCCATCCTACTAGCCTGGTTTTGCAATTCCATTGAAGTATCTAAATTTATCACAATGTATTGGATGATTAACAATTTAAACCACTCATCCTCCCTATTCCTAGTTCTACTAGAATTTCATTCCACTTATTCTGTCTTAGATCTGCTAATCTTCTAACTATCCATCTCCAAGTCTTTCTTTTGATCTTGCAATTTACTGCTTAATTTATTCCTCATTTCAATAGTTAGTACTATATTATTTGTGAAAAACATACACCATGGGATCCCTTCTTGGATTTATTATGTCAAACTATCTGTAATTATGACTTCAAGGACCTTTCAAAAAAATGACTGACTTCAAGGACTCTCTGGATCCTTGGTAAAATAAACACTATGTGAAATTAGAGAAAGGAATAAGAATATTTAAAAGTAAGTTATCCTTTTTCATTCTAATGACATGGTATATGGCATTTAATCTTTTTTGCTAGATGAGGTGCCATTTTATGTGACTGAAGATGAAAGGATAGTAGAGATACAGGGAGACTCTTTGAAGGTTCTCAAGGCACTAGAAGCTGTTGTTGAGAATCTTCGGAAGTTTTTGGTTGATCACAGTGTTCTTCCTTTATTTGAAAAGGCGGTAAGTATATTATTTTTCCTTTTACCTTTTGTTATTAATTGGTGCAATTGCTATGGAACACCTCTTTATTTTGTTTTTATATTGAGGTTTCATTGAAGAGGGATTCTTTGTTTCTTGATCGTGAAACTCAGCTGGAGCCACAAATTCAACACGCCAGTGGGTTGTCATTTTATGGACATTATTCTGGTACTCCTGGAGTTCGTCCTTACGGACATGGGCCTACTGCTGCTGCTTTGGTTTCTCAGGTTAGGTTTTATACATAGTATTCAATGTAAGTTCCATTGTAGTTTCTCCAGTGTACTGTTTTCCTATGACCTGCATCTTATTATCATATTAGATTTCATGTTCGTTGGATAAAAGATTATGGATAAGTAATAGAAATAGATGGTAAGAGTTGGTGATGCTGTTAATATTTATGTCTGAAGTCCTAGTAGCTGATTTGATCTCTCTTTCGGTTGCTACTTCCCCCTTCCAGATGCTCCTTTTAATGCATTAGAAGAATCTCCTATAAATCTATAATCAGTTCCTATTAAAGTTCTCTACAAAAATCTTCACTGTCCTCCCTTATTGCAAGAGATTCTGTTTTGTTAGATTCCTTGAACACCACAGAACCTGATAAGAAGGAGGTTGTGTTCTGTAAACTCACATTTTCCTTTTAATGGTTTTGAAGTGTCAGATGTGATACCTTCATCCTTTTCCATGTCCCAGTTTTTTGAAATTTGGTTGTATTCTTACTCCATATCTCCAGCCATGGATTTTTGTTTTAAAGCAAGAAAAGACATGTTGAATGTTTAATTCATACATAATTTCTGCATTTCGACGATAGATTAGAGAAGTGAATCCTTTCCCCCTTCCTTTTCCATATTGTCATGTTAAGTGGATGATATATCATTCCTGAAATAAATAGATATTAAGGATATGTCCTTGTCCTTTTTTCTTTATCCTGACATCATAAGCTGATACACTTTTAATACAGGTTACCCAAAAGATCCAAATTCCACTATCTTATGCAGAAGACGTCATTGGTGTTGGAGAATCAAACATCATGTATATACGACGTACAAGTGGAGCAACTCTCACCATCAAGGAGACCTTGGGCTTAACTGATGAGATTACTGTGGAGATCAAGGGCACTTCAAGTGAGGTTGAGATGGCTCAACAACTTATTGAGGTAAAATATCCATGAAGATAAATATTAGTGAAAACTAGGGCATACAAAGAAAAAAATGAAGGAAAAATAAAGAAATCTCTCTCTCTCTCTCATATCGTGGTTGGAAGTGTGGCTTCCTTTTACAGTATATGAAATGGGTTCTCTTATTTTTCCTACTCATTTACTTTGCAGGGATTTATATCTGGACATAAAGAGCCTTCAACCAGTAGCTACAGCAAACTTGATGCCAATATGAGGCCGTACTCTACTACTTACCCGTCATGATCGTCATTGACAACACAATCTATTGGTGGATATGGGTCTTCTGGTTTTGGAGGAGGATATGGAAGTTACAGGATTTAAATGTGTTCTGCACAGTGTCTTTGACTCTTCGCATTTTTAGGTTTGTCTTTTTTCCCCCCTTCTTTTTTTGTGGGGGCGGGGGTGTGGAACAATGAGTTAGCATGTAGCCCTGTGAAGTACTAGAGATGCACCCCGTGAGAGGAAACATGTCGAAATTGCCCAACATACGTATGTTATGAGGAATTTTCCGAGTAGATGGACTAGTTAATGTTCACTTCTTTTTGTCGTGCCATCGGAGGTTCCATGATATTGATGACTCCACCTTTTGCCGACAGAAATGAGACCTTGAAAATGTCACTCCTGGTTCCAAACAAACTCTTGTTCTCTTCTATTTTCCTCTGCTAACAATTTCTACAAAGTAGAATTCAAAAAGATGTCCGTGATAGATGAGTTATTGGCTTCGTGATAATGATAAATAAGCAATTCTAGAGAGGTTGAGGTGGCCATCTTCTCCAAGGAGACTGACCATCCAAACTGGTTGGGTGTTGTAGAGAACTGCATGGATAACAGGATTTTGGAAACACGACCATATGATTCAGGGGTCGAAAAAATGGCCTCTGCCGATATCTCGTTATCGGCCGATATTTTTCTCTCTCCTTAATTTTTTTTTTTTTTTTTAAATGGCTGACATCGGCCAATATTGTGATATCGGCTGATATGATGTGGCAGAGATATCAGCATATCGGCCGATATAATCAGATTAGGGATCCGAATATTGTGAAATGAACGCGAAAATCAATTATTTACAACTGTCAAATTTTCAAGGTTCAAGATCACATTACTAGAATGATTGGATGGAGCAAAAGGTTATGCATCATCCATTCCAAATGTGTAACCACTATTGAAAATTTAATAAGCTGCCCCCAAATTAATGAGAGGCATAAGCAGCCTCTGTAAAGTTTCTAGGAATAAGTTAGTAAGCGTTATAGAAACTCAATACTTGACATAATTTAGATTATGTGCCAACTGATTAGTAATGAATGGCATGGATCTGCCCATGTTAATTATGTTAGCCATGGATTACACCTATTGCTCTTGGAAATTGGTTGGAGGTTCTTTTCTTCTTCTTCTTCTTCTTTAAACCCAGTAAAATGAAAAAATCTTGTAGGGAATCCTTGTCGCGTTGGTTGCATGGCACATTACAATGTTCAGAAATGTCAGAGGGGCAAAGAATTAGCAAACTTGTTGTAATGGTCTTGTGAAGAACTTCAGTGTCAACCTTTATCAATGAATATCCTTTTGTTTTGCAGCTTTGGATTATTTTCATCTTTATATAAAATTTGAGAATTTCAATGGTATATCACTCTCTCATTATCGTCATTATTGAAGTTACTAATCACATCTCTTTCTGATTATTATTGATCAAGCATGTTTGAAAGAAAGCCTTAATCCTAGTACAAAAGTTACATCTGTAGAATTCCTAGTAAAGCACACAATCAACGGTTTATTATCTGAAAACTTGTATTCTACAAAGAGCACTTGCATACATCCAACTTAGACATTAATTAGTTGATAGCACTCAAGCCCAGAGTTGGAATCACGGATTAGTAGAGTTGCACGGTTGTGTCATAGGCCACCCCTGCCTCCCAGCCACTGGGAATGACACTATTCATCTCAACCGTTAGCTGCCCGTCGACGTAGAGCCGAATGCTAAGGGCTACTCCCCGAGGAGGGTTTTCCATGTCAAAGACTGCACCAAAGACCCGACGCATCGGCCTCCATTCCTTGCAATCCTCCTGCACCCACAATATTCCACACCATTCATACAATTAGATTCACACCCAATAGTTTTAAAACTTATAAAAACTCAGGTTAGTCGGTTCGAGTTGACTCAATTCAATAGGATTGTAAATTGAATTGAAAAACTTGTTTGAGTTACTCAATTCAACAAAACTTCCAGTTGAGTCCCGAGTTTCAAGTTCTTTAATTAATAATCATGTATTATTCTTCCAACTTACCAGCCACAAGTCAACCGCCGTGATGTCCGACTTGCCAGATTGGAACAATATGGTTAGGGCAAGGTAGTGAGGGTAACTGCTTCGCTCATGGATCTTGATCTTGAGGTTGGTTCCTTCGTACCGGCATGCAACCCTGAATCCAAAAATGAATTGGTTAAGATAGTCGACAAAACTTGGTCAATTCAATATGAGTTGAGTCAATTTGAATGATTTTTAATCCAACGGGTTGACCAGATTTTTTGAAGCTTTTACAAAAAAAAAAATTCAGCCGAATTTATGAGTCAGAGTTTTAAATTTTCAAACAACGGTGAAGTCTATCGACACATATTATACAAAAACATGCCAAAAGCCATATTGGCAAACGATGCAAGTAAATATTTAAAACTCTAAGGAGACTGAGTCGAAACTGAGTCGGAAAGATTCATCACCTTTTGAATTCTATATTGACTACGCCGTATGCGAGCAACTCTGCGGCCATGTTGGACCGCGCCAACTTTGCGTAGGCGCCCGTGGTGAGGATGAAATCAGTATTGTCACCTTCACCATAGTCAGTGGCCACTACGGTGACTCCATTATCTGTGCAGAGCTGTGGATTCGTGCACCTGACTTGGTAACATGCACCACATCCTGCACCCTTTCTATAGAGCCTAGCAACAGCCCCTACGTTGCCGCCGTTCACAGTTGTGCCGTAGTCCCCGAACCCGCATGCACCTCCTGATTCAGTTTCATTTGAACTGTTCAACTCACCAATTCTAGATCATGATCATATCAAAATATTATGTACACACAATAATTAAAAAACACAAAAAAAGGCGAGTCAGTTTCAAGTTGACTCAATAGAGTTTCAAATTGAGTGAGTCAACAAGTTGTAATAAGTTTTTCCAGTCAAGCTGAAACCTTTTCAGAGTAATTCGACTCAATTTAATTCAATTTGAGTATGAATTTCAAAATTTTAAAATGTCATAGATACAAACAGAGATTGATGGATAAGCCTAGAAAAGTAGCAACAACAGTCTCTATCAGGCTTGAGTTCTAAATATCAGGCCTTTAATGAGCTACAAAAATGATTTTTTAGATGAAATTTGGACCCATTTAGACATGAAAATTTGGCTTTCAAAAAATACGGGGTTTTCCTAAAAAACCCAAAAAAGATAACAAGATTTACATATTGCCCCTTAGGATCCGAAATTTGAGCAAAAAAATTCTCAAAATCATGCACAAACACAAGGGAGAGAGAGAGAGAGAGAGAGTACTTGGGTTTCCATAGCAGTAAGGGCTACCATAGTAAGTGGCCCTCGAGCAAGTGAAAGAGCTCTGTGAGCTACATAATGCAGGGAAGAACATCACAAGAGGCAAAAGGGTGAAGAGCTTATGTGCTAAATCCATGGTTAGAAGAACTCTTAATAATGTTTTAGAAAAGCTCTTAAACAATGTATAATTGGAGGCCAAGGATGAGAATGAAAGCATTAATGCAATCCCTCATTTATATAGTCGTAGTAGTCCACCTTTTTTCCATTTGGAGTCCACAGGATTGGGTTGATGTGTCAAAAAAGGACACCCTCATACACCCCACATCATTGACCACTAGAGGGAAATAAAATAAAATGAAATGAGTTCCCCTGCCAGCCCACCAACCTCCTTCTTATAGAAATATTTTTATTTTATTTTTAAGATTTTTAATTTAGATATCAGTCTATCAGAGAAAATCACAAGATATTTCAAAATTCAGTGAGTTAGTATCAAGTGTTATAAAAAATACCAGTGCCCAAATTGAAATTCGATCCCACTGCAATGATAATCTCACAATTTTTTGTAAGAATCTCCAACAAGACTTCATTTATTAAATAGATCATGAGTTCTATATATTTAGGTTTATTAGATGGGTGATTACATACATATTAATTTTATAAAATTTTATCACTAATAATAATACATGAGTTAAACTTGATATATCTGTTACTCATATGCTTCTCCATACATTACATCTAAATATGTGATGCCCAAAACTCATTCAAAGAGAAGTTTTATATCAAATCTTAATAGAAAAAGTATAATTAGAATGTTCATTTTGTTTTATTTTATGTGAGTCTAGATTGTATCTTTATTCAAGTTCCAAACCCTTCAATTCCCCTATTGGGTAATAAAAAGTTTGACAGCTTTCCGCCTTTGGTGCTTGCATTCTGTGCATGGATTTAAAAATTGTCTTGTCCACATGTATCAGTTCAATGTATTATGTATCTAATTGAGGTAGGCCTAACTCAACTCTCCTTGATAGACAATTATTTTAAAAGAAGACTTCCTTTAGTATTAGTATTATAATTGAACAATCATTTTATAACATAAATGGGTAAAAAAAGAATAAAAACATTCAGTTGTAGCTTTGTCGGCTGACTCGTCTAATCAACTCTCAATCTTGTGACTCGGGTGTTTGTGTATAAAGTTTGTACTATAAACTATCCATCTAATTTTAAATAATTATTCATTTTTTATATTAATGATTAAAAATAATATGATATATTTTTTTTTTTTAACTTGCTTGTAAAGAGAGAGCAGAAAATAAAGTGAAAAATGGAGAGGAAACCACGTGTTGAAATAATAGAAAGGGAGAAAAGGAAATGTACACGGTATCATGAAAGTGACTCCCACGTAATGAAATTATAAAAAAAAAATTGTGTTGTCTATTTTAATCTACTGCCACTTGCATCCTCTTCCTACACCTAGGGATAGAGGGCCAACAGAGCTCAGTTGAAAGCTACAAGCATCAAAGATTTTGGGCAGTGATAGCCACTGAAAGGCCACATATGCAACAAAACAATTCTCATCAAAAACTTTTCAAGTGTAGGTATAAAATTGGGAAAGAGAGAAATATAGATTATCCGGTTTAAAAGATGAGGAGTGTTGAAGAGTGATTTGAATATTAATTAAATTTAAATCGATTTTTTTGACTATCAGACTAATTCCTTGTGAAACATGAGAGAAATGCGAGTTTTTCTTATCGTTATCAATATATATTCTTTGTCAAATGATTATTTACATTGTTGTTTATTGTTTTATAAGTTTAGATATAGAGTTATCAAATAGAGCAGTGATTCATCTATTAGAAGGACTTTGGTTGAGAATATAATCTATTGAAAATTATCTTTATTGTATCAATCAAACTATATTTTTTTAGTTTTTAAAAGTTTAATCAATTTAAATTATTATTAATCTCTTATCTTTCTGATCTTCGAAAATGGTTTGTCTGTTTTGATCAAGATAATTATTTGTAAGCTTCAAACTTGAACAAAGACTTTTTCAATAAATCCATTATTACTTTATTTAGTAAACCCTATTTTTTCAAAGTAAGTGTTTTTGACATTCATATGACAGGTATTATCAGCGTTTTTTTTTAACATAACTATTTAAATATATTTTTTTTCCTTCCATACATCTTACTTACTCTCATGTTATTAAAAAAAGAACTTTATAATATCTACCTAAGTTTTGTTGACTATTAAATTTAACATATTTATTATTAGATGGTTGAAAATTTAGATCTAAAAATAAAAGATTACGATGACTAAATAAATGCTAAACTGCTCCTGCAAAATAATAAAGTGATTTAATATTTATTTCTAAATAACAATCCTATCTTAAAACATGGAGAAGGGTTTTTAAATATTCGTCTCTTTCTTGAAAGAAAATATCCAAGAAAGGGAGAATAAAGAATATGCACTTTAATATGTCACATATTGAGCAAATGAGGAGTGGTGACGTGTGAAATGGAGAATGGTGACGTCTGCCGTCTGCAAATTAAGACTTATTTTTTCTCTTAACGGATCATTGGAGGTAGAGCGATATACATTACATCATTTCAAATTTTCAACGTTTTATGTAAAGGTCCTAATTCTTTTCATCTTAAAAGTTAAAATTTCAATTATTTAATAATCAATATATTATAGTAAATTCAACAATGAAAATCAGTATTTCATTTTTTTTATGAAAAAATTGTCTAGACATCTTACTCACAGTGAACTTATCCAACTAGTTCTTAGGATATATGGAGCCTTCCCAATTTCACACACTAAATTTGTTATTATGAAGAGCGACTTGTTAAAATTCAGAAGACATTGGTCTGACAGTTAAGAAAATCATTTTATGAAAAACGAGATTTTGAATTCGATATATGTGTAAAAAAGTGTGCACATCTTCTGAAAGATAATTTAAGTAAAATTCTCTACAAATTAAATTCAAAATTAAATTAATATTTTATTTCTATCAGATTTACTTTGCAAGGTAACACGTAAGAAATATTAGAATTCATAGAAAAAGAAAAACTCATTTATTCGAATAAGCAACAAAATTTATCAGAAACGTTTACAAGAAAAACTCAATATTTTAATGAAATTGTTCAAACAACTTCAAGCCGTCGGTGGGATTGGGATTGGGTTGGGTAGATTACAACAAACAGAAAAAAGTCGATTCTTTGAGTTCAGAAATTGAAAAAAAAATCATAAAGTAAGTTTCCCACGTACTGAGAAATCATTTCTTTTTGGAATAAAGTGGCATGCTTGTGGTACGATTAACAAGTGATTTTAGACCTAACATTTTCCTTATTTTGATTTTGAAATAAATATAAGCTTCACTTCTAAAATATCAAATATGAGCCAATAGAGTGACTCCAAAAATATCATTATAGATGGAATTAAGTCTAATATCATTCATGCATCTTGACATAAATCAATGTTATCAGAATTGAACCGTCTAACGAATTGTCTTCGAGACATTTTGAACTCAATTGGACTCAGACGCACTCAAAGTCGGTGACAGCCGGTCAAAGTCAATTAAGTAGTAATATAATATAAATATTATATATAAGACATATTTTATCAATAACATTAATATAAATATTAAAAATAACATTCAAATGAGTAATATATCAAAACGGTAAAAGATATGAGATAGAAATATATATATATATATATATATATATATATATATATATATATATATATATTTAATTTTTTATATTTTAAAAGAGAAATTTTTTAAAATAAATAAATAAATAATTCAAATTTTGTGAACTGCAATTGGTGGCTCACGATTTTGGGCCTCGATTTTATGTGATTTTGACCCAAAATTGATTTTTAACCAACATTGAACCGCAGCCACCGCAGTTTTGGTCCGACTTTTATAACACTGACATAACGATTCTTTCTAGTGAATATTGGAGAAGAATTTCATAACTTAGATCATTGATTTTGTATTTTTAATTCTTTTTTTAAAAAAAAATCATTTTTCATGGAGAAATCTGAAATCTTACCTCTCTTTTAGTGCGAGAGCATGAGGTAATAATATCTACCGACATCTTTCATTTCTCATAAAAGCATAAACACATGTAGCATAGTAAGACCTTTTTTTGGAGGGCATTGATGCACTTAAATTATCTGTAGAGTGTAGACCCAGCCAAATTTCAAGGGCCTAAACTCCTGAAGTAGATCTCGCTGCCGGCTTATGAATCAGGGCTCCAAATAGTATGGGCGGCATTTTTGACCCCTGCTCTCTTATGAGGCCTACCGCCTATGCAATCTAGTATAATGGGCTGAATTCCTATGAACTTTAGATATATTCCAATATTTAAAACCTTGCTATACATTCATATTTGGCTTTTCCGACACATCCATTAAAATGATGGGCCCCACCCTTTAGTGGAAAGTGGGATTGATGATGAGAAATGGTCAATAAGACCACTTTATTAATTGGAGTCTTTAAGTTCAATTCATGATCGATTTTAATAGACCACTCTTCATGAATTTAATTGATGTATGTAGATTAATAAATTTACATATATTTATGAGATTAGTTTCACTTCATCAAATAGGGATATTTATTTTATTATAATTAAAAAATAAAACTAAGTTGAGTAGCACGATGTTAAAAGCTAACATAAGCCAAGTCTATTTTGGTTTTTTTTTATTCTAACTAAGTTGAGTCAACTGAGTTAAATTGTATTCATATATTTTTCGAGATCTCTAATTCTTTTAAATCACAATTATTCACAAAAATCTGTTCTTTATTAAGTTTATTAAGTCCATTAGTTGCTCATGACAATGAAAAAAGACATTTAATTTTCTCTTTGAAAGAAAATATTCAGTATCAAGCCCATTTTAACCGACACGGACCTAAGTTAACCTGCATTAATTAGGTCCAGCTCAATTTTTTTGGTAAAACCAAGTGGAACCCATACTTCCAAAATTTTACATTTTTTTGACAAACCCAATATTTTACATTTTTTTGACAAACATTTATACTTTTCGTTGTTTAGGGTTTGATGATGAGGTTCATTAAGAGATTGAAAGTTTTATAAATGAATCATGTTTATTATTTTGGTTATTTTCAACAATTTAGAGTTTTTATCATTTTGTCAATATTTAGGTCATTTTAACCTGCTGCATATTTAAATTTGTTACAAATTCAAAGTGAGATGTTTCATTATTATCAAGTGTTGTCAAACCCAGACCGGCCCGTGGTTGAACCGGAGGTTGGACCGTGACAGGCTGTATGAAGGGTTGGGTCATGGTAAAACTCGTTAGGGTTAAAGACCTTAAAAACCCACTTTCACCCGTGGTTCAACCCGGTTTGTAGAATAAACCTGTGATCCGTTGGAAGTAAAACCCGTTTTTTAAATATTAAAAAAAAATTAGATGCTGCTATTGGATTGCCGATTTGGGATAAAAGTGAAAAGAGAGGAGAAAGAAGAGGAGGAAAATCAGAGAAGAAAAAAGAAGAAATAAATAAATAAATAATCAAAATAAAATCTCACATTCTCACTACTACTTCTCCGTTGAACAATCTTCACATCTCCATCCGTGCGGCCAATGATCGGAGACTCAAAGGCCGTTAAACAATTTCTCTTTCGCAATTTCGCTGACGGGTTCCTCTTCTCCCATCTTCCCGTGGCAGCGGCGGCTTAGTTTGATGTAGAAAAATGAAATTAGCGTTTTCTGAAGAAACTCCACGCAGGATTTTAGGGCATCCTTTTTAAGTTTTTAAAGACTTCAAATTTATTTTTTTATAATTTGATTCATTCTATTATAAGTATAAATAAATAATTAGAGATGTGGGAGGCAGAAAATTCGAACCAATAAAATGTGGTTATATAAATTAGTTAAATAGAAAAATTAAATTCATTTTAAGGTTATTCATTGGATTTAAATTTATGAAACCAGTGATTCAAATAACAAAATATTTATATTTCAATTTATTGTCCATTTATAATTTTATACTATTATTATGAGATTTAAAAGATTATGTAGTGTACAATTTTGATATTTGAGTGGGTTTATTTTTCAATTCAAACCTGACTTGAGACTCGTCATAAATGAATGAAGCGGTAGAATTAAATTTTAGAGCATGATATTTTCCCAAAAAGCCACAAATGTCAATTTACTTCCAGTCTATTTAGCCATTTAAATATATATGACTTAAAAAATAATGTTGGGTTAAAATTATCGTGCTCAGATTACCATTTTTGAGAAAATATTGAATTTAAAAAAAAAAAATTGGATTTAAATATTAGATGTATGAGATTATGGATTATGAAATATTTTTGTCTAGGATGATATTGGAAGATAGACGTTGGATTATTAATTTTTTGTATTTATAATTGTTTACGTGTGAACAAGAATATTTTTATGAAAATATAATATTGTCTTTTATTATGTGTATTGTATTTTATAGTTTATATTTTATAGTTATTTATATCTTATTATCTTATTTAATATTTAATAATTTAATACTATTTATCATATTATATTGACTAGTACAGGTTTGACTGAGTTTATTTAACCCAACTTTCCCATGAAATGATTCGGTAGATGGGTTGGTTTTTTAAACATTGCTCTCAACTACTAAAATATATATTGACAAAATATTATATTGATAAAATAGTTTTTTACATAAAAATTTATTTGAACTCATTAATTAAACCTTAATTAATAATTTAACATTAGTTAAAATATTATATTAAAGATATAGGTTTGACTGGGTTTGACTACAAGTCAACCCTGTTGAACCTTATTTAACCTACCCTTCCTCTAAGACGGGTCGCTCTACAGGCCGAGTTTTAAAACATTGTTATTATCTAACTCATTTATTTTATTTTTTTGAATTGAATTTCATAATTTGATTTGATAATTTTTTTTTTTTGAATGAACCTTCTTATTGTCTATCAAACACAAATATGAAACTCACAATATTTATTTTTTATAATAAAATAAATATTTAGCAACTGCTCCATGAGAAATTATTCATTGCAAACTGATTCGTTCTAAATCCGATGTTTATTTTTACTATGTCAATGTTTCTCTATTTTTTCCTGATACTCATTATCATAATCATTCTTTAAATTGGATTTGAATTCATTTTGAGAGTACAAGTTCTATCAATAATTAGAATTTTTTAGCCTTCAAAATTATAATTATAATTATTTTCATATTTCATATCAAAGAGTAGATCTTTTAAAGTAACTCATTCCTATTGTTTGTAAGAGGTTTTGGGATCAAGTCCTCTCAATCCAAAAAGGGCTACCCCCATTAGTTCTATACCCGGCATGTGTAGATTGGTAGGTTTACACATGACCCAGGATTAGTCAAGTGGAATGCCCTAAAAATTCAAGTGGAACGCCTGTATACCGTCGTCTTAAAAAAAAAACTTTCATAAAAAATAGTCATTAGTTTCGTAACCGGTTTACAATCGATAATTTCTCAGTAAGATGTTTTGTGATACTTACCAACGCGCTATTGCTTAAAATAATTCATTAATTTATGGACATATTTATACAAATTATTTGATGATCTATTATGCTATTTTCCCTAATAAAAAAAACTGGTATCGTGATCCATTTCTGACGTTGAGTTAGAAATATTGGTAAAATATGATAAATTTCAACCAAAATTTGGTGTTTAGATCAATTTTAGGCTCTAAATAAGTGGTAAAATATATTTATTTGGTCATAAAAGTACCATAATTTTAAAATCTAAGAAAAAACTCATGTGAATTTGTTCTGATTCATTCAACTTCATTAGATTTTTTTAGTGGAGTAAGTAAATGAGTTATAAAAAGTTTCTTTAATTAAATTGAAAAACTCTTTTAAATTATTTAGATTTGATAATACTTTAAACGAAATCAACATTTATTACCTCATCAAATACCACTCGTCATTATACTCTTCAAACAAGATTAAACCACCGTGGAAATCGGCTTTGCATATTACACTCGAATACAAACTAAGAAACCCATTCTTAGCAGCAGCAGCCAACGCAATTCTATTTAAGTTTCTAAAATATCGAGGAATCGGGATTTTTGGTATTTAAACCCATCTTCGGGTTCAAGAAAGTAGGATTTTCATGTGCAAATTCATGGAAATCCAACGTGTGGAAATAGATTTTATGGGTTGCAAAGAAATTGATGTGGAATTTTCAATGATGAGAGAAGAAAAAAAGAGTTCTAGTGTGGAGGAATTCGTGAATTGCGAGTTAACTCTGGCAAGTGGTGCAATGCAGAAGAGTGGCGACGCTGGTAATGCAGATGGGATGCATAATTGCAAAGAAAAACAAACGAGTATCTACTGGTCATCTCTCTCTCTCTCTCTCTCTATATAGAATTTCATGCTGACTAATCTCTCTGGTAAGAAGTTTTGAATTTTCGGTGTACTGTTTCTTTTCTTTTTTTTAAACTCGTCCAACATGCATGGCTGAAATCATCCACGTTGAAATATTCTTGGACGATAGAGACGATCACCATGGTCAAGGGTTTAAGACCCATCTCACCTTCTATGGATGGGAATTGCCTTGTTCATTGGACTAAGAGGTGAAAGAAAGAAGATGAGAGGCAACTGTAGAGGGTTGGCTTGATGGTCATGGTGCTTGTCTTATAAGATGAGATCTTGGATTTAACGCTAAATTTAGAATATAGACAACAAAAGGTACACAGAGAAAGTGCAAATCAAAATCACATACCATCCAAGAAAAATAAATAAATATGTCTTTCGATAATGATGTCTACATCTATTGTGAATGAGAAGACAACTACCCACCATGTATCAAAGAGTGAAGAATAAGAGAATTAAACATGTATAATGTAGTTTACGTAATGACTGGATATCCAGTTCAAAAGACTAATTCAGTAGGTGAAGTGATCCAAGTTCTTTATAACTCTATAAATTCTTCATTCACAACCAATGAGAGACTCGTTCGATGCCCCAATAATCCCCCCTCCCTCCCCCCAACAATCCCTCCCTCAAACAAGATCTGATAGAACGTCGTCAACCATTCCATTCGGCTAGGGGATCCCCTGAGTCCACATATAGAAAGTCTAAGACCTGGCTATGATAATACTTATTAGGACTGAGTATTCAGCCCATTAAGTGGAGTGATCAAAGTCCTTTATAAGTCCTTAAATCTCCCTCCTTCACAATCAATGTGAAACTCGTTCGGTGCCCCAACACTCTAAAGTGCAAACTCTACTCTCACAACTTTGATGCTACAAAGTTCTGATATAATCTCTTCCTCAAGAATATGCATTGAAAAATAAATAAATAAATAACAAGAAAATCACCAACCTATACTCTAGTGCTTCCTTGAAACCCTAGACTTTCCACAATGCATAAACAAAAGCACCCTAACTCTACATACGCACACCTCCTAAGCAAACCCACAGTTTATACAAATCTTGTGTGTTTCTGAAAAACCGAGAGACTCCTGAAATAGTCTCAGATACAAGTCATTTCTTAGGGAAAAGGGTTTTTGGTAAGAGCTCCTATTCTTTGAATTTATTCAAAGGAAGTTTTAAATTTTTTACAACTCTAAAAAAAATCATAATTATACAAATTTTCCGGGATTAAACTCTTAAAATGTTTTTAAGATAATCAAAGCCGCAATTAAAAAAAATCAAGTTCATATGATGCAAAATTCATTCCCTTGCAAGCCAAGGAAGTCTATTTCCAAAGGTTGAATTTTCCACATTGTTGGATGCCAATACAATTTTGGCCAAATGAATCATACAAAATCAATGAAACGGGCATTTAGGCAGGATATTTTTTAGCAGAATGGTAAACATTTTCTCAATCTTCATAAATTTTATCTGTCTTGAGACTTACAAATATGAGAGAGATGAAAAAGATAGTGTTTCTTCTGCTTTTGAAAACTTGAAATTTTCAATACTTGAGAGGCTTGCGGATGGTTTTGTGTATTCGTGGGATTAGTATCACCTCTTCATATAATAAAAAAAACTTAGAAACTTGAAATTCTCACTCTAAGAATCAACTGACTCGGAGTTTTTTGGGATGAATGAGACTAGATCAGGTTTTTGGTTACTATATATTTCTCTGAAATATATGTATATGGTGAGGATACAGATTTTACACATAAATATTTGACACCAGACAACTCATACATGTATGTAATAAATGTCTGAGTGGGAGAAAGTCCCTGTGTCTTCTTGATCTCATCAAACATTTTTTTCTTAGTATTGAGTTTTTTGCATTTATGATAAAATTTGTGAAGCATGATCATTGTTTGTTATTCTGCTAAAAAAATTCCAAGCTAAATTCCCAGTTCATTAATTTTATAGGACCCATTTGTCCACAAATGTACCAGCAACCAGCAAGGCAGCAGTCCGACATTCTGAAATAGACTTCTTCTCCTGCAAAGGAATGGGTTCTGCATCAGATGGATCGACAATGGTGGAAGTGACTTGTACGAGGGACAATGAATTTCTTAGCTGTGAGTTGAGTTTGGCAATTGGTATGACATCGAAATTAAGTAACAAGAGGGCCCGCAAGGATATCAATGAAGGAGAGGATGGAAGAATTGCTGATCAAATGCCAAGGAAGAGAACAAAGGAAAACCACAATCTAACAATGGCTGCAATTGCCTCGCATGCAAAATCAACAGAATCTACTTCGAGCATAGGTCGCTCATCTTCACTGACTCCCAAATCATCAAAAACCCATGACCAGCTTTCAAGTTCAAATACCCAGGTTAATGGCGAAGCAACCGATTCGAGAGAGTTTCTCTTTGAAAAGAAATTGACGCCTAGCGATGTCAGTCAGCTGAACAGGCTAGTCATTCATAGGAAGAATGCAAATGCCCACTTTCCTTCTCTAAACCGCCTCGGCGAGACCTTTGAACATGTGATTATGAAATTCTCTGATGATCAAAACAGAACTTGGGAGATGAAATTCTGCTACTGGGTGAAAAGTCACAGCTTCGTGCTCGCCAAAGGGTGGAAAAAGTTGTCAATCAGTACTAGCTGAAAGTGTTGATATTTGGCTCGATTTAACTCAGTCTATTACTGAGTTGATATTTATGGCTCTATTTAACTTAGCCCATAACTGAGTTGATATGCCATTGGGAGTAGCATAATTGTAGGAGCCTTTCCTTTTATATACGTGATTACTGCTTGTATGAAATGTAGAGAGGAAAGAAAGAGAGAAAAGACAGCACATTTTAACCTCTTATTTTTTATTTAGTGAAAATTCTTCCCTTTGTTGCCCGTGGATGTAGGCATTTAGCCGAACCACGTAAATCTGCGTATTATTGATTGTGTTATTGATTTTATTGATTGATTTTTCCACTTTAAAACTCAACAGAAAGAACACTATGTTGTTTCCTTCTACAAAATCAAGGGATTGTCGGACAACAAGAAACACTTTGGCATCACATTTCGGCAGGAATAGGGGAAAAATACAGAGACGACAGATGCTGATTCATGTGTTCAATAAAACAATACCACATTGATGTGTTCATTGTTAAAAATGTCAAAGTTCATTCAAAATTATATCAAGGCTAACTGCAAGTAAGATCGATAAATCAAGATAATACTCATGTTTATGTATCACAAGAGGAGAATATAAGTAGATTTTTGAGAAATTACAAAAATTTACATAGCTCATGCATCTCATTTATGCCCATAGAATATTTTTCTTTCCTTTCTCACAATCGCATTTAGCCCTTTAAATGCTTTTCAAATCTTCATCAAATTGGGTTTCCTCATCCCCAAATTTATCTTCATTGTCAAATACTTGAGTGGTGGTAGGAAACAGCGTTGAATATCCATTTCTTCCTCTTCATCATACCAATCCGTTATACTTCTATTAACTTGCTAACACTGGTTAATTAAAGAGAATTTTTGCATCATTCATTGAGAAACTAATATATATACAAGTACATGGACAACTGTCCTGTTCGCAAGATTCAATCTCTTTGTCCTTCGTCTTGTTTTGCTTTGCTGCTTTCATTGCTATGTTTCAAGTAGCTTGCCATTGGTTATCATACAATGTAGCCTCATTGATCAAACTCTGCAGGTTGCCTACATCTTGGGTTAGACGGAGAAGAATTATACCGGAAACCGTCATGAGAAGGCATGCCTTACAGATGGAATTGCTCATCTGGTCTACCACACCAAGCCCTGTCAAGGCATCTACGGAATATGCCATGAAAAATCTGACCATTGCGGCTCGTCCTGAAGAAAACAAAACAAAAGAACTAAGATATGTAAGCTTTTGATAGAGAAAAGATGAACTCTTACGAGAAAATGTTAAACCATTTAGTTGCTCTGCTTCTGGAAGATGGAACTTTCTGAACCAAGCCCACCACGGTATAATGGAGCTTCTAAAGAGAACTGGAGTTGTGTTTGTTGCTGGCTCTGGATACATCTCCAAAAATTTCCTATAATAATCACAGAGCGAAAACAGAATTTATAATAGATCCCAATAATGTAAGAAGTAGAATAAAAAAACCAACAACAAATCCAAATCTGGTAAAATAAATATTGAAAATAGAGATGTCCAAAATGAAAGCAATCAAGTGTCTTTAACATAGGAGTGCCTACTAGGATTTATACAATGTCTTTACATAATTTATATATAAAACATTATACTATATTAAAATATTTTGGATGTGTCTTGGTCTCTGGTATTAAAACACAAGTAGAACTTATTCTTAAAAATCAGCTATTAAGGAGAGAGAACCCGTATGCTTATAAAGTCCATAACCCAAAGTCCACTAGCGATATGAGACTTTGCTAACACTCTCTCTCAACACCAGGGTTGGAGACATTGGGCTCTCTTCCTCCACGCGGACTGGAGATACGAACACGACCCATCCTTTTGGTACCCCTACTCTGATATCATTTAAAATACATTAGTAAAACTCATCCTTAGAAATCGGCTATGAAGGAGAGGGAACTCATGTCCTTATAAATCTCATGACTCAAAGGTCAACCAATGATGTGTGACTTTGCTAACAATAGGTATTTTCTTTTCAGACCCAACCGACTGAAGAAAATATTTGCTCCACACCTCTCTGTGGAAGTCCACTTTTAGAGAGTAATTTGGTAAGGTACAGGCGGTCTTGCTTTTATCCTACTCAACTTGACAACTTGCACCAATGAAAAGTTCTTTAAAGAAGCTATCAAGTTATATTTATTCAAGGAAAAGAAATTATAGAAGAGTCTCACCTGCAGTAATCACACCATCCCAGTCCATCTTCCCATCTTTCACAAGAGTTTTAGATCCCAACAACCATTTCTCCACCTGTGATCATCAAACCCCTTAGCCGGAGAGGACCCCAAGTTCTCCGGCAAAACATCTTTCAATCCATTTGCAATTCTCTCACTTTGTCTTGTTACTTGAATTACTTCCTTGCTTCTAGTATCTCTGGAGATGACACCGGTTGATTTCTTAGTTTCCAAAGAGCTTTCAGGTTTCGATGTTCGACGTTGCTTCTTCATCACATGATGGGAATTGCAAGCAGTCTGTAGTGATGCAAAGATGGCAATGGAGGCCATACTTGTGTAGTCTACACTCCTGACAAGTTAAAGACTCTGTATCTCTTCTTCTTTCTTGCCATATGAAGGATGGAAAGTGAAGATGGTGGAAAATGAAGGAAGATCATCCTTCTCTCCATGTCAGAACAATCACGGGTGACTATATGCACCCATCCAGGCAACCCTTTTTTTGTAAAAAAATAATGTATGGCCAGGATGGCAATTGGTATGGTCAGACACAAGTGGAACTTGGGTTAGGACCATCTCAACCCTATTAATGGGATCCTAATCCAACATATTAAAATATGAATTTAGTGAGTGAAAAAAAAAAAAAAAACTTGACCTGTTTTTAATTTGGATTGGGCTAGTCAAGCTTTGTATAATTCAATCTACCTTAATTTCTCGAATAATTTATACCACTTTTATTGGATCAATCAAATCATTTTTTAAGTTTTCTGAAATTTAATCACTTTTTAAATAAGTAACAATCTCCAAACTCCGTAGCTCAATTGGTCGAATTTGAAGAAATGGTATGAATTTGTAATTGAAGCAAATCTGGATCCAATATTTAACAAACAGATGAGAAAATCCAGGACTGAAGCTTCAACATTGACTTGACTCGGCCATTGAACTTTATAAGCATGCCACGTTAATCTTTCCAATTTCAGCCATAGTAATGGGTCGTCCAAGTTAAATCAAATCAATAGGATTTTGAATTGAGCAGTCAACAAATTTTACTGAATTGAAGAACTCAATTCAATTGGTCAACTTTATAGAATTTTGAATCTAACCAAGTTCCATAATTTCAAACTACAGTAGAAGATTTGGATTCTCTGTAAGACAGTTTCATGCCAAAAAATGTTAACAGCTCCCACTTGGTTTGATGGTTCAAATTAATTAGCGGTCTTCCAGTGTAATGTGAATTTCGGCCTGAAAATGGCCATGTGATTCATACATGAAATTTTATAATTACAAGTGCTTGTTAATTATACTATGAAAGTTTAAATTTATCAGTTCTGAATGCTCTTGCACATTGCAATCAAAGGTTTGAATCAAGAACCATGCTTTCTCTGTAGTCTAGGAAATCCACATTGGGGGCCGCCATGTTATTAGGGCTGCAACTAGGATGGGCCAGGCCAGGTTAACTTACTCAAGCCCGGGCACAAATTGTAATTTAAGAAACCAAGCCTGAGCCAGACATGAGTTAGTCCGAACTGGTCAAATCAGATCTCAACCTAACTTTGTATATGTAGGGCCCAAGCCTAATTTCAAACCCGAAATGTAAATGCAAGCTTATCTGGGCTTGGGTTTCTTTAGATTTGAAAGGAAATTTTTGTATTATTTTATAAAATAAAAACTATATATTATATAAATGTGGTTCAAATTTGAACTTTTTCGCCAAACTTAAGCTTTTATATATTAGCCTGGGCCCGACCTAAATTCTAATTCGGGACAAAAATGAGCCCAACCCGAGCCCAGTCAACCCAAACCCGATTTTTTTGGGTTTTCCATGCGGGCTCAAGTTAGACCAAGCCTAAGTTGCATCCCCAGATGTTATATATAGACGAATCAGAGCAACGAATCATGCATGGTTGATCTTGATAACATATAGATTTGCAAGTCCTTATCATCCACAAGCAGTTGAATGGACATAAAATTATCCACAAATAATGGAAGAAGTTGCAATTATCAGAAAGTACTTGGAAGATGAAAGACTGGAGCGAGATCCCTTTTGATAATCCAGACCATTGATTTTTTTACAAGAAGTCCCTTATCAAGGATGGGGAACACTGCAAAGAACCTCCGATGATAAATATTTGTGGCATTTCAATGGTCGGCCTACTATCGACTGAATAAACCGTCAACAAACAGTAATCTTTGATCAATGACTAGCAATTGAACACAGAATAAATACAAAAAAGATTAAGACTCAATTCTACTTTGCAAAGTTTTTTTTTATTTCATTACTTTTTTGCTTTGGAATCGTTCATTATCATGATTTCATCTTTCCATGTTGCGCTTTTCAGTTTCACAGAATACAAGAGTTAACATCACTCCCAACCAGCTTTTGGGACGCAATGAAACCAAAACCAATGATGAAATGTTAATGAGAAAGAACAAACTGCATTCTGTCTTCAATGACAGAAGGGTATGCATGATCTGATGATTGAAGAAAAGAAAAGAATTGCTTATGCTTCCCAACCCCTTAAGAGGGTGGCGCGTGCGACGCGATTCACTCCCAATGTGAATGCACCCATTCGGAGATTGCAGTCGTGAGTTTTGCACATTGCCTTGATGTTCATGAAGGCTTTCCTCATGTACCTTTGAAGTTCTTGGTTCACCTTCTCTTCCTCCCACATGAATCCCTGTGTTCTGTAAATTACAACAGAGCATGTTACTTTTTTCATGCAAGATATAGCCTACGCTTCTGACCCAACCCAACCCAACACAGAAAAACCCAGATTCAGGTCAAACATATCTTTGAAAAATGCAATTCGACCTGACCAAGCACAACAAATCTGGATTCAATGGTCCCAGGCTAGAACCTGACACAACCTGAATAAAAAGCACCATTTAAGCTCTCTATTCTTTTTGACCCATTGATTTTAGCCAACGTACTCCAACCCAAATTCTTTAAGAGTCTTAGCCAATTGCCTCTATCCCATAGAGGAATGTCCCACATGAAAGGTAAGTCGTATCTTTCATTTTCTATATAAAAAAAATTCATCTCACTTTGTCATTTTTTTCTACTTTATAGAAATTCGGGTTAGCTCAGTAACCAAAAAATCCAAGTTAGGTTAAGGAAGAAAGTTCGTTATTATCTTGTAACCAGATCCAAACTTGACGTGACCTAACCATTGCCACCCCTACTTTTTAGCCATGAATCTTGATCTTTCAATTACTTACTTGAACCCACTCAAAATAACTGACTGTAACACCCCCAGCATTTGCATATATGTCAGGGAGTATAATGACTCCTTTCTTCGATAAGATCTGCAATAGAATTAGCTGATCTTAGAATGAATTATTGGGAAACTATTTATCTAAAGGAACTTCATAAAATCATGCTACCTCATCAGCTTCTGGATCAGTGGGATGATTTGCAGCTTCAATGATGTACTTGGCTCTCACATCAGCAGCATTTTCCCTTCAAAGGACAAAAATAGAAACCAGGTGGACTGTATGATTCTCTAAAATTAGAAAAGAATGAGGTTAACATGAGAAAGAATGGTTCTCTTCTTTTTCAAGACAAGTAATAATTCCTAACAGGTGATATCTAAAATTATGATCAATTTAGAGAGTAATCCAGATGGAAGTTGAGAAAGAAAAGGCCATGAATTTTCAATAAGTAACGAAAGAGTTGAATCTCTCCATTAACTAGGGATTTCCCTTACCATACCAGATGGATGGAAAATGGCAGATGCGGAAGATAGGCTGATATTGTATCAGCGTACCAGTTCTTTGGTGGTATGGTATGATAAACAAATATTTTGAACACCAAGAACAACAACTATTTAAAAAATGAAGAAAAATACTATTGATACCATGAGACAAATTATTAAGAAGCTAACGCCATAAATGCAAGAATCTAGAAACTAGAAAATATGGAGATGAACCTGTTGAGAACACCACCCAGTGCACAAGGAATGAGGACATCACATTCGTGTACGAGCAAGTCATTCAGATCCATGTTATCTCCACCTTTGAAATCTTTTAAAGAACCAGTCTCAAGTTTGTGCTTAAGCAAAGAAGGAATGTTGAGGCCATTTGGGTTTCTAACAGAACCTGAGATGTCACCCACTGCAACAACCTTACCTCCTCGCCCATGAATTAGCTGTGCCGCCCAAGAACCCACATTTCCAAAACCCTGAAAAATGATTGCATCTCTTTCATTAGAATCCAACATATACTCTGAAGTGATGTCTATTTCAATTGAGATGATATCGTTACCTTTTATTTTTACACACAACAAAAAAAAACTACCACATATTGATGAGAAGATAAGGGCAAGTCGCTTAAGGTTTATTCAGAAACATACACAGGACAGCAGAGATGGCCTCTGTTAGGAAAATTGAAAAGACGCAAGAAGGAACAAAAGAGACAAGACCTTTGAAAACTTGGTTGGAAGGGTCAAAGAAGGATATGATTAGATTTTTGGGAACCGAGTGCATGGTTTTTTAGGATAGAATGGAGAAGAACTCAGAAAACTGACCCTAGACAAATGGAATTAGTGATTTGATGATGATGATCTACAGGTAAGCAGATCAAGGAAAAAGAATTCTAATACACCTTGTTTTTTAAAAAAAAAAAATCTAATGTACCTGAATAACAAAGGTCATTTCTGAAATGGACTTGCCATATTCGGCCAGTAAAGCCTCCGTTGCAAATACAACTCCCATCCCTGTTGCAGCTTCTCGACCAAGAGACCCACCAAGATCCTACAATATCAGAAGACATTACCGACAGTTAATTATTCTTAAAGATATGGATATTTTTCTTCTATTATTTGTAGAGGAGCTTAAAAATACTTACTATAGGCTTTCCTGTAACAATGGCAGGTGAGTAACCATGAAACTTCGAGTACTCATCCAAAATCCAGGCCATTGTCTGTCCAAACACGACAATAAATGAAACAGTTTCAGTTTTAAGACCAGAGAAATTTTGAAGGCAGCTTCAGTTAACGTGTAAGATATCTGAAGGGATTGCCATCGGCAGGCAAGATAGAATACCTGTGAGTTTGTTCCCATATCAGGTGCGGGAACATCGGTATGGATTCCAATGAGATCATGAATCTTCTGAGTGAAGACCCGTGTCAGTCGTTCTAACTCACTCAAGCTTAAATCCTTTGGAGAACACCCAATGCCACCCTTTGCTCCACCATATGGAATGTCAACTACGGCAGTCTTCCATGTCATCAGTTGAGCTAGAGCATTCACTTCATCAGGGTCAACCTTGTAACATTGATTACACCAATGTTTCAGTAAGAAAAAGGCGATGGATTTGTAAATAAACAAAAACAACACCGTGAGCAACTAAAAAAGGAGAGTAGTCATTGAAAATCTAAAAGTACCATGAGAATAAGAAATTGTATTCATTTCACTCTGCATACTGAAATTTTGGTAATTATGATTGATGATGTACAGCTCGTTTTACAGCCTATAATCTGTTCCATCTTCTGATGCACTTTTACCTTTTTTGAGACTCATGGAAATAAACTTGGTTACATTAATTGATTAATACATAGTTCTGAAACAAGATTTAGATGAGAACGAACTTTTTCAATAAATTGATTGATACACATGCAACTTAAAATAGCAAGATTTGACAGAAAAAGAAAAAACACCTGCCATTATCTTATGCTAAAGCACCATCTACAGTAAGTTGAATCTCATTTGAACCAATCAAACAACATGTGCATGGTCCAAAGCAACTAATAGTTTGTATCTCCTGTACATTATTGGGCAATTTCTTCTTAATCCATCTGAGCTTACAAGTGACTGATAAATGTTGGGTGAAGGACCCAGGCATGGCATGGATACAGTAGGGACACAACTGATATTGCAAGGAGGGACACAACTGATATTGCAAGGACATGGTTTTTGCACATAAAAATGAGGTGTCCAAGAAAGACACGAGGGACATAGATAGGTTGCGTACATTAAAGTCTCTATGCAACATAGCTGGTAGATAAGTAAATGTTACAAAGATGTCTTTCTTAAATGGTTTAGTGAAATAGCAAGGAAAAAATATAAATTAGAAATGGGTGCATTGAAGGGAACCTGAAGGTTTTTTTTTTTTTTTTCTCTTTTGTCAGGGGAGGGGGATTGGAGCTAAAGGTTGCCCCAATGGACGAAATGAAAAATCTAGGACAGTTTGGGAAATAATCCCCTGTGCGTAGAATTAAAGAGTTATAAGTAGAAAGTACTACGAGAAGGGTGGAGCATTAAAGGTTTGGATTGAAGTGGTAAGAAAGGAAATGATAGATAATGTGAGATGGGATAACATGGTTTTTGAATTTTTGGCTGTGCAAGCTAAACAAGCCCACACTTTCGGAGGATTATATGATTGAAAGGAAGCTGCAAACGAGTCAAACACATTGCAAGATTTTAAACTATTTTCATAGTATCATCCAATTTTAAGCAAAATATCCAAAAATAATAAAAGCAACAATGCGAACTCCAATAGTAAATATCCCAAGAAGTTTTCAACAGCAACTAAGTACCACTTAGGACGCACAATTGCTCGATGCTGAAAGAGAGAAACTGCAAACAGTTATAAAGTTAAGTTATAGTTTCTATTCTGGATAAACAAGCTGGTTTTATGGAACCAAAACTTTTACAGTGACAGCAAATATGGATTGTTGATAGTGGCTGACACATGCTTGCAACCAATGAATTGAACATAGGCATTTGGATGTCAGAAATGTGAAAATTGGAGATTCCCTACCCTTGGAGAGGGGACGAGGAGACCATGCTTGAGAAAGCTCGTATCTTGGCCTTTCGGAATATTTGTTTTTGATATACTTTTTATAATTTTCATTTGGCACTGACTGAAATATAGAATGGTGCTTGCAACAATTAGAAGGAGAAATGGCAATTCACCACCTCCTAGAGGGGACTTTGGTTGCCCAAGCAATTTTTCTTCAAAATAAAATTTGCTGAAATAGTCCCCACTTTTCTCCAAAAGCAACAAACAACAAGGGTAAACAGTTCTAACTGTGTTGAAAATGGTTAACCCACATCAAAACACCCATTTACAGTGAGACAATAGTTGCTCTTCAGAATTTCTAGAGGTCAAGCCTGACATCCCTAAGCTGCTTCATGGACAATGTCTGCTGGACTACTCAATATTCATGATCACTGAATGACGATAAAACAGCTAATATTTACACATGGAGTTCAGCAAACCAGCAGCTGTTCAAGGTGTTTGTTACTCACTCTCCATTCTACTTGGTAAAAGTCGCATACATTCCTTAGAATTGGAATTTAGCAAATTGCAGCTGATCAAGGTGTTTGTCATTCACCAGATAAAATGTCACTGGACTGGGAAAAGGAATCAAGAAAATGAGTTTGGAGGGTCTTGTCAGGAAATGGCCAAAAAAAATTCCTGAAAAATGGTGCTACAAATGCAACAAAGTTACTTTCTAGACCATTCATTTCTTTTTAATTTTTTTTGTAGGAAGAACAATTCAGAATAACAGAATTGAAAAGTGCAGATGTTAGGTGGGTGACCACTTGAATGAGCTCTTCCAGAACATGGAATATTTGAAAAAGATGGATAGGATTTTATGGGGTTCTCAATTCTCCTTTTTGTTCCAATGCATTAGTTTTTCCAATGTTCAGACTCCTTAAATTGCAAAGAGAGATGGGTTTTTATTGCCAAAACCAAGTTTCCATTTTTGTTTATGGTAACTGATACAACAGTAACAAGTCTGCAACAGTCCTATTATTAGCAATGATCTGTTGCTAAGATTTTTCACTACACATACATTTCTAACATTACTTGTGCATTTAAAAATAAATTCTCATGTATAAAAGCTTGCCATGCCATAGTTAAAACCTCAAACAGGGCACCCAAAATAAATATAGTAAAAATATAAAATGATTGATCAGTGAGAGTTTCAGCCCTGACGCACAATGTGATAAGCTTAGCATCCCTCCATAGTATAGGTAAAGATCACATTGCAAAATCGAAGTCCCAAGTACTGAAGAACATGCATGACAGAAAAGATGAAAATAGCTGCTTGAAAGATCAAAGGGGCAAAAAAAAAGAATGCCTATTGATCCATTGGAATATAGATCCAGTCCACCCACAATGCAATTAGATTAGCATACCTCCATAGCATGGATAAAATCACATTCCAAATCAACATCTCAAGTACTGAATAACATGCATGAAGAAATTCCTAAAGATCACTTGTATAAAAACAAAACAAGAAAATTGCTGCTCAAAAGAAAATATTAAAGGAATATATATATATATATATATAGATATCCATTGGAATGCAAGTACAAAGAGAATTAACTGTTGGAACCCCAGACGGAGAACCTGAAATGCAATACATGTCAATAGATCTTAAAATAGAAATGCCCATGGATTTATGGGAAAACAAAAAAAAAAAAATGAAATATTACAAATTTAAAATGATTTATCAATAGAACACCAAGGTTCAGATTTCTTACTAATAACTAAAAAGAGAGATCGCTTTGTATAATAAGAGAAGATGAAAAAAAAAAAAGGAAAAAAAGAGAGAGAAGTGTCCATAGCATCAAAGAAAATGCATTAAATCATTGTTGTTCTTAAAATCTGAAGAAATATTAGAAGAACAAAGTGCCATTCCAATCCAGAAACACAAATTAATACCGATGGATAAATCAAAGAAAATATCAAAAAAAAAAAAATCACCCAGCTGTAATAAGGGGCAAAAATAAGGAAGAATACCTCATGATGATACCGAATCCCGCCTTTCATCGGCCCACGAGCATTGTCATGCTGGACTCTAAATCCAACATATGAAACCAAGGTCCCATCATCCTTCGGAATAGTACATTCGACCTGTAAAATCATATTATAAGGCCCACATTAAATAAAAAGACAAAAAGGAGGTTTCCATTGCAGAAAAGGTTTAAAAATCTGTCGAGTCGGAGTCAACCCGGTCAATACAATTCACACTCAATCCATACTGGATACGATTCAGACTCGATTATATCAGCTGGAAGTCGGCCATTTTCACCTGATTTCTAGTAATTTCTAGTCGATTCCTGACTCAATCGATCAATACAACTCAAACTCGATCCAGGGATATTTAAAACCTTGATCACAGAACTACTGAAGAAATTTTAGAACCAGAGATAGAGAGAGAGAGAGAGAGAGAGAGAGAGAGAGAGAGAGAGAATCATTGGCATTACTTTGATCTCCCTGAAGGGGATCAGCAGGCTCTTCTCAAGCTTCGAATCGAGCCCGAGAAGGCGGGCGGCGCGGCGGAAATTCCTGCTGGTGGCTACAAGCGAGTTCATGGCTAGCAAACTTGAAAATTCTAAGAAGAAAAACAATACCCAGATGAAAAAAAAACTAAATGTGAAAAGAATTGGGGTTGTGTGTCTTTGAGAGATGTGATCCAAGAACAGTGGAGCAGAAAAAAATTATATAAAACACAAGAAGAAGAGCAGACCAAGATGTATAAAACCCAAGAAAAAAACTATTTAAAGAAAAAGCTTAAAGGATAAGATTAAGAAGAGATTTGGGGTTCTGAGGTTTTGGGTCTTTGAGAGAAGCGATCAACGGAGAGAGAAACGCGGAGGGAAGAGTGGAAAGGAGATCGGAATGAAAATGAAATGCTGATGGGGGTATTTATGCAGAGCAGGTTAGATGAGACAGAAAAAACTCTTCTTTGCCTCTTTTTAATCTTCTTTTAATTAATAATACTTTTTTTTGCTATTATATAAATAGAAGGGAGTCAAAGATGCGAAAGGTAGGTAGAGTTTCTTTTGGATAAAAATGAAATTAAAAAAAGGTGATCAGTAATAATAGCAAGAGCTATAAAAATGAGTTTGTCAGAAATATATATTTTTTAAATATAATTTATAAAAAAATATTTTAATTAAATTGATTATAAGTATATTTTAAATATTAAAATATTTATGAGTGCATGACATGATATACCATCAATCGTCAACAAAAGCGTGAGGAGGGACTTGAAGTTCTTCCAAACAAAGTGTCAGGTGAAATGACACTCTGGCGTCTGGACACGTGCCATTTTCTGTAGCGCTGGGACATCTGTACACGACTACACGTCTGATGGACGCGGCCATTCGTAAACGTTATCGTCTGACCTGTCCAATAGTTTATCGAGCTAAGCATCTACGTCATCTCACCAGAATATCTTTTCTATTCTCTTTAAAATCAGTATAATATAATATATTCGTTGTATCTCACCACTCTACTAAATATTATTCATATATTTATCCATTTATATTATGATTTTAAATTTAATTGTATAAATCATACATTGATGTAGAAAAAAAATTGCCAGAGACAAATGTTTGTCTCAGTATTCATGTGGGCCTATTGAGTTCATTTCAAGTTGATTTAATCATTGAATTAAGAAATATTTTAATATTAACCTTATTTTTTACGGTTGATTTTTTAATTGTTAAAATTCATGATTTTTTAAATTCAATAAATTTAACTATTCACAAGAAGCACCATCCAATAATACCTCTCAAAAGTAGCTATCCCATTCATTGGACCTTATGTTTATGAACCTATAAAGTCAACAAGAATTATTATTAACGAACAATGTCATCGGAATGAAAATAATTCGAATTTCATATCATAATAATGTGGTTTCTATACAAATTTCTTTAAAACGCCAATTTAACTAAAGAGTTTTAATTATTATTAATTTTTTACAAAAACATTATTAATATTTAAATTGGTAGAATGTTGCCACAGTGCCAACTACATAAGAAAAGTATTAAAAGTTAGTCTATGTCAAAAAAAATGCTTAATTAAATATATTTTTTACTTAATATGTATTAATAATTCTAAACCATAGATGAGTAACGGGTTTATAACATGTTAATACTTAGCTTTTTATTAAATAGACTATTTCAAATCTTTTAATATATAAAATAGTAATCATAAAGCACATGCGATTTGTATGGTTCAGCAATATGTCTTATTGTATAATAAGATTGAAGCAATTTCACTATTTTCAATAATAGAGTTAGAGTACTCTGTTCCAATCATGAACGTCTCTCTCAAACCCACGAAATTCACACAACCCTACCCGGATCCCCATCCCTCCTCCCTATTCAAACGCCGATATCTTTCATAGAAAAGGATATTAGATTTGTTTGATAATCAAGTAGATAAATATGTTATCTATAAAATTTTCTAAAGTTTATATTACTAGCTGTACTATTTACAAAATAAATAAATAAAAACATTAATTGATGTGATTCATATGATTTCAAGAGAATTTTATTAAAATAAATCTTTAATATTTGAAATTAATTGCAATTGGATGATAATGCTTTTTAAAGAAATAGTACTCTCTAGTGTCTTTCAAATTACAATGGCATTTAATGGATCACAAAAAGTTAATTTTTTCAAGTTAATTAAGTTTTTTGTCATTATGGAATTTATTCTTTCCTCCACATATTAAGTAGTTAGGGCATTCTCAAGTAGTTGCCAACACCAATTAATTAAAGAGAGCCCTGCATAAATCCATTTATATTTAAAATTTTCATATTTCTATTGGTCCTAATTCACCTCATAGTTGGCACATTTATGATTATTCCAACTATATCACTTTGCATTTAAGTCCATTTGATTGTTCTCATCAAGAGGAAATTTTTATCCTATTCTTCATTAATTAGCAAATAATGCAAAATTTTCAATCACCATTTTCCTTGAACATTTATACATTTGAACTCAATTCTCAACATAGATAATGATTATTTTAAGTGAAATCCAACCAATAAGCAATCTAGACACTTGTTTTATATAGAATTTGTCATAAATACAATTTTTTTTTTTTAATTTACGTGTGAAAAAATGCAGGAAGCTTAGTGTAAAACCTCCACGGGTGATATCCATTGTCCTTTAGAGTACACCACTAGGTGAGGCTATGTGAACTCAAAACTGATACCTCCTAATTCTTGAGGTGGAAGATTACCAATTGAACTATACCACACCTTTATTTGATCATTGTCATCATCACAAAGTTCACTTAAATTCACATTAATGAATTATTTGAAAGAGTTTAAAACAAGTACCAATAAAATATTATCTTAATTAGACAAATGAAACACATTTTATAAATACTCAAACTTTAATCACATTTGACTATATTTCTAAAACTCTAAACTTTTATAAAAATAAAACAGTTTTAGATTTTGTTTTAGTAAATTGTCAGCAAAGTGAAAGAAGAATTCAAACTTCAAAGTGATCCATGCCAACAAATATAGAATTTGACAAGTCATATCTCCAATATATGTCCAAGTACATTGGTTGGAGTAGGTTTCACTTAGGTGGTGATGTTTACAAGTGATATCCCAATTTAAACCCTATGTGACATATGTAGACAGAGGCCGGTGGAAAAGAGATTAATACTTTTTTATTAAAAATTAAATTTCTTTAATTTCACAAATCATGATTAATATAGTTATTGAATTTATTGAAAAGGTGTTTCAATATAAGATATTAAGTACTCCCTAGTCTCAGATTAATTTTTTAAATTTGTATCAAAAGAATGATACTCTGTATACATTCAATGGACGAGGGATTACATGGCATTGGCAGCAGATAAGATTGATCAAGAATATTTTAATCATTTTTTATTAATTAAATAGCACAATGGATGTGGAGAAGTGTCGTCATCTTCTTGATTTGACTTTGACCAGTCATGGTTGGAAAATGCCACACTTGAACTGTACAGCTAAGATAAAAGAATAATTAATTAACAAATATAATTTTTTTTTTTAATTTATGTGTGGAAAACGGTTGAGCCCATTATCCCTAGGGCACACCAAGATTAGGTCATGGAGACTCGAACCCACAACCTCTGACAACCAATTGAGGTATTCGCATGTGAAACTATAAATGCAAGTATGAGATTATGACAATTGTCTTCTCTAATCTCTTTTTTGGGAGTAATAATTTATAAAATCCTTTTTACACAGATGACAAGCAGGAATGTGTAAAAGATTCATTTATATTTATTTACATTGATTTAAATATGTTAATTATTAATTTTTTAATATTCATCAATAATTAATATTAATATCAAATGTCATAAAAATAGTTTAATAAACTTTGAATATTATTTAAATTAGTAATTTTTATTTAAAGTGGTAATTTCTGATTTCACCTATAAATTAGTTTCAATAAAAATAAAAGAATATTGAAGTAGATTTAATAAATATTTTTGAGATAAAAATAAATTTAATAAATATAATTTGTAAAACTATGTACGTATCAATATATAATATACCCTAAGAATCTTACGGTAAGATTACTAAATTTGAGCATTGTGGGCCCGAGTTTAAATTAGTGTTGCCCTTTCTATGTTAGAAATAAAAGGTCTATATATACCCATTAAGGACAAATATTCTTCTTTTTCCTACAATATATACCCCTTCCAAATTGACACTGATAAAAATCATTCTTTCTTTACAGCTTTGATGAATACCAACAAATTGGACGGTCCATGATTACTAAAAATGTATCAGATACTCTCTGCAAGGCATCTTCTGTTTATTAGGTGGCCCACTACATCACATGACCAAGTACTTCCTCAGATGAGAATAAAATCGGTAAAACAGATAAAAATACTTATTAAACAAAGTATCAGATTCGGTTCTGACTCACTGAGTTGAGTTGAATTTGAGCAATTTCAATAGTTCGTCACTGAGTCATAAATCAGGTTGCCAACAGACCAGATTTGGTTCGGATCCCTTAGGTTCAGGTTGAGAGTCTACTAAAATGGATTGGGCCCGGTCAAACTCTACAATGAAGTGCGCCTAATAAAATATTTTGACCTCTATGTGGGGACCACTGGGCCTCATTTGAACCCTTTAACTCCCCTCATACCTTACCTTATCCCTTGAACTGGGTAATTACATAATTTGAACTCGTTCCTGAGTTTATCGTGGCTTTTGATATCGTCCAAAAAATACCTTTCGATTGGACCTAAGCTCACCCATAGGGTTGAAATCAGGCTGGGCCGGGTTGGGTTTTAACTAATATATGGAATCCGAACTTTTGACCCAGACGTTTTGACCCAACCCGATCCAAATTGTAACCCGATTCAACCTGAAACCTGGCCCGACTCATATTTTGAATCTACTTTAGCCTACTTTTTTACCGAGTTTTGTCGGGTTTAATCGGTTCGGGTCGGGTTAACTTAAAGATCTATCAACTCAACCCGATCCGAATTCAATGAGGGTTTTTAACTTCTCAACCCGACCCGACCCTCTGACCCGACTTTCCTAACCCGACCCGCATGATTTTCGGGTCGGGTCATGCAGGATCGGGCCAAAACCCGACCCGACTCTCTGACCCGACTTTCCTTACCCGACCCGCATGATTTTCAGGTCGGGTCATGCAGGATCGGGTCAAAACCCTACCCGAGTTTCACCCCTACTCACCCATTAGACCGGTCCATATGCACAATGTCACACAAGTGAACGTCTCTCTCTCTATTTAAGTTATTCAAAATACCCGTATTTTAGTGGTGATGAAAATTAAAATTTTAAAATTTAAAACCAAACACAAACCAATTTGAAGAAAAAGGAGATGAGAAACTTCTTGTAATGAGCACAGCACTTATTCTTATACATATTTTTGGTAAGTATTATCATGCAATTTTTTAAGTATTATTATGCATTTTTTTTCATGCAGAGAAGATAGAGATTGAGAATATAGTTTATACTTTTGAAACTTGCTACTAATAGTGGAAATGGAATCTGGTGCTTTCAATTTCATGTTACTAAGATGACTTAGTTCCAAAAAAAAAAAAAAAAGGGGGTAAGTGCTTTAATCACTAAGAAAATTTTGGGTTCTAAAGTCCTCTGATTTTTTTGGCCTTTTATGAAAATCTGACTCAGATCTGAGCCCTTCATCTGAAACAATCATAAAAGTTCAAGAATTGGCTTCAAGTTTTCGAGATAACATGGAAATTTACTCAGCACAATTTCCACTTAATTCAACATTTAATTGCCTTAAACTTGATAACTGAAAGAATAGTAGTGAGTGACAAAGATCATCTAAGTATATCAAGTTAGCCAAGAAGTTTGCCAAAAAAAATTACTCCCTCTATCTCATATGAATTTTGAAATTATTCTAAAATAGTTTTCTCATTTATATTGGAGTACCATAAAGTGTGTTGAAATGAATGAGAATCACCTCTCAGTTACATGGTGATTTAAAGTCAAATTCAATTTAAAAAAAAATATAAATATTTAAAATGAGACAATTAAAATGGAACGAAGGAAGTATATTTTTGTTGACACGAGCAAGACTCAATTATTACAAGGTCAAAATATATTTAACGTAAATCTTTTATTTGAGTAAATGAGTTGAATTAAAAATCGTGACCCTTTATAAACAAGGGACAAAGCTGGTTTCTAAAGTATGTATAATTTACAAACTTTTCTTATATCTATCTAATCTATAATTCAGAATTTGAGACAGCTCTAAATTTTATTGAGTCGAGTAATTTAATTTACTTTTTCAATTTGATTTGAAAAACTTTGTAAAACTCATTCATTCACTTCATAAAGATTTTATTAAGTTGAGTCAACATGACCAAATTGCATGATTTTTTTTTTTTTTTTAAACTATGATCTAATTACACCATCCAACATGACAACATGCAATATGGTCCTTGTGAAGGAAAATATGTGGTTCACTCTCATAATAACCCTTTTTTTTAAAAAAAAAAAAAAAAACATAAGCTTTGTTAATGTAGCATGGCAATAATATCGGTGAAATCCAATACGCGTGACCCTTAATGGGTTGATAAATATCAATCAATATTTCACCATTTCACGTTTTTTTTAGAAAAAATAAATTTCAATAAAAAGTTTAAAATTTCAACCAAAATGGGTTGGGCTTATTTTGAGTAATGAACTAATTTATTTTTAGCAACCAATTCGAATAATGGATTCCTATCAAAATTCTCCTTTATAGATTAAACTTAGGTTTTGTTGATGGGTATTATAAAATTTTAGTAATCGAATTATCAAAATTGATTTATCTACATAAGATCTAACGACCTTTGTGTGAACCATGTTCATGAATTCTGCAATGGAATTGTGGGGCCATTTATTTAAAAAAAAAAAAAACAATAAGGTGGATTTCATGTTTCGATCAAATCAAAGGAGTGCACTTGGCTTTTACTTGTATCAATTCCAGTCTTTCCATTCATCTCTCTATCTATTTTTAGCATTTCCGTGGCTATGTTTGGAAAGAAGACGATTAATCTTCCCATGCCTTCTCTCCCCTCAAATCCATCTCTCAATGCCAACCCAACTGTAAGCCAAGTCTCTCTCTCTCTCTGAACATTTTTAGATTGATTATTCTCTCTTTTTGGCAGAAAATTTTAGTGATCCTCTTGCAAAATATTTAATAAAATTAAAAAAAAATCTCATATTTTCTATATCAACTCTCTAATCTGATAAAATTTAGACAGATGTTGTCAACTTAGTCATACATTCACCTTTTTGGGTTTTTTTTTTTCAAGTGTCTCAGTTGGAGTTTTGTGGTTTTCAAGCAGAGCAATGCAATGTATCAATTTGAATGGTCTTGATTAAAGAAAAAAAAAAAAAAGCAACATGCAATGTAAGGTGGAAAATGACTCGTGAGCTTTTGGGAAAAGCACCCCAAGGTGTGGGAAGCTGATACACATGCTTCATGAAATTTGGGTCACCCAAATCCATGAATTTTATAATGGAAATGTGGGGCCCATTTTGGGCTCTAAACAAATCAAGAGAGTCCATTTGGCATTTGATTGTGTCCCACAACAAACCCATAAGAACAAGTTATCAACTGCTACCTCTTCTATTTTCCATCATTTCATTCTCTCTCTTTTTCTCTCTGTCTCTTGACACTAATGTTCCTGTGAAATTCAATAAAGAAGATCAGCAAATGTTAATCTCCCCCCATGCGCTCAAAGGTAAGCCATCTCTCCCTCTCTGTCTATCTATTTGAGAAAAAAAAAATAGATTTGATCAAATATTTTTAGATCTAAAGGAAGGCAATATACAAATAAGAAAAAATATCAAGTTTTTTCTGGAAAAAATTCCAATTTCTGACAAGGCCAAAATATTTGGAAAAGAACAAGGCTTTAAATGAGAGAAAAATGGTTATAATATCAGCTGAAATTTTATAGCTCATTAAAGGTCCAAAAGAATGATTTTGACTGAAATTGCAAACAATAGGGAATCCATTGGAGAAAACACAAAATTACTTGTTTGATAATATAATATTTTGTGACAATTATTCTTTCCATTCCATTTTCTTTTGATTGGGTGATTCTTAAGATGCATGTTATTAGACTTGATCCTCTCCAACATAGAAATTTTCTAGTTGTGGGAGTAACACAAAACTTCTGCCATGTCAAACCACAATCATATGCAGGAAGCTAACCATATTACAGTCAGGTTTGGTATTTCCAAAATCCATTTTAAATCTATTTTTCAATTTTTTTAATTTCATCAAATGATGGTAGGGAGGATGTGTCCAATCGGTTTAAAGTCAGGTCTCCCATACACGATCATTCCTCACTGATTTTGAACTAATTTCTGTATGCCATCTATGTGCATTATCATGTTCGACATGAACACCTGAGAATCGGCAATCTTTTTATTTTAATGGTTAATATATTAATAAAAAGAAAGAAAAGGAAACACCATATATGCAATACAGAAGCGAGAAAGAAAAAATGACTACCAGAAACCCACAACCCCACTACACCCAAGAAAAGAAGAAAACCAACGACAAAGTAAAACAAAAAAAATTAAGATAAATCAACACATTCTTTCGAAGCACGCAAAATGTCATTGCTGGAAATGGCAATCTTGGTGACAGGGTGTTTGCTGTGGTGAAAAAGTTGTGCTTGTGAGTATTTATCTGGAGACGCCGAGAAGAGAATCAAAAGCCAGTTGTCGTCATCAACAACAACATAGGATTGGAGGCGGGTATGATCGGAGAGCGGATCTTCTCCATTATTCACAACAGCTTAGAGAAGCCGTGCGCAGCCAATCGGGAACATCCACGCCATCTCATAGCCCTTCCTCAACTCTCTACACCCCACAAAGTGCAAACATAATACGACAGGTGATTCCACAATCTCAATGCTAGCTTGGTATGGTCACTCAAAGGATTTAAGTTGCTTGTCTATAGCTTGGATTAGATAGACATTCGTATCTTAACTATCTTTTAAGAATGGATTCATCAATGTAAAATTCAAATTTGGATCCATAAATCTAAAAAAATTCCACCCAGACATGTTTGTTCTGAGCATTTCAAGTAGGATACACCAAGTTTTCCACAGATAAATTGCAATTTTTAAGATATACTATATATATATTTTAGATAATTCCAATTAAATGCACTAACATGTATTACTTATCTAAATATGCAGCACCAAATTAAAACAGTGAAACATAAGCCTAAACAGTCAAGAATTCTTGCTTGCTTTGGTAAGTCGCGGCTTCCGAGACACTCAAGATTGACAGAAGATAGAGAGAAGGAGAAAAATGGTCGACACAAAAGTAAAATGAAAGCTTTGATGAAAAGCATAAATGTAAGTATCTGTTTCCATCAATCTAACCACTGGTGAAGTTACTGCAACTCGTGTCAATTACTAATTTAAGAATTTACTCAGGTGTTGAAGTCGAGATTCTTTGTAAAGCTTCTCAATCTGTTTAAAAATGGAGTTACATAAATCATCGTTGTCATCATTAAACTCATTATACAATTTGATTCACAATAGAGTTCATGATACATGAGTTCATTTCTCAAAAAACTTGCAGTGTAATAGATTAGAAAGAGTTTATATTCACACTTGAACACTGATATCATTTGTATTGTGTTTATGTTTATATTTGCAATTTTCTCTTAATTTTAATTTTATTTTACATTAAATTTCTCTTTTAGGAGCATAACTTAGATATCATTTCTCTTAGACTCAGAGAAAAATAAGTTAATCTTCTTTAATTGGCCATGTTATTACATTTGCTTGCCCAGGACATAACTTAGACTAAATCTAAATTGAGAACTCGGAATTAAAAATGGGCTGAATCTTAAAAGTGAGTCGAGCTACGATCATTCAGATGAAGGTCAGACTATTGAGATGAGTTAAGAAATAAGGATACAAATTTAATAGGTTAAATTTGAGTTCACTCAACCGTTTCCACCCAAATCGCAACTCTAATATGCAATCATTAGCCTCTTTAAGCATCATCTGAACTATAATTTTTTTCTTAAGATGCAATTTAAATTTAATACAGTTTTAATTATGAAAAAAGAGCTTCGTATAATTTTTGGAACCAATCCCTGATAAATTTACCGGACCATCCATGGTCTGACCCAATAACACAAGGTCCAGTTAGAGTAAGATTTGACCTGACCCGATAAGCCTATCAAACCATCCGCAGGCCATTAAGAGTCCATTTGTGTGTTAGATCCAGCTTATGGCCCTAGTTACACTTTGATGCTATTAGACCCAATATCAAAAAAATTAACCTTAATTTTTATGCTACGGAACCTAATACCCATTTTTAACCTAAAATTTTGTGCTAACTTGTCCAACATCAATTTTTTAACTTAAAACTATATGCTAATGGGTCCAATATCCATTTTATGTTAACGTGCAAATGGAAGGAACCAGGATTTCACTGAATTTTCATACAACTACAAACATGACACCACACCAAAGAGAAATGTAGGATGAGAATACTATCATCTAATAGGAAGTTGGCCATAAAGCAGAAGAATCATGTCTCACCCATCAATCATATTCAATTCTTCAATTGATAAGAGGAAACTTAAATGGATGAATTAATTAAAGAAAAAAGTGGTAATTGGGTGGTTCTTTTTGGAAATAATTTTAAATATACAGATTATTACAGCTAAATTATGGTACTGTATGTAATGAAGGCAATCATTCAAAAGACATGGAGATGTTTCACAAGAGCACAAAGCCCACAATCCATGTGCAAGATATATACATGAACAAAACAACACTTTCTTTCATAGTATATGGAGTCTTCTAAACCTTTCAAAAAAAGAGTATACGGAGTCTTCCAAAATTGTCTCAAGCCAAACTGCCAAATCTCATTCGTACCATAGGCACCTGGAGTTCAAAAAAAAGACCCAATTCATGAACATGAAAGGCATGCAGTGTGACAAGAGCCCTCTTCATTCAAGACTTCCATTGCAACAGCTGGTAGATGGGCAAATCCCTGAACACAGAAAATAAGAAAATTATATAAAATACCGATGATCAGATGGAGAAACAAAAACATGAAGTGCTAGGGCATCATAAGAATTTATGGTGTTAGCATGAGGAAGATTGAGCATTTCCTGGACCCAACCATACATGTGCAGAACACACACTGGTAATGTAAAACATATATTCATTTGTTAGACCCACATCGAATGGGACATAGCACAAAAGTTCGCCAATCATACAATCCTAACCATTGCATTGGCTCCCAGTAAATGACTTATGTTCATTGTAATAATCTGTTTTATTAAATAAGAACATATTGTGCAGGAATTATACAATACCCTTAATGCAGATATCGGCATGTTGTCCTCTGACAATAGCAATGAAAATGCTTTCAAAAACTACTATAATAGAATCATCAAAGTCTCAACAACAAACAATAATAGCAATGAAAATGAAACTACTAAAATTCAAACATCAAATGTTTCCCATCAGAAGATGACTTTGTTCCCAACAGTCCATCCAATCCATTAAACTCGTCTTCTTTGCTTTATGTAGATATACACCCAAGCATTTTTCTAACGAATGAGGGGACAAATGAAATTCTGAAATGTAAATGCACCAAAAAGTTTCTTCTATCTAATGCGTATGCTCCCCAAATGAAGGATCACACAGTTTCAACCAAAAATCAAAATAAGCCCAAATGGTAACCATGAAAAAGGGTGAAAAAATCTTCTAAGAATAAAAGCAACAATGCTAACTCCCCAAGAAGTTTTCAACAGCAACTACGTACCACTTAGGATGCAATTGCTCGATGCTGAAAGAGAGAAACTGCAAACAGTTACAGAGTTAAGTTATAGTTTCTGTTCGGGATAAACAAGATGGTTTTATGGAACCAAAACTTTTACGGTGACAGCAAATATGGATTGTTGATAGTGGCTGACACATGCTTGCAACCAATGAATTGAACATAGGCATTTGGATGTGAGAAAAGTGAAAATTGGAGATTCCCTACCCATGGAGAGGGGAAGAGGAGACCATGCTTGAGAAAGCTCGTATCTTGGCCTTTCGGAATATTTGTTTTTGATATACTTTTTATAATTTTCATTTGGCACTGACTGAAATATAGAATGGTGCTTGCAACAATTAGAAGGAGAAATGGCAATTCACCACCTCCTAGAGGGGACTTTGGTTGCCCAAGCAATTTTTCTTCAAAATAAAATTTGCTGAAATAGTCCCCACTTTTCTCCAAAAGCAACAAACAACAAGGGTAAACAGTTCTAACTGTGTTGAAAATGGTTAACCCACATCAAAACACCCATTTACAGTGAGACAATAGTTGCTCCTCAGAATTTCTAGAGGTCAAGTCTGACATCCCTAAGCTGCTTCATGGACAATTGTCTGCTGGACTACTCAATATTCATGATCACTGAATGACCCGTGTCAGTCATTCCAACTCACTCAAGCTTAAATCCTTTGGAGAACACCCAATGCCACCCTTTGCTCCACCATATGGAATGTCAACTACGGCAGTCTTCCATGTCATCAGTTGAGCTAGAGCATTCACTTCATCAGGGTCAACCTTGTAACATTGATTACACCAATGTTTCAGTAAGAAAAAGGCGATGGATTTGTAAATAAACAAAAACAACACTGTGAGCACCTAAAAAAGGAGAGTAGTCATTGAAAATCTAAAAATACCATGAGAATAAGAAATTGTATTCATTTCACTCTGCATACTGAAATTTTGGTAATTATGATTGATGATGTACAGCTCGTTTTACAGCCTATAATCTGTTCCATCTTCTGATGCACTTTTACCTTTTTTGAGACTCATGGAAATAAACTTGGTTACATTAATTGATTAATACATAGTTCTGAAACAAGATTTAGATGAGAACGAACTTTTTCAATAAATTGATTGATACACATGCAACTTAAAGTAGCAAGATTTGACAGAAAAAGAAAAAACACCTGCCATTATCTTATGCTAAAGCACCATCTACAGTAAGTTGAATCTCATTTGAACCAATCAAACAACATGTGCATGGTCCAAAGCAACTAATAGTTTGTATCTCCTATACATTATTGGGCAATTTCTTCTTAATCCATCTGAGCTTACAAGTGACTGATAAATGTTGGGTGAAGGACCCAGGCATGGCATGGATACAGTAGGGACACAACTGATATTGCAAGGACATGGTTTTTGCACATAAAAATGAGGTGTCCAAGAAAGACACGAGGGACATAGATAGGTTGCGTACATTAAAGTCTCTATGCAACATAGCTGGTAGATAAGTAAATGTTACAAAGATGTCTTTCTTAAATGGTTTAGTGAAATAGCAAGGAAAAAATATAAATTAGAAATGGGTGCATTGAAGGGAACCTGAAGTTTTTTTTTTTTTTTTCTCTTTTGTCAGGGGAGGGGGATTGGAGCTAAAGGTTGCCCCAATGGACGAAATGAAAAATCTAGGACAGTTTGGGAAATAATCCCCTGTGCGTAGAATTAAAGAGTTATAAGTAGAAAGTACTACGAGAAGGGTGGAGCATTAAAGGTTTGGATTGAAGTGGTAAGAAAGGAAATGATAGATAATGTGAGATGGGATAACATGGTTTTTGAATTTTTGGCTGTGCAAGCTAAACAAGCCCACACTTTCGGAGGATTATATGATTGAAAGGAAGCTGCAAACGAGTCAAACACATTGCAAGATTTTAAACTATTTTCATTGTATCATCCAATTTTAAGCAAAATATCCAAAAATAATAAAAGCAACAATGCGAACTCCAATAGCAAATATCCCAAGAAGTTTTCAACAGCAACTAAGTACCACTTAGGACGCACAATTGCTCGATGCTGAAAGAGAGAAACTGCAAACAGTTACAAGTTAAGTTATAGTTTCTGTTCTGGATAAACAAGATGGTTTTATGGAACCAAAACTTTTACAGTGACAGCAAATATGGATTGTTGATAGTGGCTGACACATGCTTGCAACCAATGAATTGAACAAAGGCATTTGGATTTGAGAAAAGTGAAAATTGGAGATTCCCTACCCTTGGAGAGGGGAGGAGGAGACCATGCTGGAGAAACCTCATGCCTTGGCCTTTTGAAATATTTTTTTTTGATATACTTTTTGTAATTTTCGTTTGGCACTGACTGAAATATAGAATGGTGCTTGCAACAATTAGAAGGACAAATGGTAATTCACCACCTACTAGAGAAGACTTTGGTTGCCCAAGCAATTTTTCTTTAAAATAAAATTTGCTGAAATAGTCCCCACTTTTCTCCAAAAGCAACAAACAACAAGGGTAAACAGTTCTAACTGTGTTGAAAATGGTTAACCCACATCAAAACACCCATTTACAGTAAGACAACAATTGCTCCTTGGAATTTCTAGAGGTCAAGTCTGACATCCCTAAGCTGCTTCATGGACAATGTCTGCTGGACTAATCAATATTTATGATCACTGAATGATGATAAAACAGCTAATATATACACATGGAGTTACCTTTCAAAAAAATATATACACATGGAGTTCAGCAAACCAGCAGCTGCTCAAGGTGTTTGTTACTCACTATCCATTCTACTTGGTAAAAGTCGCATACATTCCCTATAGAATTGGAATTTAGCAAATTGCAGCTGATCAAGGTGTTCGCCATTCACCAGATAAAATGTCACTGGACCGGGAAAAGGAATCAAGAAAATGAGTTTGGAGTTTCTTGTCAGGAAATGCCCAAAAAAAAATCCTGAACAATCATGTTTTGATTGCTCTTGTTACAGTTGGTGATACAAATGCGACAAAGTTACTTTCTAGACCATTCATTTCTTTTTGTAGGAAGAACAATTCAGAAATAACAGAATTGAAAATTGCAGATGTTAGGAGGGTGACCACTTGATTGAGCTCTTCCAGAACATGGAATATTTGAAAAAGATGGATAGGATTTTATGGGGTTCTCAATTCCCCCTTCTGTTCCAATGCATTAGTTTTTCCAATGTTCAGACTCCTTAAATTGCAAAGAGATATGGTTTTTTTATTGCCAAAACCAACTTTCCATTTTTGTTTACAGTAACTGATACAACAGTAACAATCTGCAACAGTCCTATTATTAGCAATGATCCATTGTTAAGATTTTTCACTACACATACATTTCTAACATTACTTGTGCATTTAAAAATAAATTCTCATGTACAAAAACTTGCCACGGTTAAAACTTCAAACAGAGCACCTGTTAGGTATAAAGTTAATCAACCAAGCAAAAACTTCCCATTATTTTACTATATTGATCTTCCTCTGTTTCAGAACTTCAAAACATAGGTAGGATCTTCAACGTTGTTGTAAGAAAATCAGCAGAATGGTGGTGGAAGAAATACCTTAAGCTCAAAAACAGAAAACCCCTGGAACAAAATCTAAGGAAAACCTCCCTACCCTTTCAGCAGCAGAAATCCAAACCCATCAAAAACCCAAATGCAACTAAGGCGTATGGACAAAAAAAAACAGCATAGAAAAAATCCAAATGCATTTCCTAGTTAAATATGCATATGCAAAAGTAAGATCAACACTAAAAATCAGATAGAAAAAATAAACATGCCTGAACAGATAACACTAAAATCGATCTTATCCAGTTCATAAGTATTGACGACCGGCATGAACAAGAGAATGGTACCTTATATTTGGTCATCACAGGGAATGGAATGGCAATTGTGGAGTACGGTAATGGTGAAGAAGATCAAGAGCAGCATCGCATTTCCCGTGAACGCGTACAGCCACGCCCACATGAAAGGATCTGGTAGATAGCGGCGCGCATCATGGGCGAAGATCGACTGTCGGAGCAGCTTGAGGCGGTTGATGAATAACTGGCGCGTGCCGTGGGTGTACTCGAGGGTGGTGCAGGCTATGGGGAAGGCGATGATAAGGAAAGAAAGGAGGGAAATGAAGAAGGGGATCCACCAGTTACAGCATTGAAGATAGGATGCGTAAAAGATGAAAATGTAGACGAAGAGTTGGATGAGGAGACACAAGATGATGAGTCTGAAGAGCTTGAAATTAAGATCATACACTAGCTGCTGCAGCTTCCTCAATTTCCTGAGTTTCTCCAAATCTGACTCTCTACCAGTTATGGATAAAGACATTATAGACATCTCGTTTGATAAAGGAGGTGAGCGAAATTTGAACAACACGAAGGAGGAGGAGACGATTGCAATAAGGAAGAAAATCAACATAACGGAAAGCAGGGGGAAAATGGGAGAGAGAGAGACTACCCTTGGAAAGGGAACAAAAGGGAGAGAGAGGGCTTCGGTTGGTGGCCGAGAGTCGGTGAGCGGAGAGAAGGAAGGGGTAGAGGAAGAAATGAGTGCTGCGAATGAGTGAGGGGGGTTAATTTTTACATGGGTCAGAAGGGATTACCCTTTTCTTTGGTAATTCCATTAGTAAATTACCACGGATACTGCCGGGACACGGCTGGGACACGGCCGAGACATTCCACATGGGATAAGCTTCAAGAGAATAAATGAAACGGCGGAGAGAAAGAATGGAAACAGAAAAAAGAAAATATGGAGAACAGATTGAAGAAAAAAAAAAATCGCTTACACCTGCTTTCCTTTCTCTTCTCTGCGTCTTTTTCTTCTTCGTTGATGGGAAAAATACAGAGAACGGCGGCCGCTACGGTTTAATTGAGAGAGGGAAAGAGAAGAAGGGTATTAGAGTTTGTCAGTGAACACCCGTAAGAAACTCGCGTGAAAGGGTGTGTACTCTTAACATTTTGTCGAAAAATTATTTTAAAGAGAAAGTAATAAAATTTTATTTTAAATACAATATTTATTTATGCTGGAAGTAAAAATTATAATTTTTTTTATTTACCTTATTGTAATAATTTAATATTATATTTACTATCTAATATATTTACCATTATCATTACTATTAAAAGTTCTTCTTTATTTTTATTATATTAGTGTAACATAATTATCTATTGCTCATAATTTTATCTAATTATTATTAATAAAAAATAAAATTTCTTTTCTCAAATAAAAGAAAACATAATCATTATAATAAATTTCATTTTAGAGTTAAAAACTTAAAATATTATGATAAGTAGCTTTATTGATTTGGTTTAAAAAAATAATAATAACTAATTAAATTGTTATTAGAACGGATTTGAAAGTTAAAATGAATTTATAAGATTCAATCCATGATAACTTATAATAGACCACTCATATATTTAGAAAATATTAATCTATATGTATATGTTGAAATACTTTATACTTTTCAACGTAATAATTAGTGATTATTAAATTCTAATCTATATGTATATATAATAATTTTTTAATTCGGCGTATCCCGCCGCACCCGTATCCTAGTTTTTCAAAATTTGTTGTATCCCCGTATCGGATACATGTCGTATCCGATACGCATATTCGTATTGGTGCTTCTTAAATTGGTACTTATTAGGAGGGGTAATATGATATATTAACAATTTTATGAGAAATTTTATAAAATATAATTATTAAATAATATTCATTAAGTAAATCTAATGTTATCTAATTTTTATAGATTCTTTTTTATAACTATAATTTAAAATGAACATTTGCACTCTAACAATAAATAAATAAATAAATAGATATTACTATTTTAAATCCTAATAAATGAATAAAAAATATCAACATATCTCTTCATAAAAATATATAATTTGTTTATTAGTAACATGAAATATATAATATAATAAACTATTATAATAGTTTAATAAATCACAACAAATATAAAATTAATATTAAAAGTTGTCACGGGCAGAATTCCTTAAAAATAGGACATTTTGACAAATATGTTTAATAATTTTTTTTTTTTATATTATATAGATTTAATAAAAATTATTAATTCTCCTAAAATTGTTAATAAGTAAGGTTACCCTTGCTTGCAGTTACCCCTATTTAAGGGTAATCCCTGTAAAAATTTACCCCTCATCAAAATGCATCATGTTGAAAATGTTGACACATTTTTAAAATAAACTTCTAACAGAATAAATTGTTAATTACTCTGAAAGAGATTACCATGAACCTCAAATTTTTTCAGAGTTTTGATACCCTATCGAAATTTCGACAAAATCACCCCATAAAAATAGGACATTTTGACAAATACCTTTTAGATTTTTTTTTATATTATATAGATTAAATAAAATTATTAATTATTTTAAAATTATTAATATGTCAGGTTATCCCTACTTACAATTACCTCTACTCAAGGGTAACCTAAGGTGACCCCTGTAAAGATTTACCCCTCATCCAAATACATCATGTTGAAAATCTATATAATATAAAAAATAAATTTCTAATTATTTGAAATCTATTAATTTTTCAATTATATAATATATAATTGAAAAATATATGAAGGCACGGGGTAAATAGGGGCAAGGTTTCCTTAAAAAATAAAAAATGAATAAAAAACCACTATAATTATTTTAAATTTCAATAAATGAATAAAAAAATTCTACATATCTCTTCATAAAAAAATATACTTTGTTGTTTGGTGATATGAAATTTATCAAATGGAAATAATAGAGTGTTTTAAAAAAAAAAGCTAAGTACTCACTAAAATAAATATAAAAAACAATGTAAAAAAAAAATTCTCATGAAACAGCAAAACGACGGGTAAGAAGGGGTATTCAAAAGTGAATACCCCAAGCCCCATGGGGGTATTGAAAATGGTGATGAGAGGGGTAAAAATTTGAATTTTTACCCTCACTCCGGTAACAAAGGGTAAGGCGATTACCCCCTCTTATCCCCCATCCAAACGTAGCAGAGGAATGAAATAAGTTAGGGTTTTCTTGTATTCAGGGTTTTGAGCGGCAATTATCAAATTTCCACAAATTTGACCAAATTAGAAATTGGACCAATTAGAAATTAGAAATTATTTATTCTATATAAATATGAGTTAAAAAAAATTATATTTTATCAAATATGTCTTAAATTCAGACTTTTGGATCAAATTCAGGCTTTCATGTATTGGACCTTGTTCAGCTTGAATTCTAATTCAAGATTGATATTTTTTGGCTTGAAAATGAGCACAATCCAAGCTTGAGTCAATCTAAACTCAAAAATTTTCATGTTTCCAATACGGGCTCGAGTTAGGCCTAGCCAAATTGCACTCTTAGGGTCAAGTTGAGCACCTTTTGACCAAACCCATATTTTTGTCCTCTTCTAACTTACCCATAATCCAACTCATTTCAATTACGTAAATCACACCCTTTTTATCCTACAATCCATTAGATTCTTCATTCCTTTCAACCAAAGATTTTAAAAATCCACTTCTCCTGGTATTTTCTACTTGCATCCTTTCAATTTTTATCGAAAGGACTGCTTTTGGTCTCCTCTTCTCATTTTTTTATCTATCAAACTATATAAAGATTTACTTGATGTGTTCATTGCTATAAAAAAATCTTGAACTCCAAAGGAGGCCATATAATAATTGAACATTGGACGTGGAACATGTGAGAGTCCACATGAATCACATGAACTTGATTCTAGTTCTAAATTATTTTGTAAATTAACAAAAACCAGTCCCTCGACTTTCCAAAAATTAATCACTCCCTCAGCATCAAAGTTCACGAGAAAACCACGGTAATTCATGAAAGTTCTTCCAAGGTTTATGGTTCATAGTCGCCACACTGTTGTGATCCAACACCTTTATGTAATATTTTAAGCCTGCTTGAATGTGTTTAGGATAGCAAGTCTATTGTGAAGATCACAATGTTTCATCAATGTGTTTGATTAAATCGATCAAATTATATTTTTAAATATTACAATAAGTACTCAAGTCATTAAAAAAATTTAAAATTATTTAATTTTAGAGAGATTAAAAAATATGATTTGATTGATTTTGGTAACCCCATGAGCCAAGGAAGTTTTGCCTTCAAAAAGGTAAACAATGCCATGAAGAAAATTTCATTAAACTATTTAAAAAAATAAATCCAAAATCAGGATTATCATAGAGAAAAATTCAAAAAAAAAATTGATAAAAATAACTCAAAATGATCAAATTTTAAGGATTTTTTTTTGGAATTAACAAACACCTTTCACACTAGAAGAATTTGCTTCTAAACTCTTTTACAGTCATACCAAATACAAGATTCAAACTGAAATACGGTTGAGACATTTAAAAAAAAATATTGAAAACTGCCCATATGATGCAGTATCAGCCAATAATGGACGCAACGATAAGGCCAAATTATCAGCCATATCAGTCGCTATGGTCCATGCATTGCTGATACAATACGTACTAGCCAAAAAGTATCGGCATACAAAAAAATAATATGTATCGACTAATACACAATGTATCAACTAATTTTATGACGCCTAGTAACCAAAACTGACCAAAATAAGGAAGACAATCATAGAAAAAGAAGTCACTTGGAAAATTACAGTAAACAGAGCTGGCCCATGATTTAAGGTAGCCATAATATTAGAAAGGGAAAATCACATTACCAGAAAGAAAAAAAAAACCCATGTAGAAAGATTACTGCTTTAGCCGTTGTTGCCGAGTATATTCCCATAGAGCAATAGCACCACTAACATGAACGTTAAGTGATCTGATCACCCCCAATTGAGGGATCTCAACGCAGGCATCCAGAATGTGGATTACATCCACAGGAATACCCTCCTTTTCACGCCCAAGGACAAGAACCTGGATATGGATACAATAAATGGAATTATGCTCCCTCAACTACAATAATTGCAGGATCAGTGAATTTGACATACCGTTTTCTTGGGGAAGGAAAACTGGTCAAGAGGTGTACTGTTTGCTGTTTGCTCTAACCCCAAGATTGAGAAACCTTCTCTTTTCTTTTTCTCTAAGAAAAGCTTCATGCTGCTTACTGGGACCTCCATGAGGGGTACCCACTTCTCAGCTGTCACACTACCAAACACACAATCATTTGATATGGTATTCTTTTGCATCTGTTCATGAGGAATGCAGAAATAGTCCACACAAAAAGTCCCCAGTTTTTTTTAAAAAGAAATGGATAGGATAAGGAGAAGGAAGAGGGGAAGATGAGGTGCTACATGTCACAAAATGCATGATTACATAATGAAAGGTACTTAAAATCTAATATTAAATAGAAGAGGTGCATCAGTCCATTGTCTATCCATGATCTGTCTCTTGCCATATCTTGCCTTTAGAATGACAAACCTTAAAAAGGCATAAAACATATAAGAGAACCTCGAAAGTCATGGTTGCATTCCACTATGACTACCGGAAATGGCACTTGAAATGCTTTTCAGAAACCAATGTCTATGCTCGAAAATGGATACTGAAACATATCTAGTGGTTCAGCTGTCTGCAAGAGGCCATGTGTTAAACAGTGGGGAGTTATACAAGTTGGGATGAGTAAAGTTGGAAACATAAATTCTAGTATCTGGTTGCTTTCTATTATTCTGTAGGATCTGAAAGTTAAATAGGAAAAGAAATGCATATGTATGTAGATCATCAATTCTCAATTCATTACATTAGCCATTTATATGGGCCAGCAGCCAATATATTGTTCATTTTTTATGTAGACATTGTTATGAGTAACAGTGAGACAACCATGTAGTAGATCGACCCTCATGGGCAACTAACAAAGCATGAGTTTGAGAGCAGAAGATGCATGATAATGAATCACCTGATAAGTTGGAACTGTTTATCTTGTACAATACTTGCATCAGCAATTGCTAAACCTGCTGCTTTAAATACCTGCAATAATAAATATAACAAAATGATGAATAGGAGAGGGGAAAAGAAAGAACCACTTAAACTTCAAGGCACAGCATCAAGTATGCATTAAATATAATTATTACTACTTCATAAACAAACCTCACAAGTCCGTGCCAATCCAGCAAGATTAGGTATGCGATCAAGCAACGACGCAACAAGGATAATTGGTTGCCGACTACCTCTCATCCTCTCCATAGCTGTAATTCTAGACTGCACCACTGTACTAAACAGAAGATCTTCTTTTTCCATCTCTGCAATCCATGAATCCATTATATAAGATGCCATCAACCAACTAGACAGAAACAGTTGAAAAATATAGGTCTGGAAAGCATCTGTACATCATTCAATTAGTTATAGAAGCCAATTTTTGTATATTTGTATTAATCAGGTTACTGACAGAGATGGTAACCAACTAAAGCACTGATTTGATGAGCTAATGGCGGGATGATATCATGAATTCCAGAATTTCAATAAAGCTATTCAGCTACAACATGATTGAGATAATTTTATTCGTAAACAGCATTATCACATCTGATTGTGATAAATGGTTTAGAGGATGATAATTATCACATGATCATCTAGGAAGTAAACAAATCACTTAGATTCGGTCGTCAAGGACACGTGAAGTTATGGGACAGCCAACTCACCAAGAAGTTGTGATTCGTTACTTAGTTTTGTTCTGTTTTTTTACTGGTTAACTAGATTGTAATTAGAGTTAAGAGTGAGTTGAGTTAGAGTTAGGGTTTTTGAGTTTAGGAGGCTATAAATGCACGTGATCTTGGTCGAAATGTAGGAGGCCAATATATGGAGTTTTGAATATAAATTTTCATACTTCAAGGGTGAAGTTCGAGTAAGCTTAGTGAAGCTTGATTTATCTTGCAATTGGAGTTAAGTGCATTCTCCTCGTGTTAAAGTAAGTTCATTTTCTTTGACTGGTTTTCTTTCATTGAATTGTTTTGTTTTTTTTTTAAAGATAACTTCATTAATAAAATAAACAAACAACCAAAGCAAGCAGAAAAAGCCAGCCGCCAAACCAAAAAGAGACTAGCCGAAAATTACATAAAGTTATTTACAAATTCCGATGACAAAAAAGGATAGCCCAAACCATCCTCAACTCCTCTACCTCCGTCTTAAGGAACAATATCATATCATCGGCATATTGAAGGTGGGTAATATCAACCTCTGAGTGAGCAACCTGAAACCCATGAGTCAACCCCTGTGAAGCTGCAACATGAAGCAAAAGATGGAGAGCCTCTACAACGATAACATAAAGATAAGGAGATAGAGGATCCCCTTGCCTGATTCCCTTCTTCATTCTAAAAAAACCTTTAGGATTCCCATTGACCAAAACTGAAAGATAGCCAGAAGCAACACAAGCCTCAATCCACCTTCTCCACTGAACACCACACCCCATTCGAAGCATCATGTAATCCAGAAACGATTGAATTGTTTGAATTCAAGTGCAAGTTTACTTGATTTCGTTGGAGTTTAAGCAAGTGTATTGCTAAGTCCAACATCCATCCATTTAGTGTGTTTTTCGGCTGTGCTTTAAGGTCTCTAATTCATTCCAACTCAGCCTCTATGTGACTGAGTTTGGGCCATCAAAAGGACTGAGTTTAGTTGCTGTATGGGACTGCATAACAGTTCAGTCCAACCAGTAAATGGGCTGATTTATAGCAGTCCAATTCGTTTGGTTAAGGGCTGGTTTACACTCGGATTTTGGGCCAGCAAGTGGGCCAAGTGCAGCCATTATTTAGGCCGTGTAAAGAACCCAAATAAGCTCGTTAAGGACCTTTTTTTTTTATTGGTCATTAAGACTGGTTTTAGTCGGCGTGAACAGAAGCCTTCAGTTCATTAATTGTCTTACATTCAACAGCACATTATTGGGTTTGGTTTGATTTAGTTAGTGTTCGATTCAATCAACCAATCTAGTCCAAATCGGACTTATTTCACCAAAGGGTTGTGTTAGCTTTCTGTTTGGCTTCTACCGACTCGGGTGTCACCGTGTTGGGTCTGTTATTTACTTATTTCATTGTGGTCTAAGGTTGGGTACCCAAACCCCTCCCTACTCTACATCACTTGGCCAGGATCTGCTACATTATTTTTCTATTTTCATGATCAAAATAATGAAATTCTACACGTACCGACAAGCAGCCTTTGAAGTTCAGGATTTCCAATAGAGGAACAAGCTTCAGTGTCTGGTCTTTCATGTTTATTGAGTGCGACTTTCTTTTGGAAATCTAAAGCTACATCCTGACAAGTTTGTTTACGTAATGTTCCTTCATCAGCCATATGTGATGATTCCATGTACATACAAGTTTTGCCAACTGTTAAGCTCTCATTCTTGATGGTCACCACATCCTTTGCCATGGAAGAACGGAGATCTTCCCTGGCATCCTGCAGTACTCAATAATGAGAAATTCGATATAGTAGCATAAAACAAGAGTCTGTTTCAGTGCTTACATTTAAAAAGGCAATCACTTGCTCCATCAAAGATGTCGGAACACATTCAAAGTCAAGCTCCTTCAAGGAAATGAACCAAAATTTGAGATTGCAACGACGACAAGATATCCCCAATTTAAGAAAATATGAACATATAAATATACATGAATTTAGTACGTAACACATCACCAACGCAGCTCAAAAGTTCAAACCTCATTACGAGCAGTAAAAATTCCAGTCGGGGTAGCTGATGTGTTGGGATCAAATCCATCAATGATCCCTTGCATTGATGCTCTTAGCCTGACATAAAAAAATTCAAGCTATGATACTAGTGCAATACAGCATATTGAATATGACATGATGGTTGTCACAGAAGAACGACATGCTTGTTTTTCAATTGGAAAAGAAACCTTGCCCAAGCAGTCATGATTACTAGGTCCTGTTATGTATTGGTGGTGGTGATTCACGATATAGGATCCCCCTCGTCCTGCTGATTAAGAGCCAAATCAGTCATCGACTTGACTGAAAAGGCTCCCAAAGAGTCTCCAACCCATAACAACTCATCCTCTTCCTCCATGGACAGAGGGAATTCCACTAACAAAGCTTTCAACTCATCGAGGCTAACCTGTTCGAAAACCCTCAAATTTCTACTGAAGTTGGATAATGTTTTAATAAATGACCCAAGTGGGGTCAACTCATTTAAGTTTTTGAGTCAAGTTGTTTAATAAATAGTGAGGTCAAAGTAAGAGTTAGATTGACCCATCTAAGATTGTTAAATCACTTGTTTGATAGATGGGTCAAGACTGGTTCGGTTAGTTAGTTCAAAAAACAAATGAAGTAGGGTCAACTATCTAATAAATAGGACATGTTTAGTATAAGTGGAGTTGGATCAACTATTTAATAAGTGGGTCAGGTTAGGTTGGACAATTCAAGCATGGATGCGTATTTCGGTTAGTCAACTCTAATAAATGAACCATGCTAGTTATAGTTGGAGGAACGAATTTAAGATTGGTCTGGTTGAATCAACCTGTTGAATAAATAGCTTCAATAAGGTATGAGTCAGGTTGGGTCTCTCATTTAATAAATGGTTAAATGCGTTGAGGTGGTTCAACCCATTTAAACTTAGTCAAATTGGGTCAATCCATTTAATAAATGAGGTTGGGATGGGTCAAACTAATTAAGATTGGTCAGGTTGTGTCAAATTACTTGTAATTTCAATTTTATGAAATGTACTATTTGGGTCTTGGATATTAATGAAGAAAATTCACTAGAGGTTTGAACTTTTTTCGGTTAATATTCCTCCTCATCTAGCAAAGTATCATCTCCAAAGTTTTTTTTTAATGCAGATAATCCTAGGACAGAATCGCAGAAAAGGAAATGAGAAGTTACAGGCGTACCTCATGCAGTCAGAATTTTCTGCCAAATATGCTTTCAAATCTATGAAGCACTTTTTCTCTAGAGGTGCAACTTCTGCTTTATTAGGATCCAAAGCAGGTATCAACTTGCAAAGAACTTGGTACACCAGTAACTGTAACAAGATATGCCATAACAGACAATTGCACATAACAGCAAGTTTGAATGAAAATATGGTGAAAATAAACAAGACAGGTTCAAAAAAAGTTCACCTGAGTGAAAGCACGTAAACTATGGTGATGAGAGGTCAAGAATGGAATCATAGGAGGAAGCAACTCATTCAAATGTCTTAATTGCAGAAAGGTTTCACTGGAATGCAGTATAACATTTGCAGCTATGAAAACATATGATGATAGTGCCTGCATTTAATTTTTGTTTCCTTTTTCCTAGTTAGTAAAGAACAAGAATAATGATGCATAAGATCATAGTATTACCTGAGGCCTCATATTGTAATCATGAAAAATAGGAATCAACTGTTCCCCTATCTGTGCAATTACCAGGAGAAAAGTAATATGTTAGAAAATGCTAATTTTTTCCTCATTTACGTAATGTTTTTTTTTTTCTCGTTTCCATCTCATTAAGGACCAATGAAATAAAAGGCACAAAGACAGAGACATGCATGCACATGTGAGGGATACTTCTAAAGAAAACATCTCCCATGAAACCACAATTTCATGAATCTTCAATTGCTTTAGAACAAATGATTTTAGTAGTTATGAGACAATAATTACAGGAACCACAAAGAATCAAACTTCTTTTTCTCCCCTCTCCAGTACATTTTCAATGCTACTAGCAGTCCCCTTTTGGTGAAAGAGACGGTTATGTTAAGATGGATGCAAGGTGTGACAATAGAAGATAGAATAAGAAAATAGAGAAGGGCAAAAAATCAAACTGCTTACCAATGATGGAAATTTCAAATAAATCTGGATCGCAAATGTCTCTAAATATTGCCGGACAGCTGGTAAGTTATTTCTCTACAAGGAAAAGAGAAAGATAGACAATGCATAAGAAGTACCCAACTGAATATATCAATCAAAAGACGACATCAATCACAACAAGCAATGGAAGTAACATTCTTCCTCAAAACTATTGAAAGTTGGAAAACCAAAGTGGTATATGAAATAATATTGCCAATAAATATTATTCACAAAGTCAAAGTAAAGAAATCCAATCACCCAATAAAAAAGGTAAAGAATTGTACCTACAAGTTCAAACTACAAATTCAATAAATTATCCACTTTGTCTAATTTACTATTATTTCATTACATTTAACACAACTTATAAAGTTAGCAGAACTTACAACTAGTTATTTTAATTTGATCCACAGCTGCAAGTCTACAACCAGATGTTCTATATATTCCATAATAATCTGTTTCTTATTCAATATTTCATCCACAAAAAAGAGTATTGTTTTTATAGTTTAACTTCTTTGAGTCGTTTGTGTTTCTAAAACATTGAAATACCCCATGTTCAAAGTGGTATATTTGTTTTGTCTTTTGTAGAAGTAAGCACAGTTCCTAAAAGGTTACTTACAAGAAGTATTCTCCCTTTAAGGTTTGAAATAAGAAGTATCCATGGACCAAACTTGCGGCTTCATTTCCAAGCATGCACAGCAGTTGTATGCACGGCATGTTAAGTTGTGCCACGACAGAGTCGTGCCATGCCGAGTACTAGCATGAGTGAGTCAAGCCAAGAAGCAGGGAACTGAATGCATGCTGAGAGGTCCAAATTCAACACAGGCATAGCAGTCATGGATGTGACATAATACTGTAGTAACTTAAATAAATAATATATATAACAAAACTAATCAAATCACTCACAAAAATAGTAAAAAATTACGTATAAATTTACTCAAAACAATCAAACAATAAACATTTCAATATTTTGGTTAGATTTCAAAACAAGAAAAGGTTTGACAATTTTTTGTCACAATGCAAACCCTAAGCTGGTACTAGAAAAATCCTTGAAGAACCCAGCATAGAGACATACCAGACTGGGGTACGTCACCATTTCAAAGAATCCATGAAACATGGAGTTCTAGTTTGGCTGTACTAGGCGTTTGTAGAGTCCTAGTTGAGCTACAATACGCATGTCTGGATGGGCCTTGTGAGGTGGACCATGAACCTGATTTTTGCTACTGCTTTGTCTTGCTCCATTAACTTCACTTAACCATTGCCTAACTGGTTGACTCCCACCCATGTAAAGGACTTAACAAAGACCTTTATGTTTGTGACCATAGGGCGTCTACGGCTGTCAAACCTCTATATAAGCAGAGACAAATGCCTGTGCAGTGGTTAGTAAAGGGATTGCACAGAGCTATGCATGCAAATTTCTTTTTAGAAAAAAAAGAAAAGGAAACACTAAATTTTTCTTGTTTTCTTGTACTTCTCTTCTCCCATTTTGGACAAGCAAGAAAGGAGGTCATTCGTGTTCTTGTGGAGAGGCCCTTACATGTGCATTAGAACAAGATCATTCATAGATGAGAACCATCAAGGCCTATATCCAGCAGACTAGTGAGCCACCAACCATATAAATCAATTGGACTAGGTCCGATTGTGGGTGCAAATTTGACTTTCGGAGAGGTTGACCAATGACTGGATGACAACAGAGCTATGCATGCAAATTTTCTTTTTCTTTTTTCAGAATGATGACTGGATGACAACAGTCAAATTGCCAAAATGCATATATTCTGGTTATTAACATCTCTTGTTAGTATCAAAGATTTGGCTTTTGCTGCTTCATTTCAAACCATGCATTAACGAAACCATCATGATCAAATCAATATCACACAAAAACAAAAGGTAAGTATGGCACAATCACCAATACTCCTTTGGAAAACGAGAGAAAGGTATGTCAATTGAAATAGAGACTTTTTATCATTAAAAAAGATCAGCAATTAGGCAAAACCAAAAGATTAATAAAGAACTAATTCCGGCAAAGAAATTATCAAACTTAAGAAATGTCCTTACGTATAGGCATATGTGTAAGCTAGAAGTAACTTGATGTACAATCTCATCATCAACAAACCGGGACAAGACGCATATCATTTGCCAAGCTCGAACTTTACGCCTATGAATCTGAAAGAAAGTTAAATAAGACCATCAAACCATAGTAAAGTTCTTGTTAAATAAGAACAAAGGCACCTTAGGAAAATATTAATAACATAAACAGAATAGCCTAATAATAATCAGTAAAAGCTTACCCCACTGAATTTCTTGTATAACTCCTTGGCAAGATCTTTATCATGGACCTATGTTGTGGGTAGAGAATGTTGTTAAATCCCGAGATATTGAACTTTTCAGATCATTAAGAAAATGACTATAATAACTCAAGGTGCATATATTATAAATAGTATAATCCTTTCACACTAGAACTTCAGGAAGAGCTACCTTCTCAAGTTTGTAATAATCTAAATAAGAAATAAGAGCAGGTATTATTGAGAAGGGTACATGTTTAAGCCACATCCTAGAAGACATTCCCTCATTTTCTCATCTATTCAGACTACCTTTAGAATTCCTAATGCACAAATTTCTATTTCTATCCATAAGTGTTACTCCACACATGCATACACTGCTCAAAAAAAAAAAAAAAATCTTAACAAATGCATATTTTGTTACCATTACTTTATCTACATGTTGTTTCCTCTTAGAACATTCAGCTCCACATAGCATCACGGTTTTGAAGGTTTAAAGTCAGGAAAGTGCACAATGTAAAGACATTGATTTAAGCACAATGTAAGGACAACATCATTAAGCACCAGGGAAGACCATTGATTTTTTAATTAAATATGCAAAAAGAGGGAGAAACTCTAACAGAAATTCAAAATCATAATCTATAGTCCATACCACAGAATCTAGAAGCTCTAACAGAAACAATTTCCCACAAAGAAGGGAAGCAATGGCATCTTCATTCTCCTGCATAACTTGTGCCCTATCAGCTAAATCTGCTAACTTGTAAAACAAAACTGCAACAGCAACACGAGCATAGATCTCTGTGTTGATAAATGCCTGAAAAAGTAGTAGCTTGATATCACCAAAAATAAGTAAAATTAAAGAAAAGGGTAAAAGAGAAGAGAAGTGATTGGTGCACCAACACCTTTATCCTTGGTGCACCAAAAATGAATGAAATACCCATTTCGCCCAAATTTGTTTCAATCCTTCTTCTTTCCCTTTCCCGTTTGTTTGGGCAAAATTAGTATTTCACTCATTTTTTGTATACCAAAGTTAAAAGTTTTAGTGCACCAATCAATTCCCAGAAGAGAAACAGTCATTCATTATCAATGATGAGTGTCAACAGATGAATTGTGATTAAACCACCAGTCAAAAGTTTGGCTTTCCTGCATTAGATGCATCTAAGGGTGAAACTCAGGTCGGGTTTTGGCCCGAACCCGCATGACCCGACCCGAAAATCATGCAGGTCAGGTTATGAAAGTCGGGTCAGCGGGTCGGATCGGGTTGAGAAGTCAGAAACCCGCACTGAATTCGGGTCGGGTTGGGTTGATAGATTTTTAAGTTAACCCGACCTGACCCTATCAAACCTAATCCGGAAAAAAGTAGGCTAAAGTAAGTTCAAAATGTGGGTCGGGTTGAGTCGGGTTATAATTCGGGTCGGGTCGGGTTGGGTCAGGTCAGGTCAAGTTCCATGTATTAGTAACTTGGGCCGCTTGGGTTTTAAAAAACCCGTCCTGACCCGATTTCAGCCCTAGATGCATCCCCTGACAGCTATTAGGGGAAAAAAATCTAATAGTATTCTTATTTATGGTATTCATGTTGTAGTTGTTGTTTTGATTTTTATGGTATTCTTATCCGTGATGTGGATCTGATGAACACAGGTCGTATTTGGCAATGTTTAAGGCTACATGGCAGGGATGGAATGTGGCAAGGTGTACAGGAGGGACACATCCCTAGTTTGACTTGTCCATGTGGATTGTGCCACACCAAATGGCAAATGATCCATGCTAGATGTCCATTATCTCAACACTAGGAGTCATGGACAGAGTTGGTATGGGCATTAACACTTTAGTTTGATACCCTTAGTTTGGTTCGTTAGATCAGTTTTTTTTTTTTTTTTTTTTCAGAGTGCTTTTATTTGTTTCATTAATTGGGTTATGGGCTTGTGTTATTTGTGTTGTTTTTCAATGACCAAGACTGAAATATCCAGACTATTAGTAAGAATTTTTTAGTACGTAGAAGCATAAGAAGAAAAGGAAAGGCAGTGGGAGGGAGTATTTTTGGAAAATCCCCAAGTAACTCCCAAGGCTCATCCATACTTTTTAACTCCAGTTTAATACCCTTAGTGTGGTTCAATAGATTAAGAATTTTTAGAATGCTTTTGCTGCTTGTTTTAGTGGGCTTTATGGGCTTAAGTTATTTGTATTATTTTTCAACAGCTAATACCTTAGTTGTCAATTTCGTTTTATTCACCTAAACCCTGAAAAACGGAATGGATTGGGTTTAGTTCTCGTACTGAGTTCGGTTCCGGATTGTTCCAGCTAGAACAGGACTGATCCGAGCGAAACGGGCTGGAATGACCCACTTTGGCCCTACCTGTTCCACTCTACAAATTTCATTTTTTATAAATTTTGCAAATATATATAAAATCAAACCATACAACTGAAAGTAGACTTCAAGAGCTAAAAGTAGAAAAAAATTGAGTCTAAAACTCAATTTAAAGTCACTTGATCTTAGTGGTCAAATTCACTAGGTTTGAGCTACTTGATTTTAGTGGTCAAAGTCTCCAATTGTCCTTAAATTAAGGACACCTGATGACTTTGACCACTAAAATCAAGTGGTTACAAATTGAATTTTGGACTTAAATTTATTCGAAATTGTAGTTTATGAAGTATATTTTCAATTCATATGGTTTATTTCTATTTTTTTTAAAAGACAGTTTATTTTTAATTTTTATGACAAAAATTTGAGAAAGAAAATGAAATGTACGTAGTGTGACTATTTGTTTTAAGTTTTGACCTTTAATTTTGAATAAAATGAGAATTCAAGTTTATTTCATGGGTATCTTTTGGCTTTTTTTGTCTAATTCAACTTGTATTTGATTCTCGTTAGAGTAAAATTTAAAGATTCTTGAGTTAATATTTGATAACTACACTATTATGAATTGAGATTACAAACATAAGTAGCTATCTAACGATAACTTATGTTTTTATTTATGTAAATTAGTGCAAAATGATAAAAATAATTAAGTTAAATATATTTATAAGTTTACATTATTGTCTTCATCTTTTGTTACATATTTTTTACTTTTTTAATTTTTTATGCCATCTTTTCAAAAACAGAATATCATAATGTCCGGAACGACTGAACATTCCATTATGGAGACCGAACCAGAATAGGCTCCAGAACGGATCTTACAACTATGGCTAATGCAATCATATCTAAAGCCATCAGTATAAATTTTGTGTGGTCATGACAACTACTATTAGGCAAAACCAGGAAAGAAGTGGGACCAGGGTCAGTTTTGGTTCTGAAAAAACCCCAAGGGCCTTTTTACACAGGCCCCCTTACACACATTGTAAATTTGTACAAAAAAAAAGTTCGTACATTGCTCCCCTTCAAGAAAATCCACTTGTGTCTCAATATCATTAAAGATCAATGCAACAAAGAAATATGATCAGTTTACTGCACTGCCTATGTCAAACACCAAATTTCTTGTCCAAATTGCATAATGAGCCTTAGAGATAAGGAATGATAACATAATCAGGACAGACAAATGGACATGCCTTTAAACCCACGAATGCCCCCATTCGATGAGCCAGTGAAAGTGTGCTGGCCTACCTCAGTCAGTTCAGGATCTGGACTTTTTGCCAACAACATTACTTCTTTTCTTGCATCATTATTTTCAGCCAATTCAGCTTCAAAATCTTCATCGAAAGCCACTAAACAGAAAAAACACAATAACAAAAAATAGTTGCTACTGTATATTGGAAAATCTGATCTAGAGGGATGAAGCATGAAACTTCGAAAATATAAAATTATAAAATGGAATCAAATACCTGAACCGTGCAGTGATAGAAGTTTCAGCTCTTTCAAGTAATACTTTATTGCTTTTGGAACCAAAAGAAATAACCCCGTTAAGTGCAAAGCAGCAAGGCGAATAGTGCGTGGACTTTTCAACCCTTCATCGAGAACTTTTCCAACGAACTGCAGAAATTGAATTGGAAGAGAACATGTACACATTTTTATGTGAGAGAGGAGAGACTAAACACTCCACAACGAAGACAAATCAACCAAAAAACCAGATAAATTAACACAAATCAGATAAACAACACCGAAATCAAGTATAATTGAGATAAACAGCTGAATCACTCACCCACTTCAAAGGACCTGTTTCACCATCAGTCATTTCATGCATGCTTGAGTCAACAAACACAGAATGATGCAAAACAGATGACAGAAGTGCAGCGATAGGTGCAACTCTACGTTTGTTGCAGCTCACATGTAACACCCATGAAGAATGTACCAATTGTGACATCATCTGCATAAAGAACGAATATGGTGAATTATACGCTAATAAATTCCCAATTTACATACCACATAAGGAAGGGAGAGAGAGAGAGAGGGAGGGAGGGGAAGGGGGGGGGGGGGGGGGGGGGGGGGGGGGGGGGGGGGAGGAGGGGGAAACATTCCCGAGGACCATGCAACACTAACCTGAAACATGAATGTAATGCAACAAAACGAAAGAAAGGTGTTTTAGGAAGTAACAAATACAAATATTCATACTCTTTGAAATCCTTCTTTTCTAAGGTTCTGGCACTTACAGGAGGATTGCATCCCTTGGCTAGAATTACATCATTTATAAGGCGCCCTTCACTCTAGAGGCGGATCATACTGGCTGTCATAGTGATGCATAGGAATTATTTTACTGACCCATGAAACTGTCATCGAGTTCCAGTATCTGCGCACAACAGGCCTACTTGTGTATAATTCTTCTTATGATCTGTTTAGTTTTTATCTTCCCTTGTATATTGATCAAGACCCACTTGCATTAGAGGGTGGTAGGTCAATTTTTTAGTTGTGACACTTTCTTTTATAGTTCAAAATCAGATAAGGTGTTCTTTAATTATTAATTTTTTCATCTTTCACGTGTGGGTGGGTGAGGTGGGTTCAAAAGTACCTTGAAAGATACTACATTTCTATGACAGACGACAAAGTGATTGGACATGCAAGTACAGAATCCCTTTCAATATTGACGATAACAACAGAAAAGTACATGTAGCAACATTTTCTTTTTCTTTTATAGAGGTGCATCAAGAATGTTTTTGTCATCTCCAAGGAGGACCAGAACCAAAACTTTCATCTTCAGGCCTATGATAGAAGTTGTAGCTTTTTATGGTTAGTTGGTGGTGGGTGTGTGCCATGTAAGTGGGTGGGGTAGTTGCCAATGGTAGAAAATGCAAATTTGGGGTTTTGAAAAAACTTCTTATCAAGGTTTTTACTCTGTTTTTGTTTGTGTGTGTTGGGGATGGTAGAGTTGGCCTCAACCAACATCCATTGTGCAGCCTCTATCCCTAGAGAAACAGGTATCTAGATTGATAGACAAATACAAGCACATAAACCATGTTTTAATAGACATATATAGGCATATATGCCACATTCATAAAAATAAATGAAACAAAAATACATTTTATTTTTTTATTTTTTTTATTTTTTTTTTGTTTTCCAAATGATGACATGACTCAAAGCACATTCATTAAGGATGCACAGTAAGCACTTAGTGACAAGAACCTGTAGCACAACCAATAAGGGCTTATTGTTGTAGCCTAGAGGTTGTGGGTTCAAGTCAATGGCCGTCGGATAGGCAGTCGGCTCATGGAAATAATTTGCCAAATAAAAATATGAAAGCCAAGCACAGATTGATGGGACAAATGGCTAAGATGATGATGATGTGAGTAAGCACTTATTGATTTTGCTATAAGTTCCTATCATGCAAGATGAGCATTATGTATATTTGAAAACTGCACTTTTCTGAGTAATAAATTGTAAAATACAGTAGTCAAAGTACGATATACCTCAGTATCCAGACCCTCACAAGAAGAAACAAATGAACACATTCCTCCTGAGTTAAACAAGCCCAAAACCAGTCTGACAGATCTTAACATAGGCAAAGCAGAACTTTCACCAGCATTCTCTAGGCTGCAGACACAGTTTGGAAGACATGAACCTCACAAAGTTTTCAATGGAAATAAGTTCTTCGGTTTTACAGATTCTGCCAATGTGTTCAACTTTGAAATTAGAGAGAGAGAGCTAACTTAAAGCTGCAACGTTGTGGTTGAAACAAATGAGAGCCTTCCACCTCTGTTTAAAGATAGCAAATGCACTTTGGTTTCACCAATGTTTGAGATTAAGGCTCCAATTTGCTCTAGGGTGAAAATAGGTCAGAATGAACAGCAAGTACAAGGTATGACCCGACCCATTATTAAATGGATCAAGCCAAACCTGACCCAGTCATTATCAGGTTGGAAATGCAAAAACTAGCCTAGAATCACCGGGTCATTTCAGGTTGTGTTGGCAGGCCATGTTAGGAGTTGCCACTAGAGGAGGGTTGGCCATGAAGGTAAGTATATGTTGGCCCAACCTGAACATGAACTGATAACGAAATGGGTCAGCGAAAGCACCAGTTGATTATATGAGTCGAGGAGAATGTCAACCCAAACCCAAACTTACCAAGCAACTTTGATTTGTCAGGTCAAACTTGTCACCCCTAGATAGCACCTTATTCTTCTCATATGAGGTCAAACGTTGCAATCATAAGAAAGATGAAAGATTTGGGGTTTACAACAGTACATAGCATTACAGTTGGAAGATTAATTATTCAAGAAATTGTGATTACACCCACTGATAATTTTAGTATTCATAACTTGAGTGGCAGTAGCAGAAACTATACAATAATCAAGGATGCCGCAGAACTGAGAAAGCACTGGTTATACCCAACACAATAATATCAGTGCTTGCAACTTACGTGGCAATAGCAGAAAATGGAAGTCAACCAATAGCAGAGAACTTGATTAGTTGACGAACATCATGTAAAAAATGGATAGATATACAGCTATCTTTGAGTCATTCAATCGGTATTTCTTCCCATGATGCAATAAAAACAAAGAAGATGCAGTTGTCACACATCAGGGTTATATAAAAAGCAACACTAGTACCCTATCTTTCAATGAATTGATTAAAAACAAAGAGAGATGATTCCAGCACTGGTTTGTCATGTATCACGTCGAGCAGCTCCATGAGGGGCCCACCTGGGACTATGGGGATGAATTAGTTGGGAAGGTGTATGTTGAATATCAGGCCCACCAAAATCACCTTATTAGGATCAACTGAACCATGTTTTTGAAGCTAACAAAGTTCCTATCACCGAAAATATCACTTTAATTTCGTGTCCTTCAAAAGGATGGCTTGATTGTTCCAAATTCCAATTAAGGTGAATTTTGGCAGGCCTCATATTCAAGCGCAGGCCCTTCCAACCAACCCATTTCCATACACACCAATGGGCAAGGGATCTTTTTTTCTAAAAAAAAAAAAAAGAGTTTGTCCTTGGTAGTTCAATGACAATTTTAAGTGAAATAATTAAAATTTTCAAATATAAATTGTAATTGTCATAAAGTTTGCACCTGTCAACAAGATCGGCAAAAATACATCTGAGAGCTGCATCAGAAAAGAAGGGCAACATACAGCCTACTTGAACTCCATTCTCCAAAGCATTGTAAGGAATTGATAACAATGAATCTAAAGAGAGCCACTGAATCAAGAAGAACAGGACTATTAGCTCCTACAAGAAACTTTTCAATAGGCTAGAAAATATACTTAATGTTAATAGTAGAAACAGATAAACTAAAGGCCAGTAGAATGAAAATATTGTCCTATTAGGTCCACAAATCTAATATTGAAATACACAGAGAACTTATTCCTTTAGATATCATGCATAAAGAGGAGCTAATATGGTGTGAGTGCTGAAAAGGAACTAACTCATGATGTCTGAAAATAAACTGCGTTGAGTACAATAGGCAATTATTAGTGAAAAAAAAACAATGTGTTCTCAGACACAATGCTGTGAAAATCAAATCGTATCGTAAAATCATTATACATCTTGAACCGCAAATCGTGTATTGTAAATCGTAGAATCATAGATTCATAAGTATTCTCTTTAAAATATTTTTTTTTGGATTAACGTATAGAAAACTCAGACACAGTTCTACTAAAACCCTCACGGATGAGCCCACTACCTCTAAGGCACACCAAAGTTAGGCCATGAGGGCTCGAGCCCGCAACCTCCCGCTTCCTGAGGCGGGAGGCAACCAGTTGAGCTACACCCATGTGGGTTTAAAATATTTAATATATGAAATAATGTAAAATATATCTAAAAAGTAATAATATGAGTTATTCTCTAACTTTCTTTTAATATTAAGTAAATATTATATAATTAGTTTATTAGAGCTCAAATCTCAATGCTCTAACTCCAAAAAGTATAAACCAATATATAATCCAAGTATATTGTGAAAAGTCAATAATGAACTAAAAAGCCTCCAAAAATTTGAAACGTCTCAAATGCCCAACAACTTAAGCTTTAAAAACCATAAACAAAAGGTTTCATGTTTTCACATCCCTAATAACCCCTTAATTCTATTACTTTTAGAAATCAAAAGATTTGTTAATAAATACGAATCATGTATCGTAAGATTTTAACAACAATGCTCGGACATTTAAATGAACAAAGATTTTTCTAAGCAACTATGAATGTAATCAAGTGAGCACCTTCCAGTTCATCAAAACCGCTCGCCGACTTCTTGCCAAAGTTCCTACAGCAACAAGATCATTGACACTCTGAAGAAAGTTAAGAACCAAAGAATCCAACAAAGCTCTGTATCCTCCATTTGGATGTGCTGATTTGTTATACGTCATTATCAAATCAAAAGCCAATGGAGAAAAGCCGCTAGATATTGCTTTCAAGACAGGTACTAATGCTTCATATGCTGCAAGATGAATTTCAGCTCTTGTCTACTCTGGGGCATTGCAAGCAAATCAATACAGGAATGAAGCACAAGACATTTAGAGAATACTAAAAAAAGGGATCAAAATCACATTAAAACGAACCTCTGACTCATATATTGGAGAAGAAATAACTTTCCATAAGAAATTCCATAAGAAAGTAAAGGCAGAATTGAGGCAGGCAGCATTTTGTAATTGTGCACACCATGATGAGATAGAGGCAACAGTCTTTACTGATGAAATCTGCTCAAACACAATTAGTACATCAAGCTAATGAAGAATATTTCAAGTTTACAGGGAATTAGTGGAATACAAGTGGAAAAATTAGGTCTCTCAGCTCACCAAGGAGGAAACGTAATGATCAATATATTGAAACATTAACTTAAGGGTTGGCTTGGCAGTCAAGAACTCGCATGAGATGCAGGAAATCTTGGGTTCAATTTACTCTCAACAAAAAAGGGCCACTCCCCATAATGTTGCCCAGTGTGTGTGCACATGCTCCAAGGATAAGTCAAGTACTCTAAGAGGCCTCAACACCTTGGTCTTCAAAAATGAAATAAAGCCGATGGGCCCACCTGGGCCCACAAGGATGGGTATGTTTTAAAGGCCTCACTTGAATATGGTTGAAATAAAATTTCATCTTGATTGGATAAGATAAGACATGTTTTTTAAGTCCCTCAAAATTTCAACTTTATCTAATGGTAAAAATTCATCAGGTTAGATCAAGGGATTTTAAAAGTCAGAGGATGTCACATTAGGTACAACAGCAACATAACAACAACTGCAGCCACCAGAGACTGAGGAAAAAAAAAGGATAGAGAACCCTTAAGTTTAAAGATCAAGTCAAATGTTTCTCTCATTTCAATACCAAGACACAATGAACAGATAATTGCTGCTTCATATCCAGCTTATTCACTCTCATTAAGAGAGTAAACATACAATGGTACAAGGATTGAGAGAAAATGATCTTATCCCTATGGTAGTCAATCTTGAAACAGGAAAGTTGTCAAATGTTTACAAGGTGTCTCCCTATACAAGGGGATATACCCCAGAATTCTCAAGCCTCTGAGAAAAATATAATAAATTAGCAGAGGTGCATACAACAGTAAAAATTATTTGCATGTGAAACATCCACAAAATACAAGTGATGCATATGACCTTTTGAAATCAAAAGTGAAAGGGACTACGAGGAAGAGGGGCACAGATTCGAAAGAGAGAGAGAGAAGCAAGTCATTAGAGTAGTGGAAAAAGAAAAAAAGTTTCTCCTTATCTTCTCCAAAAGGAAATTATATGCCATTTAAAGCTCAATAGTGTATTCAGTCAATGAGATGCAGTTCCAATTTCATTGTCTAGGTATATATATTTTCTTCACTGGTAAAAGTAAAATTTAATGACTAATGAAGAAATTATAGAATGTACATGACACGAACCAAGTGTTGCATGGGTACGGATGCATGTGTTCCGACACTAGCAAAAGGTGTTGGATTTAACCAATGACAAAACATAGGATTCGTGTATTTGGCATAAATAAGCAAACATGTTCTTCTTTTAAGTGAAATTGGCATGTAAAAATAACATGAACAAAAAGTAAATATAAAAAATTAGTCAAAACAGTTAAATAATGAACATTACAATATTTTAGTTAGCTTAAATAGAAGAAGCATAACAACATGTTGTAACCTTGGAAAAGAATGCTAAAATAGCAATAGAAGAATCCAAGTCGAATCCCACACAAACATGTCCAACATGGGTGTGTTGCTCATTCCAAAGTATCATCCTAATATGTAAACAATGCAAATAAGGTCTCAAAACAGACACTTGGTGAGGCCCAACTCTAACTAGGAACTTTATCCTCTCTCCAGACAATTCTAGCACTCATGTTGCCCCTTCATATATATCCTATATACAGTTAGTCATGTACTAAGGCTTTGAATCAATCAGTGGTACCCAATCCTCGTTGTTCACTAGTGTGGAAAACAATGATTTGTAAGCCAGAGCGGATCATCTAGTTCGAGCCAGTCAAACTGAAACCACAAGGTTTTGCATACTGGTCAACAAGAAAACCAATCTCGCCTTGAAAACATTAAAACCTTGTGTACCATGTGAACCGTCCAACTATTTAAAAAAACAAACACACTAACTGCAACTCTTCTACTTCATCCTTGAGTTTAATTATCTCTTGCTTCACTCAATCTTTCTTTTTTTCCTCCTAGCTCTTTGTGAATCGTATCTCCTTTCTTCTATTTCTTGATGCCTCCTTTCATGTCTTTCTATGTTTGTGTCCATAATGGCCATTGAGGGCTGTATAGTAAATGGTGAAAAAAGTTGGTGTTGGGGGACCCACTTCAAGACACGTAATGTGTTGTGGGACCCACTCCAGGGCAGAGTTGACCAAAATCATCTTATTTGGAAAAGTCAACTTAGTTTATTTCATTAGTTGTATGATTTCTTGTAATTGATATTTCTTTTATTCCTTTCCATATTAGCCATCATGAATGGCTCCCTGTTTATTATTTTTACATGTAAAGCTCTTACAATCAATACATTGAATACAAAGAATTTCTTCTCCATTCTCATTCTTCTCTTCTCTTCAATCTATTTTTCTACAGTTGGTACTTTTACGTTTTGAGAACTTAATTCCTCAGGAAGGCTTGTCAAACTTCTGACGTAGTGATGAAATCTTCTGCTATTGTTTGGCGTTGATCATTGCTCATGAAAATAGTATTGCAGCTCAGATACAAAGGAATGAACAGAGAGAGGGAACATACTGCATGCAACACAGCAGTGGTTGTAGAAGAAGCCAATCGCCGTTGACTTGGGCCTCCAAGCTTTCCTCTTATGGAACAAGGCAAAAGTGCATCATTTGTCACGGGGCAGGACCAGAATAAGGAACAAGCTGATTCTGAAAATGACACAAGTCCCTCCTGTAAACCAAGAAGTTTTTTAGCCTTTGGGTTCATCACATAATTGTATAACAAAAGCAGCTATTGCAGAGAAAATACAAAAAACATGTTCTTCTTAGTGCATAATTACCAAAATAGAAAGAAAAGTTCTGGTGAACTTTTGAAATACAGTGGAAGTTGCTTGTGAGGTCAGTTGTTCCAGAAGTGCAACCATGCCAGGCTCAGTCACAGTTCTGTCATCAGCAGCATGGGACGCAGATTTTTCCTGTCCAGTCTTTAGTTCTTGGACCAAGCTTAAAATAATAATGAGAAACTTCATAGGCATCCAATCCATAGCATGATTCTGTTTGCAGATATTAATACCATGCATTTGGATAAACTGCAACAATTAGGAGCAAAAGCTGACGTCAACATTCAAAAAAAAAAAGGTAGGGTGGAGGGGATAACAAATAATTATGAACATCAACTGTAATAAACTCAGTATATCAACATCCTGGACTGTAACAATTAAATATTCGTTTATCTCAAAAACAAGAATAGCATTAGAAACTCCAGTCTCCACACATGCAACTCTTAAGCATAAGATTAACCAAGAAAAAAATGCAGCCAGGATAATGAGAAATGAACCATTTTTATTCTGTGAAATATTAGTCAAACACAACAAGCAATATACAAATTGATGCAAGAAAAACATTTACTTAAAAAAACCCTTAACACAAATATATATATATATATATATATATATATATATATATATATATTTTCAGGACACAATTCAAAAAAGGTAAATATTCAAGAAAACTTTGAAATCTCCAATTGATAGGACAATAACATAATCATCATCACCACCATAATCTAGGCCTTGTCCCATCTATCCAGGGTTGGCTTTCTTAATTCCAATTCACCATCCCTGTATAAAGCCATATTCTCCATCACTCTACAGCCTTAACATGTTCTTCTAACTAAATGCATTAACAGTAAATCCTCTTTTCAGCCAACTTCTTAGCTCTGACCAAAAGAATAGTCATAATGTTGTTTTGACTTGAGAAGCAATAGAAATTAAATTGAATTTTCCTGGGACATTATCGTGATAATAACATCATATTTGTGATAAGAGAAAGGAAGAGGAAGAGAAGGTTTAATGAATCCATGGAGGATTAAGAGTGTGATATTTTTTTATTTATATAATATATAAAGGGTAACATTCAGCTGCACACCCCATGAGGGGTTCTCACAGTGAAACCCAATATGAAGCCCACCTTTAATCCCGTGGAAGGTAGGTTAGAAAGCTCTATACCTAGGTGTGCTGCTTATAAAAAATTATCTTGATTGAATGAATCTAGCCATGGTTTTAATTTTTTAAATGACCCAAAAAATAATGGTAGATGAGGATGCAATTTTATCAAGTTTAATCTAATTGTGGGTGTAAGTTGGTTATGAGATCCAATTGGATAGTGATCCAATTCATGGTGAGTAATGGGTGTCGGAAGGAAATGAGGTGCAAATGGGCCCAGTGAGGACCCCACAAGAGCTCTTGTTTGAAATGAGATCTGCACTTGAATTGGTAATTGCCATTAAAGTTCTATTACGTTGAAACACGCCCACTAAGGATGTGATACTAAAAATATCTCGCTTATAGTCTCATCATTTTCTTCTTACACTTCTCCAAGACCATCTTCTCGTTTTTTCATTTCTTCCTTTGAAAAAAATTCACCATAAATTGTAAAACACCTGTATCAGTTTTCTCCCCGAGGGGGTAAGGACAGGGCAGGATGTACCACAACAGTGGGCCAATTCACCCACAAGTGATTGACAAGCCGCTATGTGTGTATGATGTAAGAGTATATATATATACACACTCCATTTGAACAATGCTTAAACATGTATATTATTATGATAATTTCTAGTATTACAATTAGACATGGATGATCGAAATGAAATCGAGATGACATTGAAGTTTGGAGCTGTCTACAAAGATAAAAACAACATCAAATGGACTCTAGTATATGAGGATTGTGTATGAAAAATAAAGGTTCTAAAATTATAAATGACATGAGTGAATAATTATGCATGAAAAAAACACCGTACAAATTGAGAAGACACTACTATCAAGGAACAAAAATAACAAAACAGTGGAAGGAGTATAAAGAAACCAACGAAGCATCTGCAAGTATCATAAAGCGCAAGAAGGCAAACCTTAAGTATAGATTCCAAATATTGTTCCTTCCAAGTAATGAGAAAAAGAACCCTTGCCCATCTATTTGCTTCTAATACCCATGCATCAAAGTCCTCATCATTACAATCGTTAGAACCAGCATGCAATTGCTTTATGAACCTTTGAGGAAAGTCATTGAGTTTTCTTAAATCCTCAAATTCACTAGTGGAGGAATAACAGCTATGATGTTTGGCATTGCTTAAAGAAAACCAGTCTTGCACTTTCTTCCGCAACGTGCCTACCATGAGAGAAAAATATAAATAAAATGAGTCATGAAACCCCTCTAACAACATAAGTAATGCCACCTGCAAATGTTACTGTGGTTATTTAATATCTCTCTCCCTCTCCTGGGAAACAAATCCATGAACAAGATTGACAGAATGTGAATGATCTCTAGAGAACTTTACTTACCACCAAAATCAGTACATTCACGCGGCAATGATGCAAAAAAATGCAAGAGTAAATCAAGAGGTACATCACAGGTACACACCACAGAAGCAGCTTCAAGAACCTGTTCACAAACTGAGTCCATTTGCAAATGCCAAGATTTCATATTAATTTTCCTCTGTATGAAGAAATTGTAGGTTCAACTGGAAAGCAAATAACAAAAATATCTAAACAACTCATAAATCAGAGACCTCGAAGGCGATACTTTGGATTGAAGTGTTGCTTGCTTCTCTCAAGAACAATCCTCAGAGAATCTATCAAGTATGTACTGTTGTTTTGCAATCCATGTCCTTGAGCAGATTCTACTTGCACCACATGACGGTAACCATCATCATGACATTGTAGCTCACCTTCACAGTATACTTCAGTTTCAAAGGCAGATGAAGCAACACAAGCAGCAAGAGCCATCAATCCAACTCGCCCAAAAGATTCCTGCCTAGAAGTGGAAGCTATGCTGCACAGAAATGCTACCCGCTCTCTGTGAACATGTGATATGAGCATCTGCATTAATTTCTGGATAAATCATCAAGAACTAGAGACTTGGGATGACATGGAAGAGTGAGTTTGTAGGTATTGGCTTGTGTCTGGTGCCTTTCATCTTAATCAGATAAGTGAAGCCATGTTTTCTATACTTAACAATGAAATTCATCTCATCATATTAGATCAATGGGCTGTAAAAGTCGAATCAGTTTCAAACTGAGTACGGGTGTAATTCACAAGGGGTAGATGGGTGTAAAGGAAAGAATGGATTCATTGGGTCCATTAAGGCCCCAAAAATCAATGTTTGTACGAAGGTCTAATGAGAAATGGACTTGGGGGAAATTTGTTATATATAGGCTCTCAGAATTTTTGGTAATCTAACAAAGAAGCTAAAACAAAAATGAAGGATGCTCTAAGGAATGGCGATATAAAACTAATAGATAAAGACAAGTCCATGTCAGATTGGAGCTGAGAGGCAGTAAAGTCATCTGCACAAAGGAAAACATTCTTCACAAAGCCAAAGTACACAGTGGAAGCAACTATCTCACAAAAAATGGAAAAGCACGCTTCAATTAAGCGCATAAAGTGAATAAACACCATAAAGCCACGAGGTTCAAATCCAATACAACTTTTTTTTGTGGCTGGATCTAATATTTGTAGGTATGAATGCGAGATAGGAAGAATATTATGTGGGATCAAGATGCAGCTCTCAGGACCGGTTGGGTTGAAAGAATCTAGGCTGTGTTTGGATGGGGGGTAATTTTTATAGGGGTTACCCCTAAGTAGGGGTGACCCTTGAGTAGGGGTGAACCTTGAAGTGGGATTACCCTTATCTTTTTTGGTAATTGCAGTGGTAAAGTAAAACCTTACCTTAAGGGTAAAAAATCTTGTTTGGTAACTAGAAGCAAGGGTAACCTGATATATTAATATTTTTTATTTTTTTTATAAAACATAATTATTAAATAATATTTATGAAGTAAATTCTAATAATATAACTTATAATAATATTATCTAATTTTTATAAATTATTTTTCATAATTATAATTTAAAATGAACACTTGCATTCTAATATTAAAAATATAAGTAAAGATTTTTTTTTGATATTACTATTTTAAATCCCAATAAATAAATAAAAAATATCAACATCTCTTCATAAAAATTATATTATTAATTTTTATATTACATGAATTTAATAAAAATATTAATTCTCATAAATTGTTAATATGTCAGTTTACCCTACGTACAATTACCCGCTCAAGGGTAACCCCTGTAAAAATTTACCCCTCACCCAAATGCATCACGTTGAAATGTTGCAGAATTTTTTTTTTATTATTATAGATTTAATAAAATTATTAATTCTCATAAAATTGTTAATATGTCAGTTTACCCTACGTACAATTACCCCGCTCAAGGGTAACCCTGTAAAAATTTACCCTCACCTAAATGCTCACGTTGAATGTTGCAGAAATTTTATTTTTATATTATATAGATTTAATAAAATTATTAATTCTCATAAAATTGTTAATGTCAGTTTACCCCTACGTACAATTCCTGCTCAAGGGTAACCCCTGTAAAAATTACCCCTCACCCAAATGCATCACGTTGAAAATGTTGCAGAAATTTTATTTTTATATTATATAGATTTAATAAAATTATTAATTCTCTAAAATTGTTAATATGTCAGTTTACCCTACGTACAATTACCCCTCAAGGGTAACCCCTGTAAAAATTTACCCCTCACCCAAATGCATCACGTTGAAAATGTTGCAGAAATTTTATTTTTATATTATATAGATTTAATAAAATTATTAATTCTCATAAAATTGTTAATATGTCAGTTTACCCCTACTCAATGGTAGCCCTGTAAAAATCTACCCCTCACCCAAATGCATCACGTTGAAAATGTTGACACATTTTTAAAATAATCTTCTAATAAAATAAATTGTTAATTACCCTGAAAGATATTATCATAAATCTCAAAATTTTCAGAGTTTTGAGACCCTATTGAAATTTCGACAGAATCCCCCTTGAAAATAGAATATTTTGACAAATACGTTTCAGAAAATTATATAATATATAATTGAAAAATAGATGAAGGCACGGGATAATAGGGGAAAGGTTTCCTTAAAAAATAAAAAATAAATAAAAAACCACTATTATTATTTTAAATTTCAATAAATGAATAAAAAAATTCTTCATATCTCTTCATAAAAAAATATAATTTGTTTTTTGGTGATATGAAATTTATCAAATGGAAATAATGGAGTGCTTTTAAAAAAAATAAAAGCCAAGTACTCACCAAAATAAATAAATAAATAAAATGTAAAAAAAATATCATAAGCGAAAGGAGGGGGTAAGGAGGGGTATTCATTCTTGAATACCCCTTGCCCCATGGGGGTATTGAAAAGGGAGACAAGAGGGGTAAAAATTTGAATTTTTACCCCTCCCCCCTTATTACCAAACGGGGGTAAGTAGGGGTAACGGGGGGTTACCCCCCCTTACCCCCCATCCAAACGCAGCCCTAATGAAGCAGTGGGGTGGTCTTGTAAATATGAGAGGCACACTGCTTATATATTCTCTACATGTAAAGTACATTAAATGAAATTTTGCCATCTTCCTCGAAAACAAAAAAAAAAAAAATGCATTGAGAATTTGACAGAAAAGAGAATAGAATAGATATGACCGTGTCCCTTCTAGTTGAGCATATGAGGAAAGTTTGGAGCTTTCCAACACACGAACTTGTGACTTCCAATTAAGGTATGACCAAATCAATCACTCTTATCATCTCAGCTTTCTTCTATGTACTGAATGCTCTCTCTATTAATACAGGTCTAATATTTGAAATGGGTGTCATATCTTAAATGCTATGAACAAGAAGTGGAAAATTGGGATTCCATGAACATGCCATCATTCCTAGACTGAAGACCGTCAGTAAAACATAGAAATATGTACTATGCATGAGTGGGGACTTGGTTGTAGAACTCCAATTCTTCATAGAAGGTTGGTTTTTGATCTTCTACTTGCATCCCTACACCATCTTAAACAACATTCCTTGATCTTTTCCTCCACTAGGGCAACCTTCAAGCTTCCTCTAACACACTCATTCCTAATCTTAATTTTCATGTTACATCATATTTCAACCTTAACATAAACATTTCTTTTCTTCATATTCCAATATTTAGCACCACAAGGTGTTGCATATCTAACTACTGTCTCAGAGGAAAAACCTCTACTCGGCATAGCACTATGCTATCTTTTTCTTTTTTCATCGTTCTCATCAGAGTTATTTACCTCATCTATCTAGAGTAGACACTCTTAATTTTTTTTTTTTTTGGAAATGCTTCATATATTAATAAATAAAAAGGCACCAGAGGGGCGAATATGTAGAAAAATACAAATAAAACAACAATCACTAAAAACTTTAAGAGAGACTACGTAGTGAAGCCTCAAGTAAGATCAACGCATTCTTTCCATGCACGCAAAATGTCAGTCATAGAAATATTCTGAAATTCCTGTAATGAAGCAGCCCAAGAAGCACAGTTCGTAAGAGCACGACTTCCAACCACAGCACTTGACTCACTCTTATCTCTAAACAACCTATTATTTCGTTCCCACCAAAGGCTCCAAATAGTAGCAAAAAAAGGATAACTGCCACAATGAAGAGCATTTAGGCGAGACGGAAGCATGAAGACAAAGAGGGCAAGCACTAACCATGATTCTTTTTTTGCCACTATTTGGAGCCTTTGGTGGGAACGAAATAATAGGTTGTTTGGTTAGTTTCGTGATTCACTGATTAGTACTACATCATTTGTTAACAACATACCCAAGGAACTTCAGCTTGGAATTGTGGCAGTGAATCATGTGCATGAGATTTATCAACTTCATACAGTTAATCGAACATCTAAGAACAAAGATCAAAACCAACCATTAGAAGTTACTTGGATTAATTCCATATATTTGAATTCTTCTGTGGCATTATTATCAGACTATCTTCACTCGTGCAATCAAGGGTTTCTCCAAATTCTCGACAGCATCACATACTCTTGAGAAAAAAAAACAGAAATATACCATATATACTTATGTACCAAGCATACCTCCCAAATAAGCAACTGGAAAACTGGCGTACAAATATGCTTGCACCATTAATTGTTTCAGAAGAGTAAACTCCTTTCACCCCTGCAACAAAAATGATGAAATCATATTTATTTCAAAATAGTCAATACTGAGGTTCTACGACAAAAGGCACATTAGAAACACATCATAGCCATTTCCCATCTATCTGAACATGTTTCCCAAAATTATATGTTTACGTTTTTCTGTTTTACAAACACATGGTTCACCTGTCTATAGCATTTTCAGTAACTACAAATACTATTAAAAACAAACAGAAAGTGAGATGGTGTGATCATGCTAAGTTTTATGAGAGATGTATCAACAAACAAATGCCATATAAACCCTGTAATAGCGACATGAGGCTTCCTAATCTCCTTAAAACAGCACATGACCAAACCCACAACTTAATGATTGCGACAATGAGAACCTCCCACTGTGCTACAAGCTTTTGTCAGATTTTTTTTAATTTTTTTTTAATCATTTCATGTTGAAGTTTCTCTCCTTCCAAATTGTTATACAAATGCCAGAAGAAATCAAACCCTAGTGCTCTTTCTTTTGCTACAAAAAGACCTATCCATTCAACAAATGCTACTTCAACTAACCTCTTAAGAACCTAGGAAACTACCTCCAAACATTGTTACAAACCATAGAAGCTACATCACAGTGAACAAATAGTTTGTCAGACAATGGGAAATCAACCCCCCACCCACCCATCCCTGCCATCTATTTTTTACCAAACTATCCACTTCTCGACCAGCACTCTTTAGAACATGAATAATTAAACGTTAACACCAGCTGCCAACTCATGGATTTCCTCAATAAGTTGCCATCCTGCAGGGAAGGGAGACCCTTATAATGCCTAGTAGATGGAGCAAAGAGTGGGAAGAAAATTCTGAAAGGATAACAGACCACCTTCTCTGCAGAAATTGCTGTGGCTTGCCTCAACAGACCGAGAAAGCCCCTCTCCTGCAGAATTATAAAAGAGCCTACTAATTCCTGCAGATCCATCTGCCATCAATGCACTTCTACCAAAATTGAGCTTGAAAAAGCCCTCCAGGAGAGGCTTCCATTTCAGGGAAATGAGACACAATAAGCAATTGACATTGAGCCACCCTCACCATGAGCACTTGGAGAAAGTTGACTTTTGTCCTCTTTTTAAGAGAAAAACAAATACTTCTTTGAAACGCCTAGAATTCCTTCTTCTCTTTTTAAATTCAGGATACATCTACTGTACTATAATTACTTTTAAAATAATAAAACATTGCTGTTGCTCACCAAAAAACCCAGAATTGTCAAACCTAAAGTCGAAAAGTACACTTAAATTCAATTTCCAACTATTTAGATAAGTATACTACGAAGACTATAAACCAACCACTTAGTAAACATTGTCTCTCCTTCCATTAACATGTAAGAAAGTATATTCATCTACTATTTATTATTAGCAAATATTATCCACCACAAGAATCCGTTTAAGCCAAGGGGTAAAGAAAATCAGTTGGAAAAACTGACCAAAGTCTTGGTGATGCACGGGATCATTTAGTCCTTGTAAGAATGGACCAAGTACAAAACTTTCAGGAACCACTTTTGCACAGTTCCCATGATTCTCCCAGTTGATGCCTAAAAATGACTGCATGATCAAGCACCGAACTGAAACATAAACATCAGAAAAGGATTCATTCAGAATATGCAGAGCAAACTTAAAAAAAAAAGTTCCTAAATTGACCATGAAAATTACAACCACTACGCTACACCTATACCATTATGTTCCTAGCATACCTTGAGGATTTTCATGACAAAAGCCTCGCTCCCATAAAACCACTAACCACCTAAAAGTTCCTTCCAGATCATCCATCTGAATTTGATAAGCCCCTCTACCAACATGATTCATATTGGAATCATCTGTGCAGGAAAAGCAAAGCAACAAAGATATCTGGAACAATATAAATAATGCTCATCATTCTTCAGAGACGAGCATTTAGGAAATCCAACATATAAAACATAATGGCAGAAGAAAGGAACAGAAATACAGATATACATTACTTCCCATAAGCAGATAAATGTCATAGAAAATCTGTTTATTCCTAATGAACTTTTAGAACATTTTATTCCAAGTTCCAAAAGCAAATACAAGAGAGTAAGAACAAATAAACATTAGAAAGAAACACCACCAACCCATGGCCATATAGCAGTAAAAACTTGGGCAATCGTTGAACAATGAGAACCAACATAGCTAACCTCTCAGACTTAGACAAAGTATCTGCACTAGTATTTACCAAGTCCTTAGACTGAATGGATCATTAAAATGACAAATATCCTTATGTTGTGACGTACTTCAATCATTTGACCATGTAATATTCTTTGTGAATGGCACATTAAACCATTATCATTTTATTCGATCTCTCAGATTATATGTTGGTTCAGATCAACCATGATATCTAGTCTGATGCATTGATCAGGATATAGCAGAATATTTTCTAGCTAGAGAAAAATATAAAGGTTTGATTATTTTGGTTATTTTTTATCAAGTACAAGGAATCATGTATTAACTGTTAAAATACCAAAGAATTATAAAAAGACATTTGTATTTCAATCTAAATTCCTTTTTTCTCCTTGGAGATGCTTTAGCCTGCAACAATTTGCTAACGATAATTGACAATTATCAATTTCAATCATAAAAGTGATTTAGCATCTATCTAGGTTGGCTTTTTTAGTTCTACTATTCCACTCTACCCTAACAAAGACCTTACTACCCATCACTCTACATTCAATTATGCGAAGATAAAGTCATAGCACCAAAATAGCTCATGTACTCAAACAATGTCACCTGCCAAAATGAAGTACAGACAAGAGTGTGAATGTGTCTGTAGATAGAGTAGGAAAAAAAGCTGAAAGTAATGCTGTCAAGTCCTACATCTCCACCATTCAATTGATGGATATTGAAATTTAAAAACTTAGATAGGATCACTAAGAGCCTGTGCATGAGTAAGCACCCACCTGGACCATCCCTTAAAAAAAAAAAAAACACCTAGCCCCGTATGAACTAGTTCCTACCTTATTTGAACCCATTCCAAGATTATCTCACTATTGAACTGAAACCCCACCCAAATTGGATTAAAAAATTATTTTAAAGTGATCCAGATAATGCGTTCCCAAAGAGCATGACTCAAAAACTTTATCCATAATTCCAACTTATTTAATGTTGTCTCACCTGCTGATACCATACCATGTGCAAATAAAATAATGAAACAACATTTCATACTAGATTTCAAATGTTAAGTAGTTCGTTACTAAAGCAGATCAATGCCAGATCAAATATGACTAATATGTTATGTAAAAATATAATAGTAAGAATAATGTAATATACTCTAAAAATGAACAAGAAAAGAGAAAATATCCACAGCATGGGGCCAAAACTAGTGAAGTCAAGTGTCTCAACAGGAGTATAACAATGTTAACTCACTTTTTTATTGAGGGCATTTGCAAATGCAATTGCTAGGACATCTAGTATGAAAAGAGCTCCTTGGAGACTCTTGCATGTTGCCTAGGACATCGATCGTTTTTTAAGGGTATGGATTCTTCTTTCCATCTCGTAAAGCAATAAGACAATGTGATGGCATACTTTCTGGCTAAGTCGGGGGTGGATCTTCAGGATGGTTATGGGGGTCTTTTGTAATTAATGGGGTGATCTTCAACGCCTTTTGTTATTTGAGGATCAGTATACATATTTTATAATCTCTCTCCTGTAATGAAATACTTTACAGGTTACCTTTTTAAAAAAGAAGAAGAAGAAGAATATAGCGATGCCAACTCTGAGAGTTTCTTTATCAAAGTAAGCAACTTCTAATACATCCAGTGCTCAAAAGTGTCTAATGAATTGATAGAAAATCATGTAATATCAGCCGAATATAGAATGACATATGAAATAGACCTGGTGGGTCCAAGCCGCTTCAACCAAGTGTGTACCATATTCTTCAAGCATTTCATACAGAAGAAGGAACGCCTCCCACCTCTGCTGACGATTTAAACAGGGTTCAGATGAACTGTGAATTTTCCCCACACCTAAAGATTTAGCTTCTTCTTCAGCCCATCTTTCTCTCCTCGTCATATCACAAGCCACTGAACTCCTAAGTGACAAACTTGTTGAACTATTCTTACTGTCTAAATTTACTATTGAAGTGACGTCGTGGCATTGATTTACTCTACTCTGTCTTGAACAAGAGTAATGACCCAAAGATATTTTCAAAATATGAAGTGACTGCTTTCTCACAAGAGCATCTTTGTCAACCTACATGGCAAGCAAATGAATGGAAAATCAGATTTTACATTAAGTCCTATGCTAAATCAAGATGGACTATAAGTGAACAAAAAAAGGAAAAAAATTAATTAATTAGTTCTAAGAGAGTACCAAGCCTCTCCGTATTTCAACCCAAAACATATCCTCTTCTCGCATATCAAAGTCTTCTGCTTGAATTCTGTCAGCATCATTTATGTGCCCTTCACCATAGAAGTAGGACAAATATAAACAAAGTACAGAATATGCATCTTGCCGCTCAAGAGATCCCAAAGAAAGTAGAATTTTGCAGCGCTTCCAGACTTTCCTAAGAAAATAATCCCTACAGAATCAAGCAATATAGGTTTCAATAAGGAACTAACAAGTGCAAAAAAGAGAGACATAATTTGCACTATTGGATGGAAGTATTTCCAATCCACGGATAAACTAATTAAATTGTAGATATGATGTGAAGCATATCCACAATGGGATATATATATATATATATATATATATAGACACAAAAATTTAGGGGTTAAAAAGTGAAAAAAAAATTGAGGCTTTGAAAAACATGACTTAATTGATTCAATCAAGATGATTTTTTTGAGCCACAAGTTCAAACTAGGAACTTTGCAATGGATCCATCACCATCTACGAGCCTCAAATAAGTAGGCTCATGAATAGTGTGGCATATGGGGTTTGAGGGATTATTGTCTTTATTATATATATTTTGTGTGTATGTATATATATATATATATGTACATAACAATTTTCACCTAAGGGACGTCCCTCATAAGGGAAAGTTTTTCTTCTGGACAAATGGATCCTTTTAGATTTTGTGAAACAGTTGGGCCCCACTGTTGGATGGATCAAATGAGTGGGGTGTGATAAACTTTATAAATTTATATATATATATATATATATATATATATAAACTTTATCTCCTAAGGGATGTCCCTTGTGAGGGACAAAATTTTACTCTACCCTAATAGTGCCCACTTGGGCACCACTAACAGCCTCCCCTTCTCACACCCATCTAACCCCAAGTGATTTAGATCTCAACCTAATTTGAACCCATTTTAAGTTGATCTTGTCATTTGATTAAATTCATCGAAATAATTTTACCATCGATCTTTGGACCCTTGAAAATCATAGATTCTAAAATCCAATGGCCTTAACTTTTTATAGACACCAAATGCATAAAAGACCTTTCCAAAAAAAACACATCTCATGCATTAGAGCCCACACAGACTGCAAGACATGGCACGTTAGCATAGGTGCACCATGTCCTGCATGTGCACGTGTCCTGCTTGTGGAGAACACTTTTAGAACTTAAAAGCACGAGAAAGATATTCATAGGCCCACTATTCAAAGGAGGACAAGGAGAGAGAGGGATGGGATGTTACCTTAGGCCCACTACTCAAAGGAGAACAAGGAGAGAGAGGGGTGGGATGTTACCTTAGGCCCCACAACAGGGACAAAATAGGATTTGTTGCTTTATTTCCTTCGGCCTAAGTTTCTCATATACTATTTCCCCTTTCTATGCATGTGTGTTGTGCCCATACTGAAGGACAGAGATACTTCTAATGGCTACACTCTCAAAGTCACAATATGCAGTAGGTGATAAGATGAACTTGTGGTTTCTACCTGGAAAAGATGAAAATTGACCCTTGTATTGAAAGCTCAAATGAGGAAAGTGCAAGTAGAGCCCTGAAGATAAATGGAAATAGAAGACGAATTACACAGGATCGATGTTCTGGAGATTGTGAAAGCATGCAAACTGCCATGTTTGAAACATCCCAAAGAATGTGCCTAGCAAAATTTTCTGGAGAAACACGCTCACCCGCCACCTTCAACTCTACTGTGTTTTTAACAGCTTGACAACTTAGGGCAGCAACTAATAATGAAGTTAAAATATGGCTTGCAGTAGATAGAGGTATTGATTCAGACATAAATAGTAAAGCATCTTGATCTACATTGAAATCAAATATCTTCCCACTTATATATTGAGTGATTGAGTGTCTGCTCCATTGGTAAATAGCTGATTCTTCATTCTGAACCAAACCTATAGAAAGACCCATCACTCTCAGAGAATAAGGAACCAAAGTCATTTCCATAGTTTCCCATGCATGACTTTCAATCACAACGTCACACAGTAGTTCTGCAATCTGGAAACTCAATTAGAATAAGCACCGAACATCATAGGAGAAAACTATCAATCTACTGGGAGTAAAGAAAAAAGGTCAAAATACCAAAAAAAATGCCTTACTTGGTTGAGTAATCCATTATCATTTGGGTTAATCATCCCAAAAACAGGAAGAAATGCTCTCACAATAAATGACTGCATTGAATCTAGCTCAATCCCTGCAATGAAAATCTAGATATTCAAATTCCAGGAAGCATCTACATAAACCCATACATCCTACTGAAAAAGAAATGTGCAAAAATGTCAAAGCATGTCATATGCCCATTTCCAATGAGGTAAAATTGAACATCATTATCGCACCATCAACCTTGTATAAACCTGATCATTTCTCTAAAATGAGGTATCACAGTTCATATCCAACAAAATGAATGCAGGCGAGGTGGTCTTCGAATTCATAGTTATGATTTCCAAAAAGTGGAAAATACTATTCCAAAGCAGCTGTTACCCAACAACTTCAACTGCTAGCGTACAAACCAACAATTCAATTATTTAAGAGAAGTTTGTGACAGCAAGAAATATGGAGGAAAAAGTAAATCATAAGGAAACACAAAGAAAAGAATAATTGGCATGGACAAAAAGGAAGAATAATACAATAACAGTCACTGGCATGAAGGCCATAGAATGTCCAACAGAGAGGGTATCGGCAAAGCATGTTCTTTAGTCTTAACAACCAGGCAGCAGTAGCAGCAGCATCACCACCATCAACACGATCATCATGATCACCATCACCAACATCATAGAAAGCCTATCCCATAAGTCTAAGTCAGCTTTGTAAGTTTGACTTCACCACTATCCCCATTAGGGCCAGATTTCTTTGTTGCTCCACACTACCGACAGCCAAATGTGTTGCTTCCAACAACCCCCTTTCAGAGCCTTGACCACCCACTTCTACTAATACCTTAAACTAGCAATCCTTCAGTTCTTTGAAAATGGGCTGTTCTATCCTTCTGTGCACCTGTACCTTTTCTTTTAATTTAGAAGTGGTAACTACTTTTTATTGATAAATGGCACAAGAAGTGTGCCAAAGGCAAGGAACAGGAAGAAGGAGCCATGAGGAGCAAAAATAACCAAGAAATAGGAAGAAACACCAAAGTTAACAAATACAGAAAGAAGGACAAAAACTAACAAAACACAAGGAAACAAAGCACATAGAGCAACTAGGAACAACTAACTGATGCCAATACTCTCCTTCCAGGCACGAAACAATCCTTCTATGACAACTGTCCAAACCATCTAAGATGGTATTCCATAATCTTCTCTTTCATTGGAGCCATCCATACCATCTAAAAATTTCCCTCATGCACTCGATCCAAATATTAGAGTTTTGGAAAGAGAGGAGGATAAAAGAAGAGCTTGGGGACAAGACAAAAGTAATTCAAAAATAAGTGATAGATTAGGCTAACATATGAGGGAAATGCCATTTAAATGTGAGGATATGTGGACGTTCGACATAACTAAATAGCAGTTTGCTGGACAGTAACCCACTAATATGAACAAGTCATAGATGCAAAATGGATTTAAGCTTCCACAGATGTGTTTCCATGTTGAACTCAATATAGATGGATACACATAAATACTACAAGGTATAAATTAATAGAAAATCAATTCAGTTTGATGAAGAACATGGCAGTAATGACATAGGAAAACATGCAACAAAGTTCACATTAACATTTCAAAAATAAAAAATGCAGGCAAAAATGAGCAGAACAAGATGATCAGCTTCCAACATGTGGATATTGATAAATAAGTCTTCAGTTGTTTCATCAATGATACTTAAACAGAGTATCAAGCAAAGCAAGTCAGGTAGGCAACACAATGTCACATAAGTGCAACACAAGAACCAAAATAAAAGGTCCTCTACATGTTTGATATGAATGAGAAAAGATTTTTGCTTTTTTTCCTTTTGAATTAGGCCCCCAACCCTGCCCTTGCAGGAGAAACAGCATAGATATTACATAAAAGATAAAAAATACATAGTTTAAGACATTAATTTTACAGGAAAGAGGACAAGGGTTGGGGCGGGTGGGTGGGTGCTTGCATGTGTGGATTTGTGTGTGTGTGTGTGTGTGTGTGCACGGGGGTGGGGTGTTCAAGGAGAGGAAGGACACCTTCTTTTTTAAAAAAAATTAAAGGGGAATTAGATTAAGAGACAAAAGGAGATACAAAAAGCTTCTGTTTTAAGGAACAATAGAAGGAATGAACAGGCAAAAAATAAAACAACAAATTAAGCAAAAAAAAAAAAATGGAAGACACCATTCCCTTGTTTTGCCCAAGAAATGACTCACCTGAGCTCTTCAAAAGGTAACGCAGTGCACACATGAAGGATATGATGTAACTTGAATGTTCGGAACCCAATTTCCCCCCTCTATCCTTTGAAAGATCCTACAAAATACATGAAAGTTAGAAAATACATTCATTTTACACATGCATAAACGTGCATAAACAATGGTTTCTAGCATAAACAATGGTTTCTAATCATACAACAATCGGGAAAAAAAAACTCAAGATACATTTGACCACTATTAGGTATCCCTGTGATAATGAATTAATGATTGAAATAGGACAAGCGAACATTTGAAGTACCACAGGAAGAAAATGAAATCACAATCTCAAACTCCATACAAAATTTCTTCTGCTGAAGTATATAAACCACAAAATTTCATCCAATAATAAAAGTTGACTGTCAGAATAAGAATGCCTCCCATCTAATACATCCAATGGTGGAGAGCACAACTGAACATAATCTGATTTGCAGTAGGTTAGTTAGTGAAGGGTTTCGATTTACAAATTGCAGAATGCTGTGATCACATGAGCAACTGTATCTTCTTTTGACGGCTTATTCTGCAGAGAGAGAGAGAGAGATTATCTCTTGTGAACTGGATAACTACTTTTTTATTTAATTTTTTTTTTTTTTTAGGTCCGGAGGTGTCCCAACTAGTCCCCCAGGGTGTGTGAAAACCCTCCTGTCTGCACCGGGTAATTCGATAGGACCTTACTCTATACATATTCCCATGGAAAGTGGTCCTTCATTGGGGCTCCCATGGTTTGAACCCAAGACCTCCCTCGATCTTGATCCCAAACCAACTAGGATAACCCTTGGGGTTATAACTACTTTTTGATTGAACTAATATTTGCACCATTTTATCTCCCCATGCTCATTATTATCCCATAAATTGGATTTATACCCAATTTGATCTCATTTCAAGATATACTCACTGTTAGATTAAGCTCAAGTCATATAAATGGTTAAAATTATGTAGCCTTTAAAATCATACTTGAAACGATTCTTTTAAGTTGAATTTTGGTACACTTTCTATAAAAGTGTAAATCTTCTAAATCAACTCATCTGCATCACCTAAAATAAGCCCGGTGAAAAGTTAGTCATCCAGGTTACAATGAAGCAGCAGTTCACAACGGATAATTTTCAGAGAGAGAGAGAGAGAGGAGAAGAATAACTAACTAACCATGATTGAAGTGGAGAAAATGTCGAGAAGCGAAGAGAATAGCGAAGGAAGGGAGAGGTTTGTAGAAGCTAAAACGCAGTCTACGATGGCGGGAACTGCTGCGGAAGGAGCTACTTGGAAGCTCTTTACCAGTGAACCGGCGATAGCGGCAACGGAGGCGCCTTCTGAGATTGCCATGTCTGGAAGGATAGCAGTTGGCCCGCAAAGAACAAAAGAACAGACAGGAGCAGACGAGGAGCAGAAAATCGAGTGGGTTTAGAGTTTAGGGTTTAGAAGGAAACCGCGCTGATTTTCGTGACCGTTGATAATCGTTGAATTTACTCTGCAACTTGGGTGGGCGGGCCGGTTCTTAGACCAAACCAACCGGATCCCGACCCGATTTCTAATTTCAGACCCTGAGCTCAGGACCGGCCTGAGTTGACTCAAATGGACTGGGCCACGTTTTACCCAACTACAGGCTTAGTTTGTTTGGTACCTCATTCATATCGGGGATAGACATATCGCTCGGGTTTTAAACGCCCGATGTATCTCGGCTAATACGAGATATATCGTTCGTACGGGCGAGATCTCGGCTGATGTCACTGAGATTTCGCCGATATCGGTCGATACATCTGAGATTTGACAAAAAAGAAAAAAAGAGATGGAGAAATATCGGCCAGATTCGTGGGACCGACATCTCAGATCCAGAGTTTTTTTTACCCCTGATTCATATATTTTGAATATGATCGAGTCCAAATTGACTTGAGTTTCATGTGATAGAAAGGTATGAACAATTTTATTATTTCCATCTAATTCTAGGTTAAACTCATTCAATCGTAACTCTAAGGCTGAATCCAACATTAAAAGCATTTTTCTTGATATAATAAAAATGTTTTTCGTTTAAATGAAAAAAAAAAAAAACTTTTTTCAAAAGATTTAAAAAAGTATAACAAATAAAATTCAAAGTCATTCTTGAATAGCTATGTAGGTCATTATGGATCTACCAAACACATTAATCTTTTAAAAATTATTCAAATTCTCAATAAATTTTTACCATTTTAGATACTAAATGGGCTAAACCAACCCAATTTTCAAACTTGAAATGAATAAGAGTTATTTTATGTACAAAATAGGTTTATTTGTAAAAGAATGATCACCTACACACTATTGTGTATCATCCCACACACCTAAGCACAAGATCCACACACCTAAGCACGGGATTCATCAAATTAAGTGGTGACTGGTCTATTAAAAAAGTTTTATTTGAGTATAAAGCTCTCTAACCTTAATAAAATCAATCATGCCATATTTTATAAAGCCACAAATTTTGTAGATTAAAAAATAATTTAAACTAATCAAAATTTAGAATGTTTAAAACATATAATTTAAAAGATTGAATCAAGATAATTATTTTTTGAATGACATATTCAATGAAAAAATATTTAATAAACTCTCGATTTGGTAACTTTATCAATACTGATTAAACTTTGCCGCAATAAAAGTCTGGTCTTGAATATGCCTGCCTATGTGGCTCAGGTTGAAAATGTAGCTGGCCTTTCAAAATTGAATGCAAATAGAATTTATCTCGTGCCTATCAAAATTTGGGTTAATCCGGCCCAATCGAGTTTGATAGTTGTAATCACAAGATGGACGCAACCTGGCTTGGCTGCCCGAACCATGCATTTTCTTTTAGAAAATGCAGTTTGGATTGAGTACGGTGCGTATCAACTTAAATATCTCAAGTGTTTCAATGCTGAGTATCTCGACCGATACAATGAGATATGACTGAGATTTCACTGATATCCATTTAAATAGCCGATATTTGCCCAAAAATTTAAGAGAGACATATATATATCGACCGAGACACCGATATCCCAGTATCAATAAATTTTTTATCTCTGAAATCGACTAGTTGGATTGAGAGTCTAACTCTAGCCTATGTATATTAAATTTGAGTAATTGACTATAATGACCCGATCCGAATATAAGGTTTAGGACTCGACTCAGTAAGATATTGTCTGCTTTGAGCCTCGTACACAGCTCAAACTCACACGATTTTGCATTTGGGTCCCGGCCTACGTAGTCCGAGACAAAAGGCCTCTTACTTGAGTTCCAGTGTGGCCACTTTTAAAACTCCTATTCTTTTCCTCTCCACCACCGATGTAGGATTTTTCCCACATTGGTGGGTAGGGGTATCACATTGACTCATATTTTATCACTTTGTTGGCTGACTGGTAACTCACTTGTAACTCTACTATTTTTTAAAACCTCAAACTAGCTTTTCTGTTATAAAATATCAGTTTTCAAATTTTTGAGGTAAATTACCCTTTTACCCTCACGTGTTTTGTTGAAATGGGATTAGAAGGAAATGAATACTTTGGCTACAGTAAATCCAAATCATTCTAAGGATTAACTGTCCTTTGAAGAATGAATACTTCTAGCTGCAGTAAAATCCGAATCCTAATCATTGGAAGGATTAACTTGGAAGGAATGAGTACTTGAGCTGCAGTAAAATCCTTAAAAACAGTAAAATATTTTTTAAAATTTTAAAATTATTTTTTAAGGAATTTATATTTTTAAAATTTCTAAAATTAAATATCCAGACTAATTACAATAATCTGATAAAAATACTTTAAGACTTCAACGTCGTTTGACATTCTCAAATACTTAAAACACACTGTTTTACAAATAAAGGTATCTCTCAGCTGTGTCGAAAATATATTTACGAGTGTCAAAAGACCTTAAAGTCTTAAAGTATTTTTATTAGATTATCATAATTAGTCCGGATATTTAATTTGAGAAATTTTGGAAATACACAGTGCTTAAAAAATAACTTTTAAAATAATAAAATTTCCTTTAAAACTTTAAAGTTATTTTTTAAGCACTAAGTTATTTACAAAATTTCTCAAATTAAATATCCGGAATAATTACGATAAACATAAAAATACTTTGAGAATTTAAGGTCTTTTGACATTCCCAAATGTGTTTTATACTTTGAGAATTTAAGGTATTTTGACATTCCCAAATGTGTTTTTGACACAGCTGAGGGATACCCTTATTTGTAAAACACTTTGTTTTAAGCATTTGACAGTGTCAAAAGATCTTAAATTCTCAAAGTATTTTTATCATGCTATCGTAATTAGTCCGGATATTTAATTTGAGAAATTTTAAAAATATACAGGGCTTAAAAAATAACTTTTTAAATAATAAAATCTCCTTTAAATATTTAAAATTATTTTTTAAACACTGTGTATTTCCAAAATTTCTCAAATTAAATATCTGAACTAATTATGATAATCTGATAAAAATACTTTAAAACTTTAAGGTCTTTTGACACTCCTAAATATATTTTCGACACAGCTGAGGGATACCCTTATTTGTAAAACACTGTATTTTAAATATTTGGGAATATCAAACGACCTTAAAGTCTTAAAGTATTTTTATCAGATTATTGTAATTAGTCTGGATATTTAATTTTATAAATTTTGAAAATATACAATACTTAAAAAATAATTTTAAAATTTTAAAAATATTTTACTGATTAAAATTTTTAAAGGATTTTATTGCAGCTCAAGTATTCATTCCTTCTAATGACCGTTAATCCTTCGAAAGATTCAGATGGTAGCTAAAAGTATTCATTTCCTTCGAATCTCATTTGAATCATTAGAAGTAATAGAAAAATCAAAATAAAAATCTTATGAAGGATAAAACGCAGAAGGGTAAAAAGGTAATTTAACTCAAAAATTTAAAAACTGATTTCTTATAATAGAAAAGTCTTTTCTGGTGTCTAAATGGGTGTCCTTAATTTGAATTGGGTTAAATACGAAAGAATGTAAGATCGTTCCAACGAATGAACACCAGGTGATGCTACAGTAAAAGTTATTTTAGAATTTTAAACAGTAAAAGTTATTTTAGAATTTTAAACAGTAAAATCTCTTTTTTAAAGTTATTTTAAAATACTGTGTATTTTCAAAATTTCTCAAATTAAATATTTGGACTAATTACGATAGTCGAAAAAAATACTTTAAGAATTTAAGATCTTTTAACACTCCTAAATGCTTAAAGCATAGTATTTTACAAATAAGAGTATCCGTCGGCTGTGCAGAAAATACATTTGGGAGTGTTAAAAGACCTTAAAATTTTAAAATATTTTTATCATGTTATCATAATTAATCTGAATATTTAATTTAAAAAATTTTGAAATAGCTAAGGAATATACCCTTATTTATAAAATACTGTGATTTAAATATTTGGAAATGTTAAACGATTTTAAAGTCGTAAAGTATTTTTATCAAATTATCGTAATTAACTTGGATATTTAATTTAGAAATTTTGGAAATATAGAGTGATTAAAAAATAATTTTAAAATTTTAAAAGATATTTACTGTTTAATTTTTTTAAAGGATTTTAGTGTAGATATAAGTATTCGATAAAATGCAAAAGGATAAAATGTTAATTTATTTTAAAAATCTAAAAACTGGTGTGTAGTAACAGAAAATCTAGGTGTTTAAATGGACTGCCATAATTTTTACTTTCAAATAGATATTGTGTTTAAAATAATTTTTGTACAAAATATTAGAATACACACGTTAGGTTTTAGTAAGCGTACACGACTTCACGGGTGTTCACTTACAAACCCTAATACCCTTCTTCCCTTTCCCTCTCTCTATTAGACCCTAGCCGCCGCCGTTCTCTGTATTTTTCCCGTCAACGAAGAAGAAAAAGACGCAGAGAGAGGAAAGGAAAGCAGGTAAGCGATTTTTTTTTCTTCAATCTTTTCTCCATATTTTCTTTTCTCTTTCCATTCTTTCTCTCCAGTTTTTCTCCCTATTTCTCTTCCATGGGGCTGAAAATCCCAACCTACCATAATATTTCTCTCCTCTCCCATTGTCCCATGCAGCCAAAAACTTTAACCCTTTTTAGTTCAAAAATTAATAGCCTTAATCTTGTATATGGTGAAAATTTAGCCTAGTCACACTCAACAAGAAGAGCCTCATCCCTCAATTCAAGATTAATTCTCATGTATAGAAAAAATCTCCTATTTGCAATGACTCTTCAAAATGTGTCAGGCACTCATGTTGGAGTGTTGGGACACTTTTTTTGTGTCAAACTCTTCACAAATTCTTCTAGTACTATGTAAAATTGTTTTCCCAAATGTTAGAAAAAATATCACACCTTTCTCCTTCTGAAACCTAATTAAAATATTGATATGATTTTCGTTCTGGTTCTCACACTATGTTCCCTTTTGGGAATTTAGTCTTTCATCGCGAGGTAGGCTTTCGTATCACCGATAGGTCTTTCGCTCCTGTTATTGGTTCAACGGATGCTACCAAATGATCGAACCGCTGTAACATAACATATCACCCTTCCCTTCCTGGTGCCGCTATTCTGTCATTGGGAATTGATCTCTTGCATCTCTCTCTTACTGCTTGGTTGAATCAGTCTCTTCTCTTTAAGCTCTTGCCTTTGAGCTCAGGCATGCCCTTTTCTCTCTTCTTTCTTCTGTAATGGTCGGTCAACTGTCCTTTCCTCTAGAATCTTTCCATTCCTAGAAAAAGTTATGTTAATAAGGCTCAATAAGCCAATCCGGGCTAATATGTCAAAGCGGGAATTTGTACAACTGCTCGGGCAAGGCTCGCATCTCTCTTCTTTTCTGTTTAGCTCATCGATCATTGATCTAAACAGTTTTCCTTGCCAACCCGTTTCATTTATTCTCTTGAGGTGGAATGTCTCGTCCGTGTCCCGGCCCTGTTTCGGCAGTATCCTCTTTATTTGTTGCCGTGGTCAGATACACGTATTCGAAGAGTATCCATAATTAAAATATTTTTTAATTAATTGGATATGTGTCCGGTACGTATCCGAGCCGTATCCGGCCGTATCTGATATGGATACGTACCAGACACTGGTACTTCACTAATTTTGAAGTATCCCTGCTTCCTAGAAACCTATGGATTAATTTTTTATTTTATTTCAATTCTAGTTAGTTTAGTTTAAAACCGATCTCTGTCATCGGTGATTCTGTTGATCAGCATTCCCATTTCTGAATTCTTCCTTTTGCCTGGGTGTCTTGTGTGAGACTACAGTGAGGTTCTCATTCTCGGACAGACTCTTATGCTGCTTCTTTTTCATCTTCATGTCTGCATTACTTGAAAGGGTTTCAAGCCAATGTTTAGGTGACAGGTTGGCCGTGCTCCAACCGGACCAAGGGCTTAACACCTCATTTCTCACGGTTCATGTCCCATAAGCCTGTCACTGATTGCTGCTCCTGGGAAGGCATACATGCAATGATACAGCACATAGTAAAAAAAAACCTCAATCTATAGCATCAAAACATATTAGAAAGCACGATGCTGTCAAAAGGTTAGATATAATGTAAAATGCAGAGTGCTGGAGAAGCAGATTTGAGAAAGGGCAACACCCTGCCCTTCAACGAAACCATTGGAAATGTTGTCCACTCTATAGTGGCGCTTGGATCTGACCCAGCACTCTTTGTTTGGCACCCTTTTATTTTATTTGTTATTAATTCATCAATTAGCTGAGCTTTTCAACTCAGTAATTTTCCAATTACCCAATCGCAGCAAATCAACATCGTATATTTTCAAGCTCCAAGTGGAGCTCTCTTCAATCCAAACCGCTGGGTTGTTTTCTCAAATCTGTGTCAATGCATATCATATCTCAGATTTAATTCCTTTAGTGTTGATGTAATAAGCATATGTATTCATAAATGTAGAGGATTATGACGTGGTTATGCGAATGTATTGATTTGATATTCCAGACTATCAAATGGCAGAAGGTGTGATCAAACCGGTGGAAGAAGGTGTCGAAAAATATTTGGCAGCTGCTGATTTTTTGAAGGGGGAAGAAAAGCAGCTGCAGAATTTAACAAGGGAAATGTTCTTCCTTGCCACAACATACTTTGCCCTATTCTCTCAGAGTTCAGTTCTGTTCTTGTCGTTCACTATTGTAATTGGCAGTAGGTTCATCATCGCCATCTTCAGTTACTACCGTAAGGCGGAAAGAATTGAGAATGATTGGAATTGGCTCTTAAACCAGCCGCACTCCAATGTTCCAATAAGGGCGGTGAGGAGGCCAAAATCGAATGCCGATTTAACGTTGCGACGCAATTCCTTCGTCTGCTTGACGATTGTGTGCTTGTCTTCAGTCTTCATCGTGTTCTTCTGTTACTTCCCACAGGCTTAGTTTTCTTTTATTGTCCTGATTTTGTATATATGATACACTCTACTAAGAAGAGGCTTTGAATCTCTCAGAAGTGACTCTTGTAATATTATTAAATGAGTACAGGGGTTGCTACTTGCTAGTTGCTATCTCATTAAATGTGATCTTTGTCTGCTTTTTCTGAAATGTGATCGTATTATCTGTCATGCCTATTTTAAGTATCAGGTCAGTCCTGGGCCTTACATGTTAAGGCCAAATCCAATCCAAAAGCTCTAATTTATACTAAGACTGATTTAATAAAGAGACTAAAAAACTGAAGAGTCCTTCGGATCCTTATTTAATTTCTAGACCTCAATGCTTGAGCTCAAAATAACTCGAAACCCGGCCCAATCGGATCCGAACAACTTGCACCGACTGCCCCAAGTGGAAAGAGCACCACCGCCCTCTCCTTTTATATTTATGAATTATGATTACTGTTTGGATGCCTCCCTATGCAATGTTCCCTTCATTGAATCAGACTTGGGAATAACATGATAAGCATTTTATCCACTTTCTACAAAGCTATCATCAATGTCATTAAGATGGTGATGAAGATTCTCTTGAAAGAGATCCTTCACAGGAAATATTCTTGAAATCTTTATGATTCTACATAAGAATATAATTTTGGGGATGTGATAGTGTTTTTATTCACATCTTCATTCTTCAATCATATAAAAACCTTGGAAAGATACCCATTCTTCCACCTTTATTTTTCTGGAGAAATCCTCTCTCAACTTCTATTTTTGAACCACACAATCCTTCTTAGAATCCACGAAAGTATTTTTGTTAATTATCATTATTCCCTTCTGTTCCTTCTAATCCTAGAATCTATTTAAACTGATGTGTAGTTTCTAATTCATTTGTGGTTTGAGAGAACATAAAGAGATTTTGTGATTGAAAAGGTATTTTGACTAACCCTAAAATCCATTTCTCTCAAATTTTATTCTTGGGTCAGAACCATCATGCTACAAGAGTTGTAAGCAGGTCGGTTCTGGGCCAGCCCTTGCATGACCAAAACTGGGTTGAGCACTTTGAGCTTTTGGGGCAATATGTCATGATTGCAACAAGCCCAGAAATGGGATATGCCAAACCCTTGTTTCAAACTGAGCATTTCGACCTTTTGAGCTTTCAATTTCCATTTCTAGTTGCAGACATGAGACAATGGTGCAGTCCCATCTAACTCGAAAAAGAGAGTTCCACTCTTCTTTTCCTTTATGGCCATGATAGTCATTGAGAAGGTTTGAGCAATCTGTTGGTAGAATAGTTTCCATTTGTTTGTCATTACTTCTAAAATGATGGCTGTGTGGAAACCAAGGGAACATGCTCAACAAAAATGCAGGTTCTTTAGGGTAGCCTAATACAACTGTAACCACACAAATTGCAATCTAATGGCCAAATATATTTTCATCATCACACCACTAATATCATATAATCATAACGCATTCCATGTTAAAAAGTATACCATTCCTTTCACTCTTCAGAAACTTAAGGCCATAGAATTTCCCTAAGATATTTTTTGCTATTGTGTATTTACTCAGTCAACTCAAGTATCAGCTTCATATTTTGAGTATCAAATTCTCAACCTCGGGGAGATTCATGAAAAAAGGATTGACTTTGTTATTACTACTGCTAATAGTAGTAGTTGAGAAGAATAAATGATTCCTCTTGTTTTAGGAAACTACGATCAAATGATTTAGAGGATAGAATGAATCATATTACCTAAAAGTTGTTAGTGTTAAAGATGTCATTTATTATGTACTTGAGGGTAATTTAGTCTTTGTTTCATTAGGGTTAATTAGGGATTTATTTGTATAAATACTATATTTGTACAATTCTTAAAAGAGTTTTTATCGAATCTTACCGTTAGGACTGAGTATCATCTCAAAAGACTAGCATGTTGGGTAGAATGATTCAAATCCTTTCTAAATCCTTAGATCTTCCTCTATACTTTAAATATGGGACTCGTTCGCAGTCCCAACAAAAATAATATTACTATGCAAATGATTTTTAAGACAAAATTTGATTATGATACGGTAGAAAACTAGAAACTGCCTAACTTTGAAATGCATCATACATGGGTAGTTCATCAAATGGGTAGTTGAGATGATATTTTATGTATAAAAACTTGCTTCATCTGTGCCTCATCGTTCATGAGCGGCAAAAGTTTTGGAGCCTCTTGTGGGAACCATCATGAACACCCATTTATATTTTAACCTTCTTAAAATCTACTCTTATCCTCTGTTATGAGTTGATCTTACCCTTGATTGGAAATCTGTTTAAAATTAACATTATTTTGACCATTGGTATATAAAAGACTTGATTTTTATAGAAAGAATCAACCTGGAAATACCTATTAAATGCACCAACTCTCATATTCGAGATAAACATAAAATTTATAGATAAAATTTGAGTATATTTAAAAGTTATAAGCTCATTGACTCCAAATAAAAGTTGAGAATGAACCTAAAGGGGTTGGAGCGATGGTCAAGAACCCGTTTTAGAAAGCTGGAGTCATGAGTTCAATTTTCATTCCACTCTAAAGGGTTACTCCCCATAGAGTTACTTAATATGTGTGAATATAGAAGTTTGCACATACGCTTGGGATTTGTCATATGCTCCAAGAGTCCTAGACACCTTGATTATAAAGGTAAAAGTTGAGAATGTCCTAAATTAGCATGGAAACACCTTTATCTTAAACCATAATAAGGAGATTCATAAGTGAACATTATTGGGTGTATCAGTAAAAGCTTGGGTCAAAGGACTTTGATAAGCATTATATTTCTTCATCATTTCTCTCTTACTCTGTACTAAAACACCGTTTAGAGATTTACCCACTAATGTTACACTTTTGGACAATTACCATGATGAATTTGATTGCTCTCAAAAGACAATGTGTATCACTCTCATGTTTTCACCAAACTGTTCGCATTCTGTAATCTAGTGAACTGCAACCTCAATCTTAAGTAGATCACAATCTAAGCAATCTCAACTAAAATTAATTTTATAAAAGAAATACATAAAGTACCAATTTAGATGAACTCATTCTATGATTCAATGATCTTTGTAACCCTATTATTTATAATCATCCACTACTTTATGTTGAAGATCTATATATGAAGCGAAAAATAAGACCAATGGCTCTCATTTGTAATGATACGCATGTGAAGGAGAGATTCTAACATTAAGTGTGAGCCACGGCTTTTCCTACTCCTTTATCAATGTGCTTTGGGTTGGTTGGCAGTAATAATAGATTTCTTTTATGTGATGGCAGACCACCTCTTCAGTAATCACAATTTTAAACTCCAAACCTTTAAATGCACCATCATGCAATTCATGAAGAAAAGGTTTTGAGTTAACTTCTTGTCTTGTATGACAATTGGGTCTTGGAATTGTGACAAAACTATTTCATATGTCACTTCTCTTCAATTTCATAGGTAGATGGTAACGACATGATAAGACAATTTTTAATGTTCGAATTGTTTAGGGTCTCTCCTTTAGAGTATTTGATTAATTTTCGAAGTATTTGTAAACCTCTTTACCTACACACACTGAGTAGGTAGGATTCAAACTCATGACTCTTGTTCTCTGAAAGAGGTTCCTGACCAACACATCAATCCCTTAGAGTTCAGAAATCATAATAGCACATTTTTAGACATTATGATTACAGTAAACTAACTAGTCATACAATATTATCCCCAAGTTTTAGGCCTGCCACTTTGTAGTGCTAATAGGTTTATTAGAAAGATCTCTATTTGAGTACGCGACTCATGAAAAAATTATCTTGATTTAATCAATCAAACTGTGCTTTTTAAATTCCTCAAAATTAACTATTTTAAATTATTTTCAATTCTTAAACTTAATGAATTTAAAAAATATTGTTTGACACATCCAATCAAAATAATTTTTGTGGACTACAATACTCAAATAAAGACAACCAACCTATCAACATCCAGACCGTATATCTAATTTCACAATACTTTTTGCACTAGTGAGCTAGTGATCACTTTATTTGTTATATTTCTTTTCTCATACACGTGGTGAATGCACTTGGTAATGTCTTGACTAAATTTACTAGGTTAAAATAAGCTTCTTCTTTTTCTTTTTTCTTTTTTCATTATAACACCAAAATACTTATCAAGAAAGCTCATGATCTGATCTATCACATGAATAATTTTTTGAGCCTAACAAAAGGTGAAAATTTGTAGTATTATTGGATGCCCTTTTTCTTTTCAATCCTCTCTTTCCCCACCTATCATGGCTTTTGTTAAAAATATTTGAACATGTCATGAGTTTATGATTATTTCCTACAAATGTAATCCTTTTTCATCATTTTATATTGTACCATGTGTGTCATGTGAGGGGTGTCTTATTATCCCATCCACAACTCAGGTTGGAAGCTATAATGAGTTTTAATCAGAATGAATATGGATCCTACCTAGATATCCATGTAATATGATGTAAGTTGGAAAATAATTTTTAATAGATCATATATTCACAGCATTGCTTGTTCTCGTATTCATTAGTTTGCTGTGAATTAGAGTAATATTCAATTTGGGGTGACGATCCTCACAGGACACTTTTGTGTAACTAAACACGGAAATTAGTGGATTGCCTACTTTACCCTTCACCCAAGTCGTATGGATAACTTAAAAACTGAGCAAGCCGTTCTCGTTTGTTCATCAACTGTGCGTTTTTCCAGCGTTTACCTCGGATTTTCAAACGAGCCCGTTTTTCAATCGATTTCTACAAACAATGCATGAAAAATCTACTCATTTCCGTTTCTGGTTATACAAAAATCCCATGTAAAGATCGCTACCCTTCAATTTGAACATATTTCTCAATATACTCATCATTAGCTTAAGCTCCAATCTTGTGACTGGTTAAAATTTTGTAGCCTTTAAAATTACACTTGAAATAATTTATCTAAGTTGATTTTTGACACATTTGTTATATAAGAGTAGATTTTTTAAACTAAAACTTTCTCATCATATAAAACAAACTATATAGAATATTAATTTTAATGAATAGTTTCTTGTACAAACTTTCTCATCATATAAAACAAACTATATAAAATATTAATTTTAATGAATAGTTTCCTGTACAAAGTTTCAAATGGCACAGTAAAATGTTTTTAACGTGGTTGGTAGATGAAAGGAAGAGGATTGAGAGCTATAATGGATCCATGTCAATCACTTTGCAAGTGGGGTTATGGATGGATTGCATACAAAGTTATTGTTTTTAAAATAAACAAAGAGTGGGATGCAACTTTTATGCCTCATTGATAGAGCTGAATTTATTGTATAAGCAAATTGAAAGTGGAGAGGGAGCATGACTTCTGTATATATATATATATATATATTTTTTTTTTTTTCATAAAAATGTGTATTTACATGTGTATCTGAGAGGAGGAGAGGAAAAAACATTATTTGTTCAATGACCTTAATTTTTTGTGAATTTTAGTAGGACTGTTTCTGAGTTTCTTACACGTAAATTAAAAAAAGAAATCATTTAAAACCATTCTTATATACTAAAACCCACCAAATTAGGCCCCATAACCCCCTAGTGCAATGTCACGCATGCATGGAGATGCAAAGGTGAAATCCACTTCTTTGTTACAGTGATTGCTTTTTGATACATTGACACAATAACAAATTGATTTTTCCATCTATTTTATCGAATCATACGTCATGAGTGTTGTGTTGGCGAAAGAGTCTCATATTAAAAGTGTAGAGAGAGATTAAGAGATTTATAGAGAACTTAAGTCATTCCACCGAACATACTAGTCTTTTAGGTTGAATACACATGTCCTAACAAATGGCATCAGATTCAGGTCTCAGGTTATCTTCGTTCGAGGGGGATTGTTGAATCTGCAAATGAGTTCCACATTAGAAATGTAGAGACTCGAGAGAGAATTAAAGGCTTATAAAAGACTTAAGTCACGATAGTATTTTTAATTGAATATCGAAATTGTGAGAATGAGCTACTATCCAAAACATCGCACAAAATGAGAGAGAGAGAATACTAATAACAAGAAAGTATTATGATAAACATCAATCGGATGTCAATTAATACTACATAAAAGTGAATCATGCTTATTTAGATCCTACAGCTCCATCACCGTTAACGTCGCTTAAGAAATCATGTTATGGCACTCATCCTAGAAGGCTAGAATCTAGGCACTCATCCTTAGTTCATCACCGTTAACGTCGCCTAAGAAATCATGTTATGGCACTCATCCTAGAAGGCTAGAATCTAGGCACTCATCCTTAGTTCATGCTTTGCATCATTTAAACATAGATTTAATCACAAGTTAGATAAAAGATAAGAGTTATTTCTATCATTATATAACACCTAATGATCATTTAGGACCATTTCAGAGAGGGTTTAAAAAAGATTTGAGAAAATCCATCTGCAATGCATCTAGGAGAGGCTTTGAATCTCTCACAAATGACTCTATGTTCAGCTTCATCTTTTATTTTTTATTGGCTAAATGTCTATTGAGATTTATTAACAGTCTTATCTATGAGTATAATGTTTATATTATGTTACATGTGTTAGAACTGGGTATCCAATCTAAAAGGGTAATCCATTATGTGAAGTGACCTAAATCTTTTATAAGTCTCTAAATATCTTCCTTCACAATCAACATGGGACTTGTTCGCTGCTCGAACAAGAAATTCTTATAAAAATAATTAACATTGAAGAGTGGAACTACTACTCAATCAGAGGTATAAGCCTCATGTGCGAAGCCCATTCAGTGATAAATCTAAATTGCTAAAAATGTTATTTTCTATGGCCCACTTTTGTCCAGGAAAACTAAAGACTCTACACTGCTTCCTATTACTCTTTTGAGTGCTACTTAACTACCAATCATATTAAAAAGCATCTGACTTCCACTGATCTTTGCTTTTTTGCATTTTAAAATTAAGATCAATATGGCCATAAGTGCTAGAGTATTATTGCTGATTAAGCTTTTATCACACCAAACATCACTCTTTAAGTCATCATATTAATTTGTACCTTATGGGTTTTATATGTCCCTTGTGCTTTAGTTTAAAGCTAAAGATCTTCTTTAGAATTTTGAATTTAAGAAGAATTTAGGAGCTCACAAATGATTTTAATATGGTCTTAGGGTTGAAAATGGCCATCTAGTAGGTCCCAAATTTGTTCAAATGGCAGACAGTGGTCGTCGTTTACGGTTTACCATAGCAAGTTGCAAGTTCACTTTGTACTAAATTAACTAGTTTTAATTAAAGTGAAAAAGTGAATTCATAAGTACTTCAATGCAGGGGCCCAAATATGGACTGATACGTATCGTATCGGTTGATATTCGACTGATATCTAGGCCGTATCATATCGGTCGTTTTTTTTAAAAGAAAAAGAGAAGAGAGAAAAATATCGACCGATAACAAATTTTGAACCCCTACTTCAATGTATATACATTAAAACTCTATTTTTGATATACTTTATTTAATAACTTTCTTCCAATCAAAAGGCAGCCAAAGTCAGTGATTATATGATCCTTTTGTATCTATATCCTTTAATCAAATGGAATAGACAACAAGTCTACAAGAAGCTCAATAATTCTGAAAACTGCCCTCCAATTTACAGCATTGAAAAGTCATCTTAGAATTGTTAATCCAAACACTAAGCTGAGTTCACTCTTGAATTCTTATTATGACTCGGCTCGTCAATGTTTATAGCAGGGAAAAATATCGGCCGAGAAATCTCTCTCTTATTTTTTTAATTTTTTTTTTTAATTAAAACTAGTACTTTATGTTTTAACTATTGTAAAGTACCCAAAATCTAAGTCTAAAATAGGTAGAAGTCCTTATAAATGCCATCTTTAGATATTTTTATAACAAGTGGCCTGCATTGATGCCTTTTTTGGAATACTTATTACTAATATGATAGTGTGTCTAACTGCTTACCTAAAAACAGTTCAAGGGCCCTAAACAAAGCTTAGATTGGATGAAAAAAATATTTTGTTGATCATAAGAATTAGAGCCACAATTTAGAGCATTTCAACTCAAATCTAGTCCCTTTCTTAGAATTCACTATACTAATGATGTTGATTATTAGCTGATCCACGAGCAATACATGATTTGACACCACAAATGTGTAGAGCATGCTGGTGTTACCTTAAACTCACACCAACCGTGGTTTGTTGTTAGTTAGTGAGTTCTAGAATATTAAGGAATCCACAGGTAGATCAACTTAGCCCTGTACCATGAAAGATTTGAAAATCCCACACACATCTATCATTATCACTTCATATAAATAGAATACAACCTCTTTGAGGAGTAACAGAAAAGGATTAGGATTAGAGAGAGTTCTACTTTGAGTTGGACTATGAGTTCCTCTTGAGTTAGAAGTCTCATGTGAATGTTTACGGTCGTTAATAAGTTCTATTGTATTGAACTTAAAATTAGCTGATCCACGAGCAATACATGATTTGACACCACAAATGTGTAGAGCATGTAAGGAACCCACAAGTAGATCGACATAGCTCTGTACCATGAAAGACTTGAAGATACCACACACATCTATCATTATCACTTCATATAAATAGAATTACATGCCTCTCTTTTAGGAGGAAGACATCAATTAGAATACAATCTCTTTGAGGAGTAACAGAAAATGATTAGGATTAGAGAGCGTTCTACTTTGAGTTGGACTATGAGTTCCTCGAGTTAGAAGTCTCATGTGAATGTTTACAGTCGTTAATAAGTTCTATTGTATTGAACATAGAATTAGTTGATCCACGAGCAATACATGATTTGACACTACAAATGTGTAGAGCATGCTGGTGTTAACCTTAAACTCACACCAACCGTGGTTTATTGTTAGTTAGTAAGTTCTAGAATATTAAAGAACCCACAGGTAGATCGACTTAGCTCTGTACCATGAAAGATTTGAAAATACCACACACATCTATCATTATCACTTCATATAAATAGAATTACATGTCTCTCTTTTAGGAGGAAGACATCAATTAGAATACAACCTCTTTGAGGAGTAATAAAAAATGATTAGGATTAAAGAAAGTTTAACTTTGAGTTGGACTATGAATTCCTCTTGAACTAGAAGTCTCATATGAATGTTTACTGCCGTTAATAAGTTCTATTGTATTGAACTTAAAATTGTGGAGTTATTTAGAACTAAAAATCAAGATCGAAAGTGATTGTTAGTTATCTGATTAGAATATATTAAAAGTATGGCAATCTCATCGTTGATTGTAAAGAATTTAAATTCGCCAACAAAAAATAATATTTCGTCTTAATTTTTTACGTTAGAATACTATACAACAAGTCATTTAATACGATAAAGTCTACCGACCTACATAGAAAACAATTTTTGTTATTCTGTCTAAATATTATCTCCTATTCTCTCTCGAAAAGAAAGTGTATTGGACACCATATGTTAGATGCTAGAGCCGCCACGGTGGTACGCGAGTGACATGTGGAGGGCGTGGAACACTCTAAATGGGACCCATCTAATGTACATCTACTAAAGTGATGATTAAACAATGAATTAAGCAGATGATTGTAAGGATGATTTCATGCGCGTAATAGAGTTATATATGGATTTGATTCTAGAGGAGGAGAGTGGCTTTTGACTTGATACTGAGGAGAAAGAAAAGTAACAAAGAGGGGGGGTGATACCAGATAAGTTTGATTGGAAATGGTGCTCCACCATCACCCCCACCACCCCCACCACCACAACTCAACCCACTTGGCTAATAGTAATACAATTAATTTATTATTAGATGGACCATCCCTTAATCTAACCACCAACTGTTAAAACCGAATCCCCACCATTTTTCTTGCCTTTCTTTTGAAAATTACTTAAATCTCCTTTCCATTAATTTTATAGTACAATACTGTAATTTATAGGAGGAATTTTGGACTTGTGAGGGCCTATTGAAGTATCTTCCCACCTTTGAGAGGAGAATAGTGCAAAACAAGCACACAGTATTAAATCAAAAGTAGAAGGAAGAAAAGAATGAAAAAGGAAAGATATGGTTACACTTAAAAAAATAACTAATGAGTTCATCCTTTCTGTTAAATATTTGAATCTGCCATCTATTCTAAACTTTGATAAGATCATAAAATGGGTTCTTTCTTACACTTTACACCCTGTTTTTGAGCATCAACAAAGATGGAAATCATATTGTGTTGGATACTGTTTGTCATTATTAGCAATGGCATCAATAAATACAGGACTTCAGTTTCCAATCCAATATGAAATTGATTTAAAAGAATATTCAAACCACTTGCAATTTGATATGCATCAAAATTACTTTTCAGTTTTTTAAACTAGCAAGAACATAATCTTCTAAAGACTGAAATTTCCATTTGTAAAGTAATGCAACTGTAATCCAAGGAAAAAAAAAACTGAAAAAAATCAAAATTTTAGTCAAAAACTTTGATTTTTCATACATTTCTATCTATATTTCATCAAAGATATTTTGATTATTTAGAAATATATGAAAATAGGGAGAGATTTTTTTTTTTTTGAATTTACGTGTGAGAAACTGAAGGATACCAAGCGTAAAACCTCCACGGGTGAACTCACTTTCCCTAGAGCATACCAAGGTTAGGCCATTGGGGCTCGAACCCACAACCTCCTGCGTTTAGAGGCGGGACGCGAAAAGCAACCAGTTGAACTACACCATGTGATTAAAGAGTCATTTTTTTTAGAGAAGCTAACCATTTAGTATCTATCAGAAAGGATAAATTTAAGCCAAGCCCTAGTGGGTGGTACTTTTGAAGGATTGTAAGGGTGGTATTGCCATTTCAGTAATGTACCATGAGAATCAGGACAATCCAGTACATCCCCTTTGAAGATTTGAAGAATTAACGACACTTAAAAAAAGAGCTGACTTTCAACCCTACTAATCCTACTAATCCTTCTATAAATCTTTGCATTAAAACTTGATTAGCCACCTTCACTTCCAAGACATGGAAACTCCAATGGCAAATCCATCCAACACAATTTCTTCCATCTCTTCTTACCTTCAGTCCCTCTCCCAAACACCCCTGAGGCTTAGAAAGAGAATGCTAGCGACATGGACACCAAATGAGGAGCTCAACCAAGTAAGGCAAAGATCAGGTGCAGACATGAAGAGAAAGCTTGAATGGTATGATCTAGTAGCCCTTGGTGTTGGAGGAATGCTAGGTGTCGGGGTGTTTGTCACAACCGGTCGAGTGGCACAGTCGATGTCCGGCCCAGCCGTGTTCATCTCCTATATAATTGCCGGAGTTTCGGCGCTCCTTTCTTCCTTGTGTTACACCGAATTCTCCATCGACATCCCAGTTGCAGGAGGTGCATTCAGCTATCTAAGGGTCACATTCGGTATGATCACTTATATTAGATTTTTTTTTTTTTTTTATAACATGGGTATCCTCAGTTCAGATCGGAGGCGAGACTAATCCCATGAGCATGTGTAAACCTCCCAATTCACACACACGGGTTAAGTCGATGAGGAGTAATCCCATGTGGAATGACCCAGAAGGGTTTGAGCGTGAATCGAACTGAAGACATCTCTTTTTGGATTTTTGTTCTTAGAGATTGATTTACATATTTTTGTTCACTCTTCTTGTTGAATTATGTCAGCCCACTTGAGTTGAGGACCATTTGAATGCCCGAAAGAGCCTCAACGGTTTTTTTTTTTTTTTTTAACTTTCTAGGTATTTTTAGCTTTTGAATGAATTGATATTCTGATAGGGGAGTTCGTGGGATACTTTGCTGGAGCTAATATATTAATGGAGTATGTATTATCCAATGCTGGAGTGGCTAGGAGCTTTACAGATTATTTGTGCTGCACCTTTGGAGTGATCGAACCTAATTTATGGAGGATTGAAGTGAGTGGTTTGGCACAGGGATACAATAGATTGGATTTCCCTGCTGTCGTTCTTATTCTTCTCCTCACCATCTGTCTCTGTCATAGGTTTGTCTCCTGTTTTCTCTTGCATCATTGCACTTTCTTTGTTAAATTTACTTGTATAGTCAGTCATTAGTCCTTTTTTTAATTATGGATTAGTGGGTATTTTGCATTTGATTAATTAATATGTAACAGCAGTGTCATTGGCTGTTAAATTATATGCTGGTTTTTTTTTTATATATTATATTGGATTGGGGAGTAATGGGTCTATCTCTTTTGATTGCAGTACCAAGGAGAGCTCTACATTGAATCTTCTGATGACAATTTTTCATGTAATTTTCTTTGGGTTTGTTATTGTGGCTGGTTTTTACAATGGGAGTGAAAAAAACTTGATAATGCCAAGAGGAATAGCCCCCTTTGGTGTTAGAGGGGTTCTTGATGGAGCAGCTATAGTTTACTTCAGCTATATTGGCTATGACTCTGTGTCGACCATGGCAGAAGAGATCAAGAATCCTTCAAAGAGCCTCCCCATCGGCATCGTCGGATCCGTTCTCATCGTTTCCGGGCTTTATTGCTTAATGTCCTTGGCTTTGTGTGTGATGATTCCATACAATCAGGTCAGTAATTCCAAGCCAGTGATCTTCTGATTAGGTATAAATATATTTGTACTCTATAAATTTGGTTCAACATTGAATAGATACTTAATCTTGGTTGTCCATCCTATTATCTGAGATGGCATTCAAAGCCATTGGATTCAACAAGAACTTCGATTTTAGGTGCATTTAGCGTAGATGGTATTCACCGGAAAAGATGAACCTACACTGCAGATACCAGATAAGGCAGCATTCTCGGCGGCTTTTCAGATGATCGCTGGGTGGAAATGGGCAGGCAACATTGTTGGAGCTGGTGCAAGCTTGGGCATAGTGGCCTCCCTCTTGGTTGCCATGCTAGGCCAAGCAAGGTACCTCTGCGTCATCGGACGAACTCGGCTTGTGCCTTATTGGTTTGCTAGGGTGCACCCTTCTACTGGAACCCCCATGAATGCCACCATATTCTTGGGTAAGTGTTTCCAACTAACCTTTTGAATGCATTTGGATACGGTAGTGGGATTGGTCTGATAACATAATCTATATCAATTCACATGACACTATTACAATTCAATTAGAATTGTAGCATACACAGGACAGGAAAAGAAAAGACAACCCTTTTTTCCTTGGTCAGATTAGTAAATTTCTGAAATATTTATTGTTGCAACCTCACACATTTTACTCCCCATATCCCCAGTCATTCATCCTGATCATTTTAAAATACCCATAAACAAGAAGAAATGAGAAATGGCATTACTCTTGAGAGTAAATGTAATTACTCTGGAATGACACTAAAAACCCAGTGATTAATTTCTTCTCCATGGTGCAGGCATATGCACCGCGTCAATCGCACTCTTCACCGATCTTCAAGTCGTGCTTGAGATGATCTCCATCGGCACCCTACTAGTGTTCTACATGGTGGCGAACGCTCTCGTTTACCGTCGTTATGTGAAGCTCGGAAGCAATCATCCTCTACCCACCCTCATCTACCTCTTGCTCCTCTCATCAAGCTCAATCGGCTTCTCTTTATCATGGAAACTCAAAGAAGAATGGTGGAGTCTGGCATTGTTCGGCGGGGCTTCGATCTCTATTACTGCTTTTTTTCACTATAAAATCCCTTGTGTCCATCGACCATCGGAGTGGTCGGTGCCATTCATGCCATGGCCAGCTGCAGCCTCAATCTTCCTTAATCTATTCCTAATGACCACCCTCAAGAAGAAGTCCTTCCTAAGGTTTGGTGTGTGGAGTTGTGTGGTCACCTTGTTCTATATTTTCTATGGGGTCCATTCAACATACCATGGTGAAGAAATGGACATGGATGGAGATGGTAAAAACCCAAAATCCACCACTCAACAAATCAAGGTAGAAGTCTAGTTGCTTAAAGTAACAAAGTAGCTTATATTGTTTCTATTTTACTGTGAATCATATATGTAAAACTATGAAGAAAAGGCCATCCTCCCTAAGAAAGGGACACTGCTTGCTTACTGTAAAAAACCCAAAAACACAGAAAGAAAAATGAAAAAAAAAAAAAAAAAGCCTTTTTCTCAGTCATCTTTCTTGAGATAGTTCCTCTGGTGCAATCACCCATATATCCTACGGACTCAATAATATATTTAAATAAATAAATATAAAATTATGTGAAAATAAATTGCAAAAAAATAAAAATAGTAAAACAAATACTGTATTGACTTTCTTTAAACAGTTTAGTGGCAAAGGAATCGAAAAATATTGTCATTATAATTTTAGTCAGTCATTAAATGAGAGTAAGCATTCATAAAATAGAATATAGATTATTCCACTTAAAATTAAGTGGTACAAATGCACTATACCTTTACTTTATTTTCCATCTTTTCTTTCAATATTATAGATATCAAAATCTACAGCTCCTTTTGAGGATTCGTGAACACAAACCCGAGTCACCGACCATAGTGTCAAAACTAACGAAATCATCTGAAAAAAGCTATCGAATATCGATACAGGCACATTTTCTTTTTTATATTAGAGACATTCCCTACTTCAAATAGCAAAAATCAACGGTTATTTTGTCTTTGCATCCAGACCTAACTCAGGTGCAAAAACACTTCATTTGAGGACCATAATTATGAAACTAAAAAACTCATATATATATATATATATTTATATATTTGAGTTTACTCGACTCACAGGATTTTCAACGAGTTATACCGAGTTTTTTTTAGTCAATTAAAAAACTTATCCATCTTACTTAAATTGATAGAATTTCAAATTCAAAATGAGTTTCAAATTGTCAAACAATGTTGTGGAGTGGACCATGCCCACTCCATCATGCCTAAACCCTAAATCTGGCCGGTGCACATATTTTTTAGATCAAAGCAGGTTCGGCCTAGCATTTACTACCCAAGGTGGATCCCAATTTGCAAGAGTATCGATCTTCTAGAAGTGGATTTTCACAGGAGAGGTAGAATCATCTCTTATTAGGAGACGACTCTCTCTCCCCATTACCATGTGACACAACAATGAGAGAGTCCTCTCTACGAATTAGAGAAAATGCTCATTAAAAGTCAACTCCTAAAGGATCTAGATTCAATTTGCAAGTACAAACAAACTAGGGGTATTCATTTGTTTGAATCTAACCCAAATTTGACTTAATAAACGAACTTGAACAATTTTTTTGTTCTACAATTTGGACTCTGACTTTTACTTAAAGCCCATTGAGGTCCGTTGGGCTTTTAAGCCCATTTATTTTTTTATATAATTTCTATTTTGAATTTTATTTTATAAATTGAAAATATAACCATATAAATTGAAAAGACTGAAAAAATGGCAGCCAGTTCATCTCAAAATTCAATTTATAGTATTCAATCTTAGCTATCAAAATCACTAGACGTCATCTTTTTAAAGACGTCCACTAACTTAGACTATCAAGATCATAAGATCAAGTAATTAAAAATTGAATTTTTTGGACTAAAATTTTAACTAGTGATAGATATTTAAGTATGCATTCAATTTTTATGATTAAATCTTTTTAAGTTACAAAACACAATTTTAAAAAATAAAAACTAAAAACAGTGTCAAGTGCTAAATAAACGACATTTAAATGATGGGCTAGAGCTTTAACTTTAAAAATTCAATAGGCTTCAAATGGGCTCAATCTTTTATAGATATAAAAGGGGCTTGGGTATTTTTACAAAACCTAGCCCAAATCCAACCCATGAACATGCCTAAAACGAACCTTTTCCTCGTGCCTTTGGTTTTCAAAATGCCAACAAGTTTGGGCCAGCTGTACACATATACATTAACTATAAGTATCACCCAATTTGGCCCCATCAATGAGAGATTAGTAGATTATATACCCATTAATTTAAGAGGGCTTTCATACTGTATAAATAGGGACTTTGTTAAAATGGATGTCAATGACCTTAGATTATATGAACTGTGATTAGTTTGATGTTTTACATTATTTTTCTAAAATTTAAATATATTAAGATCTTCAGCATCTTACCTAAACATTAAGATTGCAATCTACCAAGATTTTAATAGTGGTAGCTAAACATTAAATATTTTAATCTACCCAAATAAGAATAGATTTACTCACATTCCAATTTTTCAAGTCAGAATTTCTCAATTGTCAACCATACCCTTAGTAAGAGAACCATAAATACATGGGTCATTGTCTTTCGACGATGACGACTATTGTTCACAAAATGCACTCCTCGTGAAACTACCAAATGGCTTCATATAGATGAGATGAGGCTTCAAAACGGCATGGTCAAAAAAACATATTCGCATTTTAGACACGAGGAATTTAGAGTGTTGGAATAAGTTACACTAAGAACATATGCAAGTCACTCTTGAGAGATAATGATGGCCAAGAACTTGGAAAGTTTCGCTTTAATGGATGAGATAAATGGCTTCAATGAGCTTCATTATGATGTTGTAATGATGATATAATGGGGCAAGAGAGTCAACATCATTTAATTTGAAAAATCAATGATTATATGTAACAATTGAGGCAGCCTTTTCTCTCAGGGGATAACTTTTAAGAGAGAATTCTATCTTAAAAATGTTATCAAGTCTTGGTTTAATAAAATGTTATTAGAGCAGGTTCCATTTGTGCCGCCGCAGGGCACAATTGCATGAGAGGGGGTATGAAGGGACAAGAGTGTGCCACATCGCCTAATTTGGTAAAACAATGACTCTATATAATACTTGAGATACCCTTCTTAACAGCTAACTTTTGAGAGTGAATTTTACCTCAAGAATATAATCAAATCTTGATTTTCTAACCATTGTAACTCATAAAATTATGATTGAGAAAACCTAAAAGTTGTTTCAATAGAAGAGAAGATAAAAAAGTGAAAATAAGTAACATAAGAGGAAAAGGAAAAGAATGTCATTTACGATGATATAGAAAAAGTGTATAAAAGAGAAAGCATTTAAAGATGCTAGATTGTGAGAAGAGAGAATGTGGTTTGATAACGAGAAAACGACAAGTAATTAGAGCAAGCAGAAACAATGTATCCCTTGTTAGGTAACAAAAAATAACCTATATACCTAAGTAATCTTGGAAGCTTCTCTGATAATGTGAATACAGAATTGTCCTCTTAAATTTAAGAGTTTTGTCTATTGCATGAAACAGAACAAAGTAGAGAGAAGTAATGGGAAACAAAACAAAGCAATTGTCAATTGAATCGAGAATAAAAAGGTGAAAAGGGATAGAGTGCATCAGCAGATCGGCAGAGCCTTCTGAGTAATTTTAATAAATCCAACCCTAATCCATGATAAAAATGGTTGAACCTGCCCTGACCCAAATTAGTAATCCAAACTGCAGAACCCAATCCGACTCAACCTCGAACTCGAGAATGAGCCCAACCTGAGTTAGAGAGAGAGTTTTGAGTTGTTATTAAAAGATTCAATCACTCTAATGACTCAGTGAGTTAAGAAGAGGAGATCTACAGAAAAGGGAATGATGTGATTTGGCTTGATTTAGAAAAAAAAATAACTTAAACTAAAATAAAAATTATCATTTCTCTGTTTGGACTTTGGAGTCTCTCTCCTTCGCTTGTCTATTTCATTGGAACCATTGGCGCTAGGTGAAGAAAACCCAGCTGTAGCAGAGCTTTTGCTGCTTTCTCCACTCATTCAAACCCTATGGAAGAAGATGATGAAGAGAAAGAAGACAATGGAAGTGAATCTGAATTTTCTGAGCGACAATTGGATTTGAGAAATCCTTTTCTGTATAGCAACGAAGAGGACGAAGAAGATGATGAAGAGGATGGCGGAACCCTCTCACTCTCATCTCCCATTCTCTCTTTTGTTTCTCTGTCGCAAGGACTCTTCTGCGTTCTCTCTTTACCGTCGCACAAGAAGCAAAGCAAATAACACATCTCATATTAGGGTTTAACTTAAGGATATTATGAGTTAAATTAATTCGAGTCAGATCGGGTCGGGTTGGGTTCATCTTAAATTTCTAAACCCAACTAGATCAGAATTTCATGCAGGTTTTATTTCCTCTAACCTGACCCAACCCGAATTTGAAAATGATCAAACCCAGCCCACACTTTCTTCGGGTTGGATTTTACCCCTAGTTATAGTTGTTTTTCAATATTTTTCAAAATATCCAACATAATTAATCTTTATCATTAAACATCTCTCAGAGATATATTAAAAGATGGTTCTGATGAAGATTTTGATACTTAAAACATTCTACAAATAAATAATCCTCTCATTTAGTGCTTACAAACCAAAGAGAAAGGCATCTTCCCACTTCACCTGACCCTCTTCCTTCTTAGCCGCTGTGCGATCGCAAATGCCAGCTCGAGAGATTGTGAGGCATTGAGCCTGGGGTCACAGTGCGTATGGTATCTCGAAGACAAGTCGTCAAATGTCACCACTCTAGAACCACCAATGCACTCTGTAACATTCTGCCCGGTCATCTCCAAGTGAACTCCTCCTGGGTGACTACCCTCTTGCTCATGAACGTCGAAGAAAGCCCTCAACTCGGACTGCAGAATAAATACAACACTTTTAACATCCACCACAATCTAACAGAACAAACAGAAGATGCAGAAAGAAATATATGGAAATTTAGTGCAATTGATCACAAGAGATCATGGTTCTTACTCTGATTGCATCAAATGAGCGTGTCTTCAAGCCACATGGAGCCTTGATCGTGTTTCCATGCATTGGGTCACTTACCCAAGTGACGATGAGCCCGGCTTGACGTACAGCTCAATTAGCACAGGAAGTTTCACACGCATGTTCTCAGCACCCATTCGTGTGATTATGGTCAACCTTCCTGGTTTGTTATGAGGGTTTAGGATGTCGCACAATTTCACAAGCTCGTTAGGATCCATCTTGTCACTCACCTGAAGAAGCAATAGTGCGCACGTTAAAAGGCAGAGCAGAGCACATAATAGTATAATACAGCAATTCTTTTAAACCATCAACCACTTGAGATTTGCATAGCCATGTCATTCTGAACGTCGAGCTGAAACTAAAACCACTAAAGCAAGCATTCTGAGATACAGAAGTGCTGAAATAGCAGAAATGTCATCACTAAAGAGGAATTTCTTTTCAAACCACACAATTGTTGATGCATCATAACTCACTGGCATTAGAAATGGCAAGAGAATCACAAAATGAAAGCGTTCAACTTATCGTCATGTTATTTTTAAAGAGGTTATAATTATCACATATGATAGACTAAAAACAATAAGCAGACAATACACATAAAGGAAACTTTGATCATAACCTTTCGTGGTTATGACCGTAAGCTAGGATCCTCCACCTTGATCTAAAATGAAAAATTCATGGTTCTCACTTGATTTGGATCACCACAAGAACTTGGATCAAAGAAAAATGATAATGGATGAGGACAGTAGTAACATGTAGGTGGATCTAACAGGGGTTGGAACAATATTCTAGAATATGGCCTCCTGTGCATGCTCAGAAAGTCAAGTAATTGGGGGGTAAACTGTAAAGCCAGAAAATCCAGAAACAGGGCCAATCAGCAAAGTATCATGACGGGCCCGAAAGCATCCAGGAAGCAAAAATGGGAAAACGAATTTCTAAAATTTGAGCTTGCTTTTTGCTGTTCATTGCCAAACATGCTCAAAAGCTTCTATAAGCTACAGCAATGTTGTAACTGCTTAGGTACATCAATGAAGCACAACACACTAGGGGCCTGTTTGGTATTCAGAATTTAAACATGGAATTCTGGATTTGGTGGAATTTGATAAATTCTGCTCAAAATCTATTGTTTGCTACTTTGCTTCATCTAGAATTTTGTAAATGGAAATTTTCAAATTCCAAAAATTGCCAAAATTCTGAAAATCCAAATACTCTTGAAAAGAAGATAATTAGAGATTTTTTTGAGCGGTATATAATAAGAGACTTTACAAGAAATGGATGAATTTTTTTTTAAAAAAAAGAGTTATACGAAGAAAAGCAGAGATTTAGGAAAAAAAAATGATTTTTAAGGGAAAAAAAGTGAGTTTTAACAGAGAAAAAGAAGTGTTTAAAAATATATGCCGAGCTTTCATGTACAAAAATAAGAGATTTACAGAAGAAAATAAGTGCTTTAGAATGAAAAGGGTAGCTTTCAGGAAGAGAAGCACCTAATCATCCTTATTCATTGTAAATAGAAACCCACCCCCATAGCAAAAGGGATTGGGTCACATGACTAAAACTTCACTGAAATTTCTCCGAGACCCTATGCTTCTCAAAGGCAAGCTCCTTCGCCATCCCAAGCATCCTAAATGTAATTGATAATTTCCATCACTTCTTTCATCTACGCCATCTAAAACTTGATCTCTTCATTCAATCCACCCAAACCTAATATCGATACCAGCTTGCCCTAACCTAAGCTGAGGATCATAGAGGGTTCATCAATTGGAGGCTAATGTAGGTCAAACGTCAAACTCCATGCAAATCAACTAGTCGTGCATTTTCAATCAATTTGAAGGAGATCTAAAGTGCATCTAGAGGAGCTTCCTAAACTGTCCATCTCTTTCTTTTCTTAGTGTTAAGTTAAATCATATTTCCATCTTCTTGGTTCTGTAATATAGAATGATCGATTGATAGCATCTTATTTTGTCCATTTTTCTTTCTTTTTTTTCTGAATGCTGGCAAATGTAGAACATCTATGTCTTTGGAGCATCTTGAGAAGCACAGGCGCTATCCCAAGAGAAGGGAACCATACAGTCTCCCTTCATGGCAGCCATCAATCATTTGGGGACTAGCATTCTGTGTTGGTGCAAAACTAGTCGGCAATCACAATCCTAACTGGCGAGTGAATCTATAATTTTGCACATAAAAATTCACCCCAAAGCACCCACACTTCCAACTATGCTAGAGGCTCTTGTCATGAGGGGGACGGGAGAGGAATTCATTACCTAAAGTCCCTCGACAATCCTGAAAACTACTCAACGAAACAGAATATAGAATTATTGGTTACAGTACAAGCAAATTCAAGTCCAAACATAAAGAATAGCAATCACCTTTATCCCTATGGGATTGGCAACACCGCGAAGGAATTCAACATGTGCACCATCCAGCTGCCGAGTCCTCTCACCAACCCAAAGCATGTGAGCAGAACAATCATAGTAGAGGCCAGTTGTAGAATCCTCACGTGTCAATGCCTGCTCATATGGCAGATGGAGGCACTCATGGGATGTCCAAAATTCGGTGGTGGTCATTATAGGATGATCACTAGTGAGGCCAGCTGCCTCCATGAATGCCAGAGCTTCATCTACTCTTTGTGCAAGCTCCATGTACCTGATTCCATCAAGTCAAGATCAAGGATATCTCAATATTCAAATATACAAAAAACCAAATTCACTGACTGTTTTCCATTGAAATTCAAAAAATGGTTTCGACCATCCAGCGATGCTTCAATGCAATAAACTGTACACTAGCTGCAATGCAAGAATACAGTATGAAGATGATGAAAGGATAGCTGGCATTCTTTTGTAGAATCAATTACAAATGGCACCTCGCAATAACACAAAGTGATACCCTCTACATTTACTGAACCTCAAAAAAGAGAAGATATAAAAAATATAGATACCTGTCACCCTGTTCACTGCGCTCTGTGAAGTCGAGGTTCCACCGGCTAACTCTCTGTATCGCTGCATATCCACCAGTAGCAAATGCACGAAGAAGATTCAAAGTGGCTACAGATTGGGTATAGGCTCTGACCAGTCTCTGAGGATCTGGCAATCTAGATTTTTCATCAAATACATCACTGTTTATATTGTCTCCTTGATAACTAGGGAGCCTAACCCCATCCTTAGTCTCAAATGGATCAGATCTGGGCTTTGCAAATTGCCCTGCCATCCTCCCCACCTGTGCATGATCAATGAAACAGAGGACAGTATAAACACCACCATCCACGAGAATACGGGGAATAGATAAATAATCTTTCGCAAAACTGGTAGCAGTATTTTTTTATTTATAAAAAAAAAAAAAACTCACTCTGCAGGAACTTAATTTGCAAAACACTACAAAATGTTTTACAAAATTCATCTAATCGCATTTCTTTATCCAGAGTGTAATTTTTTAATCACAAGACAAATAAAAGATTCTAAAGTTCAAATAGCAAACATACACGGACCTGCTCTCACACAGATTAAAAAGTTCAGATATTAACTGCAATTAATCAAAATTAATTTCCAAATTAAATGCCAAAACCCTAAATAGGCCCCATTGCTGCAATCAAAATCAATCCAAGTTCCTAGTGTGTGTGGAGGTGGGTAGGTGGGGGGTTTGGGTTTGTGTATGGACATGCATGTATGTATGTATTATAAGAATGACCGAATAGAAGTTGTCAATATCATAAGAACTAATAGTGAATGCACACAAAATCCAAGACCAAATGCTTTGTTCCTACAGAATGGGAAAATGGTGGTGTCATATAAAGTTGAAAAATCAGAATAAAGAATTAAGTGAAGATTCCTAAGGTCTATAAATGGGAATTCAAATGGAGATAATAAATATTACCATAATTTATAGAAGTTTTTTTTAATGAAACATAATTTATAGAAGTTGACTATTCCTCACACAATAAAAAAAAAACATTAATTCCCTATTGAAGAAACCACCAACAAACAGCAATTCCCTAATGAAAGAAGTGGGAACCAGGGCCTAGAAATTGGAATTTACTACAATCACTGTCTTTTCCAGACATCTTATGTTAAGCAGACATGGAATAGCCACGTAAAATCTCAAGGTTAGAAGATTGCTATTCTTGTTATATTCCAATTCCATAAAAAAATCCAGAAATTATCACAATTTAAATTCTCTCTTCATGGAAAATGCTAGGATTCTCCAACCTCACAACGAAAACTACAGCAATGAAGTTCCATAGAGAAATAGGGTTATTAAATCTCCACAAAGAATGTGAAGTTCTCCAACCAAAAGGATCCTGAGAATGGTTGAACGGGTTTTCCCCACTTATCTTGTTTGGATCCTTCAGGTTGGAGAACTTCATGTTCCCTATGAAACTTCCAAGTTATCAGAATTCAACTTGCTTTCTCTTCATGGGACATGCTAGAATTCTCCAACCTGACAACAACAACAACGACAACGACAACAAAGATTCTATTTCCATTAGAAAATGTGGATCCCCACATCTTTTGCTGATGAAATTCTGTCAATGGAGACTAGTCATAAAATTTAGAGGGGAAAATCGGGAACTTTTTTCAGTGGAACACCTTTTTCAAGTTATTTTCTATTGTTGGAGGGGAAAATAACAAAAGAAATTTTTGGTCAAATCATTAATTAACGTAGACACCATCTTTGTCGATTTCAACTCTATTAGTAGTAAAGGCTCTTTCCTCTCCTCATGTTCCAAGGAAAATCATTTGAAGTGGAATTAGCAAAAGACGTCCTCTTCACACTGTGTTTTTTGACGTTCCATTTTTTTCCTGAAGAGAACAATTTCTTCCCTGTCGCTTTTGCAGTTTTATTCCGGCCAATGACAAAAACATACTCTGTTTTTTATTCTGAGAAATACCTCTTACCTAAATAAATAAATAGTATCCTTATTTGTTATACAAAAGTAAATACGTCTAACATGAAAAAAATAATAGGGTGCCTCTATTATTAGCATTTAAGAGCTACTTTCTCCGGTCACAAAATGGCAAGGATTAAAATCCGGCGTACACTAAATCTGAAATCCTCAAAATCATAAAACAAAATGGAAATTCATTCTCCAGATAACAATATCCACAATCTACATACAAATTCAGCTAAGATCTCAAGCAACAAAGACAAAATACAGATAAATCAAAACCCCCCCCAAAAAAAAAAAGACCAAAGAAGGGGGACGAGGGGGGAAGAAAAAAGATCCCACCTTTACCACCGGAAGCTGACCTCCAAACATCAAAACGACGGCCATCTGCAACATAACCCTAAAAGTGTCCCTGATATTGTCAGCTTTGAACTCCTTGAAGCTCTCCGCACAATCCCCACCTTGGAGCAGAAACGCCTTGCCAAGGGCAGCATCCGCGAGCCGCTCCTCCAGTTTCCTCGCCTCGCCCGCAAACACAATAGGAGGAAAGCTCTCAATCATCTGAAGTACGGATTCCAGGTCCTCCTTGTTAGGATAGACAGGAATTTGAAGCGCTTTCTTCGATCTCCAGCTATCCGGAGCCCACCTCGACGAACCAGATGCCGTAAGGACGGAACCGTCGGGCCTTTTGGACGGATCTGCCGCATGCACGGCGACGATGGCACCGCGCTTGGGATAGAGACTGGTCGAGGAAGGTAGAAGAGGAGCAGTGACTGTTAGACTTCCAGCGGTGAGCGCCATTGCCGATCGGATCCAAGATTTGAGATGGTTGGGGATTGATAATGTATTCTAGGGTTTGAAATTACGATTCCTCTATTTGGAGGGTTCTGAATACTCTCTCTCTCTCGGAAGAGAGAAAATTTCGGCAGCTGCCCTTCCCTCATTCTTACTGAAACTCATCTTCCGTTCTTGGTTTCAAAACCTCAACATCTAACGTCCTCTAGTACGTGAAATTACTGGAATACCCTCGGTGGTATGCGGAATTCATCGGGTCGAGTCGGGTAGAATTGGATTGAAGATAAAATGAATAAAAAAAAAAACCTAATGCATTATTGAGAAATTAGCTTTTGATAATTTAATTTAAATTATATGATATTTAATAATGAAATAGCATAAAAAAATTAAAAAATTAAATAAATGAATGTTGATGTTGAAATTTTAAAAATAATTATTAAATATTTGTAGTCACTTAATTCAAATTAACTAAAATAAATGGATGAAGTGGAGCTTTTTATCTATTGATGACTCTATTTGCTCAAATCAAATGAATAAAAATGTCTAAATAGATAAAATTAGAAACCAATGTGTTAGAAATAATTCAAGAATAGTATTTATAAATAATAAATGAGAATAACTTGTTTAAGATAGTTATATTCAATAATGATAAGATACAGATAAGTCTTACTGTGTAAAAGTTCGACCAGTCAAATAAAAAATCTTTGTCAAACTCCATTTGTTTAGGTTGAGATTGGGCTTTTACTTAAAGTCCATCGAGACTTGTTATACTCATACGTAATTGTACTTAGACTTAAAAATAAATAGGCTTAAAAGTATGAGTCTGACCTCCTGAACAAAAATATCTTTATCTAAATATGATTGTGTAAGTCAAGGCTGAATTGGGCTCAGGCTTTTGGTTAATGCCCTTCAAGGCCCATTGAACTCATACTTAAGCCCAGGTCCAAGTCTGAGCACTCAACAAAAACTCTTTGTTCAAACTTGTTTATTTAGGTCAATATGAGAGAAATAAACACCTCCGAGCAGTCGAACAAAAACTCTTTGTTCAAACTTGTTTATTTAGGTCAATATAGAGAAATAAACACCTCTTAATTATTATTCATTTTTTTTAAACAAGTATTCCTGTCACCAGATTACAATAACTTTCATATAATGTCTTTTCTGAATTATCTAACGTCAAACGTTGGAAAATTGGGACAACTACAAAGTATGAGTAATTTGTTAAAAAAAGTTTAACAAGACATTCGAAAAACCCTACCCATTTTCAATTTCTAAAGATGTAGTGAAGAAAAAACTACTTTTGAGATAATTTCAGCAAAATCCCATTATAATATATATATATAAAAGTTATCCAAGATATCATGGTACCCATCAAACCATCTTACCCTTTTTTTTTAATAAAAAATAATCACCAACAAGTAATATTATATTAAATGAAATAAAATGTAACGACCCAACCCTACATTTTCAAGTGTGATATACAGCTCCACACGGTTTGATTCTTGGGCCTTGGCCCACATGACCAGGCCCAAAAGGTCTCACACAAGGGTGGGTGGTGGGTGTTACATAAAAATAGTTGGATATAAGTTTATAAAGGAAAATAATAATTTTAGACTTTTTGGGTTTGCTACAATACATTTATTTAGAAAACTCAAGTTCATTTATTTATTAAATATATTATAATTCAAAATGTTGAAACTTGAATTTAACTCAAAAGGTAATCGAGTCAAGAAAATTGAACGAGTTTTTCAATTAATTAAGGAAAAGTTCATAAAATGAATGAGTTTTTCAATTAATTAAGGAAAAGTTTAAAATTCGTTTACTCGCTCAAATTACTTCAATGTTTTTGGAAATTTTATACTAGGAAAGGTGCTAAAAATGATCTAAGCAAGGTCCCTTGACTACAAATGTTCAAGCAGGGATATAAATATAGGTTGATATTGTGTGTACCGATATATCTTTGATTTTCAAGGACGAGATATTTCAGCTGATATGCACCAGAGATATAATAATTCTCCGATTTTTTTTTAAAAAAAAGAATATCGGTTGTGGACCCGATTGATATCTCGTCGATATTTGTCTATATAGGATGAATATTGACCAATATTTATATATTTTTATTTAAAAAAAACCTTCTTTATTTTTATTTAAAAAAAAACCACCTATATTTTCAAAAAAAAAAAAAAAAATCTGAAGAGAGAAAAAATCTCGGTCGAGGCCGATTTTTCGACCCCGGGTTCAAGCGCATAGAATTGCAATGTGTGGGTCGGTCTCGGGCCGTGTATGGGCCCATGACAGGCCTTACTTCTAAACGGATCTGTCGTGGTCGTCTTCTTCAGAGAGGGAGAGAGATATGGCGGCAGCGAGGCAGAAGTTCGCGACGACGTTGCCATCTCTTATTAGAAATATCAGAAAAAAGTGCCCAAAGCCCATGAATCAAACCCTTCCTTCTCTCAGGTTCTCTTCTTCTTCTTCTCAAAAGCTAGGGTTTTTTTTTTTTTTTCCATTTGGCATAACATCTTCTTACTTTTTTTTTTCACACTTCAAATTTTTGTCTTAATATATGAAATCTGGGTGTGTATGTATGTTTCTTATCGGGGGAAGTCGTGCTTTTTCCATATACGATCAGATCAACCTCATTGACCAAGTTCCCGACGATCAATTGCGATTCCAAAGGTAGGTAATTTTTCTACTTCATACGATTTTTAAAATATTTTTTCTTAAAATTTATTTTATCTGATTGTCTGAATTAATATGATCTTGATTGTATCAGTTACCAAAAGAAATATTAATTCTCTATATTGGATAACTATTTTTAGATTCTAGTTTGTGGAAGAAGAAATGAACTGAATGAGAAATCGGAATTGCGGTAGAAAGCCTTGGAGTTAAATGGGTCAATAATTAGTAGAGGAAAGACGGGCTTTAGTGGCTTAGAAAGTATAGAAGATGGACCGATTAAAATTAGGAGTGATTTGTGTTTAGATGATGATGACAGATCTGTGCATTCTTAGATGGATGCTTAGGGTAGCATTAAAAGATAGAGTTAAGAATGTGCATGTAAAGAGACACCGTACAAGAATTCCCTAATAGATGAGAAAGTGAAGGAAATCCATTTAAAGTGGTTTTGGCAGATACATGAATCATCATCTAAGTCATTTATCCCATCAATATGGAGTTGGCGTTTAATTTAGATTTGACAAATTATTTCTATGGACCTATCTGACATCATGAGACTTGAACATCCATGAGACTTGAACTCACAATCTTTAGGCTATAACAATGAGCCTTAACAAGTTGTACTACAGGTTCTTAGAAACAACCCCTGTATAAAAAAGTGTAAAGGTTCAAGTAAAAGAACAAAAAGGGGGGGAAGGGGGCTTTCAAAAACTTGAATTGAAGAGGTAAGGAAGGATGTGATGGATTGTGTGTTAATGGAGGGCATGGTTTTTGATAGGATAGAATAGAAGAGAAGAACTCAAAAAGCTACCCTAGATAGATGACATGAGTAGAGTTGTTGATGATAATGGTGAGTTTGTGGAACAGTGATTCTATAGTGTGCTGTTTAGTTGGATATGTCAATGTTCATTTCCAATCAATCAATTTGGGCCATTTGCTTATCCTAGCCTGTTCTTTTCTAGCTATTGGTTCAATGGAATACACAATGGATGGTATATTTCATTCATATGAAAAAAAGAATTTAAATCACTGCTTCAGCTATGGTTATTGAGTTTAGGATTGAATAAGCATTGCTATTTGTCCCCTCATTGGAAAAAAATGGCAAATTATATATAAAAATGCAATCGTTTGGCTGGATAATTGGATAGGATCAGGAGATGGGTGTATATGAAAAATGGGCGAGCCTGTAGCATTTTTGGATTTTTGGGTAATTAGAACTAATATCTTCCATTTGATTTATTAGTCTATGACTAAGTCATTGGAAGCTTGCCATGGCTGCCACCTGGACGAGCCTGAGAGTTGGTTGTGCATTTGTGCTATTTGAGTTGGGCGTGGCATTCTTCTTCTTTTGGGAATACTGGACAGTTAGGAGATGCCATTTCTGGCTCCTTATCATGGGTTTGGGCATGATTAGTTTCTTGTGTGCTTTGTGCATGTTCCATTTCAGTGTCATGTTTCAGTTGATTCATCCTCCTCCATATTCCAGTGTTCTTTTTCTCTCAATGCCAATCTTAGAAATTTCTCTATTCCAGTGTTCTTGGCATTTTTCTATAGTTGATTCATCCATCTCAAAGATAATTGATGATACTCCTTAGTCATGTAACTGTAGTTCTTTGACATAAACCACAATAAAACTTGGTGTTAGCTTAGATACTCCTTATCTATGTGCTACATCATGTGTCATGAATCACTTATTTCGGGTCTTTTTTTTATAAAAAAGAATTTACTTGGCCTTTTTATTTAGGTACACAGAGACGGGTTTTACAGTGAATGGTGTTGAATATGAAGGTAGCTTGCTCATTGTTGACAAATTACTCATGTCATGGAGTCCAAAAAGATTTTCGGATATTACACCAGAAAGGTATGTTTCAGTTACTTCTTCATGCTAAATTTCATTGACAGTTGTTAAAACTGGGATCCTGATGTGTCATATTTGTTTCCACAACCCAACCCCCCCTAAAAAATAATAATAATAGTAGATAGATTTATTTGTTTGGGTATATGCTTTAATTATTAGCTCTTTATTGTGAAATCCATGTCTGACAAGAAACAGTATGCTATCTGATCCCATATATTCTAAAGTGTCAAGCTCCAATATCTAATGAGTTAGGTTTTTATGGTTTTGTCACTGAAGATAAATGAAAAGTGTATAATGAATTGAACCATATTGCAGATTGTTTGGGAAAAACATTTTCTAAGTTGAATATAGGATAGCCAGAAAATTTGAAATAATGCTGTAAACAATGGGTTAAGAAGTTGGAGGAAAGTTGAAATTGTCAAGAAATTGTCTGAACAATTGTCTCTTGGATGTATCTAGTGATCTACTAATGGTGAAGCAGACTCTTTTGCAGTGGAAGGAGAAATAAAAATGACATATTCTTCATGAGGTTGATTTCCCACACCAACCCCCCCACCTGCCCCCCACCCTTTCAAAAAAAATAGTCAGTTTTTTCCCCATTGTGTGATGTATGAACCTCTACCATTGGTATTTCTTTAAATAAAATTTCTCCTTTGCCATCTAAGAGAAGGATCTTAAGAGAAGAATTGACTTTTTATCTCTTCCATTGAACACCAGTTAGATATGCTCAACAAGGCAGATGTTTTGTTTCATTTTTTCTTCTAGTCGGTGTTGCTTGTGTCTGCAAGATTTTCATGTGTATCTATGTGCATTGCTGTAGAGGAGGAGACTGGAAATTTACAAGTTTCCTGATTATCTTGTTTAAGAACAGACATTTTCAGTCCAATCAGATATAATCTAACTTGGGATGTTCTATGCACCACCATCATGTTTGTTTCTGTCACTAACGTTTATAATTTATTCGTGTTGTTGCAGTTTATCAGTTTTCCGACTACTGAGACCAGTTCCAGGTATCTTTTTTTTTCTTCTTCCAACCTGTTATGATTGCTTGCAACCAACCAATTCCTATTTGCTGCACTGTCTGTTTCTCTTTGCATATTTCATGATTGATTATGCTGCTGGTTGATCCATGCTTCTCAATACTGAGTTTGGTTTCCTTTTCCTCCAATTCAACCATTGGTCATGGTCTTGGTAGAAAAGGGAAAAATAAGTTTGGACCTAAAATATTCCTCAAAGTAATTGAGGATCCTATGTTTTGCAAATCAAGATGAGTGATGGCAGGAACTATGACGTGCTTGCAAACCAGATCATTTCAAACTCAAAACATGAACTGAGGAAACAAAAACTATTCTAAGATATCTTGGGCTGGCCCTTCCTGTTATCTGCATGTGGTGATCCACTCTGTCCATCTAAGAAGCCACTTGGCAAAAATTCTACTGATCAGAAGTCTTTTTCCCTTACACATGTTGAAATCTCGAAAGTTACTGTTTTTCATCTTTGTACAATGCTGAGATTTCTACCCGGTGGTCCACCCATTTGTTCGGGCAAAAAGCTGAAGCCGTCCTACTGATAGATATTTTTTGCTTGTTTAGAATGGACAAGCCTCTGCGTGTGCCTGGACAAATGCATGCTTTTTTTGTTCTTTTAACCATTACTCGTTTAAGTGCACACATATATTTAAGTGATTCTTTCTGTCTCAGCATTCATTTCCATTTTGTTCCAGAGATTCTACTACTTGGTTGTGGAAGGTATATAGAGCCAGTAAACCCTGAACTCCGGCGCTTCATTCACTCTACTGGCATGAAATTTGAAGCAGTTGATTCGGTAAAATGATCTCTCAGTGAGCCTTCTAACCCTATAGTTGTCTGATTCGTCTTAAGTCACTGAACATTTTCCTTTCTCCTTCCTGATCGGCAGAGAAATGCTGCTTCCACTTTTAACATATTGAATGAAGAAGGCAGGCTGGTAGCTGCTGCACTCCTCCCATTTGGAGTCTCTTCAGAACCATGAGCTCGTCTCCACAATTTTCAAGAATATTCAGACTTTTTCCAGCTTCTGATCAAGTTACACTAGTCCAAGTTGCCATAGCATCTACAAACATAAGATCCCTTTGGCTTCATCTCTGTTAAAAGGCACAAGTTTTGGTCTTCTTTGATGTAATTTCACCCACCAAGTTTATAACCTCAGGCAAAGACACATGAAGGTAGAAAATTAATCTGTTTTTTTTTTTTTAAGTGTTGGCAATTAAATAAATTTGAGAAATTCTATGGTTCGTGTGAAGAAGCATTTGAATTAAGAAGTGGCATTTGTCATTGGTTTCACCAACTATTAAGAAAGAGGTATTTATATAGATCAACATAGAAAAACCTAATATTAATTTTAATAAATTGCATATGCGATGTTAATAAATTAGAAGCAGCTACTAATTCCATCAAATTTAAAAGTGGTAATGCTGATTTAAATTAATGAAATGATAATCACAATGACACATTATACACATCCATTTCATACCCTTAAAATTTAACTCTATCGATCTCTATCACAAAGTATGATGTATCTTAGTATTAATGCTTTAGTTTTCCTATGAAATTGAGGATGTAACGTTTTTACTATTTGCAATGATATTGTTGCAACATTTTTATTTTAATTAACTAATTTCTAAATATTTTTATATTATAATTGTTTTCTAGCATTTCATAATGAATTTTCAATACAACAAAAACTCTTAGACTTCATGCTAATTTTATTTTGAAAAAAAAATGAATTTTTATAAACAAAGAAAGCTCAACCAGACTTGTCTGAAATTCACTTAATAATAGACTGAGTTTAGGTTGAAGATTTTAAACAAAGATGGCATTATCCTTGTTATCCCTGTCAATTTCTCATTTATCCTGAGACTCTCATGGGTAAAATTAGTTATGAGACACAGGATGAATGAAATTTCCATTTTACTCCTATTGGTATGTTGCTCAACAAGTATCGATATGCAAAACATATACATGGAGAGCAACGTGGTATCGGTACACTGTTACTTGTTACTTGATGGACAGTACACTGATAGAGGTAAAATAAGAATTTTACTTCATTCAGTGTCTTCTAACAAATTTTGTCCGTGTTAAAATGATTGTCCTATCATCTAACATTGTATTGTTTTTACTTTTTAGACGTTGCAGTGAGTTGAAAAGGGCCAAATGTAGGTCAAATTAAATATGAGTAATAACAAATTTTATGTTTGATGTGATTGAATTTAACTCAATTTTGTTATTACCTATCAACTTGATCTAATTGAAAATCTATTTTATTCACCTCGACTTATTCTATCTTGATTGAAATTTTTATAAAAATCGAACAGTAAAATGAAAAAATATTTTTAACAAAAAAGGAGTTCATTTTCATTCAGGTCATCGGATTGAGACAATAGGCTAAGATATTTAATGTTGGAATTGAGCTTGAATATTATTATTTTAATTTGTGTTAGGTTGAGTTTGGACTAGAGACCCTTCAATCCAATCCAATTTAAATTTATTTAATCAAATAATATTAACAAATCTTTTCCAAATCCTGAATATTTTTAGGTGAGATCAGATTTACGGATCCAGTGTTAAATTGATAAAATTATAGATATATCAATGAGAAAACTACTTCAATCATTCAATGATCATATTAATATTATCATGATTTCGATAAAAAAAAAAGGTGGGGCCACTGAATGGACGGCTGAGATCTGCCTTTTCCATTTGCATACAGAATTTCGCCTTACACGTGAGCTCGAGTCAGGAAAAGGAGGCAGAGCAGATGGCAACGATGGCTACCGGAGCGGCCAAGGACGGGAGCAGAGAAGGGACGGCAAAAGCGAACGTTGCCGATCAGATTTCCCAAGCCGTCCAGTCCACTTCCAATCTTCTCCATCTCATGCAAGAATCCTCCCCTTCTCAGGTTTCTCTCTCAAATGAAAATGACTAGAACCATTTCGATTTTTAGCAAAAGAATGGTTATTTTCACAAAAAAATTGTTTTTCAGACACCCAAACAGGCATACGATTTATGTATCGAAAATTTGAAGTGAAGGGGCAAAACCCAAATCATTGTTTTAGTGAGATGCTAAACTTATTTTCAAATCTCATTAGAAATGGTGCTTATCAAATGACTTGTCACTCAGAGGAACTTCAAAGTAAATTTAGCATTTTCCTTTTTTAATTGAATAAGAAAAGCGAATTCATAAGCTGCAAATCTACTCTTGCAGACCCAAAATCCAAATAATAGATATTAATAGTTTGTCCCTTGATCTCTCATTATGCAACATGACTTGTACGGGTCTGTTTGGATGGAGAGAAAGCAGGAGGCACTAGGGGATTCCCCTCCTTTCTGATGTTCGGTATTTACTAAACATAGGAAAAGTTCTCTTCCCAAGTCGAAATCTGATTCTCTGGACAGGGAGGAAAAACCATGGTTTCCTTTCCTCCTTTGCCCCTCTCTCACATTTTTTCTCCTCAAACCTTTTCATCCTGATTACCAAACAAGATACAGAAGAATCCCTCAGCAAGAGAATCCCTTAGTCAAGGGAATCCCCTGAAAAACTTTCTTTTCAATCAAATGAAATATATGAATTTGTTTTCAATCAGTGATTATATATATGTAAGTTCCACATTGTTAGGACCTGAGCTTCCAGCTCAAAAGATTAGCGTGTTAGGTGGAGTGTTCCAAGTCCTTTATAGACCCCTAGATCTCCCTCTACACTTTCAATCTGAGACTCGTTCGCAGCAGCCCCAATAATCCCCCCTCGAACGAGGCCCTCTGGCGGAGAGAGTGACGCTGGCTATCCAGTTCTCCTAGGGGATCTCCTGAGCCCAGATGAGGTAAATTGAGACTTGGATCTGATACCACTTGTTAGGACTAGGGCTTCCAGCTCAAAAGACTAATCTGTTAGGTGGAGTGACCCAAGTCCTTTATAAACCCTTATATCTCCCTCTACACTTCCAATGTGGAGTCGTTCGCAGTAGCCTCAACACACATACATAAATTATATTACTACAAAAAAAAAAAAAAAATGAATGTGTAAAGACTATGATCCTTTCCATAAAAGGAGTGTTATTTATCCTCATCCTCAAGCACAAGCCACAAGGTATAGTGCAATAAATTTGCAACTTAATTCAAATCTCCAGATATCAACAACCAACATATGCAAGGCCCCACATGGGTGTAGCTCAAATGGTAATCTCCTGCCTCTAGGAAATGGGAAGTGCCAGGTTCGAGCTCCCATGGCCTCACTTGGTTTGCTCTAAGGGCAGTGGGTATCACCCGTGGGGATTTATGCTGGGTTTCCCGCGGTTTCCCATACGTAATTTTTTTTTTTTAAAAAAAACATATGCATTCAAGGAAGATGATAATACAACATCGACTTTCATATGATTATAAATATTTTGTTTGACACCGTTTGAGTGCTAAGTACTGAAGTTGTACAATTCACTAAAACAAGAATGCATGTATTATTTATTGGGCATGATTGTGCAAGACAGCATCTATAGATTATTATTTTTTATTTCTCAATGATTTTAAAATTAAAGGATTCGAACTTTGAGGATTTCAAATCTTAATTTTTGAAAAAAATTATGTTTGGCTGCAGTTATCCACTCAGTTTTTTTTATTTTACTCTTTTAGATACTGAAGTGTATGCATTTGGCTGGATTCAAACACGAGTCCTACGAGCGACAGACTCAGAGAGAGAGAGAGAGAGGCATTTTTTTATTTTTTATTTCATGGGTATCCCCACCACATATTGGGGGTGAGACTAATCCCATGGACACATGAAACCACCTGCAACCCTCATGTGTTGGGTAACTCTTGGGAGAGTCAAATCCGAGACCTCTAATTTATTCTAGAAGCTCAAGCTAACTAAGTACACCCATAAGGGTGGTAGAGAGGCGTTTATCAACGTACATTAAATAAATAAAGAACTTACTGTGTGCATTTGGCTGGTCTTGAACATGATTCCCACAAATAACGACTCCAGGGAAAACACTCATCCATGTTCTTTGTGGATTTCCAATGTTGGAACTTTAGATCTCATGAATTTCATTTCGCACAAACATGGCCTTTTTTTTTTGCAGGCCCTCCTAACAAAGCTTCCAAAGAGCCTCTTAGCCAAATCTACTACAATCAAGAATACAGGACAAGTATGGCCCATGTCAGTACTTATGCAGTGATGATGGAGTACCTTTAATATGAAACTTGTTGTTCTTGAATTCTTAACATTTTGATGGATTATGAAGCAGGTGCTGGAGCAGATGCCTCGAGTCATTTCATCATTGGATGCTTATATGGAAAATGGCTTACATAGGTTGGCCTTCTGGCTTAATGAAAGCATCATGTAAACTAACACATAGAAAGTAATTTAAAAATTCTAATTTAAGCAAGTATAAGGCATTTCAATATTTTATTTAGGTTCCCAAAGAAGAAATAGTGCAGTAATATTGTCATGAGATCCTTATTTGCAAATTTTATTTTTCAGTGCCCCCCATCTGAATACTGTATCCCAGATACTTTCAAATATGGAAAGCTGCCAACTTCACTTTGCATCACAAACTGGTCGGCCTCCTGAGGTAGAATTTTGATCTCTGTCTGCACATTTCTGTTCTAGAGTTCATGTGCTTTCATCTCCATCATCTTATGTTTTGGAAGTCCGACAAGAACCTCTACCACAGTTTGCAAGTGCTTATGATTGCAACCTCATGATTGTGGGTTCAAATTTTATGAGTGTTAGGCAGTTGATCTGTAATTATTTTTTGCCAAATCCAATTGCAAGTGCCAACTCCAGATTGATGAGATAATGATTTGATGAAACTGTCCAGCAGTTAATTGGTAATTGGGAATCAATGTTATGAATTCATTCTTCAGTAGTTTGTAAATTGTAACTTTTTTGTTGGCCCACATCCTTGCTTGTCCTTCATCTATTTCTGTACTCTCCAGTTTTATGAATAAATTTTTGTTAGCTTTCCAAAAAAAGGGAGGACTGATGATGCTGATGAAGATGATGTATGTTTTGGAAGTCCACTGTAAATCCTTCAAGAGTTCATGACTTAAAAGAGTCATGTGATACTTAACCCACACACACGCACATGCATATTATTGTATGCAACTCATACCCACAAACATGTGATATACATTTTGGCTTTTATTCAATGCAATTGAGGCTTACGGTCTGCCTACCTAAACCTTGGACCTGGTGTTTCCTCCTTTAAACTTTCCCAGATTACTAGATCCTAGTTACCAGTTGTTCGCATGATGTAACAGTAACACTAGGTACTGATACTCCATAGTAGGGCCTTTCAGATTAATCATCTACGGGTCCATCTGGATGAGGTGGAAAGTGGAGAAAGTAAGGGTTTCTCCTACAGTCGCCTGTTTCTGGCATTGGTTTTAGTGGAGGAAAGTTGGCCCCACATAGCCTTATCTTCCCCTCTACAAGTAGAAACCTTGGTCACCTTGGAGAGGAGTAGAAAGCAGGATTTTCCATTTCAACTGCTGCTCCTCGTTTCACCTCTCCCTTTCCTCTTACTCCAAATTATAAATTTTCACTTTGGTCCATTTAGTTAACAATTTTAGAGTGATGGCCTCCACAATGAATTTCTATCATTTCATGAGCACACTACAGATTATCAATCAATTGTTATAAAAATGTCAATTTACCAATTTTCTCCCACTTTCTCTTTACCAAACAAGTTTTTTTTTATTGATGAAGAACTCTTATGTCTTTCTACCTTTTGCCTCGTGATTACCTAAGAAAATCTAGGAGAATCTCTTAGCAAGAGAATACCCCACTCAGCAGAATCCCCTTAAAAAAATTCTCCTAGTCCAAACACACCCTAGATCTCCAAGGTATGAACCGTATTTATGCAAAGAAACTATACAATATTGCTAGAATAACTCCATAGCTTTTCTACATCCTTCTCCCCCAGAGTTTTTTTTTAATGGCAGTGATTTTATTTAGAGGAAAAGAGGAAAAGCATATTACTACTAAAAAAGCCCAAAAAGGTCAAAACTGAGTCAAAGGGAAGAACACCATCCTTCTTCCCCAGAGTTGCTGAACCATTTCTTATTATAGCTACTTGATACCAATTTCAGAAGCTTCAAATCCCTTACTGGATTTTTTTCCCTTTTACCTTGTTAAGCAAATAGGTTCCTATTTTGACAACTTGAGGTAACATTAGTTTTGATTTTCACGATAAAATGACAAAGAGAGAACTTGGTCTTAGGAGTCTGCAGAGGTGCAATATTAGTTTCTTTTTTTAAAAATAAATAAATAAAATCTTACCTTACCTTCTCCTTTTTTATTAGCTTCTCAAGGCTGTAAACACTGTTCTGTGCTGATTCACTCCTCAAACGTGACATTTCATTTCTATATTCTGGTTATAGTCTACCTTTTCTCCTTAAAACTCATGTGAGTTAAAATTCTTCTTCAATTTTCTGTGGGTGACCAACTCATTTAAAGCCACATCCTTTAATCAGAAGACAAATGGCAAGGTCTGAATATGACCGTCTTTGCTGGTTCTTTGTTGGTCTTTCCCCCTTTCCCCTCACTTTTTATGGTTTTGAAGAGCTTTAAATGTAACATTTATCTGTATTTTTTCAGGAAAGTGAGCTAAAGAACACGGCTGAATGCGTCGGTGCTGAAGAGTCTTAAGGACAACAGAGCTTCCCTATTTTGGGAGATGACTGCTCAACGCATTGGCATTCCATGTTGCACAATGCCAACCACTATTGAGTATCTACCGCTCTTCTTGATGCCCTCCAAGGCACTCTGTTGACTGACTTGTAAACACACATTTTGTATACTTTTGTCAACACAGCTTTTATATCATGATCCAGGGTTAAAAATCTGAGAATGAACTCAGAATTCAATCTAATCATGTAACTCGGAAACTGTTTCAGTGGTTTTTTCAAGAAAACTCTGTAAATTCAATCAAAATTGGTTCGGTCAAATTGAATCTTGAGTTTTGTTGAATTTTTACTCAATGAGTTGATCTTCCTTTTGTGAGTGGCATCGTGGGAAGCTCCCAAACTTGAAAAAAGATAATACTGACATGGTCTTTGGATTATGTTCCAAACAAACCACATGAGGTGCCTCACCAAATGGCTTAGATGGTTCAATGGTTCAACCACCTCCAGAGAAGATTCCATGAGTAAGATTACTGCCTACTACTGGGAATTTAAAGATACGGAGAATCAGTATTGATAGACATTGGCTACTCCTTGACCAATGAATTAGCTAAGGAATTATCAATTAATTTATATTTTAATTTGAAAGGAATGACTTTTAACTGATGAACAAAAACGAAGTTTTTATTCAAAAAATCAAATGAAGTCTTTGGAATTTTTATTTGATGCAATTACAGCTGATCCAAATTATCAAACAATTCAAAATAAGTCTATTGAAATAGAAGAAATTGGTAAAAACCGCACTGATGGTCATATGAATTGATTTCTCCTTGGTGACAAAAATGTCCTAGGTCGTGTCTAGCTTAAAGGGTTGGGGGTTCAATGCCTCAATGGTAGTGTTTTTAAGATAATACATTTCACAAAAAATCAAGTCTATTTAAAAATTATGATATTTGTATGTTTAAAAATAATAACTTAATGGAGACAATTTTGGGCGGATTTCACTCATAGGGTGAGATCAACTCAAATTGAATTTAAATTGGATAGAGATAAATAAATATATTTGAGAAGTAAAATGTAGAGATTGGAAAATAAATTTGAGAAGTAAAATGTGTATTTTTGGGTGTGAAATTTTCAAGGGCTTGGATATATTGCATGATATGGGCTATATTGAAAAAGTGGTCCACATCACTCTACATGTATTAACATAACAGGGGCTTCAACAATACGAACACAGCTCAAGAAAATTAAGGGAACCATTTGTTGGGAAAGAAGGGATGGTTAAGAAAATGGAACATTGCTTATGTCGCTACATGAATAAGAGTTACAAACTAAAATAAAATATCAGTTAAATTATGATTGAAATTCTCTAATATTTTTCAATTTTTTTTTTTAAAACCAAGGTATCGAGACCTCTTAGAGTATCTGACTAATCTTTAGACATTTGCAAACTTCCCTATCCACATGATAACACTATAGAGATTGGTCCCGCCTTTTGAGACTAACTTGAACTCAACCCAAGTGCTCTATGAGGCCATCATAGAGGTGGACTCTCTCCCTTGAAGAATTAGATGGTTGGAAATCTTAGACATCAAATTGTTAAAAATTGAGTCTATCAATTCATCTCAGCTCTTAAAAGTTTGAAATTGCATCAACCAATTATGGATCTAAGTTTAAGAAAAAATATTTTGAAAAACTTGGATTTATCATCTATCAAGCAATATATGATGCCCATACATTCTCATCTTATTTTTTATCATTTTAGAGAGTGAAAAAAATTAGAGAAGTCAGATATGATGCCCTGCATTAACGGAAGTTATCGTAGCAACTTCATTTTGAAGTAGAAAAATAATAATGAGAATGAGAAAAATAATAATAATGATGATAATGAGGAAGCTCAATCTTTGAATATCGGATCAATAAAAATTCACTTGAACAAAATCAATCAAGCCATGCTTGGAAAAGCCTAAAAGAGCAATTTAAGTCATCAAGAGTTGAAAAGTATATATGGCACAGTTTTCCACGCGTAAATTAAAAAAAAAAAAAAGATGATTTTAGTGAGCCTCAGGTAAAGAGCTGTTGCATTTGTGGGGATGATAATTTATCTATATTGAGCTAGGAACTCAGACAAAACATCTGTGAATGCACATCAATTCCCAATCCAAATTACAAAGACATCCTCTGGCGACACAGCTTTGGAAGGAGAAATTTTGAACACCATGAATTGAACCTGTTTTACCTCCCTCCCTCGAAGAATACCTATTCTACACATCCGGACCTGTAAAGGAAAACCAGACAACCCATTTTGAAGAAATTTGCAACTGCACACCGATGTTTGTCAAAATCTGTTCATTTGGAACACCCATTTCTCAAGAACTTCAAATTAAAAGGTAAAATAAAACGACTGCTTGGAATGTCATTGCCCAAACTCCAATGGCAAGAATTCTACATTATGCTGCAACGGCTCCTCTCTTCTGCTGGTGGTGCTGTCCCTTGTTGATACCGATTAGATTCTGATGGGTTGTATGAAAACTCAGATGTGTCCAGCCCATACTGTTTCCAAAGGGCAAAATTAAAAAAGAAAGAAGCTGATGTTACTGACTGAAACATGCACGTAAATGTAACATCTAGAATGAGAAGAATCCATGCCGATGATACCTTTTCCCTCATCCGTGTACTCCAGGCATCATCCTGTTTGGACGCTGATCTAGAACCAGAGACGGGCACCCCAGTTGCAGGTACCTGCCTGTTAATCAATGGCTGACGGATGCTTGATGACCTTGGGGCACCTATATACTCATCGTCACTGTCGTAGTCTGCTGGTCTGTTTGCTGCTCTTATAATAAGAGCTAACAAGAATGACAATGCCTGTATAAATAGTGTAAATCATACAAATTATTAGAGTAAGAAACAAATCCTATCAATTATCATTTTTCGAACAGTAAAATTATATCATCTTCATCAACAAAATCACCCTTGTTCCATACATTTTAGTCATAAAATGATCCAACGCATGTAAAATGCACTTTGACAAGTATATAATGCTGGTGCAATTTGTGGATTCATTTTGTATCACTTATCTAGCCTCTATATCATTGTTTGTGAATGCTCAAGGGAAAGGCAGAAGCCTGACAGCCATGGCTTGAAAATATGATAAATGATGCATTGAGATCCTTATTAGGACACCATGGGACACTATCGAAAAAAGATGCATCAAAATCTAAATTTTTCCTCAACATGGTTAGATAATGATTTTGTTCGTATTTCTAATATATACGACCATGAATAAGACAGATCTAGCCACTGGTAGTCCAGATTGTACGTTAATCAAGCAAGAATTTAAGATTTGGCTCGACCATTTTACATCATTTGAGTCATTCACCGATCGGGTTTGTTTTCGTTATCTTTTATTAGTATCATATTGTCCTAGTTTATATACTTCCAAAATTGTTATAGACCTGTATTTGTTTTTATAGTTTTAAATTGTCCATATGTGTGTCTTAAGTTACATGTGCCTAGGGTTTTAAGAGTCTCCTTTTTCTATAAATAATTGTAAGAGACGCTTTTGATGAATGAATGAAGGGAGAAATTCAAGTCTCTCTCATCTGCTAGTCTGGTGTGACTCCTTCTGCCTCCTTGGTGTGAGATCAAGGAACCTTATGTGACTCAAGGTACAAATTTTTCTTGTTCTTCTTTTCTTCTCTTTTTTCCCACTTAATTCCTCTTTCTACACTTCATTATTGTCCCTTTTTCGTCCAAATCCTAATGCCAACCAAACCAGGACCCAACCCCACCATCGGCTACCAAAGAACCGCCGAGACCCATAATAGGCCTGTTTTGGGCCCATTTAGCATCCCAACCTCTAGATCCCTATCTTAGAACCATAGGTCTAACCCCAATCAATTGCTTCACCCTATTTAAGGCCTAGTTTTGGCCAAGAATTGAAAAAAAAAAAAAAATAGCAAATGTTAATTCCTTTGACAAATCCTAATGGCCCCATTGTCCTATTTCATTACTTGGGTGACTGATTTTTAAATCTAGATGGCCTAAGATAGGGTTGGTATGATTTAATTAGTCTTTTAAGAGATTTTACATTGAAGGCCAATAATACTACTTTGAGGGCTTATGTGTAAATGTCATTCTTCTTTTTAAATCTTTTGAGGGATTTTACATTGAATCAAATCCTTAAACTCTTTGCAATCTATGTGTTCAAACCTTGGATCATGGAGATGGATTTAGAAAAAAATCTTATGATGGGATAAGAGGCCTACCAAAGTTAGCTTGATTGGATAATCATGGCTTTAAAGGTCACAAAGGATTTAATAATGTTTAGGTCATTAAGATTGGAGTTGAATTGGGTAGGGATCCAATGTATGAGAGTGACTAGTGGGGTTGCTTGTATCACCCATAAAAGAGAACCCAATCAAATATCAGCAGATAATTTTCCTGAAAATGCCGGATCCATGAGGCAACAACCTATCTCTGAGGTCTACATCTTACAAAGGCATCCACACATTGTCTCAATCCTGGAAGAAAGCAATGTTTTCCCACCACAAATGTTTTCACTGAAATCATTTCCAACTTGAAAGGATGCAACTTTAGTATGTCCACAACCATGTGAAATCATTTATTAGCCAGTAAACACCATAACTGAACTACAGTGACTAAACTTTCTAACAAATTTGTAAGCAGACTTCTTAAAATGGCTGCTGTAGTTGGTATTTGGGGGCTAAGCATGTTTCAGTCTGTTGTGAAGGTTTTCAGGGTGGTTGTTGTCCTGAATTTCTGAGAAGTTTGCTTCTTTTTTCAGAAAGGTAATGTTTGTACTTTTCTTCCTTTTTATCTTCTGACCTACTTAAACTTTCTTCTCCTTTTATTTTTTAAATTTTTGAAGAAAATTCTTATGTTAATTTCTTTTAAAAAAAGAACTAGTAAAAGATTAATTTCATGGAATCACGGTAACCATAGCTTCCAAAAGGAACTTACAAATTTTTTTTTGAAAGGTAAAGGAACCTATAATTATTCAGAACGAATCCATTCATCAAATGCTCATAAAGAATAGCACATTCTAAATGTTGTATGGGATGAACGACTATTCCAAAAAAAGTCAAGAATCATATTTGAACAAAGAGAAGGATAATACTGCAATGTAGACCGTGCTTGTCATTTATTCTAAACACCAAATACTAGGAAGGTTAAAAACTTGGAACAAGTGTGTTCAGATTCATTAGTCCGTGATCCAAATATTTCTTTTCTTAGTGTTGTCTTCATTATCACCAGCAATGAACCAAACCATTTACTTAGTGATGTAGGACGGAGTCCAACCCGACTTTAAATCGGAAACCCAGAGCCCGATTTCAAAGGAAAATTGAAGAAAACTGGTTATTTTGTTTATTTTATTTTATTTTGTACTTTCATTTTATTTATTTCCTTAATTTTAGGATAGGGTTTTATTGTCTATAAACCCAGATCCATCCTCCATCATCGCTCAGGATTGCCACCAACCCAATCGCCCAGAAGCCCTCTTCGCCCAACCTTTTTCCAACCAACGATCCTATCACCCTTCTCTCCACTTCCACTCAAATCCAGGCCTTCCACTCTTCTCCAAACGCCAGCCCTCTCCATCCGTCCAGAGACCATCTCGCCCATATCTAATCCCTTTCAACCGTGCACTGCCTCCCCTGGCCGCCTGCCTCTTCCATTGCTCAGATCCAGTTATTCCCAGCCTTACCCACACGCTTGAGCAAGTAGTCCTTCAATCGCTTAACCCATCTTCTCTTCCTTCACCGTTCCAAGCAACATACAATCCCATCTCCAAAGTGCACACCGTCCCACAACCTCTGCATCGTCATTGTTTTTCCCAACAGTGACTGTACAAACCCATCTTTGCCCACTACCTTGATGCTTGAATCCCTTTGACTCTCCTATTGACCAAGTGCAATCAAGGCATACCCAAATCCTTTGGATCTACCTTTAGCACCCAAAACACTTTTGACCCGCTCATACCCAAACCTACTAAATACCCAATTAAATCCCACAAAACCCATCTATTTGTCACTTTGGCCAAGTCACCAGTCCATTCCCAAATCAGATCTTGCTCCAACGGCGTCACTCAGTAGAGCCAAGACCACATTGATCCATCTCCCACCCATCCCCTACCTCCTACAGAGATGGCTCTCTTCTTTGTGCGCATGTGCAAGCATGCACCCTTGCTAAAGATTTGGATTCTTATGTATTTAAGGCAAAGTCTCTAGGAGTCGCATCACAGACAATGTTCCCTGCTAAAGGACCGCTATACACTACATTTTTTTTTCCCAAATGATCATTATACACTACAGTTTGCTATCTAAATTTTTTATTGAATGCAGAACATCTTTCACAAGCATTTAAAAGACAAAGGCAAATCCATTTTCTGAAGAGTTGCCACATTTTTTTTCTTTTTTTGAAAGAGAACAAGGACCTAAAGAGTTGCTTCTTCATGCAAAACTGAGCTTTTAAGGGGCTAATAAACATGGATTTGATGGGAAAATAGCTAGCAGGTCAAGTATACCTCCAGAATAACAGCTCCTAAAGCAACCCATTTTGCAATTTTCCAGTTTTTCCTCAAGAAACCATATATCATGTCGAAATCTCCAGTTCTGTCCTCTGGTATAACCTGCATGGGCCATTTATCCAAGTGACTGGAAATTTTAAGAAAGAAAATGGGAGAAGTTAGCTATATGGCAAAATGGTACTTACATCTTTCCAGCTGTGATCGAAGAAAATAAAAGCTGCACACCCCACCTCTACCAAAATCAAAACTATTACCAACACAGAATACTGGTAGGATTAAGGAAAACATTTTATAAAGAATCTAAGGAAATGAAATGAAAATGCCAAAAGTTTGCAACTAAAACTGCTTCAGATGACCATTGTGAGTTACACACTGAAATGACTAAATGTCCTAGCAGGCAAGTATGTTATTTAATGTTGCTGCTGACATTATGTTATTTAAAAAAAAAAAAGGAAAGAAGAAAAACCTTAAACCAGATGTTTTCAAGATTTATTTTGGTTGATTATGGACAACTTGATAAACATCCAGGAGAAGATCCTTGGTGTTTCTTTTCACAGCATATAAATTACAGTCCACACTAATGGTCCATTGTCAAGAAAATTTCAAGCATTTGTATAAATTTGTAGTTTTTTATAAATGTCAAATTAGTATTCTAAAGTGGAAGAAAATAAGCACAGTCTGTCTCCAATTGATTAGATACCAGGTTATTTGATTCACTTCTATTTTGTCTTCCATTTTCTATTTCATTTTCCTTTATTTATTTAGTTTTCGTTTAGTGTTTACTGTGAAGTAACTTAAAGCCCATCGGGATGTAGACATGACTTATGGATTTAAAAATAAAATCAATCTCAAGTTCAGCATGACGAATGTATCATCTATTAGGATACGCAACACAGGCAACATCCATTCCTTGTAGCTGCTCCATACAACCAAAACAGGATATGACAAAGAGAATAACTCCAACACCAATGAATAAGTAAATGAACCTGCAAAAAAACATCATTTGGTCATAGCTATGTCAGCCAGTTTATCGTGATACAACCCAAAAACATAAAAGATTATCTTTATTGAATCAACCCAATTCGTAACTTCTCTGGCTGTAGGTCATTATAGAATGGATGATCCTGTTGCGACACTAGAAGTAATTCTAAATGCACCAATTCACTGAATTAAAAGGAACTAAAAATAGGATACTACATGCATTACAAACAAACAAAAAATCAGTGTGATGATTCACTTGGACTCATATCAACAATACTTTTCCATGAAGACCTTCAAATATATGATAATGAGAAGAAATGATCACATACAGGAGACCTGCTAGTAATACCATCAGGTTCTGCATCTCCACCATCAATTTGAATAAATATTAGAATTTTAAAGCATGAGATATTCAAAGTGAATGGTGCAGATGCAAGGCTTGACAGCACCACCATCGAGTCTCCTGCATGAGTCATAATATGATCCTTCAAGAAAAAACTTGCCTATAGTATGCATGAGTCACATGCATGGGAAACTGTCTTGTCTTCTTTTTACTCCAATCTGATGGTATTTCAAATTCTAAATCGACTAGTTAATTCAAATTCAAATTCAAATCTAAAGGATAGGCTATGATTGCGTGACGTACAAATATGGTGAAAAAAAATTCAATGTGGAAACTGAGCTGCAATCGTGCTAGTATCCTGAGAGGTAGGGTTTTTTTAGGACTCCCCCACCTGATCTCTCATACGATACATGACTTCAGACGTCACAGACCAAAGAGTGATAGACCCTTGTAATAGGCAGTGTCCTGAGGCACTTGAATTCTTAGTTGAATAGTAATCCAGAAATGATCTAGAAGCCTGCAGTAGATGAACGTTATTCCAAAAGAGTGAGATTGGAACATCCTTACCATCCAGTCATTACCTATGCATAGATAACAGTAGAATGTTTTCCCTGCATTCATTCTAACTGTTTGAACGCCTCTAACTGGAGGTTACTATCATCTGATCTAGGACAGTTACTCTTTGGGGCTGTTCACTGTCAACAGTGAGCCCCATAAGAATATCTGAAGTTCTGAACCATCAGGAAGTAAAATTGGGCCTCTTGACAGATATAGCAGTCTCAGCACAATTCAATCTCTATCTTAAAAACAACCCTCAAGCTACATTTGGCTGTGGGGACAGCTAAGTACTTTGTTTTAGATAACCATTGTAACTTAAATACAAATGGTTCCACCTTTCGTACTTTATACTTTTAACCAAGTAAGTATTTTCATCTCCATGCATTCATGTGGACCTTTACATCTCCAAATTGTGGATCTGCTCAAATATAATGCATCAGCATTTATCTTCTCCACCCATCAAGCCAAAAAAAATTGCTCGAAGAGTAAATCAGTAATAACAAGTCATAACCATATACATTTTCACCCAAATAAATAAATGAATATACAACCAGTTCAACTTACAACTACAACAGTGAAATCCATATCACAGGGTTGGGAAGAAATCAATACCAAGCTTTCGGTAACTTATCAAGAATGCTTGTTGAGACAGGCAACACAAGAAGCATTGGGCGACCAAGTGAGATCACATCATGATCGGCGCTCACAGGTGAGATTGAACTGGAATCAGAAACCTTCTTCCATTCCACCAGTAAATAGATCCCATAACCAACCATTGCCAATCCAGAAATCGTCAAAAGAAAGTTGAGAAGCTTCAACAGGCACTCAAAACAGCCTCTACACGCCATTCTTTCAGGGTTTTTTTTCTTTGAAATCTTCAATTATTTGCTTCTCTACTTTCCAAATCTCTATCTCTATTTCATGATCTCATCAACCATCCAAATAACATCTACACTTGCGGAAACCATAAAATTAGGCAAAAGTTAAGGTTTTGATGGGTCACAGTGAAATATTAGAATACATATAAAGGAGGAAAAAAAACACAACGTGATTACCATAAAAAACAGATGAAAGTAGGATTTTTATCAGCTTCAATAAAATCTAACAATAAAGGTCAGAAAGAGAAAGGTGGGAGCATTGACAAGAAACGTGAAATCCAACAAAATTGCAAGAGAATCTTCTCCTAGCCGGCCTCAGCTCATCGAATAGATAAGAAAGCAAAAGGAAATTTCAGAAGCATTTGATTTCTACTTTTCTAGGGGGCTAAATGGGATGAAAGTTAAACAATAAGGAAGATATGTTTCCACGCATTTGCAGAAACCCTCACAATTGTAGAAAGTTGGGGCTTTCATAGAATGCATTGAAGCCGCGCAATAAAATTCAAAGTGAGAACAATGGAAGATTCGACAAGTAATGAGAAACACAAAAAATGCAAGGAAATCTTCACCAAGCTCACCTCAGATCGTCGAAAAGACGAGAAAACGCGAGATTCTGTTCTGATACATGTAAATGAAAGGACTTTCTTGTCATATAACTATGATTTCACCAAAAAAACCGTTCTTTGGTTGAAAAATTTATTATTTATCCAAAAAAGCATTTCCCTTTCCATGCATCGAAACCGAGCATCCATTTTACCAACCACCCCCCCCACACCCCCCCCCAAAAAAAAAAATACTGTTTGTTGTGGTTGAAAAATAGCTATTTTCAGGAAAAAAAAAAATATTCCTCCTTTTCCACAGATTCAGAAGCTTTTGATTTCTAACTAATTTTGTTAAACATTATTATTTTCCAGAAAGCACCCTACCTTTCCACGCATCGAAATCGAGCCCATTCGGAAGCGTTCTATTTCTAGGGCTTTATCTTACCAAAAATTCAATTTTCAACTATATTCCTTTCAAAGATTACGATTTTCCAAAAAAGCTCCTTGCTCTCCACGCATCCAAATCGAACACATTCAGAAGCGTTCGATTTCTAGGGTTTGAATTCCAATGAAAGCGAAATTCTAAAAAATGGAAAAAAAAATGCAAGAAATTACTTTCACTTTTCTTCAGAAACCAATCTGTTCCAGACAATCATCAGTGAAAAGGAGAATTTTTGAGAATTGCATTGTAGTAAAAGAAAAAAAACGGTGAATTCAAATTCAAAAGGGAGAAATAAGTGAGATTTCAAATGAAAAGGGAAATCACCTTCGAATTTTCTGAAATTTTTGGATTTCAGAGCTGTAATTGCGGAAGAATGTTTTGAGGCCTTTCGAGAGAGAAGGGCTGTATTCGCTGGAAGCAGAGTTGGACAGACCAATTATATTCTGCCGCGTGGAGGGATCTGGAGAGATAAACGGTGGATGATTGAGGAAATGGTGCGTGGACGACTGGAAAGGCACCTCACTAGCAATACGCTCGTGGTTGATCAGGACAATGATCGAATTACTATAATACCCATATGTCTTCTGCTGAAAATTTACTAAATTCGGAAAAGGCTACAAATTTTCAAATTTAAATTCGATCCCATATCTAAAATATTCCTTTTTCTAAAAATGACACCAAATAAGAAAAATAAGAATTTTTTGCTCAAAATATCTTAAAAATTGTGATTTTTCATAACAGGTCCAATTTTTTTTGTTTGGATAAGAGTGTCTCGTTTGCTTGTTAAGATTTTTTTTTTTAATGAAAATGTCCCTATTGTGCAAGAATAATTGATATTTCACTTTTAAGATGACATCTATCCAAATCTACAAACGTTCAAAGCCGTATGTACTCTGATTTGATTTAGTATAAGTACCACATTCAATTACCTGCGCTAGTAATAAGTACTTCGCTAACACATAAGTCTATGTGCTACTACATGTGTCTGATGGATAGTGTATGAATATGTCTTTAGTGCATATATCAATTGGCTTGTGCATGGACTTAATAGTTAGCCCGTATAAACTTGCAAATAGTGCATGAATTTATCTCTATCCGATGCATGAACTTATTACCTAGTGCATGTTTTAAATATAAATACCTTATGACTATTGTAAAATCTAATTTTATTGAGAATAACTCCTAGGATTTTCACCATCATTTCCACTTGCTAATGCATATTTAGCCTTCTCCACTTTTTCTCTTTATTATTTTTCCTGAGTACTTTTTCTTTGTGAGTGTGAATAAATGGATAACTCCATAGCCGGTCCTATTAATCTAAATGTCATGTAAAATCAAACCAACCATAACTTTGAAGCAGTTTGGTGTAGAATGATGATACGTACGTGTTATTTTCCCCTTTGTGAAATGGATTACATTTATTATTTGTAGTCCTCTAAATGTGAATTTTCACTTTATTTAAATTTCTTCTATCAAATGCTACGAGCATAGTGTATTTTTGGCAGAGTGAGAAATTCCAAAATGCAAAAGAACTTAGATAGGAAACAACCCTCTACCGATATCCATGTTGCCGTTGTTTCATATTCTATCTATCGATATATGCACTAAAGATGGGTTCATGTGCTAACCAACGGATATATGCACTAGAAACAAATATATCGTTGGCGCATGCAATCAATTGTACTACTATGAGTAATGTCACCAGTAGATCAATTACGTACATATGGATCTAAACGCTTGCAATTGAGGTAGATTGTGTCTTAAAAAAAGAAATATCAACTATGTGTTATGACATGAGGGACAATTTCATAAAAAAAAAAAAAAAATTGACTAGACGTATAAAATACTCTAATACATAAGAAACATTGGCATCCAAAATTGCAATTTTAAGGTTTTTTCTCCAAAATATCCTAAAGAAATATTTGAGACTTAAAAACTGAAGTCAAGAATATCAAGAGATTAAAAATTAAAAGATAATTTCTAAAAATAAAATGTCTGAAACAAAATAACTAAAGTATCTTTCTATAATTATAGAGAAGAGGTCTAAAATATAATATGTTGTATTAAAATATTTTAAATTAAATCTCAAGTTTGAATTTTTTTCACTTAATCTAATTTAATTAAAAAAAAATGAATCTTCAAATAGCCGACTTCAATTAGGCAAGTAGGCATCAAATATCAATGCTTCGCTGGAACAGGGCATTTCAGTAATTTGAGATGGCCATTGTCAACTTATCGTCGTTGAAAAAAGGGTAAAAAATCCAGGGCGGTCTGACATATCCGACGGTGTATTTGGTAGGTTTCATCCCACATTATTTAATTTGTTTCAATGCATGTGATTTGGACTAATTGGATAGAAAATGATAATTACTTGCATCGATTTTGATGATTTAATTACATACGTCTTATCCTTAATCAAGGATCAATGAATTAAAAAATATTACAGGTAAAGAGGCCATTGAAAAATAATAATAAATAATACTGTAGAAACATGTTCATTTATATTTAGTTGACAATTTATTTTTTAATTGATGGGTTATCCATCTAACATCAATACAATAAATCAAATTATAGTTTTACTGTATCGAACTATGGATATAATATTATTTTTTTATTATAAAGACATTGATGTATTTTTTCACTGTATAAATGGTATATATAAAATAAATAGGTATTTACCTTGTTGAATCCTTGAAGCTATAACATGATATGTGGAGCCCTATAATAACTATTAAAGATAATGTTTTAAAACTGGCCATTTCTAAGCATTTGAACCTGATTTTACTTTGATTTTATTCAATGTAATTCACTTATTTTGATTTTTTAAATTCAAATATTCAAAATTCTTTAATGACCCATGGTTCAAAATGGTTTGGAGAGTTGACTTTCAATAACTCTTAAAAAAAATTAAAGTTATTATGTGAGATTTTTTACTATTCTATTATTTATAATTATAATTAGTATGAACAAGATTTTTTTATGAAATATATATATATATATATATTATATTTTTATATTTTCATGTTTTTGATATTTGATATTTGATGATTGTTAACATACTATTATATTTTTAACTAATTGATCAATTAATTAATATTATTATAAAACATCATGTTGATGTTACGAGTTTGACCATATTCGATCATTGCTAAACCTCAGTTTAACTCTATCAAACCTAACTTTTTTCTAAGAAAGTTTAATTCATGAGTCAATTTTTAAATATTAATTTGAGATAGCTTAATGAGATGGAAGTGTTGCCTTTAACATTTAACAGATTATGAAAAGTTTTCAAGAGAGAGGGAGTTCTTCAAAGGTTTATTAAATAGAAGGATTCTTCTCTAACAATATATATTCTTTTATTGTAAGTTTGTAATACAAATGATGATTGACATATTTTGGTTGGCATTCACATTATGTTACATATTAATACAGAGAAAACTAATTTTTTCATGTAAAAATTCATTCTATTTTGAATATATAAATTAGATAAGAGTTTAGATTTCGTACCTCCTTCACACTGAGTCTTCTTCACACCAATATGCAAAGCAATGTGTAAAACTTTTACACATTAGTTATTTTGTATTTTTTTCATATATAAATTTACATTTTGCAATTTTCTCTTTACATTATTACACATTTTACATTTTCCTCTATGCAATTCTTTTATTGGTAAAGTTTTTGTTTGCTCATTGTATATCTTTGTATTTTACATTGAATTATTTGCATTTTATTATTTATTAAAATAACGTGGTCAACTATAATATTATTTATTAAATAGTTGCACTCATTGAATTGCATTTAAAATTTGAACATATTTGAAGGAACGTGAGTTATGATGGTCAAAAGTCAAACAAAGATAATTCACTCATTCCAGCCATTTTAAGTTGATTGGGGAGTTTTTAAATTTTATAACAAATACCACTCAAAACAATCTTGAATGTGCTGTGGGACCACATAAGGAAATGGCGGGAATTTGCTTGGTTGGAAAGTGAGCTATGATAGATGGAAAATGGTGGGGGCCTCACCAGCCGTTCAAAGACATTAGCTACCTTTCAAAATATTTTAAGCGGGTCCAGGGTCCGAATCCTAACCACATCCGCAATTATTGAGTTCTTCCGCCCGCGTCCGACAAACTAAATTACGAGCAACGAACCACATCCGCTATTATGGTTTGAAAAAAATTAGGTTTTGTCGCATATTATCAAATATTAAATTGATTCCACTCAAAATAAACTCAGATTATATTCGATAGACACTGGTATCAAATCCAAACTAAAAACATTATTTAAGGACATCATTTTTTATTGTCTTTTAGTTTTAATTCATGTACCTACACTCTTAATTCAAAATATTACCATCACTTCATTTTGTATGTCTCAGTGGCCTCACATAAAAGAAAGTTCTCCAATATTTTAATTTTCTATTAAATTATATTATTTTTTCAAATTTTTTATAAAATTTAGCTGAGTTGAATTGATAATAAAAGAATTCAGGTCAAATCAAACACGTCACCCTACCTAAGATGTTGTAACAACAGGGCCATTTGAGTTAAGTTAATTTCTAACCTTAGCTTGTGTCCATACTGGATTAGGAAATGCTTAAAATCTCTAAAGATAGTCCAACTAGATATCAAACAAATCTTTCCACCATGGGTGCAATTTTATTTACTCCAATCTTTACCAAGAAGTTGACCACATGATTAACAATTCTACTAACATCTCTAATCTCCCTCACAATGTTAATCATTCTCCATGGGGCTTCTTACCATCACTCACCCAAGAGATAACACTGACAGAGTCCCATTATATGATAAGATTGACATTCCCATACCTAGACTATAGACAAATCACTCTCCTAATCAGTAATAACTCCACTTCATTGGACTCTTATCACACTGATGGGTTCTGAAAATGCTAATATCACCTCCCTCTACCATCATGAACAACTCCCCCTGTACCGGCGGGACGCGATTTCCCTCTAGCAGTACCATCTATATTAAATTTTTTCAATCCACACTGACCATAAGACTTCCGCTGAGATTAACCTCTCCATGCAACTCTCCTCCAATGACCCCTACCACTCCGACATTAAATTCTCCACCTTGTTGTTAAAGACCCATTTGCAACCCATCGGTCTTAAAAACATACCCCAAGTGGATAAAGAAAATTGACATTGACACATCAGATGATCAACTGATTAATCCTGTATATGTTCTTGGACACTTCAAAGTAGGCAACCTTGCCGTATTGGGTCATGTTAGAAACTTTATTTTATGTGTAAAATCCACATCCTTGCCGTATCAATGATGTGTTAAAGCATTATAGGTTGAAAGGCAAGTCAATCGAATATCGGAGCAAGTTGTTCTGCTAGAAGGATGTCCATTTTCACATTCATCAAGTACCAAAAATACCTCAGCTGGAATCGAGCTGATTCATTTGGTCCTAGCATATGAAACTCTGAATGAAATATTCTAGAATTTTATGGTGCATAAAATGATACAAGGTCAGTACACATGATTTTTCAATTTTGTTACCCTTCCAAGCTCATGAAATATACTTCCATTAGGACTTGATAGCCATGTTATAGAAGATATAGAGACTGTCTGCCATAGAGATGATAATTCAAAGATTTTTCTCCACTCGAAGAGAATTGGATTGACTGTCCCCTGTTGCCAAGATCTGCAATCTGCAATCTTAATATAAAGACTGCATGAAATGTTATTCCACCTCCCGGCGCAGATGCATTAAATATCCTGCATCACAACGAGGATGATTCTAAAAGTTTGACATTCCTAATGTATGCCATTCTCATTATGTGGATTTGCTACGTTGTTGAAACTCTGCGATCTCAAGAGTACTCCTTTATGAGTTTGGAGAAGGCTGAATTCTCTCTCTCTAGTAGTTTAGCCGGCGTGTCGTATTCTAAAACCTTTCCTGTATACAGAACAATATTTTTTTTCTGTTAAATCAACCAATTTTCGTGCATTTATATATTTACTTTTTGTCTATAGATGATTAAATCTTTACATGCATGAATACACCGTCATCGTCACCGTCACCGTCACCATCACCATCACCATCACCATCACCATCACCATCAAGAACCATAGCCGTACAACATGTCCTTCCTCAGCCATTCAATCCATATTCTTAAAAGGTTTTCTTAGGAGTGGCGATTTCTGGCTCAACCCGGCTTAAAAAAATTCAGGTTGGATGGATAGAGGAATCCTGGAACAAACCTGACTTGACCCATTTATGAACACCTATATAAATTCCATATTCCTTAGGCCATCGGTTCTGGTCCATTTACCCCACACCCAAGTCCAAAGATCCTAGTTATAACTTTCATTTCTCATAACCCAAATGCCCCAAATAAAAAGGAAGCTCACCTATTTTCCATTTCTATAGTATTATTCTTTTGTTTCATTTTTTATTTTTATGTATTCTTTCTAAAGGATTAATTAAAATGAAATTCAAGTTGAGCCGAGTCAGGTTAAGCTTCAAAATTAGGGTCAGGTCATGTTAAATTAGGAAAAAATATCTCTTATTACATATAGCTAACTTGATTCGCACCCGACCCAATCCAGCCGATTGCCATCCATAGGTCTCCCTCTCCATATTCCTTCTAGCTCCATCCTTTCAAATTTTCATGTGAAGTTTGTTTCTGGTCTTTTCGTACATGCCTAAATCACCTTAATTACGTGACATCCATTTGCATGTAATTCATGATGGCATTCTTTCGATGATGACAGGACGTTAAGTGGTGATGATGACGACGACGACAAGATTTAGTATGAGACGAAAGAAAGTAGAAATTGATTTGCAGGATGTCTTTGGTGATTCATACCTTCACTGAGAACAAGAACAAGATCACTGTCTATAACTGTATGTATTCTGTGAGCAATGGTGATGACAGTGCGCTCTCTGAACTCTTGGCGGATGATTTGTTGTATGGTTCCATCGGTTGCTGAATCGACAGAGGCCGTTGCTTCGTCTAGAACAAGAATGCTGCTTCTCTTCAACAAGGCTCTCCCTAGACAGAACAACTGCCTCTGCCCAACACTCCAATTTTCTCCATTCTCAACAACTGTAAGAAGCCAAGTGCCAATAAATTCAAATTCAACATGATTGAGTTTGGTACTTTATTGTGCATCTCACTACCATGAACTCGAATGCAGTTTAAATTCAATTTGATGTCTTACCCGTTGAATTCAGCTTTGTTTCCTTTGCTCGTACCAAAGTGCCAAGTTGACATTTATCCAGTGCCTGATTATTTTAAGCAAGTGATCGGTGTAAAAGTTTTAGAGAATATCATATTAAGCTGCTGCAATGCAGCTTCTTAAATGTAGATGAAAAATCTTCACCACAATTTAAAAAATCTATATGAGATTACTGGGGTGGTGATTGGTATGTTGGCATTTTGTTTTCAAAAAAAATTGCGTGTTTGTAATATATCTCAGTACATCAATATCTTGTCATAGCCATCTGTTTAGTATTCATTTTTTTTTTTCAAATGCAGTTACAATTTACAACTTAGAGCTTAAAATTTTGATATTGCTCAAGATGGAAAAAATTATAAAATCCAATGTAAAATTCCTATTACAGCCTTATCTTCCAAGGAGAGGTTCCGAGAAGTAATGTTATTCAGAGACTTTTAAGAACATGTTTGTTTCTGACTAGACATTTATCTAGTTTGTTTTAATACGTAATTTACTTGGCTAGATTTTCTTTGCTGTCTCCCTGCTCCATCCCATGATGGGTTTAGGGTAATTTCATGGAAAATCACCCCAAGAACAGAACTTCTACACCCTGTTTATGGGGGTGTTGGGTAAGTTGGGTCGGATCAGGTCCATATAGATACATAAAAGTAGAGGAACTGTAAGAAATTGTGGAGATTTCAAGTGATACAATAATACTTCTGTTTTGGAAGCCAAGAAAATCCTCAAATTTTGGAGAGGAGTTCTGCTTCAAACCTTGAGGATCTTTCTTTAACATAAAGTGTGAAGTTTTGGAGTCAGATTGACAGTTTTCACATGAAAACATTTGCTAAAATCTAATTATAAGTGTGACTATAAATATATTGCTTTAGGAAAGAGACTAAAAAATTTCAAAACATACCTCCCATATTTCAATGTCAGAATATTGCTCTAATGGGTCAAGGTTTCCTCTCACTGTTCCTTCAAACATAGTAGGGTCTTGAGGGATTATGCTGAGCCTCGATCGCAAGTCATGTAGACCTATCTTGCAGATGTCCACATTGTCAATTATGATGCTTCCTTCTCTTGGCTCGACAATGCGGAATATTGCCTGAATGAGAGTAGATTTTCCACTCCCTGTCCTTCCCACAACGCCTACTTTTTGCTTTCCTGGGAATGTGCATGTAATATTCTTCAAAACGGATGGCAAATGCTCAGCGTAACGGACCTGTTGCATAAACAAGCTGAAGTTAGAATATGAACTCCTTTAAATTTGAATACACAATATCTATATTTTGGAAGAACTAAGTAAATAAATTCCAATTTGATGTTCCCATTTGAGAGAGTATATCCCTTTTTAGGAGACTTTAATGGCCATCTAGATGTAGGGAAGGAAATGGGTTCAAATAAAAGAATAAGATGAGGGAAACTCTAGTTTCCAGTGGCTTTTGATAGGTAGTTTTTAACAGGACATGGAGAATGGCTGATTAATAAGGTTGCAAAATCATCTTAGGATAGTCTAACACCATGATGGAGAAATTGTATTGGAGGCTACAAATAAGATTATTGCAGGGTAGGCAAAGTGGAGACAAGCTAGAAGAGTAGAGAGACAAGCATACATTCTCTGTTCGTAGAGACGAGACATGTCTGATCATGCTCTTGTTAATATCTGTGAATATTTGAGTTTGACACTAAAGGAACTTCTCTGATACCTGTAAATTGTTGAAGGATACTGTTCCGACTTCAGGCCAGTTGTTTGACAGTCTACATTCTTCAATCACTAAAGGAGCTTCACTGGCTAGATTTGAATATTGGAGGATCCTTTCAACTGAAATCATTTTGTTCTCTGCATTGCATATATTCCAAATGACGGATGCTTGCAGTACGTTAAGATTCAGTCCATACGTAACTGCTAATCCCGCAATGCCTGTAAAGCAAAAAGTATTCGATAAGGTCATTTTGGATTTTCTTGCATAAGGATCAATATCTAATTATAAATTCATCTCAGGATTCTAACTGTGCTGAAATCTTACTTGGGTTAATGATTCCATCTGGAAGGCTCACAAGCAAAACTAAAGAGAATGCGAAGACGAAATTTGATAACAGGTTTAGTCTGAAGGAAAGCCATTCCATTGCAGAAACATTGTGGAACCATGGCCTTGAGTGATTATCAATGAGACCGAGATTTGCATAGATAAAACGGTCTTCTTGGCCAAATGCACGGATTGTGGCAGCGCCTGCAAGTGATTCTGCAAAATGATGAAGGATTGGAGCTCTTTGAATGCCTGCCAATCGGGCTAGCTCCCTTGCTGTTGGTATATAGTATTGCTGCAATGCACATTATTGAATTTAGATTATAGATTCTGTGGGAATGACATTCCATTGTTGGGACATGTGACCATTTGATAATGACACAATTAGAAAAAAGTATAGGTGAAAAAATGAAACCATTAATTACTCTTTGTGCGACAAAATCAGAAAAAAAAAAAAATGATTCTTCCCTTAGGATACACTTGGGTGGAAGGCCAAATTGTTGTTTATGGCCCTAACTTCGGTTATGTCTTTGGACGTATGCTGGACCAATATGCGATGATCTTGGAGTCCATACAACTGCTGGGGTATTTTCGGTACTTGGAAAATACATTAGAAACACTAAGTGCTATATATATATTTCTCTTGTGCAAAACCCTAAAATCATGATGTAATTTGTGACTCTTCATTAATTGAATTATCATCACCGCCGTGGACGTAGGCAATCTTGCTGAACCACTTATATCATTGTCTCATATAAGATTTGATCTTGTTCTTTTGTTCTTTCTCTATTTTGCAAGATTGTTTGTGTTCATTGTCTGGATCGTAGATCTATTTGGGTGTTTCCCCACAACACAAATAACGGTAAATTTCTGTCTTCTAATGTTATTCAACCATATAGAGGGTGGAACGGATGTGCAAGGAGTCTTTTGGATTAATGTACCATCATAAGTTCGACTGATGAAACCATCCTGAGCAAGATCTTAGGGCCCTTGTGGATTTGAATGCTGTTAGAAGGGATGATTTGGGGGCTGGACTTTGGAGGTTTGGACATCATAAGTGGGCACCACCTATTTTGAACGAACACGTCAATATAGGGAACATGTCTATGGTGGACACTTCATTTTTATGTTTAAAATCCATGTCCCTACTGTGTCAAGGTATCATAAAGCTCCACCTAATAGGCCATATGCTTAGATCAAAAGTCTGCTTGGGGTAATCAGTTACAAAAATTCATAAATGTCACTTATCAATTACATTGATATTTTATCTTTGTGTAACAAGTTTGTCGAGTATCAACCAAAATGCACACATTCATCTAATCATCATTGGAGAAATAATGACTTCAGTGTAGAAATTACCTGATACCATATGCAGATTGCAGTAACTGGAATGAATAGTACAAAAACTTGCCATGCTACTTGAGACATAACTGCTATAGTTCCGAGTATTTGTATTATTGAAAATGCACACCAACCTAACTTGCCTGCCATTTCCAAGTCCAAAACACTTTGATCTGTAGAGGCCTGTGATTTAGATGTTTAAGGTTAAGATTGGCAAACTCGTAAGTTCATGCAAGGAAATGTATGGCCATGCATGTATGTATAACTAAACATGTCTAGGTATATGTTTACTGACTCTGTTTAAGATCCTTCCAGTTGGAGTAGAATCGAAGAAAGACATTGGAGCACGAAGGATGCTATGCAGCATGTTTATGAAGAGCTTTTGCGAAGTCAGAAGGCCAGAAATTGCCACCAGCATTGCTCGGACTAGAACACACAATGAACTTCCAACAGAGAGAAATATGTATACCATGAAAAGAAGACTTGTTCCAACAATTGGCCTTGATTCTGTCGTTGGAGGACAGGCCCATGCCATCCAATAATTACTTGCCACCTGTAATACCTGGAACATCGACTGTGCGATGATTATGATTGGCACCAGTGCCCCTCCACGGATTGCTGTCAAGTAAGCCCAGTAAACCTCTTTTCCAATGCTTCCTTTCTCCCTTTCTTCGTCTTGCGTAATTCTACCTTCTTTGTCATTGATCTCTGGACAGAGATTCTGTTCGGACTCATGCCTAGTACAGTTCTGAAGCTGAGTTTCCATTGCATTTTCTGCATCAGATTCATTATCATTTAAAGATTCTGTACTCTTTCTTTCAATTGCTTGAATTTTCCTGCTTGAACTTTCGGCATTGACAATTGATTCTAAAGCTTGGCTGTGTGCACCTACTAACACCTCAAATCCTATGTTTTGTCGTAGAAGATCTTCAAACCTGCCAGCCTGTGCAATCCTTCCATTCTGCATTACCTGTTCAAGAAGATTTTTATCAAAAAAGTGCCGGGAAGATAAAGGTCATAGAGCCAGATACTTTCTTGATTATCATAAAAGATTGATCTAGATGAGGAGCTAATGGAAGTTGAATGTACCAGAATAAGGTCAGCAGCTGGAAGAAATTCGACTTGATGCGTAACATAAAGTATTGTCTTGTCGTTGAGAATCCCCATCAAGCAGTCCTGAATGGCATAAACAGTCGTTAACTGTACATAAAAATTCAGTCATAGATATGTTTGTATCAAAATAGAGAATAAAGACCTTAAACAGTTGGGTGCCCGTATGAGCGTCTACAGCACTGAAAGGGTCGTCAAGAAGATATATATCTGCATCTTGGTAGGCAGCTCTTGCAATTTGTATCCTCTGCTTCTGGCCTCCACTCATGTTAATGCCTCTTTCTCCAATCTCCGTTGAGTCCCCACAGGAAAAGAGCTCAAAATCTTTTGTTAGAGCACATGCCTCGATTGTTCTGTCATACTTGGCACTGTCAAATGGATTGCCAAAAAGGACATTTTCTCTAATATTGCCTGTCAATATCCAAGGAGACTGAGGAACATAAGCCTTGGTGCCACTAATCTTTACAGTTCCAGCAAGTTTCGGTATTTCTCCAAGTATGGATGAGAGCAAGCTTGACTTGCCTGAACCAACCGTCCCACAAATAGCCACTTTCATCCCTTTCTTGACCTTCAATTGTAAACCATCGAGTGTTGGGTGACTAGAGTCTGGATCCCAACTGAATTTCCCGCCATCAATCTCAACGTCAAACTCTGTAACGTTTCTTGGTACATACTCAACTGCATCTGATTGAATTTCATCTTCTTGCAAGTAGGAAGCAACTCGATCAACTGAAACCTTTGCCTGTGCAAGCACTTGTAGCAAGTCAGGAAGATTGAAAATTGGATCTTGCAACATCCTAAAAGTTGCCAAAGCTGATAACACTCTCCCAGCTGTTAAAGGAATGCCCATCAAGATACAACTCCCAAAGGTGATGACCGATATGAACGTGGGTGCACCCCAAAAGATGAATGCCGAAATTGCTGATAGTCGCAGCGATTTCCATAGCCAGTTGTATTCGTTCTTTCTTAAGCTTTCAAGCTTGTGAAGGTACTGAGTATCCCAGGCTTGAAGTTTTAAAGTCTTCATGTTTCTAAGCACTTCTGACGTTGCTTTCATTCGGGCATCTTTGGCTTCCATAATTTTTGACTGAAATCTCTTTTGGATCCTGGTAATTGGTACATTACATGCCATAACCATAGCGGTTGCTGCCAATCCTGCCAATGAGCCGAGATGTAAATTCAGATTCAAAATGTAGATAGCAAGGGAGATTTGTACGGGCAGCATCCAAATAATGTTCAAGTACCAACTGAAATCTGTAATTCGTTGGATATCTACACTCATATAGTTGATAATCTCTCCACTAGTATTGCTCTGACGGGACTGGCTCGATAGATGTAGACCTTTTTTGTATATATGAGATATCAAAGCTGCTCTAAGGCGCAAACCAAGTTGTCGAGCACCGAAAATCCATTGCCTCTGTGCGATTGTTTCAACCATTTTGGCACTTAAAAATGCAAGTGCCAACATATACCCGCTTTCTAATTTCAGATGCTTCTTTTCGTTTAGGAATTTTATGAAATCATCAATCAGATAGGGACCAACATATGAAGCGCATGCACTTATCACTGCAAACAGTGCATTTATTGCAGCTTTTTTCCTGATAAATAGGAAAATCACTTTGTAGATTGATGGGCTATGCAGGCTGTCTTTTTCCTTTACCTTATTCAGATCAATGTCGAATGAATGAGAGACGAATTCGGCAGAATCTTTGATGTCGACATCTGGTATCTCATCCTGTTCTAGAGGTTTCTTGTTTCCTACGGCAAATAAAGGGTTGAGCCAGGAGAATGTTATGAGTTCTAGAAGTGTGGCTCTTCCATATATGGATTGCCGGGTTGTTCCTTCCTCATTCTTCTCTGTTGGGCTGTATAGAAGCGGGTCTGAAATGCTGCTTGAATTGACGCTTATGCCTGTTTTTCCTCTGATTGAAACACCGAACAAGAACCACACGCAAGGACACTGACAAAGTTGAAGTACTCTCCTATTTGTGGGTACTTGTGATTTGTGAGAAATGAATGAAGATAAATGGTCACGAAGATGACCGATTGGAAGAAGCTCCATACCCACCAAACTCGAAGAATGCAAGGAAGTTTTACTAACTGTGCTCTCCGAAAGCTGAGCACCACAAGCAATGCAACAGCCCATGATACTGCTTGTGTTATCTCTGCCAAAAGAACCAAATATGAAGTTTTGCAATCCCCTTTATTGCCTTTCAACAGCAGCAATATCAGTATCAGTATGTGAGCTGCTAATAACAGAAAACAGAAGCTTATAGTGGCTTTATATGAGAAACTGCAATTTAAACCAAATGATGGAGATTTCTCAGGTGCCCATTTCTGTATTGCTCCATTCTCTGAGACTATCAATCTTTGTTTATGTGATATGCCGAATCTTTTCTGTAGAAACTGGAGCAATAAGCTGCTGAGAAATGCAAGTTGGAGAAGTATAACAAGTCCCTCCTGTGAGCATGGAGAACTTATTGCAGGCCATGCTTGCCATTGTCGAAGAAATGAGAATTCTGTCAAGCAGTGAAAAATAAGGTGCTTGAGTATCTAGAAAAAAAATGTAATTGAGTGCAGGCTTTGATCTTTAATTTAAATAAACTTATATGCAATAATTGTTACATTGAACTAAAAGAGCCGAACGTTGAAGGTTCCAATCTGGAGCTTTCTTACATTGTCCCAGACCAGCAAAGAGTCATCACATCAACAGTCTAGATCATCTAATAATGGGACCCACATTGGTCATACGGAATTGAGGTGCACGGCAATGGGGGCTGTTGCCTAAAACAATCATCATTATTGATATTATCACATCTACAGAGGTTGGGGAGGCCTTTTACCAAAAATGTTTACTACTGAAGTAGATTACATTACAACACATTTCAATCCATTTCTTTCGGCTCCGTTGTTGTTAAGTTTTCAGTAGCTAGTTAAGTCCAAAATCATATATTTATTTCATCCATTCACAGCTCAATGAAGATAATGGATCTAATGCTGCAGAAGCTCAGGCCAGGTTTTAATTGTTTTAAATTTATTGTTAGGAGTATCTTATTCCTCTTGGAAAAGCAATAATGTGTCTGATTTTCATGACCCGATGAGGGAATAGCAGCAAACAAACTTTTGCTCTGGCTACCTTTGTTGCTAGTTAAAATTTTCTTCTGTTTTGCTACATAAAATGCAATATTCTAACCAAGATGCTCCTTGGTAAAGATAAGCACAGGGAAGATAGAGGGGCACGAGATAAATACAGCAATATCAAGCTAGGTGTTCAGAGAATCGGCCATTGATTTTGTAGGGGAATATCCAATTAGGGAAAGCAGTCTGCTTCACTATTAGCCTCAGAAAGAAAAGATGAAAGATTCTATTTACAGTGCAGAAATTACCTTGCTTCTTCCTACTTGAAAGAAGTCAAGAACCTCTTTCTGTACTTCTGATATAGATGAAACATTATGTACAAGTTGTCACCTCTTCAATTATTAGGACCATTGGTAGAGTTCCAATAGAAAACTGTAATATCCAAGCTTCAAGTTAAGAAACAGAAGCATTGGTTTTCCTCAGCTTTTTTTTTTTTCTTTCTTCTTCGAAGGTGAATAATGACTTGAACCCGCATCCTAAAGGTTACAATAGTAAGCACTTGTCAACTGTGCTTTGAATTCACATCCCGTCCTTCATCAATAAGGGAATTTCCTTAAACTGTGTATGATTGTGCGTTATTACACTCATGATTCTTAGACTAGACTATTTTCAGCATCATATACAGAGGAAATGAAGTAAATCATGGAGCTGCATTTGGAAGGAAACTGTTCTTCCCATTAGATTTATATCATAAGCATCATTTACTAAGGTTCTATCTATCTAGCTATCTATCTGCTGTTGCTTTGTGACTCCTACTTCTTCACTCATCCTTATTTAAATTTAATTTGAGCTTTTATAGGCCTCTCACCATTCTTAATCCTATTTACAGTTGTTGGCCCTAGGGCTGTTTTTGTTCTTCCCATCACATGAGCAAACCATCTCTGAAGATATTGCTTGATCTAGTTCTATTATTTTCTTTTACTCTACATACCCATCTTAGCATGCTGTATTGAAGGACAATTCATTAGATAACATGAAAAAAATAAAAATCATATCACTAGTTCTTGAATGATTTTCAACTATGCTAGAAAATATGAAGTAATTAACTCTTAAAAGGTTTGGGAATAGAGAAATTCTTTTTTTCTATCTCTTTTTTCCCCTGAAAGATAACAAAATTATTGATGAAAAGGATGCAACCAGAGTTACAAAGAGCTACCACCATAGAGTAAATTAAATGATATGAGTCAGTAGCACAGTTTGTAAGTGATCATACATTATATGTTTTTTTTTTGTCGTGATTCACTCCAATAGTGAAATTTAACTCCAATAAAATTGATTTTTGGACCCCTCACTGGATGTGAGAATCTTGTTTCATGAAAAGTGGGCCCATTTTGGAAATTGTTGGCCAGAGAGAGAGAGAGAGTGAGAAAGCTGACTTAGTACTGTCAACATTCAAATAGTACTCCCAAACAAATCTTCACTTGTGGGACCCTCTTTGATTGAGTGTACACCATTGGATCAAATGCCCCAATTTCCATCAGATCAAAAGGATTACATTCACTGCCCAAATGAAGTGATGGAAGTAGAATGTGAGATCTTCAAAGTACAAGGGTCACTTCATCACTTCAGAACAATGGCAAAATATATATATATATATATATATATTTGGATCAGTGACAACTCAGAGAGGAAGGATTTGATCAAACAGAGCCCTTCATGAAAAGTGGGTTCTCACTGAAATGCAGACTTCATTTAGTAATATCAACCTACCTTTCATGAACTGATGGAAAACCTCAGAAAAGTGAGCTGGTGAATTTTACTATACTTGGAACCTTTCCAAAAACGGAAAAAATAAAATAAAAGCTCTACTTAGCTGTGGGATTAAAGTTAATATCAGAACAAAATTTCATAAAACTAAAGAACTGTATTTCCTAAAACGAGTTTAGCAACTCACCCATTTCTGAGGCACTGAATGGCAAGTTGCATCTTAAAGTCTGAAATGTTTCTCTACTTTCAAACCAGTCCTAACTAAAACTATAGTAACAACAAATATATAAAAAAAAAAAAACAGCTAAGCAATAATAATCAAAATAACAAATTATTGTCCATAAGGGTATTTTATGATTTTCATTTTTTTGCAATATTTATACTAGAATAGCTGACCAAGGCGAGAGGGTGGAGAGAGATGATTCTTTTGTTGGTTTTTATTAAAGGAGACTAGAGTCCTACTAGACTTGGGGTTGTAGACTCTTAAAGGAGACTAGAGTTCTACTAGACTTGGGGTTGTAGACTCCTAGTAATGTTAGCATTCCAATTGTAATCGCAAATCATGGGACTCCTTCCCTAATTAGGATTGTATTATGTATATAAGAAAGGCATTGACAATGGAATAAGATTGAGAAATTCTCAAACCTCTTCATGCTTGCAGAAAACACATCAAGCTTGATTACCACTTTGTCCGTGAACGTGTTGCTGCCTGGACTCGTCAGATTCATTTTGTTTCATCTCTTGACCAGCTTGCTGACATTTTCACTAAAGGACTACCGCGACAACGTTTTTCTCAGCTCAGTTCTAAACTCGTCTGTTCTCCACCGTCGAGTTTGCGGGAGAGTATTAAAGGAGACTAGAGTCCTACTAGACTTAGGGTTGTAGACTCCTAAAGGAGACTAGAGTTCTACTAGACTTGGGGTTGTAGACTCCTAGTAATGTAAGGATTCCGATTGTAATCGCAAATCATGGGACTCCTTCCCTAATTAGGATTGTATTAGTATATACGAAAAGGCACCGACAATGGAATAAGATTGAGAAATTCTCAAACCTCTTCAGTTTTTCATAACCTTTTGTTTGTACATTTATACTTAACAAATCTTAGTCCTTATTGGTATTTTATGATTCTCATTTTTCTGAGACTTTTATGCCAGAAGAGCTGTAGAAGTGGAGAACATGATTCTTTTATTGGTTTTTCAATATACTCATGTGTATTCTTGTATCATTTTTGTGAACCAATATAATTGTTCCCATTTGAAAGACAGAGAGAGGAAGAAATGATCATACTACTCTTGATGTAAGTCTATAATCAACTAAACTATGATGTTAGTAAGCTTACTTGAAGTAATGAAGTAGTACTCAAACATGTTTGCATAAAAGTAAGCAGTTTACGATGACAGATGGAGAGTCTCCAGCAAAGGAATGAATGCTCAGTTCTCGGGATCGACGACGGAGTCGACAGAGGAGGAGAAGGAGAAGGAGAGAGTGTCAATCGGAGAACTCAAAGAATATATCAGAGTTTGGTGTTGTTTGCATGTGGTGTTGGCTAAGTGAATGGTATCACGTGGTGGTATTTTTTGGACAGCCGGTTTTTGGCAGATTGTTTGGACTGAGTTTTCGTTATTTTATAGGATGAATACAAGCACGTTGGTCTCTGTTTTGTGATGGTAAATAAAATAAAGAAGAAGAAGAATAAATGTCCATGTCCATGTTCTTGCATGGAAGGGATTGAAAGGAGTGGTACATTTTTTTTAATGGGATAGAAAGTTTGGACAATTGTAAACTATATAGAGTCTTGTTTCATTAAAAAAAAAAATAATGGGTGACATGTGCTTTTTGTTTTTTTTCCATTGTAAAAAGATCGAATTATGCTCTTAGCACAGTACGTCGGTCTTTTTCTTTAATTTTAAAAGTTGTTTTATCGTATCAGGCGTCTAGTAAACATTTACTTTTTTAATTGATATTAAATGGTAAAGAGGTTTTCAAATTTAAGACGTAATCTGTACTGAACTAATTTAAACACTAGACTAGTCCTTGGAGTCTTGTATCATTTTATATATAAACCTACCAACCTCTCTTATCTTAGTGTGGCCCTAGTTTTATTAGTCTCTATCTCATTATGTACATGTAGACACAAGCACACCACAGACTCTCTCTCTCTCATTTCATGTCCTAGTGAGGCTAATATCAAGAAAGTAGAACTTTAATTTTTTAAACTATGAAGTACCTATAGTACTTAATAATATAAAAAAATAAGGCTTCAACTCAGACGTGAGCCTTCAAGTAGAGGATTTAACATATCATTTGATACAACTACAATTGAAGAATTCTGAAAAAGGATTAGGATAAGAAAGAGTTCAACTTTGAGTTGGATTATAAATTCTACTTGACTTACGAGTCCTTTGAGAGTGTTTTAGTGCCGTTAATAATAATTCATTGTTGTTAATATACTAATCTATTGTTATTTCAATGAAGAATAAGGGATTAACCCACATATGGGTGTAGCTCATCTAGTTACCTCCCGCTTCAAGGGTTCGAGCTCCTATGGCCTAACCTTGGTGTGACTTAGGAGTAGGAGTCCATCCGTGGGGATTTTACGCTGGATATCCCATGGTTTCCCACACGTAAATTCAAAAAAATAATAAAAATAAGGGATTATCAATAAAGTATCAATCGAAAGGAATACAAAACTGTGATGTCTAAAACAGGAGTACCAAGGAAATCAAGAGGAATTTTCAATTCATATACTATCTCTGTCAATCTATCAATCAATGACATTGTTGAAAGTATTTTGTCCCAACCCACAAATGTGAAATTGAAATAATTACGTTGGACATTGATTACCATCCATCAGTTAAAAGGAGTGCAATATATACTGTTGGCATGTGCATCCATGACGAATTACCTTTTTTAGAGTTGATTGACAAATCACTTTATGACATGAAAACCTAAGCTGAATAGGAATTGTCTCTCTCAATTGACATGGACTATTATAAATGGTTTGGTTCCATCACAAAATAATACTTTATATTATTGTGTTGGCCTAGTTCATGTTCAGGCTTCATATAAAGTTAGATGATGAGATTTTGAGATTTACTTTATTGTTGGATAAATTATAGAGATTATTATCATCAAAAGTTCGAATTCTATTTCTCTTTTTCATCCTATTATAAATTAGATTGCCAGTCACTCCAGTTTCTATCATATTTTTTCAATGATTTGAATCGAAATAAGTCACGTTTGTGACTTGTACACTTTGATTAGATTGCTCGCTTACCATTTTGTAGATTTGTGCTTATCATTTGATCCTTTTATTATTAAGATTTGACTTTTGTTACCTGTATTGTCTCTTCATTGGCCACCACACTATGGTTTAGAATTGAGTAGCATATGATCATAATTATCTTTTAATAGTTCATGCTTTGAAGATGATATTATGATTGTCTTTGTAGTGGTCCAAACACTACTCCAATGAATGCAAGAGGTATCAACTTTCAACCCCACAAAGTGGAAAGTAGGCATCTTGCATGTTTTGGGTGATAGTGGAAACTTTTTTTTTCTTTTTCTTCTTGTCCCTTTAGTAGCTTTATTCTGCAAAGATGCATGTCACTAAAGTGTAAAATATTCACCCCCTTGAAGGAAATTCCAAATTTTCTCAATGGAAATGATTGTTAAGTGTATTAGAAAATTGTACTTTCCATAGTTTTTGGTGTGGTACCATTCAGCCAAAATAATTTGCATCATGGCAAGGAAAAAAAAAATAACAAATCAGCCATTCAAATGTTCCAAAGCATTGGAAAGATCAAATGCAGTGAGAAAATTGTAGCTATGAATATATTAAACGGTAAAAATAGGATATATCAGGTTAAGTCATGAGAGTTCGAACCTAACACCTCCCGCTTTCTAAGGCGGCAGATTACAAGTTGAACTACACCTATGTAGGCGTTTCAGCCAATATTTATTGGACTTCAAGGGACACTATGTAAATATTATTAAATATCATGTTTTTCAGCTTTTGAAAGATCAAAATTATTAGATCAAAATAGGATGAAATGATTGAGACATCAGTCGAAATTTATTAACTCATTAAGGGTTTGATATTCCCCAACTCAATTAGATTTTCAGTTTACTCAAAGTTTCAAATTTTTGTTTACCTTGTTTATGGACTTTGTTAATTTTTATTGTGCATGGTATGGGTTATAGATTGTGGGACTTTCCTAGAAAGATCAGCTGTCTACTTTTTTTAGGGTTTTTCTTCTTAACCACAATAAATAAGTACACCCCTTGTATTTATATATGGCCACATGTACATGCATATATAAATGTTCATAAAGGAAACTTATACATTAAAAATAGATGAAGATAATGTAATTTATGCAGGAAACAAACGCATGGGGAACATGCATGTGGTCACCCACTGAATGAAATCATATTATTCCTAGGGAAAGAATCATGTCAGTTGCTAGATAATGGAATTGCCACCAAAAGATGATAAGGAAAACCCAAAAGAAATAGGGTTTGGCAGCATTCAGTGTCTCCATGTTTGAAGATGGAGTGTGGCATTCTGCATGAGAAACAGGGTTTGTAATTTTGTGTGGTTAGAGAGGACTGGTGAATGTTTTTAAGGTGAATTATAGTTTGAAAATTTAAAATTTTAGTTCGATTTAATTCAGATGAGTTTTCTCAACTCAATTCAGAATTCGTTGATTAACTTATTTTGAAATCTTATTGAGTTGAGTTAATTAGGATCCACTCATTTAAGTTTTTTTAAATTTTAAAAGTGTGACTAAAAAATTTATTTGAAAGCTTTATCCTTTTTTAATAATATATTACATATGACCCAAGTTAGTTCTACTAAGAATGTGCAGCAGAATATGTAAAGAGGGCACGTTTTCTTTGTTTTAAAGAGGGTTTTATCCCCCAAGTTGAAGAATTTCCTACTGCATTTGATTTGTAAAACGAGAGAGTTTTGGCATTTTTTACTTAGATATGTCTTAGAATTTAGATCATATGGCAAATAAAGTCCTATGTTTGGCACTCTTATGGGAAATCCCATCTCAAGAAATAATAAACAAATAAATAGAAATTCTTCAAAAAAATGTATTATCTTAAAAATAATTTCATATTGGCTGAAGTTCACTGGCATGGTTTTGATTCAATAGTCGACAATAGTGAGAATTCAGTCTCTAAATGTAGATCATAATTATTTTATTTATTTATTATAAAGAAATAAATAAATATTTATATAAAATGACAATTAAAAACATAATTGACATAAATAAATAACACATACCTACCATGAAGATGGTTGGGTGAGAATACCCTAACAATCCCAATCAAAGGTGGCCGAACTTTGTAAAGGATTCTTCTTCTCACTTCAAGTTTTCAATCCATAGCATTGAGTGAGAGAAGAGAATGTCGAACTCTGACAAGTTTTCTACTTTAAATAAACATCGCCAAGTAGAAAATTTCGGTGAGTTGTTGAAGGCTCTAATGGTAATTATGTTTCTAAATCCTAATCAAATACAAATTCCCAAAATATTGGGTTAGCATCTATGTCAGGGAACCAGTGATTTTTGAATTTTAGGTTGAAATTAAAATATTGAACGTTAAAAAATATTCAAAATATATAATATATCAGGCTATAAATGTCATCCTAAGGTAGACTGTATTCAAATTTTAGATTTGAAAAAACATAATTTTGACAATCTAATCCAAAATTATTTTGTGAGCTAATATTCAGACGAAGATGATTAAAATAAATATATCACATAAAAATAAGGTGGGCCTCACTATAGATCAATGTTATCAGAACCAGACCGTCTAACGAACTGTTTTTGAGACATTTTGGGTTCAACCGGATTCAGCAGCGTCAAAGCCGGTCAAGTAGTAATATAATATAAATATTACATATAACATTAAATAAGACACCTTTTTACAAATAAAATTAATATGAATATTAAAAATAATATCAAAACTTTGAGTAATATACTAAAACGGTGAAAGATATGTGATAGAAATAGTAATAAACATTTATATTTCAAATATACACTTTTTAATATCAATTTTTTTTTTTTGAATGAGAAAAATTTTAAAAAAAAAAATTAACACCGCGGCTCACGATTTATGGTTCAAAACTGCATAAATGGAACAAAGAATACTGTCTCCATATCTAAATTTAGATTTCGAATATTTTGTAATCATTAACTAAGTTGTTAATAGACTCACTTGTATAAAAAGTTAAAAGAAAAAAAACGATGGGTCCTAACAATTATTACATTGGTAATTGATTTGATGGCTAACAATATAAGATAAGATGGGACTGATTTTGTTCAATTGTATGGACGTGGTTCCACTTTGTTAAGCCGTTGATCGAGATGGGTCAAACACCATCAAAGAACCCATGTGTTTAGACATTAATGCAATTGACCCCACATCTCCTACTTGTGGTAGATGTGGGCCCCACTTTTGATGAGAGAGGCCACTTAAGATGGTGATTTGACGAGGAGAATCGTACAAAAGAGGCAACTCTCCATGGTTATTAAGATCGATCGATAATTGATCAAATAAATAGATAATTTGATGATAATATTGTTCAGTTATATATCTTTACTATTGGCATTATTTGCATGTAATTATTTTATCAATAAGATTTACATCAATCTTTTATATCTAATACAGGGTTCATAAGTGTTAATGCGATGAGTTGAGGCTTGACTTTCTTTTACCTTATAAGATAATTGTTATAGGGCCTAATCCCTGTTAATTGGGCATTCTCTGAAAAAACCATTAGCCTTTCTGAAATTTCTTCTCTTAACTAATCCAACTTACTTGATAGGAATGTTTTATTTTTACAGAGAATGGGTAAAAAGTGATCTTCTTTTCGAAACATGAGAAAAGATGGATGCAACAAGAAAAGGGTAGTGATCTTCTCACGGGCATTTTGTGTAATGAGATATGGGATTTAGGATATTGCCTATTTTACTCTTCCACTGCCGTACAAAATCATTTAAAAAAAAAGCATTTAAAAAAAAAATCACTGATCTGGTCAGTGATCCGATTTGTTATTCTATATGAAAAAATAGTCTCACTTAGATAAATTTTAATGAGTCGGTCAGTGATCGATTTGTTGCTCTTATGAAAAAACAGTCTCACTTAGATAAATTTCAGCGAGCCGGTCAGTGATCCTATTAGTGATCTGGCGAGCTGATTCGAAGGATTTGACGAGCCGGTTCGAAGGGCAAAATGGTCAATATAGTAAAATCCATATCGGGTTACACAAAATGCCCGTGGGATGATCGCTATCCAAAGAAAAACATAATGCGTAGATAATAAGGCATCATTCAATTTATATTAGATGGTTAAACATGTCTAATGTGATACTTTTGGTTGTGAACCCCTTTCACTTGGGTGAAGTTATTTAGGACGATAGTCTACTATAAATATTGTTTGGCTCATAAGGGTAGGATACCATGTATGATGATGAATGTGTTTGAAAGGAATTTTGACGATAAAACTTCTAAAAAAAATAGAGTTGACCTATTCCAGTTAGAGTTTATTTCGAGTCTTGTTAAATATGTAAAGATAATTTTTGTCTATATTGGATTCAAATTTAGATAAGTTTACTCGTTTACCTAATTAAGATGGTTTTTTTAGCAAGATACGTACCAAGACTATCCTATAAATGGATGTAAATCTCATATGATTACGTTTGTTACATATAAACACAACAATAATCAGGTCACTTGAGCCTACCCATTTATAAACAGATTTGAATCAGACGATTATCAATTAAATTGACTGGGACAGGTCAAGTAATCGAGTTAGGTAGATCTTGTCAAGGGTACATTATTTCCGACTAAATATTTTTTATTTATTTAATTATATTGGTAAATTCAATCCATCACCCACATGTCATGTTAATCAAACACCAAATTAGAAGAAGTTATGATACCCTAAAGTGTCCGACTAAGGTTTTCACCACAAAACCCGTTAACCATGTTAAGGGCCCCAGCCAATTGCATAGCATTAAAAAGAAAAAGAAATAGGAGAAAACACAAATACTCATGCTTTTAAGATCTAAATATTAATTGAATCATTTTTAATAGATTTACTTTAATTAAATTCAACCACTAGGCCAAACTATTTTGAATTATGATGTTAGCATGACATCCTAATAACACATTAAATTATTATATTAAAAAATAGTAAAAAAAATGAGAAAATTATAGAACTAGGTTTTAAGTAAAAAGGAAGAATACAAAAATTAGATAAACAAATAATAATATTTTTTAAGCAAATAAAACCATTTTAGTAACCAAACGGTCTAAGAGATTGGGTTTCCAAATTTCAATCAATCTTATCATTTTTAATCATTAGTTTTTGGCTCTTATGTGAATGATTGACATTAGTGTTATTTTCAAATTTGATTCAACAAAAAATATTGATTGAATGTTTTCAAATTAAGTTATACAACAATTCATGAGAGGGTTAGATCTATCATATCATATATTGGACTCACTGTTGAATTAAAAAAAAAAAAACATTTAGAGCTTAATTTTTAATGATTTTAAATTATAAGATAGGATGGGAATTCTCGCCAAAAAAGCCCTACCATAACTTGGGCTAGGTCAGGCCTATTTTAAGAAAGGTACAACTAAGCGTGGTCAAGAGTGTTAGTGTCGGCTTGGCCAGGTTCCGGGCAGAGGCCCTTAAAGTATAACTTGAGCGCAATATTTAGCCCAAAACCTACTGACCTGTCGAAGCTGCACAGTTGAAATTAAATCTACATTGACTGATTTTTTTTTTTTTTATTTACATATAAAAAACCACAAGAAATCAGACATAAAACCTCCCACAGGGATATCCACTACCCTTAGGAACTTGAATTAGACTCTTGTCGAATTTATCAAATACATGAGATTTGTAAATAATTTTATATATTCGTGAAATTAATCTCACCTATCTCTCAACTCTGATTTTTTTTTAATCGAACCACCTCAAAGAATTCTCAATATATTATCTATTTAGACTATTTTTGAACTTTTCTTATTACAATCATTTCAGACTATCATTTAAAGTTAATGAACTCTTTCATATCTACATCCACATAAAATGTATAATTTAGATTCAAATTTACATCTAAATTTAAACAAATTAAATGGATTCCTAATTTGAGCCAAACGTTTTCAATTATTTGATGTCTCACTTACATCTCTATATATGGATCCCTTAACTTTAAAGCATGCACAAATCTCTCTAAAATTTTAATTCTTTTCCAATACGAGAGATTTAGATTATAATTGAAAAAGAAATTTAAAAAAAAAAAAAAACCAAAGAGCAAAGATACAACAGAGAGAGAGAGAGAGAGAGAGAGAGAGAAACCTAAAACCTAAGCTTGAGAAAACGCCAAACTTGACTCCATAATTCCATGCACAGTTCTTCCCAATTGAGAACCCCTTCCCATTTCCAGCCACACCCCTTTCCACGGTCACTGTTGGCTGCGTGGCACAATGCTGGCCGTAGATAGCATGTACACGATGGGTCTCCGTCATGGCCCACTGAGTGAGTCACATTTTCTTAAAAATGCACAGAAATAAAAATGCATCCACAATATAATTTTTGTTAAAAAAATAGTTTGTTGAGAAGATCTAGATTCCCTAAAAACCATTTCATTTGATTAATCAAGTCAAAAATTTCAAATCTCTTAAATATTAATCAAATATAACGTTCTCAACTATTTTTTAATCATTATATTTAATTAAAATTTTAAGAGGTTTGAAGATTATGATTTAATTAATTCAAATGCAGATCTTTTCAATAAATTTATTTTTTTAACAAGTGGGTACACGGTGGGACCCATTATCATGCACCAAGTGGGGGTGTACGATATGGATAAAGATTCCCTCAATCAATCAAGAAGACCTTTCTTTCTCCTTGTTTTCTTGTTGGGTACTTGATTTTTGATGTTTTGGGTTTTTCCCATGTCCTTTTTAGGGTTGGTGCCTTTGTAGCTGTGGCTGTGACAGTCTTGTCTTTGTCCAGAGTGTGTCTGTAGTTGGTGGGTGGGGCAGATAGATCTGTCTTGGGTCTTGATTTAGAATGGATTGGACGGTGGGATTTTGCTGATCCCTTGGCTGTGGAGCTCTGAGAGGACACTTTCTGTGGAAGGTGGTTTGAGACCCAAGGGCAAAGGTAGCCATGGCTGGTTAATCACCTCCTTCACCAACTCATCTATCACTTCTTCTGCCTGAAACAAACCCAAATGTTTAATTTTGGTCAAATTTCTATATTCATTACAGAATATCTGACGGTAATGTTTATTTAAAATTTTACTATTCAATAATATAAATGATACAAATGAACGAAATTACAAACCCAATGACGCAAGAGACCCATCTCTAGAAATTAGAAAACAAGATTTGGGTCTAAGTTTGGACCTGTTTACAAATCGAATATGAAGAGAACAATCCCAAAAAGTATTATATAGGAAAGAACCTTTTACACTAGAGCACAAGGGTTGGAAGGAAGTCATTTACAATACTGATTAAATCATTTTTGTCATAGTTTAGTCTAATTAGTTTCAATTGTTAGGTCAAATTATTTTATCATAAACATCATATAGAACGAAGTCCATTGGATTTGAGAAGTGGTGCTTTTCAAAGGTCCAAAGATCAATAGTCAAAATAGGATTAGTCCCGGATGCATTTTAAACACAACAATAAGATCAACTAAGAATGGATTCAAAATGGATAAAGATCTGATTGACAGAAATAGCCGGGTGTGGGGGAGAAAGAGTGTTTGTGAGAATCTCACGAGGCTCACATAGGCTCCAAATGAGGGTGTTTTCCGAGTGAATTTTTTTCTTATAATACAATAGCAATGATAGAATTTAGAAAATGAAGTTTCTAGAAAAAGAAGATGAAAGAAAATAAACAAAAAATACATCAGTCCTCGTACGAACTATAGCATTTTAGGAACCGGATTGAAGGTTGAAGGAGCATGTAGAAGTCTTAAAACTTAGAAGAAGCTACCAAGGGCGACACAGACATATGAAAGAAGACTGAGACGATAATGATAATGATAGAGGATAATGATAATCTCATATTCTCCGAGTGGGACAAATGGCATGGTTTGACGAATGATACTTACTGGTTGAAGATCAAAAGATTTCCTCATCACCTCCATGCCATCTTCCACGAAGCCATGATATCCCATGTCACTCTGCATTCATTAATCAACGATTAAAATCAGCAATGGACCTCATTGTATAAGATGCATGTAACATAAAAATACACATCAATACATTTCATTATATACTCACATGAGGAAAGAGAGGAGAATGGGGAGGCACAACAGGACAACCCCATGCATCAGCATGCATCTGAAACACAAAGTAAATGCATCAAGACGCGGTCCATTACAAAAAATAAAGACAAAATATAATAAAAATAAAAATAATAAAGATAAGGCATTTACGTGTACATGGACATGCAACTATCCATCAACATCACTGGCTAAAAGATATGGACAAAATCCACAATCCAATAATGTTAAGTGCATCGAGAACTCTATCAAATATGCCTTGAAAACTCTTTGTTCTTGTGTGATTCAATGGTCTCTATTTTTCACATGTTTGATAGAGTTCTTGGACAAATCAAACTGTCATATGGATCGAACCGTAGGGACCGGTTCAAGTTGAACTGCAAGGTTTAGTACGCTTTTTAAAACATTACACGAATGTTTTGTTCTTTGTGAATTTATAGTTTGGCTATTGAACTTGTATGCATTTTTTTTCTCTTTTGGAGATGGTGTTTCATATATATACATTACCGTGGGATAAGTCTTCCAAAGCCAATTATCCATGGGCTGCCACGTGTGAAATCTGTTGGGGCCCCACATTTGTACACCAGTGGTAGGACAGCTAGGATGGCCCCATACAGGGTAATGGTAGGATGGCAATACAATGAGAGGTTTCTGCATGTAGCCCATCTGCATGGGGTCTCTCTGTTGTTGCCACTTCCTCTCATCTTCCTTCGGCATGATATGTCTTCTATGCATTCTATACTTCTATATAAGTTTGAAAAAAAAAATCACCTCCATGAGAAATTTATCCAACATCGGCAATGATCTTGATAAAATACAAAGAATTAACAATGTAAGTGAATAAACTGATAAAGAGTGGATACTACACTTAATCCTGATAAAAAATGGTAACGAGTGTGTCTAACAAAGTGAAGAGAGAGAGAGAACCCCGAATATCAAAGCCTCAAGCTGTGTTATGGCCATGGTACTCATGTACTAGAGATGGCTCTTGAAACTAAACCGATGAGAGTAGATACTAATCCTAATAAGAAAGTCAATATAGATGCATAATGAAGTGGGAAAAAAAAGGCACAACTCTCGAATATCAAAACCTCGAGGGGAATTTCGTAAACAAATAGTCATGGTCATGGTACATACAGACTGGAGATGGTTTTTGACACCAATAACAGAAAAATGGTTAATCTTTCATATCCCAAGACTCCAAAAGTGTCATAGATGTAAACTAGGAAGAATTTCTTTGTCAATTTGAGATACTGAAGTCCAAGTTTGTTATTGAATTAATTGTTCACTTGCCTAATAAAGAGGCTCCTAGTTCAGCAACAAATGCAAAATTTAGCACATCTATCTACCATGGAAAATTTAGACAAACCTGAAGGTGACTGGCAACATTGTGTCTGGTTAAGCCCTCTACTTTCATTAGTTCCAAAATTTTGGAAGGGATTGCTTGGTCAATTCCAAGCTGTTCAACGGCCTGCACAAATCGTCTGTGCAGCTCCGGTGACCAATCCACCTAAAAGACAACACATCAAAGCAAATTGTGCAAAAAATCACTATAAGGATTCATAAGAAAAACGAAAAACATGATAGACAGAGGCCCCAAAAATCAAAATCCACGAAATGTAGTCATTGTAAGGTGCAGAAGCAATGTATATAGGCAAATTTACCTTCACCTTTTTTCTATTAGCCTTTGTTCCACATGTATTAGGATTAGCCGATGGCTTCTTTTGGTTATCGTCCCCAGTGAAAGATTCTACGTTGTCGACATTAGGTGATTGGGAAGATACCATGCATTCCTTGGCAGCATTGCATTCATCAGTTTTAGACCCATCAGCTGAATCCACCTCCTCTTCAATTATGGGCTCTCCCGGACAGGAGTGCGACTCCTCCTTGGTTGCAACTGCACCAACTGAATTTGTACAAGTATTTTCGACAGATTTTGACTCTGAACAAGAGAATTTTCTCGACTCTATTGACTCTCTAGCATCCTCTTTGCTTTCCCGTTTTATTGAGAAATTGGTTTGGTCTTGGCAGTCTCTAACATCTAACGATCTTCCTCGTTCCAACTGTGGGGTGGATGGTGCCGGGTACTTATCATTTGCCAATGATTCCTGGCAGTCTTGTTTATCTACATGCCCCAAGTTCTTGGTATCAGATGTGCTCTCATTTTTCACTCCATCCATCTCAGATTTGAGCTGAAGCATGGATGCTACAGTCTCTTTTATGGGCTTCAATGACTTGGAAAGGCCACTTCCCCCTGCATTGAAGGCCTGGTTGCAGCCTAGCAATGTTAGAAATCTATTGTCTATTGACAACCAAAAAAAGGGTTAAAAACAATAAAATGAAGATTTAAATGCCACCCGGTATTCGGAAAAGACTACAAATAAAATTGAAAATTATAAGAATGCCTTTAGCCGAGCCTAACATTACAACACAGTTATTATAATGCTTCAACAACTTGAAAAATGCCAATTTCATGGTCCTCCACTCCTCCATATGTGAACACATATAGAGTAAGATTAGACATCGATTCCTATCGAATCTCACTATATCAAATTTTTATTGCTGATGTACAAGTGAAAAGGAATGGAAAATCTTTGTCCTTTTACATGAATCAAATGTTTTATTTCATCAAGGAAAAGCCAAGCCATCTCTTTCTCAACAATGGCTCTGCTATCTGGTCCAATAATGTTCGATTGGATTTGACAGATACTGATAACACTCTCAAATGGAGTATTAGAATGGAAAGATCCACTAGATAATAATGAACTATTGGTTCTAAGCAATCTCTGTCTATGAATCAACAATTTGAAGTGCTTTCCTGTGTATTCTGGATGGCCATGTAGAAGAGCTCACCTTGTGAACAACATGCTGCCATATGTTTCTGAGTTTGTCTTCGGACACAGGTTTTTGAAGGAACTCTGCTGCACCAAGCTGATAAATGCATAAAATAAACAACAATTTACACATACCACCACATTAATCTGTAGAAGATTTAAAAACAAAAAAACAGAAAAAAAAAAAAACTTACCGCTATGCACTTCATCATCGTACTTAGGCAATGGATGTTTGAAATCACTGCAACAGACATTTTTTCCAGCAATGTTAGAGTTGCTTGTAAACAATCCAACTAACCTTGCTACTTTCTAGTTCCTAAACATTGGCCAAGGATCACCTCGATATCCATCAAAGCTAGATTAAAAGGAAAAGCAACACAAAGTGTACTGATTCAGTATTTTAAACAAATAAAATTTCCTTCTTTCAAGCAAAGGTTCAATTTATACTTGGAAGTGTTGCGAAAGACATGTAAGAACACCGAGAGTTGTGATTAAAAGTAGTGTCATCCATTCCTCTATTTTTTTCTAGTTATAATGATGAATTTGTAAAAGATAAAACATACTAAAAAAAGAGATTATTCATGGAGATTATGGATTCATATTGACATATCATATGCAATCTGATAGAACACATTGACAATACAGGACCATACAACATCTTTTATTCTAATATCAATCTATGTCTATATAATAGGAGATATCTATAGCATGAGAGTTCTTTTTATAAGAGAAAAAAAGGATTTTTCTGTGACAATCAAAGCATCTATGAGAAGTTATTGCACTCACCGATGGTCGGTAAGTCCCTTGCTGTCTCAAGAAAGGTAAAGCGGCCATGACTGTTGCCTGCACTCACCTGCTACCATAGATGGTATAACTCAAGAAGCATGTACAAGGATTATAACTTAAAATATATATATATATATATAAGTATAGATACAAGGCAATAAGCATCTTAATATAAACCACCTCTACAATAGCAACATGGAAGCTCTCAACTTTGTTCGAAATCGCTGCTAATGCTTCATTCTCATTGCAGAATGTAGAAACTGAAAGCAATACACTGAAAGCATGAGAAAGTATACAATTGAAATGCAAAGGTACAGAGAACAGAGATAAAACTTGAACACTCAGACCCATTGAAAGTGAACAAGAAATAAAATAAATTTAATAAAAAATGGCGAGAATCTTCTATTTATGACAAAAAAAAAGGGTTGATAACATGCTTAGATCTTAACAATAAACTAAAATTGAAGTGGATGGCGAGAACTAGCATAAGACTTTACAGAGCGACTAATGAGTTACAATAAAAGTGGTAAGAACATTACAAGTAATTAATCTTTATATGGAGATCTTTAAATGTATTAAGCATGGTGAATAGCATTTTGCTCGATCGAATATGAATGATTTCATGTAAAGCAAAAAAGAGAAAAGACTGCCCCCACTGCCTTTGAAATTATAGTAAATTTCAGATCTGCTTAAACATTTTCTACTTACTAAATGCAAGAAATTGCAAGGAAGATACCACATTTATCAAGTTCTTACAAAGACATAACTGACAGTCAATAAAATTGAGAATCCTATAAATGTTAAAAAGAAGAAAAAAATAGAGCTATCCACTAAAATTTTCTACGGAAGAGGGAGAAAAAAAAACAAGCAATTGGCTAAAGCATGAAAATCCTGTTATTACAAAGAACCGAGGTGACAAACGACCTCAAGAGAGCCACCCATTACAAATTTCATATCATTGGATGCTACAAGATGCCTTTACACACTAAATCTGATACCAATAATGAATGTGAAGATTATAAATTTCGTGGTACATAGAGAGGGGAAAAAGAATGAATAGGATATATGATAAGAAATTAATGGAATTTAATGTGTTAATACCAATATAGTCCATATCTTCAAGCTTTGATCTTAATTCAGCAACAGAGGTGCTATCTCCATCGAGCAGCAGAACTTTCAAGCCTTTGGGAAAATCCCTCCAGCCTCGAAGATCATCGGCAGAGCAGACCATAGCTGGCTTTGCATTGTCTCTCAAGAAGAATGAGAGCGAAGAAGATTGCCTTCGAGTGTCAACATGCTGAGAATTCTACATGGAAAAAAATCATCAAATTGTCGTTTTTCAGTGCCTAATCTAAACACAAAGCTTCTATGATCTTACTAACAAAGTAAAATCCGATCAGACCCATTTCAGATCGCCCAACAATGTATAAAAACATGGAAAAATGTTGATGGAACTCAGTAAATTTCAATTGAATCTCCTAAAAGATCCAAGGGGGGAAACAACATGGAAGAACATAGTAACAACTAAACTACATCACTAAAAAAGCATATCCCTTCAAAAAAGAATTTTTAAAAAAATGCATGCAAAGGAAAAGTAACACTAAAACCCAACTCAAAATTCTACTAAGGTAGACCAGACTTGAAAAGAAAAATTATGAATTAATGCAGAAAAATATATGGAAGTTCATAAAGGCAAATATAAATCTTTCCAAGCCCCTCAATCCCCACCCTCAAAATTTATTTTATTTTAAAAAGGTACAAGCAAAGTGCAAAAAAAGAAAAAAGAAAAAACAACTAGGCAACTAGAAATCCACTAAGATAGCCATAACAACCAAAAATCTTTACACACAAAATGAATTAACTGAAAGACATAAAAACAACTCATGGAAGTTGTTTCTAATAAAAACAAGAAAAACGTATAAAGCAAAAGTGCCCAACTCAAAATCCACTAAGATAGTCGAGAACCGGCAAATAGTGATTAAAAAAAATTACACACAAAATGAACCAAATGTAGAAAAAACTCATGGAAGTTCTTTTTCCAACAAGACCCAACTCAAGATTCATTAAGATAGCCCAAAACATGCAAAAAATAAAATAAAATAACACACTTAACGAAATAAATATAAAAAATAACTGAAGTTACTAATAAAGTAGAGCAACAGATACAAAGAAAGATGCATGGGAGTTCAATAAAGGAGCCAAGGACATTTCACCTTTTTGTTGCAAGCAAGAAAGGAGAAAAAAGCTCTTCCTCCTCTTCTGCTTTCAAAGTCTCTCTTCTTCTTCCTCCTCTTCTGCTTTCAAAGTCTCTCTTCTTCTTCCTCACTTGAACAACTACAAACGAGAGAGACAGAGAGAGAGAGAGAGAGAGGACTTTAGTGCGGTCGCTGGTGCGCGCCCGTACAGTTGCCTGTCGGTTACTTTGGACCACAGAATATGCAGAAAGCCCAACAAATATCAAAAGCCGAACAGACTTCTACACAATAAACTGGAAGAAATGCAGATACCCCACCCTCCTTAATATAGTTTTCTTTCACCCTTCTTGATTACAAAATTGCCCTTTTCTTTGGCCTTTAATCAGCACATCTTAAAATAGTAATGTTATCCATTATTTTAAGTGGTAATGATTAATTCAGTGAGGATCTTATCACAAACTCGAAATATTATTTTACTATTTAGATTTTAAATCTAACATTTATTGATGTCCATTTAATATTTGTTCATCATTAGATTGAATACCAAGAGTGAGAAAATATTTAATGATTATATTTTAATCTTAAAAAATAAAAAATAAGATAATTTTGGAAATCACATTTTAGATAGCTTAACAATCTTCACAATGATATACTTGATAAAACGCATGAACAAAACTCATCCTTTAATACCAGTTTATAAGAAGAAGAAACCTATATGCTTATAAATTCCATAATCCAAAGGTGCACGACGATATAGAATTTGCTAACACTCTCTCTCTAAGCACAAAGCTAGAGATATTCAGCTTTCTCTCTATACAAAACTGGATATATGAATCTGACCCATCCCTATAGTACACCTACTCTAATATCATAATGAAACATACGAGTAGAACGCATCCTTAAAAATCGATTTATAAAAAGAAATAATCTATAGTAGTTATAAATACCATCAGGCCCGGCCCTGTCTATAGGCAAAGTAGGCTGTAGCCTAGGGCCTCCAAAGATCCATGTAACCTGTAAAGGGCCTGAGTGCCTGGCCCAATACCCATTCGATTTCGCCGCTGTCGCGTTCCGCGTAGGGCCTCCGCGTGCGGAATGTGGAAAGTCCACGTTTGGAAATCGGAACTCAAAACTCGGAAGTGCCAAAGCAGTTCCGCGGTAGGGCCTCCGCATGCGGAAACGCGCTACCGCGTTCCCACGTGCGGAAACGCGGCTCCATGTTCGCACGTGCGGAACGCAGTTCCGCGTTCCATTCTGCTTTCGGCTTCCGTGCATTTCCGCATTTTTCGCATTTTCCCCTTTGGTATTTCCTCATGCGCGTCCCTTCGTCTCCCGTTCTGTACTTTCCATCCATTCGTATTCCTTTTTTAAAACGGTCAAAATTTACTCCACCTCATTTCTTTATAATCTTTCATTTTTTAATTTCGAAAATATATCAAATAAAATTTTCTAAATAACTATCACAGCAGTCTCTCTCAGTCCTCTCTCTATCACTGCACTCTCTCTTGCTCAGTTGCTCTCCTCTAATCTCTCTCTCAGTGCTCTCTCTCTTGCTCAGTTGCTCTCCTCTAATTTCTCTCTCTCTGTGGTCTCTCTCGCCGCTCATCTCTCTGTTCTCTCTCGCCTTCAGCTTGCTAGTTACACACTTCAAACTTGCAGGTACTATTTTCATCAATCCTGTCATTTTGAATTCTTAAAGGGTATTTGAGATCTATTTTGAGTGTTTAGTATTTTATTTCAAAAAAGATAATAAAAAGTAAAAAATTTAATAAAATATGAAAAAACTATAAATTTATAAAAAAAATATTGTGATTAATTATTTTCCTCATTTCACATTAATCTACATAAATAAAAACATCAATCTCAAATTGTGATGGGTGTTTGGATAATGAACCATTGAACCCTATAAAATATGATATTTTTTAGATAACATATTATAGTTTTTTCAGTCATTTGTTAAGATAGAGAATCAACTAGATGACTTCTTTTAGAGTAAGTACATAGTAATGTAATATTTAAATTTATACAAAATTTTAAAATTTTTAAGTGCTTAATTTCATCTATGGGACAAACTTAATTATTTAACACAATATTTTGACCGTAAACCATGTTCAGATCTGCTTTATTAAACACAATATTTAGTGTTTTAGGGTTTTAAATTGTTTTGAAAAGATATAAGTTGTTTCAAAATACATGTAACATTTGATTAAAAAGTTCAAAAAAAAAAACTTTTAGACTCTAATTTCAAAAAATGGGCTGAAATGCACGACTTTCTACCGAATTCGGCCAAAATTTAGGCTTGCTGGAGTAATTTAATATTTTAAAAAGAATACAGATATTTTGATGCTGAATAAGCTTAAAGTAAGAAATTTTGAATTTAAATTTTAGATTTTTGTAGTTCACATGTACTGTGAAGATTCATAAATTTTACTTATGTGCTAACTATCGAATTTGCAATAATGTAAAAACTTTTAGAAATCATTAGTTTGTGCAGTACTAAATCGATTAGCGGGCCCATCTCAAATGTGTAGAATTTATAGGTTTTTAAACTAAAAACGATCTCTGAACACCCCATGGTTACGTATTAAATAAGCTCCTGATATATGCTCAATTCACTATTCATCACATTGGTTTTGTTATCCGGTTCTACGACTACAGAAGAAATAAAGAATACTACATCTAACCATCTAGGCCCAAATGCATATAATATAAGTATAATATAAGTATATTAACTGAAGCAACAATGAACAAGTTAGTTAAACAGAAACCTACCTAACATAGTAACATGCTTTCAAGCATTCAAGGCCAAGGTATTAGATAAGTGTTCATTCCAACCACATTTGATTAAATTTGTTGTGCATCCAAAACTAATTGTCTAGTACTTTGCAGACCATGTTTATCAAACTCTTCAAAAAGATATGTTATTAAATAAATTTGAAGACAATATAAATAGGTGGAGTGTAAATGTGTAATGTGAGGAAGTTTACTCTTTTAGTAGACACGGATTTTTTGGATTCTCCACTTTGTCTCTATCTGCAGAAATCGGCTTACTTTTTCAGTGAATCTGTTCACTGATTTATGTGTAAAATGATACGGACGGTGCAGCGATTTGGACTCTAAAGAAATTGATGCACTGATTTCCAAGTGATTCAGTCGGTGCACCTTTCCGGTGTACAGGAAAGTGAACCGATTTCTGCGGATAGATGAGAAACAAAATGAAAAATTCAATAAAATCCGTGCCTCATAAAAAATAAATAAACAACGTCTGTTAGGACCTTCCCATCAAAATATATCTGCATCTGGGATGCACACGTGCAGTTTTATTTCTCATGTGAATTTTAGTGGGTCTTTTAAGTAGAAAGTTTTGAATTTACTTCAAACAGAGCAATGAAAAGAAAAATTACTCATCCACTTTTTAAGTAAAGCCTGCATTCTGCATTGTTCCTAATTCCTACTACATTACATGGATAGCGTCCGCACATCGGATCCAACTAATTGCTTAGTTCAGTAAATGGTTCTTTTGTTTTCGCGGTTATTTTATTTTCAGAATTACAAAGAAAATTCATTGTTAATTAAAAGAGACCATCCAAAAATTATAAGATTAAATTTAAATTCAAATTTAAAGTTTTAAATGAATTTTAAACTAACATTCAAATCCACATATTTTATAAGTTTGGATTTTTCCATCTATGCTAGTACTAAATTAGATTATTAACCCTTTTTTACTAAATCCTTTGATTTACTTCTAAAATATATTTAATTTGTTGAATATAGGGAAAATTGCAAAGGGGTAGTGATCTTCACACGAGATTTTTGTGTAATTAGACATGGAAATGAGTGGATTACTCATTTTACCCTTCACCCTGCCATATAGATAACTTAAAAAAAAATGTCAAAAATCGGCGCACTCACCGGCAAGCCGATCACTCCAAAACAGCAAGTCATTCTGATTCGTTCATCAACTGTGGCATGTGGATTTTTCCTGCGTTTGAATTGGATTTTCAAAAGAGATCATTTCTCGACCGATTTTTACAAATAAGGTATCAAAATTCATCTACTCTGAATTTTATGAACTCTGAGACTGATTTTAAGTGAAATAAATAGAGTTTTGGGATTCAAAAATCGTACTCAAAGAAATTAAGAGGGATTGCCATTTTTCTTAAATTATTTGCGTACGATTTTTTAAGCTCAAAACTATACCTTTTTAGCCTTTTAACTTATGATTGCAATAATTTTTTAACTTGAATTTTGTTGTATTTATTTTTAAATGGATTTATTAAAAAAAATATTTTTATTTAAATTATTGAAAATAAAAAAATAAATTCAATAATTCTTTTATAAATTAAAAATATTATCTTAAATGTACTTTTAAAATCTATTCATCACCGTACATTCGGCCTCACTAGCATTTATGGACAATGTAAATAAATCTTAATATAATTTCTTTCATTCAATTCACAATGCATCGCAGTTCACAGTAAATAATTTGTGCTTTGCCACGGGACTCACGGGCAGATGGAGTAGGGCACCGATTCTCTCGTGTGCCAAAGCTGCAAGTCGTGCCGTGAATTATGAAATGTAAGATTTTTTTGTCATTTATTGACTAAATAGAAAATAGATGGTTTGGATCATTGATTTTACACCGGGCTCAATTAATTATCAAGTCGGATCATTCATGTGGCTCGATTACCTTAGGCTACTTAATCAATTAATGTTTTAATGTAGGAGTCAAGGAGTCAATTCAATTGTTAAATTATGGATAGGGATCCTCGCACGGGATGTTTGTATAACCAGATACGGGAAGTAGTGGATTTTCGATTTTACCCTTCACATGAATAGTAAAATCGGACATTTTGCATGAATTATAAAATTTCAACTAGCCGATCTACTGTTCATGTGAATTTTGGAGAGCCGATGTTACTGTTCATCTGAATTTTGGCGAGCCAATTTACTGTTCATCTGGATTTTGGCGAGCCGATTTACTGTTCATGCTAAGGGTTGGTAAGTCGATTTTACTTTTTATGCGAATGGTAAAATCACGAATCCACTAATTCCCGTGTCTGGTTACACAAAAAACCCGTGAGAGGATCGCTAGCCTAAATTATTTATCCTTTTATTTTATTTGAAATACCTTATTATTTTTTTGTTCAGATTGGATTGGGTTTATTAAAACCCAATTCAATCCATGTTAAAATTTATTGAATCCGATTTGATTCGAATTCTTGACTCGAATTATTCAACTTGAGTGTTGTTTTATAACATGGTGTACTTGAGTTACGTCGGATCAGATCGCATTGATTTTAAATTTTTGAACTCAATCCAACTCGAATTTCGTGTGGGTTCTTTTTTCTCAATCCAAGTCAACCCAAAATATACAAATATATAATCCAAACCCATTGATTTCTATGGTTGAGTTAAAACCCAACGCAAGTTTAACCTCTACTTTACTGTATTTGGACATCAAAGTTTTCTTTTAAATTCTTTAAAAAAAAGATCTATTAATCCTAATTCACATATAATGTACAATTTTAATCTAATCGATACATTTAAAAGGTATTTCATGATAATGTTATTCACAAAATCAATCCATCATATATGAAAAAGGCTTAATTTTTAAGAGACCAAAAATTAATAATCAATATAGAGCAATATTTAAATTGATTTTAATCCAAGGGTTTCATCAACTTTGAATAAGTTCAAAGTAGACAAAAGTACATTTCCAAGGGTAAGTTCATGTGAAACTAAGAATTAGTGTGCAACGAAGCAGAAGCAAGAGCCCTTAGTTTGAATTTCATCTCACTCTAAAAGGTCACTTACTGTAATTTTATCCGATAAGTGAAAAAGGACATATTGCATTTGTGTATCTCGAATAGTTTGAATTTTTAAAAGTAAAATGGAGGTTTTGAGTTTATCCTTTTTAAATTTATTTGATACATCCAATTTTACGGATAATTTTTATTTTATATGGTGAAAATACCATATTATAATAATAGAAGAAAGTCTTTGAATTGTAAGTATATGAAAAGTTGAATTTGATCAAATCATCTTCATTTTCATTACTTGTTTGTACACCCACCCTTTCATATCCATTTTTTGACCGAATTTTAAATCAAATGAATTCTTAATAATATTTAATAAAAATATAAAAATGAGTTTCAACCTGCCAAAAAATATTAACTAAAAATGACATTAGATTGGATAGAGAGAAAACTTACTGAGGAAATGAAGACTTTTAAGTGGACCCACAAATTAAGCATATATATGTAAGAGATTATGCACTTGAGTGTGGTTAGGATTTTTTTTTATTTTTCTTTATAAATGTTATATAATAAGTCTCACAAACTATATCATTTGAATCATTTTCAGATTTATTTAACTATAAAATATATTTAATTTTTTATATAAAGTTATCAAATTTGATAGCTGGACACATATTTCAAGGTTGCTTTTAAGTGGAAATATTCTATTTCTATATTAAAAGATTTATTTTTATACGACTAAATCATTTCTTAGTATAGAGATTCCATGTGGTACAATTTCCTTTAAATATTTTTGTCACTTTGCCAGACAGGTCTTTCAATACCTAATATGTACTCGAACCATAAGAATTAAAACGGTGTATCTACAAAAATTAAACAGGTGAGAAGTGAAAAGTTATTTCAAGGTTCAAATCCTAATAATTTGATCTTAGCGTTCAAAATCACAACTCATCATTAGAAAAAAAGAAAAAGAAAAATAAGACGCCAAGTGATGTTTAGTCACTAAAATCAAGTAGTTAAAATTTCATTTCATGACTGAAATTTGACTCATTTATTGAATTTTTAGTGAACTTTCAATTCTATCGAATTAGATTTTCTATTAAATTTAAAAATATAAAATAATTGAAGCAAAGTCGTGTTCAAACGGTGGATTGAAGTAACGTTATATTCTCTTGCTGAGTGAACTTTAATCACTCGTAGGGTCTTTCTTTCTCATGTAAAACAAAGTAAAACAAGAAATCAACTTCTCATCTTCTAAACACAATCCATCTGAGCTCTATAAATTTTGAATCTATATTTTCAAAAATATATATTTAAATTTAGATTCAACCAAAATTGGCATCAATTTTTATGCCCTCTTTACATTTAATTGATTAAAAAAAAAAAAATCTATCCAATACTCTGTTCTTTATTTAAAAAAAAAATAAAAGATTAAGACAACTCAATAGATTCTATACAATCTATCTATCTACCAACTTTAGAATTATAAGGTGGAGCCTATTATCTGGCATGTCGTATAATTTAAAACATCCAATGGTTTGAACATTGACGTCTACTGAAGCAGTCCATTACTTGTAGTGCAAATTTTTTTGTATGCAAAAGCCTACAGAATGCCAAATTTCTGAAAATAAGAAGTGTGATAGAGATATGGCGATGGGTTGAATTGACAAATCAACTTGGCCTTATCTTGTCTTCGTTGAAGGACATGAGATATGGATGTCAGTGTCATTGAAATAAGAGTTAGAGGGTAAATTCAATTGGTTATCTAACGTAGGTAAAATTTATAAGGAGATATGAGATTGGGTGAAATTCTCATTTTATTCATATCGGTGTACTGCTCATCAAATATTGGTGTATCGATATGCAGAATATATACATAAATAGTGGTGTGTTATCGGTATACTGATACTTAATGAACAGTACAACGGTACGAGTGAAATTCATTGCATGGTATAGAGCATAACCATTAAATGCATATTTATTTAATCATGCTTTTAATATTGCTTTTGTTATGTTAAATTGAGAATATTGGAGAATCCTTATTTTTGTTTGAGATGCGAGTTAGTTATAATCACAAATGTATGTTTCTATTTTCCTTTATTTTAGCACGTTAAAATGTTATTATAGACTACAATCCATACACGTGCTAAGTTGGGGCAGTCGAGGGTCGGGTCTTCGGACTCAGATTCAGCTCGTATCGTGACACTCGCCTCCCTCTATGGAAATCTTTAATCCATTTCACTCTGATCTCTGTACTGGGAGAGAGGGGTGTTCCCGTGTCTTCTAACAGATTTTGTATGTGTTAGAATGATTGACCTAACAAAAGATATCCAATTTATTCTTTTATTCATTTAATAATAAAAAATTATTGAATTTGATCTTACTACAAAACTTGAATTAGTCTCCAATATTTTGAACCATCGTTTTTTTTTTTTATAATAAAAATATCTGATGTGCATGTTAATAACCCCAATCTATTTATTCACAATCTTACAACTCTTAGGTCTCTCTCTCTCTTCCAGTCATGGATTCACTATTTCATCAGCTTTTGTCTTTCATTCTCTGTTTGTTGCTTTTTGTTTCTTTATTATTATTATATTATATTTTATTTTATTAATTTTGATGTAGGGCTAACTGCCTTCATATTCATAGCTTGTCCATTCAGAAAAAATGGAGAAAATGTTTTCTAAGAAAATCTTTAGGCATTCTATTGTAAATGTATATGCATTGACTTGAAGGTATTTTTTTGATACCATTTGTTAAGATGGTGTGTTTAGTTTAAAAAAGCAAATCTTTTAACATTAAATCTGGTTCTTTGATGATTAAAAAAAATGAAATATGTGAGTTCCTTTCTCAAATTTTCCAAAATTCATGGAAAATGCATTTTAACATTAAACCTGATTTCTTCGATGATTAAAAAAACGAAATATGTAGATTTTGTTTTTTTTTACAATTATCAGTTTTTATTGTCAGAGACAATAAAGATTTTCAAAATGATTATCAATGATTTTTTTATTACAACATATTATAACTCAATGCCACCCAATGAAGATGACGGTGGCGGTAAAAATCATATACATAATATAATTAAATTATGGGTATCTTCAACCTACATTAGAGATAAGACTAATCTTACGAATATATGTAAATCTCTTAATCTATACACATTCATTAAGTTATTAGAGAGCAATTTCATAAAGAATAATTCAAAGATATTAAACGTAAATCAAACTCAATACCTCATTCCATAAGACGGACACCTTCACATTATACAAACCCCTCAAACTTTTTGGGATTGATAAAAACAGACATAAAAACAGCTTGATAAAGTTTAATCATAATTGGATAAAAAAATAGTCAGTCATTTTAATACAGATAAAATTTATTAGGAGATAAAGGATAAAGTGAAATTTTTATTTTATTTCTACCAGTTTACTGCTTATCAAATATCGATATACTGAGAACAAACCATTCTAAATAACAATAGAAGAAAAAATTGAACGTAAATTGAATTTATTACCTGTGTCGTTAAAATTGCTTAATAAAATTAGTTCACGTTGAAAAAAAATAACTTATAAAATATTTTTTAATAAGAATAACATCTGGTGATTGGGACATCATTATTACATCATCTGAATTCAGTACCTCCATGATTAAAGTCCATCCTTTTCCAAAACAGAGGGCTGTGGCACACAGACTCTCTTGCAAAGATTTTGGTATTATTTGAAGTTTGAAAAATTTGGGATTGATGAAGTGGACTCGCCGACCTCAATGATTCTCATCTTCAAAATTAATGGCTTCTGCAAATTTTCTCTTTTGAATATGATTTTGTGGTTTATAAAGCTGAAGGGTGTCCTGGGTCCAAAAATCTCAACAACTGAGCAAAGGGCAGACAACTTTGCCCACTCAGTCCAATGCATTTAGTCTTTCACTCTTTTGTCTCTCGTGACTCGTCATCTATAAATAAATGTTTTAGATTTAGCACACGTTCAAATTGGGAGAAAAAAATATTTTTTTGCATTTAACACAGCATTTGGGGGTTAATAAAAAATAGAAATTTACATTATTTAAGGAGGTCGAAATTTTTTTACTGATATTTCAGCCATTCTATACTCAGTTTTTTTTAAAATAAAAAATAAATCTAAAAAGGTTCTATTAGCCAAAATTTGGCCACTTTTCATCTTAAAATATTTGCCCTGTCATAAATTTGATTTTTCTTCTAATAAAACCTGATATTACACAAAATTTACATTGCCCCATAATTTTTTTTTTTGAGATTTTGTAGTAAAGAAATGACACAACTAATTCAAAAGAGTTGTAGTGATTATGAACCTACATAAAAAAGTGAGTCTTGAGTTTGGATGGGGGTAAGTAGAGATAAAAGAGTGTTACCCCAACAGAGGGGAGGTGAGATTAAAAATTTAATTTCTCTCTCTCTCTCTTCCTTTTTGAAAATCTCTCGAAACATGGGAGTTTTCAGGACACACTTATACCTCTTTACCCCTCTTTATATTTATAGGACAAAAATATTTTAAAATTTTTTAATTAATAAATATTATTTAATAATTATATTTATAAATTTCTTAATATGTCTAAGTTACTCTTGCTCACAGTTGCCAAGTAAGATTTTTTTTCTTTCACATGTAATTTTAACTTTATCTTTATAATTATCAAAGAAGATAAACGTAACACCTATATAAGAGTAATCCTTATTCAAAGATAATCTTTATAAAATTTATCCCTCATCTAAAAACAGCTCTAATGTAAGGGATAAAGAAACTTGATGGAATACTTTTAATTTTTAGAGACTTAAAATACTTTGGTCTTGAAAAAAAAGGAAATGACACCGGCGGCCGACACTCAACTTTAATAATTTGCCTTTCCTTCCTCTTGTTGTGAACTTAACTTTAATAACTTGCCTTTCCTTCTTCCTCATTGTTGTGAACTTAACTTTAATAATTTGCCTTTCCTTCCTCTTTGTTGTGAACTTGTGATCTATCAATGTTTGAAACATATGACATGTGAATATTTTCTTTTCATTTCGGAAGATTATCATTTGAACTACAGCATCAAAATAATCAATCTGAACCATTTCTTTAAGCCAGTTGAGCTTTACAAACTGTGGACCATTTCTTTATGTCAATTCACATCAAATGCATTTTTTTTTTTTTTTAAATCTTTAGAGAGACAAGGCAAAGCCAACAATCGGTGTCCTCAAGAATTGAGCTGCAGGGTTTGAGAAAAGCTCCTTTTTTCACTTCATCTTGAAGATCTGAATGGTCTCAAATCACTTCCAAAAAAGACTGAAATTCAGTCTATTTTTTAGATAAAAGTGGGGAAAGGCCTCATCCTCTCTACAATCACATGAAAGTGTCCCCTCCAATTCACTTTACTTTTTTAAAAATAATGGTAATTGAGAGTGCGATTAAAAGAGAGTGTATGAAATTATTTCTATGTAATTATTTTGTTTTCTAATTTTAATTTTTTAACTCAATAATTTGTATTCATCAGAATTTTATTACATTTTAATGAAAAATCTCATTCAAAGGGTTTTGCTGAAAAATCCTCACTAATATAACTTTTTTTTTTACAAAAATCCTCAAAAGACTTGCAGTTTTTCCAATGAGATATCTAAAAAGTAGGATTTTAAATCTGATATTATTATTTTTAAAATTTTAATTATTATAACCTTTAATTTTTGAGTGCCCATCCTAACATGGACAAAATCTTTTAGAAAAAATAGTCTTCCCTCTTAATTTTTTGAGTACGATTTTTTAAGAAAAAAACTATAAAATTTTCACTTAAAATCAGTCAGAGAGTTCATAAAATTCAAAGTAGATGAATTTTAATACCTTGTTTGTAAAAATTGGTCGAGAAATGACTTCCCTGCCAACTGTAACCTTTGTGTGTTTTGTTCGGGTTTTCAAACGAGACGGTTTCTCAACCTATTTCTACAAACAATATATCAAAATCCATCAACTTTGAATTTTATAAACTCCGGGTCTGATTTTAAGTGAAAAGGGTATAGTTTTGGACTTAAAAAATCGTACCCAAAGAATTAATAAGGAATATCATTTTTTCTTAATTCTTTGGGTACGATTTTGAAGTCCAAAACTATACAATTTTTCTCTTAAATCAGTCCCGAAGTTCATAAAATTTAGAATAGATGAATTTTGATATCTTGTTCGTAAAAATCGGTCGAGAAACAATCTCTATTGAAAATCCTTCTCCACAATATTCGTTTTGACGATTCCTAGAATCGTCCGATCTAACGTTCTCTCCACAATCTTCAATCGGACGATAATGCACGGGAGGTTCAATTGAACTATCAAAATACAAAATGGCAAATTGGTAATTTCACATCTAAAAATGAAAAGAGGTGTCTCCTGACAGAAAAATGTGGTGTCTATATGACCAGCCAATTTTAATTATTATAATCATTAATTTTTAGACGTTCATTCTAATACAGACAAAATTTTATAGAAGACACGGAGTAGAGTGAAACATTCATTTTATCTCTACCAGTCCACCACTCAAAAAATATCGATGCACCGATATGCATAACATATACATGTAGAGCGACATGTTATTGGTGCAGGTAATTGTTGAATGGTGTTTGAGATAAAACTCTTAAAAAAATTTCACATTGTTAACCGGCCACACTAATTTTTGGCACCCCATTCGGACACCCCCATTTTCTGTCAGGGAACACCCCTTTTCAAAATTTATGTGCAAATTATCATTTTGCCCTTCCGCTAAAAAACCTTCGAACCATAATTCAGTACAATTTTGGTATCCTTCGAACCATAGCATCATTCGAAGGATTACAAAGATCCTTCGAATCATGCTACAGTAAAAATCGATTTAAAAAATTTAAACAGTAAATTTTTTTTTTAAAAAAAATAAAGTTATTTTTTGCACTGTGTATTTTTTAAATTTCTCAAATTAAATATCCAGATTAATTACGATAGCCTGATAAAAATACTTTAAGAATTCAAGGTCTTTTGACACTTCCAAATACTTAAAACACAATGTTTTACAAATAAGGGTATCCCTTGGTTGTGTGGAAAATACATTTGGAAGTGTCAAAAGACCTTGAAGTTTTGAAGTATTTTATCAGGTTATCGTAATTAGTCTGGATATTCAATTTGAGAAATTTTGGAAATACACAGTGCTTAAAAAATAATTTTAAAGTTTTAAAGGAGATATTGACAACATAGGCAGTTATTTTTTAAGCACAGTATATTTTCAAAATTTCTCAAATTAAACATTCGGATTAATTACGATAGCCTTTACTTTAAGAATTTAAGGTCTTTTGACACTCTCAAATGCTTAAAATACAGTGTTTTACAAATAAGGGTATCCCTTGGATGTGTGGAAAATATATTTGGGAGTGTCAAAAGACCTTAAAGTCTTAAAGTATTTTTATCAGGTTATCGTAATTAGTCTGGATATTCAATTTGAGAAATTTTGAAAATACACAGTACTTAAAAAATAACTGTCTATGTTGTCCATATCTCCTTTAAAGCTTTAAAGTTATTTTTTAAGCACTGTGTATTTCTAAAATTTCTTAAATTGAATATCTGGACTAATTACGATAACCTGATAAAAATACTTTAAGACTTTAAGGTCTTTTAACACTTCCAAATATATTTTTCACCCAGCCAAGGGATACCCTTATTTGTAAAACACTGTATTTTAAGCATTTGGGAGTGTCAAAATACCTTAAATTCTTAAAGTACATGCTATCGTAATTAATTCGAATATTTAATTTAAGAAATTTTGAAAATATACAGTGCTTAAAACTTTAAAGTTATTTTTTAAGCACTCTGTATTTCCAAAAATTCTCAAATTAAATATCCGGACTAATTACGATAACGTAATAAAATTACTTTAAGACTTTAAGGTCTTTTGAGACTTCCAAATATATTTTTCACACAGCCAATAGATTTCCTTATTTGTAAAACACTGTGTTTTAAGCATTTGGGAGTATCAAAAGACCTTTAATTCTTAAAGTATTTTTATCAGGCTATCGTAATTAGTCCGGATATTTAATTTGAGAAATTTTGAAAATATATAGTACTTAAAAAATAACTTTAAAATAAAAAAAAAATATTTACTGTTTAAAATTTTTAAATCGATTTTACTGTCCTTTGAATGATGCTATAGTTCGAAGGATACCAAAATTGTACTGAATTATTGTTCGAAGGTTTTTTAACAAGAAGGCAAAATGATAATTTGCACATAAATTTTGAAAACAGGTGTTCCCTCGCAGAAAATGGAGGTGTCCAAATGGGGCGCCTAATTTTTAGGCTCCAATAACACAATCTACAGCATATAAAGGACAATGAATGCACTATAAGAACTGGACTGAACCATGGTTGAACCAGCGGTTCAGCTGTGACCGGCGGATCTGCAGTTCGGTTCATACAAAAAACCGCGTAGCGGTCAAAACCACATAAAACCTGTCAAAACCGCGGTTTTATACATTTTTGATACGAAAAACGCAGTTCACATATTTGAAATTCTTTTATTTTTTTAATTTTCCCCTTAAAAAATGTATATATTTGAAATATAAAAGTTTATTATTATTTTTATCTCATATATTTCACTGTTTTAGTATATTACTCAGAATTTGAGTATTATTTTTAATATTTTTATTAATATTATTAATAAAATATATTTTATTTAATATTATATATAATATTTATATTATTTTAATACTCTACCGTCTTTTTACCGAGTTTTATCTAGTCGAACCCTGCTGAAGTTTGAACTATTCAAAGACGGTACGGTTCTTATAACACTGGTGAGGATTGCTATAATGCCCAGAAAATGCTGAGATCTTTTGATTTGATATACCATCATAACTAGAGAAGCTGAGAGTCATCTGTCAATGATTTTGGCTATATTCTGTGGAATTCCTGGTTTTAAAAATCAATTGAGTTAACTCAAACTCGAGGATTACAACAATTGATATTAAAAGTTAGATAAAAATCTGTATCATAGTAAGCAAGTGTTCATTATTAACAAAAGGGCATTTATTTTATGAAAGAAGCAAAAGAATTTCATTTTAAATTATCTTAATTACATCAGTTTTAAATTATATTTTGAAAATTACAATTAAAATTTTAAAAACTTTATGCACCAAAGGAGACAAGTATTAGAATTTTTTAAAGCAAAATCTTTTAGATGAAGAAGATGATTTACCATCAAAAATTATTTCACATTCTTTTTAAGGGACATCTAAACAATCAAAACATTTATATTCTCCACTTAAAGTGTAATAGTATAAATGGGTGAAATCACACTGGATTGGATAATATTTGTGGGCCAGGGTTAGCCCATCCATCACTTGCATACAGTGAAGGAACAAATACAATCCACATGGCCATATTTAATGAAATGGTACCATTGCCGTCGGTTCCTCACTATTTCTCCATGTCTTCTCTTCAGTGGGATTTTTTATTCTATTAAATATGAGTAGGTTCACCTGTAGAAATTTTATATTTACATAAATGAAAAAAATGTAATAATATGATCATGATTTTGATTAATGGACATGTCTAAATTAAAAGAAAAACAGAATTTATGTAAAATTAAAAATCATCCACCTCATATTTAAAATGTAAAAAGATCTTTTAAAAATTTCATAATTTAGGTAAGTGAAATCTAAATACATAAATTTAGATTTAGATTTTTGTCATTTAAAACTTTATCTTAAGGTTTTATCATTTAAAGCTTTAAACTTAAGATGGGACTAAACAGCGTATCAGGCCACATTATGACAAAAAAAAAAAATTAGATATAGCTAATCATGAAGACTACCAAGTCGTTCAAAATAGAGGTGATTAAATCATCTTAATTCTTATTTTTTAAATTAAAATAAAATGATTATATAAGTATCGTTTTCATAATAATGTTTAAAAAGAAAACAATATATTTTACTTTTACATCAGTTATTAAATGGGCCACATGTTGGCCTTTATAGATGTAGCCTTGGACCCAATTACAGATTTTGTTGATCGAAGTTATGAATACATTAATGAATTAATTTAAGGGAAATGATTTGTGCAACCTCATCTTTTACCCATTGTGCACTCTCCTTATGTGAAATTACAATTTTGTCCCAAAAAAAAAGCAAGGAAGGAGAGAGAAAAGAGGAATTTTGAGTTTGGACAAAATTGTAATTTCACATAGGGATAGTGCACAATGGATAAAAGATGGGAGTGCAAAAATCATTTCGTTTATTATGATAGAAATATAGCAAAACGGTCACCATCGGTGCCGTACTGACATGGTCATATAGGCTTCACTTCTTTATCAATCCCAAGTCCAAACCACTAAAAAGTTTAGTTAGTTAGCCCATTACAAAAAAATTATAAATAAATATATTATCACCAAACTATCATACTATAAAAAATAAGATCTATTAAATTATATTACCTTGTTGGATCAATAATTTAACGTATTATGATTAATCTAACAGTGAGCATAAATTATATATAAAAGCTTAGATTTAATTTTTAAAAAGTGAAAAATAATTCTAATAGCAAATGTTTGTCACACATCATATGCTTAAATGTAGTTTTATCGATTTCACATCAATGGGCAAGAAACCTAAGATTGTAATGGATGGATGGCTGGACCATTATTGGGGTTCCGATTTATATAGATAAGGTCTGTACCATTAATGAAGTCCGACCATTTCTTCACTCATTAATGAATGTGAACCCCATCATCATTATTTTATTTGGTGTTGGGTCTACTTGAATTGGAAAAAAGTAAGGAAAATGGAATGGAAATTAAACAGTTTTCTATCACATCATCTATTTATTAATTATACAGAATTAAAATGATATCTTACTCTATTATCATTTTTTCTACTACAAAGAGTCAGCTTCTAAACTCAACATTAGAAAATTTTCTAATAATTTTTTCTTCCCAACATTTCTACTGTCCAAGTCCAACTGGCAGAAGCTCTTCCGAAAGACTCCTTGCTTTTATGTGGATTCAGATTAGGCCGAGCTCAAGTTTCAGTCCTAGGTTCCCAAGTCCACTAAACTTATACAAATAAATTATATTTATAGGTGGGATTGAGCCATTTAAGATTCTTAAGGTTGAGATGGCCCATCTTGTAAGTAGATCAAGTTTAACATGAGTAAGATTAGGTTAAGCTTTTAATAAATTGATTAAGTTGAATTGAACCATTTAAGCATGACCAGGCCCTTAGATTGGACCAATGCATTTAAGAAATGGGTCAATCCATTTTTTTTATAAATAGACTGAGTTGGAAAATCCATTTAATCTTAGTTCAAATGAGTTAACCCATTAAACAAATGAGTTGAGTCAACTCATTTTTAAACTTAATGTTGGGTTGAATAGGTTTGTTAAGTATTTGAAGGAGTGCTTCGCATTTCTGAGTGGCTCTTAATGTGAAGATTTTGAATTATTCTCCTAGAACAATTTGGTCTTAAAAATTCAAATTCATAAGAAAATTTATGCAAATAAATATTGAAAAAACTCATTTTTTCTAAGAAAAACAAAATTTCCAAGAAAATATACATGAGTGAAAACAAAGAAAAACTGTACCATCCATTTGATCATTTGGAGGAAGAAATTGTACGAGATGAATCCACCTTGATTTTATCCTTTTCTTTACTCTAGAGATGGTTTTAGCACCTCTTTCATAGAATATCTTAAATAAAAATAAAATTAAAAATTAAAAAAAAAACAAAATAAAAAATACTGCTGAGAGTACTATTGTAGGAATAGAAACCCAAACTTTCTCCTAATAATTCCCTCCAAATCCAATCACAACCTTGGATCTAATTGGTAGTTTTTTTTTCTAGAATGATTTTAACATTTATAGTAGCTTGTAGAGGGCCCATAAAGATGGGAGTTTGGTTGGAATCTCGATCAATTGATGTTTGAACTGGACCTAAACCCTAAACTCATCCACTATAGATAGAATGTAGAAAAATCTACTAATAACAGGGGTCGAAAATTCGGCTCATCCGAATTCTCTATACTCAATTTTTTTTTGAAAAAAATTATTTAAAAAATAAAAAAGACTGTTTTTTAAAAAAAAAATTAAAAAATATAAATATTGGCCGAGATATCGACAGAGCCCATGTCAATATTTGTATTTTTTTAAAATAAAAAATAAAAATCAGCCGATATTCAGCCGTATCAGCTGAATTTTTTTATCTCTGACAGATACTATGCGTATCGGCTTAGATATCTCGGTTGTGGAAATCTCAAGATATCTCGGTCGATACGCACAGTATCAACCAAGATTTCCTGTTGAGGAAGTAACAAGATGGGCCTGGAATAGGCCCAAGCCACATCAAGCTCTATTTTTGCCGACTAAAATGTCACTTATCAACATCACTTACCAACAAGATGGCACTTGTCAACTTCCAGACTTTCGAACCAAATCTCCACCCCACAGATGTCATTTATCAACAAGATAGGCATGCCCAAAAGTCAGTTTGCATCGATCCTTACTAATAACGAGGCTAAGAATCCGTCTCATGTAGTGAGAATTCTGAGTTTGATTCCCACTTCACTGTAAAGGGCGACTCCCCATAAAATTTCCTTATAGGTAAAGAGACTTGCACATGTCTCAAAAATTAGCCGAGTGCTCTAAAAGATCTGAACACCTTAGTCATAAAAAAGAAAATCCTTAGTAATGTAGGCTGGATCTTCAGGCCTTCATGCTTTTAGGTAAATTGCCATGGGAATTGTTTTGCGGACCAGTCAGATTTTTAATGATTCTGTTACATTATGACCCATACCCATTTGATACCCACTGATTCACAGGTTACAGCTTACAACTACCAGTATTGGATTTTTAAGGATTCTACTACATTAGGACCCATACCCATTTCATGCCCACTGATTCACAGGTTACAACTACCACTATTGGATTTTTAAGGATTCTACCACATTAGGACCCATACATGGATGACAGAACCTCAACAACATATGAACCCATATTTCTAAGCAGGCCTGATTTACTGATGTAGACCAGTCAGTTTATAGACCATATCCTAGAAAAAAGAAGCTCAATAATACACCTTAGATCAAAATGAGAGAAAAAAAAAAGGATCATTTAATTCCCAAATGAATGAAGAGTGATATCTAATTCCCGAAAGCTATAATTTTGGTATGGCAGACGATCATTTCACATGCTTGTTCCGTTTCCAGCCAGTAATCAGTCCCAGACAGATTAGTCAGTAATTTCCAATTTATTCTTCCCAAAACCATAATGAATCCTAAACAAAGAATATGATTTCCAGATCAATAGGAACCACATCAGCACCTCACTGAATGTGCATACATGTTTTTGATTAGATGTAGTTTAATGCATGTGTAAGTGAAACAATCGAAACCTGTTTTTTCTTTTGTGTTTTTTTCATTGAAACAATGGAAATCAATGAATTCTTAAGAGGCACTGATGCTTTTGGTACCTGGTTATGAACCAATGCAAAGAGCCAGCTACCTACAACAAGATGAAGGTAGCAACATCTTCTGCTTCCTCTCCACCAAAAGGCAAAGCTGTAGACAATAGGTGCCAATCTCTAACTCTGAGCACAAGCTGAGCCTAAGATTGCACTTTGTGAAGGTATTGATTCAATCAATGCATAAGGCATTCACAGTCATGCAGGAGAATAAAGCTACATACACCCACCTCTCTCAATCACTAGTTCCATTCAGTGAGGTAATTCGAATGAAGTCTAGCCACGCATGTGGCTCAGTACATTTTTTGTATAAAGATTAACATAAAGCAAATAAAGAAGAATATCACAATGAGTTCCTAGTTAATCTCTTCCTAAATCTCAGCCCCTAAAATAGTAATAATTGTTTTGCTAACATGATAATTTTAGAATAGAATAAAAGATTTGCTTTCAAATAATGTGAGAAAGCCTCTCACTCAGGCTTGGTTTTGCACATCTATGGGGCTAGATTTAATAAGCTTGGGCCCACTTTGAGGCTTCAAATGACGTCCACCTGCCTCACATACAAGACTTATCTGATCTATCAATGGCAAGGGAGCATCATAGAACATCCTCCTGCAATCAATCTAGTTAGCTTGCAAGATGGTTGCTGACCTCCCAAGAGACAGCATAGCATATCCATAAATGGTAAACCAAAATCAAGAATAGCCAAGTCTTTGATAAGGTTGACATGGAAACCATCGTTCTAGGTGTTTTATCTTTGAGGAATTTGGTAAAAAATAACAAATGGATTCTTCATAATGCTATTAAATCACCTCCCATTCTCTATACGATTGAAAGATGCAGGAGCAACTCATAAGAAGCCTAGAAATGGGCCAAAATTAACAAAAGCAGACTTTACATAGTGAAACAAACCCAATCAATGAGACCTAAAATCAAGTGCTTATTTTTCAATCAAGAGATTTGATTTACTACAAGCCTCTTAGTTTATGTTTTGAATGTTAACATGAGAGGAAGGCTTTTTTTTGGGGGGTGTGTGTGTGGTGGGGATAAGAGGCTTTCTTTTTTAAGTTCATAGTAGAGTTCGACGTGAGTACCATTTCTTAATTTCTTGGCCATGGGAGTCACTTTTAGAAAGGTAGAATACCATCTTATCAGATAAACGTTGTCGATATTTATTGAATCTTCTAACACTAACAGATACATGTTACTTATTTCATTTTCAATGGATACAACTAAAATTGCAACACACTGAACAATCAAGATCTAGGACTTCAAAGTTAACCACTTAAAACTGATCATTGGATTGAAAGGAAGAAAATAGAAGCAACGAAGTAGCAATGTTGAGAGAAAGTCCCATGGTCCTACGGTACTTTCTACGGTATTTGGAAAGAAGTTTTAACCAGTAAGTACTGTCTCCATTCTTTAGATTGGCATATTCTTTGTTCTAAGCTAGAGCTTCGGGTTTCTTGAGGGGAGTCCGTAGTTGTATTCCTCTATTTGAAAAGAAAATCCATCACAGAGCTTAAGACGGCAGCAAAATCCTTTTCTAGTTGGACAAGTGGGTGGGCAACAGGCCTCCCTTCTCTCTTTCAGATAGCTTCGGACGAAAAGCTTGCTGTAAAGGACTTTTCAGTTTTACGGATATTCAGGGTCTAGGGTTTAGATGATGTTCACCATCTTTTCATTCACTGTAAGTTTTCTTCCCAGATCTGTGCTGCGGTTCTGCAGTCCTTCAAGATTCTGTGGTGCATGCCAGGAAGGGTCCATGCCCTCATTAATGCTTGGGTCTTGGTTTGTAGAAACTCAGAGATTCAAGCTTTATGGAATCTATCTCTGGTAGCTGTTTTGTGGAGTATATGGACTAGAAGGAACAACAGAACGGAAGAAAGGCAGATCTGGTGATTGATGAGGACATCAAGACGAGAGTGATGATGGATATGAAGGTGAGATTGCTGAGATTGCGGACATAGCTTTGGAATTCTGTGACCATTTGGACCCAGGCAAGCGGGGTACCAAACTAGCCAATTTAAGCTCTAAATTGGCATGGGACCCCACGTGGGCCCTGGGCCCACACAAACACTTAATGGACCCCACTTGGAGGAGGGTTGCATGACCAAAACCCTAACGCAAAGAGGGAATTCACATGAGGCAAGGGAGGAGGCACAAAGTAGCTAAATTTTAGCTAAATTGGCAAAAAACGAGCAACAATTTTGCAAGCATAATTGAGGCATCAAACGATAACAAATTTTGATGAAATTAGATTTGTTGGAAAGCTTGTTCAATGAACTTTCCAACAAGCCATGTTTGCATTCTGATTTACGTAGCCTAAGTTATGATTGTTTTGGTGAACAAGTATCAAGAGATGCCGAACCCTAGCCATGGCTGACTCCTCTCTTACTTTCACTCTCCCTAAATGTGTGCAACTCCTCATGGCCACCCCACAAGCCCTAATTATTCTTCCTTAGGTGTGTAAGACTCTTCTTAGATGCATGGAGTTGGAGACCTCTCATTAGTTGAAGACACATGATCATCCTACATGGCCTTTCCTCATTGGTTAGTTTGGATTTTCCCATTGGTGCATAAGCTCTTCTTCAATGAGTATTGGACTCTCCCATTCGACTCCTCCACTCATTGGTAGAATGGATTGAAGACTTGTGGAAGACTTGGACATATCATCAAGCTTAGGTGAAAATAGTGACTTGCAACATTGAAGTTCAACAATGTATGATGTTGAAAACAATTCCATGCCAAGCCACACATAATACAAGCTTTGCATCATTTCGTATGAACAATGGCAATGACCTATTTAAATTGAACGACAACAGTCTTCCAAGTCTCAAAATTTTCTCAAAGCCAAAGCCTAAACAACATCTCATCTGAATAAAGAACCTTATTTATAAGTGTGCATCTGAATAAATAAGTATGCATCATGAGAATTTCAAGGATACTTTCATCACCTTAGGGTCAGAAAGAATGAAACGAAATATTCGTGCATTTGAGAAATAAATTCATCATGAGGAAAGAAAAATAAATATGTTGCAACACTTCATTTGTTGGCAATTAAACATGGATGTGATATTTAATTTATTTCAACAATGTTCTAAACAATCGAGGTGTATACCTTTCATTGCTATTGTGCAACGTTCTCTGCCAATATTCAGCTTCTCTAACAACATACAACAATATTTGAACCCATACATTTTTCTCTGATTTGTAATTCCAATCCAAAAAACATAGAAATGCACTAAATCGAAGAAACTCAAAGTGAGTAATGTGTTTTCTTTTGCCTTTTTTGAAATCAGAATGTGTTAATATTGATTCTTGAAATTCTTCTCTAGACTCATCTACAGCCAACACAATTCAATAAAGTGCTACAGGAGCAGGTATTACCTCATCACCTCTGGATGAATAAATGGCAACAAAGAAGAAAAACCTTCTATGTCTCTGAAGCTTTTGAGCTCCGAAAATCCCTCTTCAGCTCACCTACCCGTTTCATACAACAAGCCTTTGATTTTCCAGGAACCGCAGCTGCAATCTTCTCCCACCTCATGGAAACATCCTTCGGGAATGCCTTCAGCCCATTAAGTAATGCAATATCTTCTCCTGCGGTCCAACTTGAACTGCCATTCTCTTCCTTGCCATCACCATTTTCTGTCAGCACCACATCCGGCGTCAATTCTCCATTCACGCCCTCTATCTTCTTGCTCAGAGGCTTCCTCTGCTTCAAGAACTGCACAAACGAATCTCCACCGCCACTCCCTGGTCGCTTATCTGCCATTGATTTCGCTGTCTTGATCACACTCTCCAACCCATGCCGTCCTTTAAAAGCCTCAGCAATCACCTCCCACCTTAGCGGTGCGCCTACCGGATGCTTTGTCATCTGCTTCTTCAACAAATCAAAATCCTCTTCCGTCCACTCCTCCTCAACCTTCTTCGACACAATACTTCCACCAGTACTGGCATTCAAAACTTCAGCTTTATGCTCTGGCTTTTTGGATTCTGAAGTGGGAAGTGGAGAACTCAATAGGGCTTCCTCAGGTTTCCGAGATTTCAACCTGCAATTAGGGGTGTAAATGGATATTTGGAAGTCTGAAAATCTGTAAAATCTTATCCAAAATAAACGAGCTTGGACATAAATTCTGAATCCGATTAAATTTTCAGATATGAAGTTGCATCCGAATTTAATATCCAATTGTTTTTTAATGCAAATATGGATATAACTACATGTGAATCTCATCATTTGTTAACCTGAATGACATGTGTGATTCAAATAATTAAAGAGAACAAAAATGTAGTATAAGGATAGTTTAAAAGGCTAGAAAAAAATTCAAACAAAGCAATTTCGTGGGCTGCACATTTCTGATATTTGTTGGGACTGGTCCTTGGTGGATGTTGGTCAGCTGAATTTGTTTCCTCCTCATCTGGCTTCTTGGCTCCCTCTGGAACCAGGTCTTCTCAAGCTTAACTTTGATGGGAGTTGTGTGAGGGAAAATCATTTGGCAGGCTATGGTGGAGTGATTAGAGATCATTTGGGAGTACTGCAATCTTCTTTTGCTGGTCCTCTCCCCAATTGCTCAGTTATTGAAGCTGAAATACATCCTCTTTGGATTATGGTAGTCAAGATGGAGGAATTGGGAGCTGCTGGGGGTATCTCAGAGGAGTACTCCAAGGTGATTCTCGGCTGGGCGGCGGGATCTCTTTATCCATGGGTATTCCTGAATAAAGTGGAGAGGATTTGTCACTCTATTTCTTTGTACAGCTTCTCTATCTTTTGGGTTCCTGGAGCTGCGAACTTGGCAGCTGATGAAATGGCCGCCAGGGTCTTAACAGGTCTTCGGATTTTGTGAATAGATCGTTGTAATTTCTTGAGATTTTTGGGATGCAGGGCATTGTTTGTCCGGTCTTTTGTTTTTTGGTCTTGTAAATTCCTCCCTCTTCTGTGAATAAATTAGTTAATTTGAAAAAGAAGAAAAAAAAAACCTCAAAAGAGCGAGTTCGAGTTTACTCAACTTCATAGAATTTTGAATTGAGCAGGAAAACGAGTTTTTCTGAGTTGAGTTCAATTTTTTCTGAGTTACTTAGCACGATTGAATTTTGAGATGTGGATGAGTTTGGAGCTCTCAATCTCTGAGTAAAGTATAAACAATGCAGGGGGAAAGAGACTGAGAGAATCCGAAATTGAATTAGAATTCAGATCCTCAGTTGGATTCAGACGTAAAATCGGATGTAAAGTATCCATATGCAATTTTCGATTGAAATCCTAAACACAGGGATCCGATTCAGACTCATATTTGCTCAAATCTGACCCGGAACCGACCCGATTACATTCCTACCTGCGATAGGGAATCCGCGTCTTGGGCTCATCTACAGCCGTTGGAATTGGATCCAAGGATTGGAGGGTCTCGCCTTTTCCGACCGAGATATCGCCGCCGGTGAAGGAGATGGGGGCGAAGGGGCCAATGAGAAGGGAGAGGGAGATCCAGATCAGAAAAAGTTGGAATGTTTGGGAGTAGGAAAAGGAGAAAAACGATAGAAATAAGAGGAAAAATGAGATGGGTGTGCTGATGAAAAGATGGGTTTTGCTGGGTTTTAGGGTTTCTGCGTTCGGATTCGGCTTGGACGAGTTTCGGGTCGCCTGGAGGAGAAATCTTGGTCGGGCGTCTTCGTCCAAAAACTCCATTTTCCTGAAGGAAAATTGCAGAGGCGTTCGTCGAAGAAGAAAGAAAGTCGCACGGGGCGGTCTATTTTCGATTTCCCTTTGGTACGTGGATAACGTGCGCCGTTGGTGACTTATTTTGCGGTGGCCAGCAAAGTATTGGTACTTGCTGGCAGGGGTTAAAAAAATCGTTGGAGCCGATATACGGTGATTTGTTTTTTTTTTTCAAATATCAGTCGATAATTTCTTTCTTAATTTTTATGAAAAAAAAAATAGACAATGAGGTTGATATCCAACTTTTTAAAAAAATTATAAATACAATATCGACCCATATCATGGCTGATATATCCCCGATATATTGTGGGCCCTACCGATATATTGTCGATATTTGTTGGGACAAGAGACTTGATATTTAATTTTTTTCCCTTTTTTATAAATTTTTTTTTCAACTGATATTATTAATATCGGCTATATTATATATCAGCCGATAACGCTGATATCATTTTTGTACTTGGTCGGTACATATCAATTTTTTGAGGATCGTTATGTATTAATAGCTAAAAAAGCCAGTAAATTATTTCAATATTAATTTTAATTCAATTTGAGTTAGGTGTAGGTTCAGAACTCCTTTACACAATTCAAACTAAAATTATTTTGAGTCAGATCGAGTCTGATTAGTTTATTTTTTTTTTTAAATACATGACCTAAACCTAATATTTTTCAGTAAAGTTGTTGGATTCATGAGTCGAGTCAAAATTGCCACTCCTGATTAGCTATTCAACTGTTAATGTACACTTAAAGGAGAGAATTTATTTAGGATACGCTTGTGTTTTTCATTGAAGATAAGTCTCATTGAAAATTAACTTTTGCGCAGAATCCAATAGTCTTTATAGAAAATAAAGGGATTTTTTGACCCACTTTTTTTGTCGCATTTGCTAAAGGGAGCACTTACACACACCCGGATTTTCTGCCTCTACACACCCGTTTCTGAAATTTCGGGTGAAATTACGATTTTATCCCCCGATTTCCATTCATTCGAATGAATGCCCAGTTCATTTTGGCATTCATTCGAATGAATCATCAAGTGTATTTTCAATTCATTCGAATGAATGGGCTGAACAGTAACACGGAATACTGCTCAGCCCCATTCATTCGAATGAATGGCTCATTCATTCGAGTTCCGTTCATTCCGTCTTCCGTCATTCGATTCATTCGAATCATTCGAATGAATGATTCGAATGAACCTTCAGTTCAGTACATAATATTTTTTTTTTTTAATTTTAAACTTATTTTTTAAGCATTATGTATTTCTAAAATTTTTCAAATTGAATATCCAGACTAATTACGATAATCTTATAAAAATACTTTAAGACTTTAAGGTCTTTTGACACTCCTAAATATTTAAAATACAGTGTTTTACAAATAAGGGTATCCCTAGGGTGTGCCAAAAAATATATTTAGGAGTGTCAAAAGACCTTGAAGTCTTAAAGCATTTTTATTAGGTTATCGTAATTAGTCCGGATATTCAATTTGAGAAATTTTGAAAATACACAGTGCATAAAAAACAACTTTAAAGTGTATTAGGAGATTTTATTATTTAATACACTATGCACATTATTTTTTATGCACTGTGTATTTCCAAAATTTCTCAAATTGAATATCCGGACTAATTACGATAACTTAATAAAAATACTTTAAGACTTCAAGGTCTTTTGACACTCCTAAATATATTTTTGGCACACCCTAGGGATACCCTTATTTGTAAAACACTGTGTTTTAAATATTTAGGAGTGTCAAAAGACGTTGAAGTCTTAAAGTATTTTTATCAGATTATCGTAATTAGTCTAGATATTCAATTTGAAAATTTTTAGAAATACACAATGCTTAAAAAATAAGTTTAAATTTTTTTTTTAAAAAATATTATGTACTGAACTGAAGGTTCATTTGAATCATTCGAATGAATGATTCGAATGAATCGAATGACGCTGGAACTCGAATGAATCGAACGACGGAATGAACGAACGTTATGCTCATTCGAATGAACGATTCATTCGAATGAATGATCGTTTCATTCGAATGAATGGAAGGAATGGTGACCATTTTTTACTATTCATTCGAATGAATCATCCATTCATTCGAATGAATGGGACTGAACAGTATTCCGTGTTACTGTTCAGCCCATTCATTCGAATGAATTGAAAATACACTTGATAATTCATTCGAATGAATGATTCATTCGAATGAATGCCAAAATGAACTGGGCATTCATTCGAATGAATGGAAACACGGGGTTAAAATCGTAATTTCACCCGAAATTTCAGAAACGGGTGTGTAGAGGCAGAAAATCCGGGTGTGTGTAAGTGCTCCCTTTGCTAAAATATAAATGTGAAAAAAAAAATTCTACCTAAAAAGTTATTTTAAGAAAACCATGCTTCTAAGAGAGACTGTATAAAGTTGATTTCCTCTCTTTTCTAATGTGTAGAAACACACAAACACTTAAAACATTTTTCCATCTTTTATTTGATAATCACAAGTGAAAAAATTTATAAAGAAAAAAGAAGACAGAAGTCCAAAACTGGACAACGGGAACCATGGTTTCTCAGATGAAAAGCGGAAAAAAAAATACCATTTTTTTCTCCAATTGTATAAGAGATTTTTGCCAATAACATGAAAAATGAGATTTTTACATTTTATTCTAAAGAATTCATTTCATACAAGAGGTACTATAAAAATTTAAAGAGGAAAATGAGGAAGATTTTTCTCGTTAAAGATTTAAACATAAATAACTAAATGATATGTTTTTACAATCCAAAATGAGGTCAAATTTCATAATTCTTAATCAAGACATAACTCATTTATCACTTATCCAAATGATCGCCTTCGCAAAATTCCCTTCGAGAAAAAGATTGTGTTTTCTACAATTTGATTAGAGGAAAAGTTCTCTTTCAATAGTCAATAACTTTGCTTCATCAGTATCAATTATATCTCTAAACTTTGAGAAGGCTAATAAGAATCTCCCCTTTATCATTATTAAATTATCTTCTGCTCATGTTGTTCTCGTTTGAAAGCTTGTGATTTTTTTGTGCTTATAAATTTCATAGTCAAATTGCATTGTATGAAATAGTTATAAAAGTATATATGACATGGAACTTATTGAAACATAATTATGAAGTACTAGAAATTAAAAATGATGATTAATCATTTAATTTAAATATATTAGAATTATATTAATTTCACTATTGGTCTTGATGAGTTTAATTTAAAAATAAAAATATTATGAAGTTTTATTTTTAAATTTAAAACAACTCTTGAAAAAAAAAAAAAAAAATTTTAATACGAGAAAGCAAAAAATGTCACCTTAACATTTCTGCGTGACACGTGGCAGCGGGAAAGAGTTCTACAGTCAAATGATGGGGACCCAATTCGTCGATGGTGGCGACGTCCGCTCTCTATTTTAAACTACCGTGTTGCATTTTTCTAATTCTCTTTCGGCCCAGAGCCGTAAAACCTAACCCTAATTCTAATTAAAACCCTAGGCCGTTACAGTAGAAATCACTCATAATCTGATCGTCTTCCTATTTCTGCGACTAATCTCTTATTTTAATCGGAGCTGGAAAAGAGGAAAATCTAAGGGTAGAAAGAGGAAGGAAATGGGGATTCCTTCATTCTACCGCTGGCTGGTGGAAAGATATCCTCTATGTGTTGTTGATGTGCTTGAGGAAGTCCCGACCTTCGTCAACGGCGTCAAGGTTCCCACAGACACGAGCTTGCCGAACCCCAATGGCATCGAATTCGACAATCTGTATCTCGACATGAATGGCATTGTGCACCCCTGCTTTCACCCCGAAAATCAGGTTCAATTTTCCCCTCTCTCCCTCTGCTGTGTGGAGGTAGTTTTCTGACCGTTAAAATACCAGGTCTCAGCCAATTACTGGACTGGGTCAACCAATGTTGCAAATGATGTCCAGAGCATGGTTTTTAAGCTAGCACCAATACAAGGTCTCGGCTAATCACTTCGTCGTGTCAACCAATGCTAGAAATACCGTTTATTATTGGCTAATGGTAATATTGGGATATTTTCAAATTTGAAGTTTTTAACACCACGATCATCATCAGCCAGTATCCCATGTATCTGGGGTTAGCTTAAGTTTTTACCAGAAAAATCTCGTGGAGAATATAATATTTAGAAATAATTTAAAAGTTACGGTGAATAAGCATAGAAATGAAAATGATAAATAAATAAGAGAATGAGAAATTTGAACTGTGTGAAAGGGTTTATGAGTTCATAGGTATGAGAAAAGCAAACCAAAAAAAAAATGATAATACTGTGATATATGCATCTTTATTGTGAGTCAACTAGGTGCGCCAGTTCAAAAATTTTAAATAGTTACATATATTTGTTTATCAGAGCTTGGTCACTTATTAGGTTGGGTCAACTAGTTGACCGGATTTATTTTGTATAAATATTTTATTAATATATATATATACACATCTATCAGAAAGATAAAATTACTAAAAATATTATTAATAAAAAACTAAATGAAGACATTATTGATAAATTCTTATGAAACCTGTTGAAGATCATCAAAATAAATATAATCATAACTCATACATCATCCACAACTTTATAAACAAAATTATTAATGTTTTCTGATGTTAAGAACCAATTATTTTACTTGGAGACTTAATCTATTAAATAAAGCGATTCAATTACAATTTGATTTAGCTAACATGGCTCAAGTCAAAGGTGTCAAGTCTATTGCAACGCGGTTTAGTCATATTAAAGCTAAATTCCACCTAGTCTGACCTTACCCATTGACTAGGTTTATGATCGGGTTGAGTCGACTTAGTGAGTCAACTATGAACTGAACTTAGTAAGTTCAAAACTCTTTATACCTAGTTTAACCTTAGTAGAAAGAGTTTTGGACTTACTAAGTTCAGTTCATAGTTGACTCACTAAGTCGACTCAACCCGATCATAAACCTAGTCAATGGGTAAGGTCAGACTAGGTGGAATTTAGCTTTAATATGACTAAACCGAGTTACAATAGACTTGACACCTATGGTTTGAGTCATGTTAGCTAAGTCAAATTGTAATTGAGTCTCTTTATTTAATAGATTAAGTCTCCAAGTAAAATAATTGGTTCTTATATAAAGATGCATATATCACAATACTATTCTTAAATGTTAAGTATAAGTTGGGAAATAGTGGTTGGGATATCAATCCTGTATTGTGCAGAGTATCTGGCATGTGGCGGGCTATCGCAGCTTGTGTTGACAAATTCAAAGAATGTATCAGGTTCAATGCAGGCCGTGGAGACAGAATTAAGTTTTTGACTGATTCTTGGTGTGATAGCTCTTCCTTGGCCTCTTGATTTCCGTCTCTCTACCATCTATCCGTTACACCTCTTGGGACCATATCAGATTTTTATTGCATTACCGGTGAGCAAGTTGCATGGGATAATCCTCCTTGTCGTAACTTGTCAGACTCAGAAACATATGCCTTCTCGAATCTCCTCCACACTTTATCATCCTACAGAATTCGCACCAACGAGAAGGATAGTCTTCTTTGGTGGCTTGACAACTATGGAAGTTTCTTCTTAAAGTCCTTTTTCTCTTGGACTTCTTCAATTGTCGGCAACCACAAAATCTGGCCCTCCAAAGCTCCGCCGAGGGCAATCAACTTTATTTGGACTGCTAGGTTGGGGAAAATATTGACTCAAGATGATTTGCGAAAACGAGATAGAATATTGGTTAGTGTATGTTCTCTTTGTCTCCGAGCATCCAAAGAGTCGAATCACCTGCTTATTCACTTTCCTTTCTCGTCCAAATGTTTGGAACTCTATCTTAGATTAGTTTGGTATGGCTTGGGTTATGCTTTCGTCGGTGGCTGAGTTGTCCTTTGCTTGGCAATTATCCTTTTTTGCCACTATCTGGAGTCTTTGGTGGAAACGCAATAACATGATCTTTAAAGGGTACTAGTGTACTGCTGAGTCCAGTATGTCGGTTGCAAGACGTAGTCTCACCAAGTGTGCATCGTGGGCTGCCTCTCTTGATGAATTCCGGAATATCTCTATGTTAGATATCTTTCGTGTATGGAAAGAATGCGCTGATCTTAGTTGAGCTCATAAGGTTTTTGGTTTCTTTTGGTGCCTCCATGGGCCTTTCTACTTTAGCAGTTATTTCTTTTTATGTAACTCTTTCTTTCTTTTTCTTTTACTTTTGTATCTGCGCCTCTGGTGCCTTTTATCTTCTAGTATATATATATATGAACCATTTAAAAAAAAAAATTGACCATGGGCATTTTTATCATTTAAATTTAAAAATGGCATTGAGGATGTCCCTCACAAAAAAATGGTGGTGTCCTCATCAATCATCTTTCTAAAATTTTCTAAATTTTGTATTAGAGTTGGGCCCATTTCTGAAAATCACAATATTTTGTGATGATCCCTGAAATTTGATAAATATCGACAGGGATTTTGGATTTTGGTCAATATTTCAGATTGAAGATCTCCCCAAACCACTTGAGTTGAGGAGCCTTCTCCCCTTAAGGTAGCAATTGTGTCCACATGACTAAGACTTGTGCTTGTAGTCGAGTTAATAGAAAGCTTGCCTCTAGGATAACTCAAGCTTAGGTATTATTTACACTATACTACGGCTTGTAGTACTGAAGCCATGAAGGGTGCAGAATGACCATCAAGAAAAATACACGAAAATGGTGATGAAGATAGGAAGAAATATATATTTTGAAATGCTAACTGTATTAATAGAAGAAAGGCACCAGATAGGACGAAAAATACATGTCCATTTATAAACCTCTCGTGTCCCCTAATCAGGGTGATGCACCTCTTAGTAAAGGGCATTCCCAAATGAAAAGACACATCTTCGAATCACACCCTTTAGGAATTTGAATGAAATAACAGATGTTTAAAATATCCAACAAAACACAGTCTCCCTGTTTGGTGTTGAACTTTGGTGGAGGATGTAGCTCATTTACCCACCTGTAGCCGAAATGTGATTATTGTACGATTGGCCTGTCTGGATTGGGAGAATGTATGGGAAAGGAGAAGGGAAAAAACTGTATTGTTTCCACTAATGTAGCTGTACCGGGTGTGTTGAAATAGGAAAGAGAGGATGAGTAGGACTCTGAGTCCTAACTCCATTAGGTCTCAGAGTCCTAACTTCATTGGGTCACAAAGTTCTAACTCAATGGGGTCTCAGAGTCCTAAATAGAATTCATACTTGTATTTTCTCTTATAAATGTCTCTGATGTAAATGGAAACACACAGTGAAATAATATACTCTCTTTCTCTCGTGGTTTTTTTTCCTGATGGGTTTTCCACGTAAATCCGGTGTTATGATGTTTTGTGGCATGTGATTTATATTTCTATATGGTATTAGTCTAACCGATCATTGGGTTTGTTTGGCATCGGTTCGTCGCTATTCAGCGCGGTTCCCGATTGCCTTATACCATCAACGGACTGTGAGTCCTGTTTGTATTCTGTCAACTGCAACACATCACAAATTTGTGATTGTTTGCAGAAGCATCACGCAACACGACCTGCGGTTCTCCGATCTGAGTTTTCTCTGCTCTGTCCAACCATCAAGCCAGCACCGACCGCCGGTTGACCTTTGAGAGAGTGGTTTGCCCTCTGCATCACCGTCACCTGATTGGCGACTTCCTGCTGCTGTTGCCCTGTTCTCGCCACCATCATGCACGGCGTTGGACGCTCTAGATCTCCGGCCTGCCTCTCTGCACATTGGGCATCTTCTTCTCCAGATCTGGACAGCTGCCGCTCTCAGCATCGCCTCTGCTCTGCCCGGCCGACTGATCTTCTCGAAAACTCGGCGCAACACCGCTTCCGATCTGCCGCTCGACATCGAGGATCCCTTCCTCTAGCTCACTGTCGCTCTGTTACGGCATCTTCTCCTTCACAGCAGATCTGATTTTTCCATTCCAGACCTGATCTGCTCTCGGCCTCGTCTTCTTCGTCCAGATCTGATCTGTGTGCCGCTGTCGCCGATTCACACAGTGCCGAACCAGATCGAAATTTCCAGATCTAGCACTTACCGTGGACAGCTGAGATCGCCGGTTCAGATCTCGGGTCCTCATCGCTTCTGCTTATCGTTGCTGCTTGCTGGTCCGACTTCCTGCTGCCGTCTTCGCCGACGCCAGTCCGATCTGCTCTGTTGATTTAACAAGCCTTCTCCGACGTGTAGTTCTCAGGCGCAGACCGCTGCCCAGATCGGTTTTCTCAGATCTGTTCATCTCAGTTCTGCTGGACAACGCGTTCGCCGCCGTCAGGTCTCTGTTTCAGATCTGTATTTGCAATATCCGCCTGAGCAGCCTACTGCTGCGTCGTCTCTGACGGCCTGCTGCTGCGTCGATTTCTGGCCGTCGTCTTCTCAGATCTACTACCGTCAGCAGTAGCTGTTTGCCCCTGCTCTGATTGTCATCGCCGGCTCCGGTTGGTTTCAACCCTTACTGCCGTTCAGATCAGTACCTGCTTGCATCTTTCTCAGCGCCAATCTCGACAATATCAGCTCCGGCCGTCGCTTGCGTCAATCAGTTGCTCGAATCTATTGTGGTCCTTGATTTCGTCGGTCCTATGCTAGAGAGAGCAGTACAGAACAATCTCTACCGGACACTGACCTGGGAGTTAAAAAAAAAAACTGAATCTTTTCAGCACTTCTGCATATATATCTCAATCAGATCTGCAGCTAGCGCCGCCTGTTGTTCAGCTTCACGATGGGTGACTCCGACTGCAATCCCAGTCTGAAACTTTCTTCTGTCCTTTTGAATACAAATAATTATGTTCTCTGGTCTCGGGCTGTTCACTTATCTCTTGGTAGTAAGAAAAAGTTGGGGTTTATCAATGGCAAGATTGTGCCTCCTGCACCTGCCTCCACATCTAAAGCTTCAGCTACTACTTCGGAAGACCCCGATACTGACTCTGCTTATGATACTTGGTTATCTAATGATCAGCTGGTTCGATCATGGCTTCTTAATTCTATGGAACCCAACATTGTTGGAATTTTCACATTCTCCGATTCTGCAAAGGAATTATGGGATTCTGTGACAGGTATGTATGGTAGTCGAAATAATATTGCTCGGGTGTTTCAGCTTCAAAATGAGATTGCAACTGCGCTACAGGGCGAATAGAAATTTTGCGATCTTACTGGCCCTATGAAAAGGCTATGGGATGAGCTACATTTATGTCGTCCTCATACCACTGACGCACAGACTCTTTTGCACCGAGATGAAGAGGACCAAGTTTTCTCGTTACTTCGGGCCCTGGGGCCAAAATATGAATATTTGCGGAGTAATATCCTTATGACTGATCCGCTACCCTCCTGGATTGCTGTTTGTGCTGTCATTCAACGCGAAGAAACACAACAAGAAACTATGAATCCTGCTCTTCTTCCATCCTCTGAGAACTCCTCCTCCAGTGCTTTTGTGATTCATAAAAATGAGCGCCGACCCTACTTTGAGTCTGAGAAGAAGAAGGTTCAGGTTCCAAATAAAGGCCGACGGGACACTATTCGTTGTGATCATTGTGGCAAGATTGGGCACTCCAAAGAACGTTGTTGGTTGTTACATCCTCATCTCAAACCAAACTTTGAAGCAAAAAGGAGAGCCAAGGCTAATGTCGCAGATACTTCCACCACTCTGGATCAGCTGAGTCAAATCCTATGCGATCTACGTCAGTCTTTGCCTTCTACAAATCCGTCTTCCTCGTCTCATACAGCAGGTACCATTCATGCGTCTCTTGCTTCCCATTGTACTGGTCATTCTTGGATTATTGACTCTGGTGCCACTGATCATATGGCTAATTCTCCTTCTTCTGTGTCTGATTTTTCCACATCATCCTATAAACATGATGTTTATCTAGCCAATGGTACTGTGGTTCCTGTGGCCGGCCGTGGTCAAATTGATTTTTTTTCAAATAGCGTCTCTTCTACTGCTCTTGTTGTCCCTTCTTTTCCAACTCAACTCATGTCTGTTGGAAAACTTACTAATGTTTTGAACTGTGATGTCATTTTTTCTCCTAACTCTGTCGTCTTTCAGGATCGAACTTCCAAGAGGACGATTGGTAAAGGCACGTATTCCAATGGGTTATACTTGCTACATTCACCTAGTAAGGCCTACAAAGCCACGAACTTAGTAGAGAGTCACATCCTGCACCAACGGCTTGGACATCCTTCAAGTCATATTTTGTCTTATCTTTTTCCTTCTGTTTCTGTTCCGTCTAATGTTTGTGATGTCTGTCAATTTTCTAAACAAACTCGTTTACCATTTGTTTCTTCTAGTTCTAAATCTGTTGAACATTTTGAGTTGATTCATTCTGATGTATGGAGTGCTCCAGTTGCTTCTTATGATGGTTATAAATATTTTGTTTTATTCATTGATGATTGTACTCGTGTTACATGGTTGTACTTACTCAAATCTAAGAATGAGGTGTTCCTTGCTTTCAAAGCCTTTCACAACATGATCACTACCCAATTTCATGCCAAGGTGAAAATTTTCCGCCCTGACAATGGCACTGAATATGTCAATGCTAATTTCGCCGAATATTTTCATCGCCAAGGCATCATTCATCAAACTAGCTGCGTGGGTACACCACAACAGAATGGTGTGTCAGAACGGAAAAACCGCCACATCTTAGAAACTGCACAAGCTCTTATGTTTCAAATGAATATTCCTAAGAAGTACTGGTCTCATGGTGTTCTGATGGCCATCTATTTGATTAATCGACTTCCTAGTCGGGTTAACAATTTTAAATCACCATTGGAAATGCTGAAGAATAGAAAGCTTGTTTTGTCGCATTTGCGTGTGTTTGGGTGTGTCTGTTATGTACACCGCCAACCTCTTCATCGTGACAAGTTAGATGCCAGATCTGTCAGATGTGTCTTTTTCGGCTATTCTTCTTCACAGAAAGGGTACATTTGTTATGACCCAGCATCTCACAAGCTCATTGTCTCCCGTGATGTGCGCTTCGCTGAATCTGAAGTGTATTTCTCAGTTCATAGTGATTCTGGGAATCGGTCCCAGGGGGAGAACTTATCTGCTTTGGTACCTCTTCCTACTGTAACTGATGATATCTCTTGTAGCAGAAATACGGTGATTATGTCTCCAGCAATTGAAATACCAACAGCTTCTACTGAGACTACATCTGCAATAATTCAGCCGATTTCTCCACCAACTGACATACCGGCTCCTCCCCTTCCATTACGGAGATCGAGTAGAGAGACTGGTCCTCCAAAAGGAATGAAAGATTTCTTCACTTACCATGCTGTATCATACCCAATGGAGGCTTCTCTGACATATGATAATGTTACTCCGTCTCATTTGGCTTTTTTGAGTGCAATGTCCAGTGAACAAGAACCAAAGACATTTCGTGAAGCTAATTTAATATCTGTTTGGCGACAGGCAATGAAAGAAGAATTGCAAGCACTTGATGATAATAAAACTTGGAATATAGTCAAGTTGCCTATCGGAAAGAAGACAGTTGGGTGTCGTTGGATATACAAAATCAAATATAAAAGTGATGGAACTGTGGAGCGACACAAGGCAAGACTGGTTGCCAGAGGTTTTATACAAACATATGGAGAAGATTACACAGAGACTTTTGCACCTGTTGCAAAGATGAACACTTTTCGAGTGATTCTCTCGTTGGCAGCAAATCAGGGTTGGAAATTATCTCAGATGGATGTAAAAAATGCTTTCTTGCATGGTGACCTAGAAGAGGAGGTATACATGAGTGTTCCAGTAGGACATTCACAAGAATCTAAAGTTGGATTTGTGTGCAAGCTGAAAAAGGCCATATATGGACTTAAGCAATCTCCCCGTGCGTGGTATGCTAAGCTCAGTTCTGTTCTCATGAGTAATGGACTTAAAAGGAGTGCGGCTGATTCTTCGTTGTTTGTAAAAAAAAGGTATGTGTGGTACAACTGTTGTTTTAGTGTATGTTGATGATATAGTGATCACAGGTGATGACAAACTTGAAATTATAAGGCTTAAGACACTACTGCATAAGAGATTTGCCATCAAAGACCTGGGAGTATTAAAGTATTTTCTTGGATTAGAAGTTGCCTACTCAAAGAAGGGCATATTTCTCAATCAAAGAAAATATGTGCTGGACCTGTTGCAGGATAGTGGAAAGATAGGAGTTAAACCATCAGATACTCCAATTGACAGTGGAGGTAAACTTGATAATGATGGTGAATTGTTATCAGATATTGGTCAGTTTCAAAGGTTAGTTGGTCGATTGATTTATCTAACGATTACTAGGCCAGATATTTCCTATGCAGTTAGTCTAGTCAGCAGATTTATGCATGCACCTACAGTTACTCACATGAATGCTGTCAATCGAATTTTACAATATTTGAAGGGTTCTCCAGGAAGGGGAATATGGATGCGAAAGAATGGAAATAGTTCCATTACTGCTTACACTGATGCTGATTGGGCAGGTTGTCCGGTTGATCGGCGATCTACAATAGGATATTGTACTTTTGTGGGAGGTAATCTGGTAACTTGGAAAAGTAAAAAACAGAGTGTTGTTGCAAGATTAAGTGCAGAAGCAGAATATCGTGCAATGGCCTTAACCACCAGTGAAGTTATTTGGCTTCGGTCCTTATTACAAGATTTGGGTTTTGGTTCTAATCAGCCAACGCAAATGTTTTGTGATAATCAAGCTGCCATTCACATTGCTTCAAAATCCGGTGTTTCATGAGAGAACCAAACACATTGAGGTGGATTGTCATTTTGTTCGAGAAAATTTGCAAGCTAATGTTATTTCTACTCCGTTTGTTCGCAGTGATCAACAATTAGCAGATATCTTCACAAAAAGTCTCTCCGCTGTTAAATTCCAAGATATTTTGTTCAAGTTGGGCTCAATCGATATTTTCGCACCTACTTGAGGGGGAGTGTTGAAATAGGAGAGGATGAATAGGACTCTGAGTCCTAACTCCATTAGGTCTCAAAGTCCTAACTTCATTGGGTCACAGAGTTCTAACTCAATGGGGTCTCAGAGTCCTAAATAGAATTCATACTTGTATTTTCTCTTATAAATATGTCTCTGATGTAAATGGAAACACACAGTGAAATAATATACTCTCTTTCTCTCGTGGTTTTTTTCCCTGATGGGTTTTCCACGTAAATCCGGTGTTATGATGTTTTGTGGCATGTGATTTATATTTCTACAGGGTGACATCATGCCATGTTAATTATTTCTCCTCTTTTCAGGGATTATTTGGGGTGGATTGGGATGAGTTGAAATGAGTAGAAAGCAAAGGATTCTACTCATTTCACCCATTTGGTAATCTCTTATGCAGTGGAAAAGTGGATTTCACTACTCCTCAAATAGAATTCTCAATTGCTTGTAGTAAGAGGAGAGTAGAAAGCATTGTTTCTAATATCCTCCTCAATATGATACTAGAGTGAGAATTTTGAGATCATACAAAATTCCAATAAAGGAAATTTATATATGCTCAATTGCTCATAATTTTTCAACATTGGACTGAATAAAGTGGAATAAATGGATGCACTTGGGCGTGGCCTATGCCCAAATTCATCCATTCATTCATTCTCACCATCAGGAGATTCTTTGTTTTTTGGAGAATCACCAATTTTTATTTTCTCTAGTAGAATTCTCCTTTCCACATTTGCACATTGAAATGCAGTCTGTATTCTATTTGTTCTTTTTTGGATTTGGGGTCTTGATATCTGCTGCCTACAATTTTCAGCCTGCTCCAGATACCTATGATGATGTTTTCAAGGCCATATTTGAGTACATTGACCGTATTTTCACAATGATTCGGCCTCGAGTGCTTCTTTTCATGGCAATTGGTAAGTCAAGAGTGTCAGAATCCTCTTTGTTTTGCAATAACTACACCTATTTGTCAATTTTTATAATATGACTCTGTCGGAAATGAATTGTGGATAGATGGTGTTGCTCCGCGAGCTAAGATGAATCAACAACGCGGAAGACGATTCAGGGCGGCCAAAGATGCGGCAGATGCAGTAAGTTGTTTTTATTTTTTTCTTTTTTAATTATACATTGTTCTCTTTCCATCTCTTAAAAAAGGGAAAAAAGAAAAAAGAGAGATTGTTGTCATTGTCCATTCTACTGTGTATGAAAACAATAGTAGTGTGGCAAAAAATAGCCGTCAATACGAATATGATTCATGTTATCATTTCAAATTTTCTTATGTTATGGACCATGTTGTTGGTCATGCTTCCAAACACATGTTAGTGAGATTATACAGAGTGTTATTATGTTATTATTATTATTTAGTTGTCTTGACACATGACCAGAATTTGACTCCATTTGACTCCATTTTGCTCCATCAAAGTAAGCATTTAGTAATTATAATTCAACCTTGATATATGACCAATGTTCTGTCCACGTTCATATACAACCTCAATGTAATGCTCATGCTTGAATTTGGACTTATGACCTATCCACAGTAACACCCATGACTTCAGACGGTTTGGAATTATTTACATGTATACTGGTTGTGCATTGTCATGTACTTGGAGATGGATCATTATACTGTGAAATGCATAGCCCCTTTAATTTTCTGCATGTTGGTGGAGCTCTTCGTGGTTTAACATTTTGTGCCACTTTTTTGGTCAGGCAGCTGAGGCAGAGAAGTTAAGCGCTGCATTCGAGTCGGAAGGGAAGATGCTGAAAGGTCTAATGAAAACAAAAACACTAGATTCAAATGTTATCACACCTGGAACTGAATTCATGGCAGCCTTGTCATCGGCTCTTCAATATTACGTACATCTGAGATTGAATTCAGATCTAGGGTGGCGAGGAATCAAGGTAGAGCTGTGATCTCTCAACTGCCATATTTAATTTTCTACCCTTGTTGATTATTGCTTTTGGATGTTTGCCTAATAATGAATGATTTGAATTTTGAAGGTAATTCTTTCTGATGCCAGTGTGCCGGGTGAGGGGGAACACAAGATAATGTCATACATTCGGTTGCAAAGGAATCTACCAGGTTTCAATCCTAACACGCGGCATTGCTTGTATGGGTTGGTAAATATCTCCGATTTCTTTCTTCATAGTTTATAGACCCACATGTTTCCAAATCACATATGCACACCTATCTGAATGCTTTTGGTATCATGATTTCATTTTGTTCTAACATTGTTTCAGGATGCTGACTTGATCATGCTTGCACTGGCTACACATGAAGTGCATTTCACAATTCTTAGAGAGGTTGGTTTGTTAGAACCTTTCGGAGGAATTTTCACATTTTTCATATGCCTAAATTGAGTTTGCTTTGTAGGATGTCAGAGCATTCCAACAGAATGGTAGGAGCCAGAAATTTGGAGAACATACCCCATCAAATGCACAAAAATTTGGAGGAGGTTCTAATGGTGACCATACTTGCCCACCACATCCCTTTCAGGTGAGTAGTAAGTGCTTTTCTATTTTACTCAATGAAGGATGTCTGATGTGTGATAAAAACAAATGAAATAATATTGATGAATCTCTAATATTGGTTTTGGATCACCGACGAGGTGGGATTGTATTAGGAGGTTGTGCTAACATACAGTGCATGTCTCTTTCTTTACAACAAACAAATATTCAAAAAAGAAAAGATGGATGTGGAAACACTTTTGCGTTATGGGTAACACTTTTGCTAAAAGTGGATGCATTGGGTCTGCAAATCTGTATTTTATTTTCTGTGCTGATGATTATTGAAATCTATGACGGTCTAAATGCATGGTCTTTCATGGCATCATATTCATTATAACAATGCTATTGTGCTTTATTCTGCATTAATTGCTACAAAGTACTGATCTGCGAGGAGGATTTTTGTTAGTATCATCTCCTCAATTGGGAAGAGGAGGTGTAGACCAATGCTTGGACTTTGATGGTCAACACAGAGTTTATGAATAAGACAGCCCTCATATGCAAGTGCCTTTGTAGATTGTGGGAGGAAAAGCTGTGCCGTGGATGAGGGTTGTGGCTGTGAAATGCTAAGTCCTATATCATACTAGTTCTGTTCCTTTGTGTCCTTTTGGGAAGATTTAGGTACATAATATATAATACAATAAATGTTTCGAAGCATTGTTCCCCATACATTTTGGTGCTTTACAATGAATAACATTTTATTTTGTTAATATTGATTTGATGAGGACAAACATAATGAATATACACATATATGTTGAAGTATCTAACTATGTGTGCTTGGCAAAACTAAATCTATGCCCAGGTATGCTCTATGTGCTCTGGTCTTTAGATCTTCTTGTGCCTTGGTTCTTGTGTCTTGTTGTCCTCTTATAAAATCACTGTATATTCATATTAAACAGAACATAACCAAGTTGTTTACATTTAGCCCACCTTGCAGCCATCCTATTGGTTATTTCAAATTAATCCCCAATTGCACTCAAATATAACTTATCACGTTTTTTGTACTAAGTCATCTTTTTTCTGAGTGCTTGTTCTTATTAAGTCATTATAAACCTTAAGTTAGGGCTGCAAAGACTTGATCCATGGATAGTTTAGGCGAGGAATTGAAGGACTCGTTCTCATCTGGTGTGGAGAGTTCCGATCACTACAAGTGAAGGGCAACAAGGCAATAATATGGCTGAAGTCCAATGACAGAATTGTCAGAGATATTATTTTGCCAGGATTAAAACTGTAGAGAAGTCTAACGTTGCCCATTTTAGCTGGACATTATGGAATTAGGAGATGCAAAATTTTACAAGTTCAGCGAGTTGGTTTGTACTTGGAGAACCATTCTTATCAAAATGGTTTACTATACTCAAGTTTCCACCCTAAAAAGGGCACATAAGCTGTATGTGGGAGTTCAAGAGTGGTTTTTTGCCTCTTCTTTTATCATTTCTAAGGTGTAAACCATACTAATCCATCCTTTTGGTGGACTTGGTTTTTTCTGCAAGATTCTTCTCTGTTTTTGCTTTCAGTGGACATTTTATTCCTTTCAATCCATAGTGCTTGATTACTGTTTTAATGAATTCAGGTATTACTCATTTAAAAATAGTATTCATGCCAATGAGCTTCTTTCTGTCCCTACCATTTTTTAACCTTGTTTTCTGTAATATAAGATTGGTCCTTGTTCTTAAAAAGATTGTGTATGTTGAATGTTGTCGTTCTTTCATATGCTATAAACTTTTTGTTCTTCCTATGTGGTCTGAAGCACTCTTGAAACCACCTTTATTTACTTGTGTCTTTGCTGACACCTTTCTTTTATGTTAGCAGTTTCTCAACATTTGGGTTCTGAGGGACTATTTAGAGCATGATTTGAGAGTTCCAAACTCATCGACAAAGACAGACTTGGAAAGATTGATTGATGACTTTGTTTTCATGTGTGTGTTTGTGGGAAACGATTTCCTTCCTCACTTGCCTTCATTGGAAATTTCTGAGGTTTGTCCATTATCACCTTTGGAAAAAATTCCCTTTATTGTGTGTATATATGGTGATACCATGTTGAACTATTTTGATTTTTATACTCAGTACAGAAACTAAGCCTTTATTCTCTTGATTATAGGGTGCAATCGACTTGCTCATGTCTGTATACAAAAAGGAGTTTGTTCGAATGGGTGGTTACCTGACTAATTCTTTTGAGGTGCTCGGCTGTCACACTTCAGCTTCTGATTTTCTATTGCCTTATCATGGTTCTTATGTGACTTGTATCTGAATGATTTTTTGGGGATCTTTTCGAGTGATACAGGCTGCCTGATCAATCCTTTATAAGTGACTAGTTCTTTTATAAGTCCTATCTTGCCTAAAGGTTGTATTTACTGTCTTTCTATGAAATATCATTTTGACATTCTGTTTTGGTGGCATGTGTTGTTAAGGTGAATTTGGAACGTCTCGAACACTTCATTCAAGCAGTTGGATTCCATGAAAATGGCATCTTTCGGAGACGTACCCAGGTTTAAGATTACCATTAAATTCTTTTTCATGCAATCTTTCAAAACAGTCTTATCTTGTTTAGTGCTTGGGAAATCAATATTTATTTCAATAATGCAAGGAATTTCAATAAAGTTTGCAGTGTTTTTTTTTTAAATGGAATAAGCTTTTGTTGTTATCATACCTTATCATGTTACTTTAGTGGATTTGAAAGTAGGGAGGATGTCATTGTTGCTCTCGTGATTGTTATCATAGGAGCCTTGTCCCACTATTTGCAGTTGACTTTCCGAGTTCAACTTCTCCACTCAACCTTGTTGACAGTAAGCCCGTTCATGGGCCAGACTTTGCGAAAAAAAAAGAAGCCTGGACCTATTTATATCTACAAAAGCACAAGCCTATTAAAAGCCCTTCGGTGTTTTAGCGTCCAAAGCACAAGCCTTCAGTTTAAAGCCTGTTTATTTTGGCACTGGTTACACTGTCACAAGGTCACACCTGGTATTGCTTTTATTTTTATTTTGTAACTTGAAAATCTAACCGTACAAATTGAAATTAGACTTACTATCATTATTTAAAATTTCATTCCAAAACTCATTTTTTTGCCACTTGATCTTAATAGTTAAGGTTGGCCGTCCTTGAAAAGGTTCAATGCTACTGTTTTTGACGGTTAAGATGAAGTGGATAGAAATTGAATTTTGAGATGAAATTTGGAAAGATGATTAGGTCTTTAGTCTGCTTTCAATATGTTTATTTAGATTTTTATAAAAAAATTAAAATTAAAAACAATATTAGGTATGACCTTCTGATATATGTATATAATATAAGAAATTAAACGGGTCTAAACGCCCAATGGGCCTCGACATGCTAAAAGCAAAAGCCTGAGCCCAGCCCTCTAGACAAAAATGCTTGTTCAAGCACATTTATTTAAGTGGGGTTCAGGCTGGTTGCAAGCCAATTTTGGACGAATGAACACCCCTAGTTGATAATCATGCTCTTTATCGCAAGTTAGACACGACATGGATTCTACATTGACACTATGGATGCAACAAAGAATACATATTTTGCATATAAAAACTAAATGTCTAACACAATATATTGTAGAAAGATTGCCTAGTTCAAATTATTTTAGCATCATAGTTGGCTAACTAATTCACCCCAATTTTACTGAATAACACCCCTAATTTCTATAGGAATACCATCTAGTCCTGATGCTCTTCCACCCTTCTTGTTTTTTCCTCTTCCATTTTTCACTGAACAGCACCTGTAATTTCTATAGGAATACCATCTAGTGCTGATGCTCTTCCTCCCTTCTTGTTTTTTTCCTTCATTTTAGCTAGGGCTATTTTCACCTATTAGATATCTTGTTAGTAGCCATCCTTTCATTTGCTCCATTTTATCATCAAATTCTCTTACGTATTTTGTGTTTATTAGGTCTTTAACATACATTCTCACCTATTCTTTATTTTCTTATATTTCACGTGGACACTAATTTCATTATCATAATACATTACACAATCAATGTATTTAGTTTTTTCTTCTCTTATCTTGGCAAGCCTGTAGAAAATAGTTCAAGGAATAGTATGAATGAAACTCATCATCATAAACATATCCTTTACCCTTCTTTGGTTTCCAATTGAAATACAAATGGTCGTATGCTTCACACTTAGCTCTACTTGTGATTTTCTAGCAATTCTTCCCCACACATCTCCCCCCCCCCACACCCCCCCACCCCCCCCACCCCACACCCCACACCCCACCCCCCCAACCCCACCCCCACAACCCAACCCCCTTCCTCTTCAATAGCACTTTGGACAGCCTCAAATGAGGAAAAAGGAACATTTTGGACATCTTTATTCAATCACCATGTTTCTTGATGCACATGTTTTTTTTCCCTTCATATTCTTTGGGCACTTTCTTTGGCAACTTCTTTATAAGTACTTTCTTTCCGCAACTCATAAAGCTGCATGCCCTCGCACCAACCCCCATTTTTCAATATTCTGTTTTTAAATGTTCTTACATTTCCCCTTCAATGTTTCATTCACTTTTTTGGGCTCACTTTTTCTTATGTGTTATGCTATTTAATTCAAACATATAAACTAGTAATTTATGGTGTGTTGTAAGACTCTGAGTGAACGACCTTACAATTTGTGCAAAATGTTTATTCTCAATGTACCAGTGTATCTTTTCATTAATTAAATGGTGAGAAGTGGACAAAAAGGCAAGCTCGGTGTCCCTTGTTATAAAGAACACCGGTGTTCCTAGCACTAGTGTTCTCCATCTCATTCATTTTTTCCAAAACCAGTCCACCTATGTATGCTAGTGCTCACTTAGAGGAATCCCCTAGCTAACTTTTGCCCATCTGTCATTGCATCGGGCTCTGTTGTAGCATGTTCCTTTCAAGAAATGCCCTAGCTTTATTTCTAAATATTTAAGTAAAACTCTTATTTGACTTTGACAAGATTTTTACATGAGCCAGTTTGCTTTTAACCACACAAGTCCTCTATCTTGACTTTTCAATTCTGACATGTGTGTTATGGAATACCAGCATGTGCGGAGTTAAAGCTGGGAGAATGTGTTGGTCAAAGTCCCACCAATTATGGTCCAGCTACTTTTGATAGGGTGTCTCAGTGGTGTTATCACTGAGGGTACTTTGGAAATTTAAATCATTGTGCGAAAGATGTGTAGATTTGTAATTTTGAGGACATGGATAGCTTTTTCATTAGAGGAAAAAGATGAGGGTGTTTGTAGATTACCCAAAAATTCTCTTGGCAATACTTTTTAAGTAAATAAAACATGCTCATGTTGTTATTCTAGCTTTTTTCTGTGGATATTTTGTGGTGTTAGTGGATTACCCAAAAATTCTCTTGGCAATACTTTTAAGTAAATAGAACATGCACATGTTATTTTAACTTTTTCTGTGGATATTTTGTGGTCTTGTATATTTGGCAAGAAATTTTGGATCGTAATTTGAGAATCTGTTCCAATCTTAGATAGGATGGAGTGTATGGACAAGTTATATTCCTTAAAGTCTTTGAATCAGATTGGAATTGATTGAGAGTATTGTGCAATGCTCGATGCGATAATTGTTTACTTTCACTCACGTGGTTTGGCTTCTAAGTTTGGCAATGACCTCACTTGCATTCAGCTACAAAAAGAAAGAGAGATCTACTTTAAGGGTGTGCCAAACGTTAGTAGCTGGGGCTCTTCAAGACCATCAAGAGAGCGCATGGATACCCCATCTTATCAGGCTTCAGTAAGTGTGATTATTCAGTATCTGTTTAAATATTTTGAAAAGAAAATCCTGATTGGTGGGCATTTATCCTACACATTGTGGTACCAGTATTAACGCAACTGTTTGATGTAAAGGAGTTGCAGAGATCCACTAATGGGTTTCATCGTTTGAATGGCTCAGTGAACAATGGTGCAATAATTGACAAGGTTCGTTAGAATTTTTATGAACATGGCTTGAATTCCTTTTTTTTGTTTTTGTATTTAGGCCATTCAATCTTTTACTTTGAACAGGTAAAGTTGGGAGAAGAAGGGTGGAAGGAACGATTCTATGCTGAGAAGTTCCAGGTGAAGACTGTTGATGAGTTTGAGAAACTCAGGAGGCATGCGGTATGTGCTGACTTCTGTATTTTCTTACCCCTGTTTGTTTTGAATTTCTATACATCATGGTCTAGCAGAAGTGATTCTAGTTTCTACACTGTGAATATGGATATTGCCTTGTCAGATTTTTTCTTTTCTGATTTCTTGTTTGCTGAGATGGAAATTGTTTCTAATGTTCTTTTATGCCATCGTTATCCATTTTATCCAACCATCTGACAATAATGCCTCTGTGGAAATGCATTTTTATTCTAATTCTCCGTTAACTGCCACTGGTTGGCTTGTTATTGTTTGGAGCTGAACCTGATAAAGCAATGCCCATTCATGGGCATTTTATTTAGGAAGACGAGATTTGATTGCACAATTAATTTTTTAAATGTTTTTTATTTCTTATATAAAATTTAAAAGGTTTCTTCTCCCTCTATCTTCATCTCAATTATACTCTTGAATCAAAAGTGCAATGAGCAAACTGCATTATGCTCTATATCAATGTGATTCGAATATGACAGAAAGCGGGGGCCTGAAGTTTTTTATTTTTTTGCAGGAGTTTATGTGCATTTTATGTTTTTGGTCCTATTCATCTTTGACTTGCATGAAATTAATGCATGTCTTGCAAAATTTTGAACTAATGGAGGTTGATTGTGTGCTTATCTGTAGGTCCTAAAATATGCTGAGGGTCTTTGCTGGGTCATGCATTATTACTACCAAGGAGTCTGTTCCTGGCAATGGTGTGAGCTGTGATCTATTTTATTTATATCTTTTTGAAGGTGTTACATTCTGCTTTTGTACACCTCATTTTTGAATGCTCAAATAATTGCGGTGCTGCATCTATTTTCTGCATCCTTGTATTTCTGAATGTTCATTCAAAAGTTATTTTTTTCATCAGCTTCTTGCTTTATTCTTGACTTTCCAAATTTCTTATCTTGAAAATATTTCTACTTAAACTATGCTGATTAACTTTTGGATGGGATTCTGAAGTGGGTAACTGGGGTTACCTGGAGCAAATTTAAGGTGGAGAAACTGTACTGCAGAGAAACTGCATGTGTTAGTTTGCTCTTATTTTGTGTTCCTTGGTTCTAGTGGGTGTGGAGCAACACTTATGCCTGATCTTTTCTTTCCATCAAACAATTGGAACAAAAAATAATATAGGTAGAAGATTGATTAGTGTAAATGGTGATTTAACCATGCCCTAAAAGTGCAAAAGTCTGCACCTATGAGGGGGGTCAGTGGTCTCCACTTTTCTTCACCTATTGTCTGGCAAACCAGGGCATACTTCTTACCATAGCGAAAGTGTTTCCTCCAATCCTATTACTTCACATCCTCACCATATTCAAATGGTTCCCTTGAAAAGCTTTCCTCCGACTTTCCAAATTAGTATTTAGCACTTTTTTTTTATCTCACTAATTAGTACTACATCATCTACAATCAATGTACATGAGGAACCTTGTCTGGGCTTTGAGTGAAACCTTGGTGGAGAGCCACTCCAACTAGGAACTTTGTTACTCCTCCACGTACTATATGTATGCTGGTTTCTTCCCCTTCATACATATTTTTTATGTGCTCAACATGTTCCTGTAATCATGTGGGACGTATTTCTTCTTCATTTTCTAAATTAATTTCCTTCACTTCCCATCTTTCTCACTTTGGGATTTTGTTGTTTATCTACTTGGAGTGAAGCCAAATTAGTTCTTTAAAATTCCAGATTTTTGTTTTAAGCATTGCTCTATTACTTTACCCCGGACTTTTATTATTTTTTATTTATTTTTCAGTTTGAGACTAGGGACAAAATTTTCTCCTTTGTTCGTATAAGAAGGGCCTATGTGCTGTTTCATTATTCTTCATGCATCTTTTCAGTGATGACTATTTTGTCTAATAGTTTAATTAACCAACTCATCCAATTTTTCCTAACAAAATTCTTACAATCTTATTTCTATAAGAATACCATTTCGTCCTAGTGCTCTTTTTCTTGACCTTAGCTAAGGCAATTTTGCTTCTTTGTCATATGTTTTGGAAATCATCCTTCATTTGATTCTACCTCGTAATAAACTTTACTATTAATTTTTATCTTTACACTCCTTTTAAAATAATATCTTTTAAATAAACTGTGCATGATCAATATCTATAGTTTTCTTTTGTCTTACCTTAGCAAGCCTGCAAGTATCCTCATCTCTTCTGTTTAGTCCAAATTTGGTGTTCGAGTTATTGTTAGCTTCACACTTACATTTGTCTGTGACTGACTGAGCAATTTCTTTTGCATTTTACATCTTTCCAAGTCTTTTAAGGTCTCTCTCTCTCTCTCTCTCTCTCTCTCTCTCTCTCTCTTTTTGTCTGTCTCATGTTTTAATGGTTGCCACTTCAAAATGTGCTCTCTTCTTAACAATAGCCCACACCACCACTTTGTTTTGTGATGTGCATGTATTGTTTCTATTATTTTGTCTAATAAAATATCTAGCGGGGTCACTGATTATCTTAACTCTTCAGGTTTTACCCTTATCATTATGCCCCATTTGCTTCAGACTTCTATGGGCTGGATCAGTTGGAGATGCATTTCACACTCGGGAAACCTTTCAAGCCATTTGATCAGTTAATGGGTGTTTTACCCTCTGCAAGGTTTGAATATTATGTTTTTCATCGTCTTTATGCTCGAATCAAGTTCTGCATTTACTGTTTTTTGGGACACTTATCCGATTTTCTGATCCGAACTGTGCATTTGTAGTGCACATGCACTTCCACTGTTTTACAGGAAGTTGATGATTGATCCATCATCACCTATTGCAGACTTGTATCCCTCAGGTGGGATTTTCTGGTGATGCTTTTGTTGTACTTCAACTGGCCTTATTCATTTGTACAACTCTTATATGGTTAAATAATGTGTGACAGATTTTGAGATTGACATGAATGGAAAGCGTCACACGTGGCAGGTAATTGTTGATCCCTACAGAAGGTTATGGATTTGAGCTGTAAGGCTAGCCTTTGGCATCTAGACTGGCTTAAACATACTTAAAAGAGTCTGTGCAGACATGTATGCAAATACAATGTCTCAAGGAGAGGCCATTAAGTTGAGGTGACTGCTTTTCAAGAAATTTACTGGTTTCAAACCTTGCCCAACATAATTTATTTATTTTTCTCCTTTTAAGAAATGAAACTTTAAGATAAACAAGTGACTGTGATTTTTCTCATTTGATAATGGATGGATATGATGAGCCTGTAAAACAAGTGCTCACCTTGTTGCAACCATAAAGGTCATTCAAGTCATATTACCTTTTGAGAGTTTTTTTTTTCCTCCTATGGATGGTTAGTAGGGCTGTTCTCGAGGTTCAGCCCCCTTCCCCCTTGTCATAAAAATAAATAAATATTTTTTCCCCATGAAGTGATAACTTCTTTAATAGTGATGTCTTCTCTTGGGATGGACAGGCTGTTTGCAAATTACCTTTTATCAAGGAATCCCGTCTCCTTGCTGAAATTGCAAAGGTGGAACACACCTTAACGGTAAATAGTTAATTCCCCTGCTAACTTTTTTCATCTTGATTTTGAAGCTTCCAACCAGATATATCTGACCAAGTCTATTGTTTCTAGGAGGAGGAAAAAGATAGAAACTGTTTGGGCATGGACATGCTCCTCGTTAATGATTCACACCCTCTAGCAGCAAAAATCATATCTTGCTGTCAGCGCAATAAGGATCACCCGAAGCTTCTTAAGGCTAAAATCAAAAAGAAAATTGATCCAGAGATCAGGTTGGTGTAAAAAAGGGTGACATCTTGGTAGTAGTTTCTTTACTAATCAAACCCAACCTCAAACACCTTGAATAAAAGCTTTTCTTGGTCACTCGTTCTACCTCTCTTGAACTGATGCCTCACAATCAACTCCTTCGAATATCTTGCATTGAAGACATTTGATTCGAGCAAACCTGCAAATCTGCTTAAAACATGTGTGGCTACATTCCTTGCTAACATCTGATCTGATCACCATGGTTGGAAATGATAATGGAGATTTACATCAGTTCCCTTGTAACCATTGCTGTGATTGCTTAACAAACGTGACTTCCTTGCAGTGGAGGAATGAATGGGTATGTGTATATTTCTGATAGAACGGCTCGCCAAAGGGGAATCTGTTCACCTATTGCAGGCATGGGGATGATAAGAAAGAATCATGTCATGTAAGTGTCTAGCTGTTTTAAGTCATTCCATTCAAAGTTGGGTGTCACGGAGGCGCTTCCCGTCTCAAAATGACTGGCCATTATGGGTGATGCCTATCCCCACTTATAAGACCAGGACCTTCTCAGAACACATCTGATGTGGGACTCAACACATGTCTCCTTGACATAGGGCTTGCTTTGATGAATGAATATCATGTTTCTCCTAGATTTGTGGGTTTATTTATTTTTAGCTGAATGGTTGATTTGTTTGGATATGTGCTGGGAATCTTTCTGGAATCAGATAAATTCTAGAAGCAGAAACTCCATTTGGAATAAAAGATAACAAGGACTATATAAAAGAGGAAATCTCTTACTCTCTATTGGAGTCAGATAAACACTGTACCCTGAAACTGAGGCTTTATCTTATATGAGGCCACTTTTAAGAATTCCATGGTCTATTTAAATGACCCGTTCTGCTGGATTGAGAAAATCTGTGAAATTCTTGCATCTAAAATTGCCTCTTCATTGTAAAAAAAATCTCATTATTGTTGGTTTTTGCAGAACTGTGTTTTATAAATTCCCTCCCTTCCATCCCCACATCCCCAGGCCACCAAAAGGTGTCATCATTCCTGGGAAGGTGTGCATCATGTTTTCTTTCTTCCCCTTTTCCTTGTGGATTTAAATGATTCATCCAATATGTACATTTTTTTAGATGAAAGGTGATAAAGATTCATTCAATATTAACTTTTCCTTTTTGGTCCTTAGTTGGTTTCCAAGCGAGATGTGTTGCCAGTGCCGATTTTATGGCATGAGAAGACAGCTGTCTTAGGTCGCTTATTTATTGAAGGGTGAGCATTTTCTATATTTGCAGTTTTTGTCTACCTATTTTCTTTGTTTTGCTCTCTGGATTAATGAAGCATTTTTTCATGGGGATGCAGGCCTGTGCCTAAGTCCATATCTGGTCCTTCCCTGGCTAAGTTGGCACATCAACTTGTATCAAAATACTATCTTGAACAAAAGCAAGAAGATTTGGATGCTGATCTTCAGGTAGGTGCTAAAGGTAGTTCATTCTCTCACTCAAAACAATCATTCGGTGACCGAGAAGAGAATGGAGATGGAAGTTTCATGAAGGGCAAGGGAAAGAAAAGGAAGCAGGACGATGGTGATCGAAGCATAAAGATCAAGAAACAAAGGAACTAATCTGTGGACATCATTTGTATTGCTTCATCTGCGCATTTCAAATTTTGGTAGGAGAAAAAGGTATGTGCAAATGCATTCTGGAGTTGGATGTTATTGTGCTTTATTAGCTAATCTTTGTATAATGTCATGCCAAGTTGCATCTGATAGCTAAGAGCTTGCCTGCCTGCAGTCTCTGTTAAAGAAAGGCAAATGTTGTAGCATACAGGAAGCAATTATTTTTCAAGAAAAAAGGGTAGAGATCAGCAACCGTGTACACTTTTGGTTGATACAATCAGGTACCCTTGATGTTCTCTTTTCATATATTTTATTCTTATTTTCCCCACTTAACCAAATTCGAGTGGGTTGACAATGTTGTATTGTTGATTCGAAAGAATTTTGTTCACTGAATAATGTCTTAGTTTTCTTTTTTCATAGTTGAATTTCCACTGAATTCGGATAATATAATATTGTTGGTGATGATGATGATGATGATGATGATGATGATGATGATGGTGACCTGGTGTGCAAATTCATGTAGAGCAGATTTGAGCTCTGTAGTGTATCTCAATTTAATAGAAATAGAAACTGAGCCTTCTGAGTAGCAGATTTTGTGGTTCATCATCCATTATAATGGGATGTTGAGATCCAATTGTTTTCTTTGATTAAAAAAAATTTTGAGTATTCTCTTTTATATACTAAGATCAGTGAAGAGCCCTATAACTAAGCATTTGATTCGCCGAAGTATTAAAAACAGTCACAATCAACAGTAACATTAACCTCCTAGGTTATGAACATAAAAAATAATAGTTTATTTTAAAAGTTTTTTTTATGAATATGATCTAAATCCAATGGTCTTCCTTGTAAAGACATTAAGAAATCTTCATCAAAGGTTAACTTCTCAACGAGAGAAAAGACAATTATTATATCTATTATCATTTCATCACACAAATAATACATATTCTCCAATTTGTCTATGCCTTGTTTGAATACATTTTTTTCCCTTGAGGAGAGACCAGAACATATTGCAAGCATGTATACCCACCTTTTTAAGAGAGAACAAAGAATAATATCAGCATAACTCCCCAATCCATCACTCAATTATTAGATGTCTGGAACTTGGATTCTCTCCCATTCTCTTAGCTTGTATATGCTAACTATAAATTCAATCATTTGCTGAAGAGAAACCTTGTACATATTTCTGAACATAACCAGTATCTACATACAATTTAGAATATTTAGGTTGCATGATGTGTTAATTCCTGCAAAAGGCGCACAAAAGCATCATGGGTCAGAAATATTTTTTCTGATAGTCGTTGTTGTGGGTTCGAGTTCTATGGGTGTTGGATAGGTAGTCCTAGAAAAAGAAACATTTGAAATCCAAATACATGTGCCAATTTCAGATTAATTCAATAAATGACTTCGATGATTATGATTTCAGTTAACAGAAATATATAGTTTGCTAGTCAATCATAACTAAAACTCTTGTGATTTTTTTTAACCTGTACATCGGTGTGCAATTTCTAACCCAATCTATAAACATACATGATTGGCTAGAAGAGTCCTAAACAAAATTCTGAGGGGTTAGCTTGATGGTCAATTTTCATCTTTGTTTGTAGATCTTGAGATCAAGTCTCTTTTAACACAAAAAGGGTCACTTTTTTTAGTTCTGTATTCGGCGTGTGCACGTTGAGAGGTTTACACATTAATCAGGTGGGACGTCTGAAAAATTTAGGTGTCCATACGTAAATTCAATTTTTTTTCTTAGCTCATTGGTTTTGGCCTAGCCTAATTTACAAATAGGTTCCATTGAGGGGACTTGATCTTTTGTCTTGAAAAGTTGAAATGGATTGCGAACAAGAATGGGTTGAGTGGAAGAAAGTACAGGTTCAAACTGACCTGTGAAGAATTCAGTAACTAAGCATTTGATGTACAATAGCATTTGACTGCAATCACAAATAACAACATTAACCTCCAAATTTAAGAACGTAAAAATAATTGATCACTGTGTAGGTTTTGGAAATTATAAATTTTAGCACTTAAGCTTGAAATGAACCAGAACTACATAAGGTATTTATGAAGTTCTTAAAAAGGTGTTCATCTTATCTAAGTTTTTAACCTCAAAACAAATGACATTCAGTCATGGCATAGTTAAGACAAGAACACATCATAAGTATGGCAAGAGTAGAACTCGTGAGAGTTGTCTTGATAGTTAAGAACCTACACGAGACGTGAGAGGTCTTGAGTTCAAGTCACTTTAAATATAAAATGGCTACTTTCTATAATATTATCCGGTCAAGTATGGCAAAAGCAGATTTTATAAATAAAATGGCATCTTTCTATAATATTATCCGGGTCAAGTATGGCAAAAGCATATTTTATAAATAAAATGAAGTGTCCATCAATGAAAGTAATGAGAGGATAGCAATATTATGATATATGCTTATGCATTATTGATCAATGGTACTTACTAGAGTGAGTGGGGTATTAAAAAGATGCTACTTTGTCACCATGTTCTAAGAAAACTCTTTTAACATCTTCAAAGACTTTTTCAGGGGACTTTGCTCCATCAATCTGTGTAAGAACAATGAAAATTAGTGGCTATAACATATTTATAGAAATTCATTCATGATCAAAAGAGAAAAAAATACTACTAATCTTGTCATCATGCAAAAATCATAATACAATTAAATTTTAATCCTTCTTAGAAGTGGCCATTTTTTAACAATGGCTGGAGCCTTCATTCTAAACTTTTCTTATCACCAACAAAAATGGCTAAACCCACAAACCCTTTATCTCTTGGCCCATGTTGTGGACTTGTAAAGCTGATGACAACTTAAATTAATGTCTTGCACATTTGATTAGTAATTTATCCTCTTACAATTTGAAAAAGAAAATAAACAATTTCAAAAAAGGCATACATAGATATCGAATAAAAAAAATGTTGCAAATTTGAATTCTAGAGATCATTTTTTTCAAATAGGAATCGATGAGTAAGGGAGTTCCACTATATTAAATGTATAATCAGGGAAATAAATCTCGATTTTTAAAATCTTGATATCTCAGTCGATACGATATGTATGGCTGAGATTTGAGATATCGGCTAATAACCGATATATACCGGCGATATATATCGTTGATATCGGCTGATAAAAGTTGTTTAAAAAAATAAATAGGGGAGAGAAATTTCTCGATGAGATATCGGCTAATATTCGAGATTTAAATCTCTGTGTATAATTGTAGAGTACTTTAAAATCTAAAGGTACGATCAAATATCATTTTTAGTCATTATATTTTGATTAATCAGAAACATTGATGAGATGCTTATCAGTTTCGATGTAATTTTGGTCTCTATTTCTTGTTCTAAAGTACTACACTAATGCTAAATGTCATTACTAATTTGGTAAAATAACAAAATAAAGCAGATTAATTGTGAATACCTTATAAACCTTCCCTAATGAGTTGTAATGGTCAATTACAGGTGAAGTAGATTCTTTGAAAACTCTAAATCTCTTCATTATTGACTCAATGTTGTCATCTTCTCGTCCCTTCACATAAAAAAAAAAAGAAAAAGAAAATGAATAAGACAAAATAAAGAAAAATATTGTCAAAATATGCATATATCAATTTCTTAAAAAAATTGGATCTGTCAAACCTGGTTTCTTTTCAAGAGCCTTTTTTTAAGTTCTTCCTCTGGACAGTCGAGAAACAATACAAATTCTGGCACAATCTTTGTCTAAAAAAAAATCCAGAATTACCATAATTAAAAGAGATAAATATATTCTAGTCAGAGTTTCCATAATAGAATATGAAATTGGACAATCTCTAGTCGGCATGGTGAGGAAATTTTAAAAATATGAATTTTAGATTTTTGTTACATCAAATAGTCAATTCGCCATCCAAGTAATTTGACAAATCCACATATAAATTCTAAAATTAGATGATAAATGTCATTAATGATGATTATGCGTTTGAAGGTGTAGCTTAATTAGTAATTTTTCGTTTCAAGAAGTGGGAGGTGTGAGATTCAAACACCTATGACTTCACTTAGTGTGCTTTAAGGGCTGTGGCTATCACATTTGGAGATTTTATACAGATTTCCTCTGATTTCCTACACGTAAATTAAAAATAAAATAAAATTGAGAAATCAAGTCTCTAACAAATGATTTAGGAGAAGGCTTACAATGTTCTGAAATGTAACTTGGTTCTCCACATCTCGAGGGAAGCCATCGATAAGGAACTCGTTGTTTTCACTTTCGCGCATTGCCCGCAGTAGGAGGTCTACTACGACCTTGGAAGGAACTAGTTCTCCCTCTTTCATTACTTTTTTTATCATGCTACTGTAAAAAATATAACAGACTTGGATTACTATATAATTAATCAGTCTTAAATAGCAAAATGTATGAAGGTGAAAAGGAGTCGAAAATTTACTATGACAGGCAAATAAGAGTCATGGGCATTTAGGAGATGTATAAAAAAATTACATATAATAGAATTTGATATAAGAAAACACAATCCTAAACCTAACATATAAAAGAATTGCATGATTTTATTTTGAGGGGTGATGTTCGAGGATATTTTTTTATAACATGGATATTATCTATATTGGAGGTGAGATTGATCCCACATATACATAAAACTACCTACAAGTCTCGAATATCAGGTAAACTCACGAGGAGTCGAACTTAAGACCTTTAGTCTAATCTTAAAAATTTAGATTAAAAAATAATTTAATATTAAGACGTTCTCAACATTAATCTTGATTGAGAAACCAGCATTAATATTGCTGTCTCAAAGGAGTCTTCAGATCCTCAAGAGATTCTTCTTAAAGGAGATTGGGCAAATATTTCATAATTTATTTTATTGTCTAACCTGATCTATGGCGTTTGTAGATGATGTCATGGATCTAGAGTTTTACTGGGCAGGTTTCTACCTATTAAAAAAAAAATTCTCTGGGTCTCTCTCGTTTGATGTATTTGCCTTCTTTTTGCTGAAATAAATCTTTTTGTTATCTCTTAAGAAATGAGTGGATTTCTTCTTCTTTTTTTATAAAATTTAAAGCTTTCAATTTCAAAGCCATGTTAGTTATAAGGGCTGCAATCAGGCAGGCTAGGCTGGGTTATCGGTTTGCCTGAGCCTGACCCAGAGTCAAATTGCATTTTAAAAGAGTTGAGATCGAGCCTGGGCCTAGGTCAAATTGACTTAACTCAACCCAAACCTGACCCAAATTACATTTATAGAGCCTGAGTCTGATTTCAATTCGAAATTGTATATATAGGCTTATTTGGTTTTAAAATGGACTTTTTATTATTATTCTATTTTAACATAAATTTATATATTATAATTATACAAAACAATAATTGGATTACATTTTATAAGCCCGTCCAGACCTGAATTCTAATTCAGGCCTGGTATCTTAGGTCCAAAATTAATCCAAACTTGATTTCTTTTGGGTTTTTATATAGGCTTGGGTTAGGCTCAACTGTAGTTACACCTATAAATTTCAGTTGAAGTTAGGTCATTTAAAATAGAATGAGAATTATTTTCATCTAAATCAAACTTATAATTTGCAGAACCATTCTTTTCACCAAACATGCAACTCTATGGGAGCTATTTTTATTCTCAATAATTCTTTATCATTTTAGATACCGATGTTAAGCACAAGTCGAGAAGGAAGGATGAAGAATAAATAAAAAAAGAAAAAGAAAAATTCTTACCTGTCTCTCGAACCGGATTCAGCTTCAGATCTAAGAAGATCTCCAGATGAAAGATGGGTGTAACCAAAATATTTACTAATCTTTGCACATTGGGTACTCTTTCCACTGCCCGGACCACCTGTCCAAACATTCATTCATTGGCATTTTTGAATCAAAGTTCAAGAGGGAATTTATAAGTTTTTTTTTTTTATTTAATTTACGTATGAAGTTTTACGCTGGGTATTCTGCAATTTTTCATAGGCGAATTTACAAGTTGAATGAAGTAATCGGGCAATGTAGCAAGTAAAAACCCACCCAAAATGAAAACAACTTTGACTTTCTTTTTAGTTGACAAATTTCCATTTGCATCCTGCAGTAAAAGTACTCCTATTATAATGAAGAATATTCAAGGAGAAAAAGAAACAAATGGATGGAAAATTAATTAGATCATTTCTATTAAAAGCCATGAGGATAGACATATAAATTTCCGTTAATTGTTTAGCTTATTTTTCTATATTTTATGTATCGATGATCTGAAATTTGTATGATATGAGCATTGAGTCTAACATATGGAAGCCAATGTCAAAGGATGAGTAGCTAGGGTTGAATAGAAGCAATATGTGTTCACTTGCATAGTAAAATAAATTAAAATATGAACCATCATAGTGCACTTTGGATAAAATTAAAATCATGTTTGGCCCCCAAAGTTTTTTAAAAAAAAACCCTTTAAACTTTTGGAGCTTTCTACAAAGACCCCCTAAAATCTATAAAGAATTGTAAGTAATCCCTTTAAAAATTGCATCTGTCTCCATAAGTAAAAGAAAAAAGGTAAATTTCTATTCCACACAGTCTTAGCTATTCTCAAAATATATCATTTTTCTAAAAAATGGTACTTGAGATTGTCTTTTGATTAAGTGTGTTTTTTTTTAGGGTTGAAACTTGAGTGGGTCAGGTTGTGTTTTAATAAACTCAACACAATCCATGTCAAGATTTATACAATCCATGTCAAGATTTATTGAACCTCACTTGATCAAACCTGACTCATACAACTGAACCCAATCTAACTGGACCAGAATTTCTGATTGATTCAACTTGAGTGTTGCCTCGACACGACCTTACTCGAGTTTCAGCCCTAATCTCTAATATTTTATAACTTAGTGCACTCGGATTGAGTTGCTTTTAAAATTTACAACTCAATCCAATCTTAATTTTGTGCGGGTTTTTTTTTTTTCTAAATCGATCTAACACGAGACACTTTTATAAGATAAATCTAAGATGAGTCAAACCCAAGACTTCTAATCCTAGAAGTTTAGATGAGATTAATTCATGACAATCACGATAGGCAACTTTGAATTTCCAAATTTTCAAAATATAAAGCATAAATCAATAAAACAGAGATACTGGAATACTTGCACATTTTACTACAAACAATGAAAAATAAAAGCAGAAATGAGAAGGGGTGCACCTTCTTCCTCATGTAGCTTAGAAGGCATATTGCGAAGAAATAAATCGCGACACCGCCGACGCCGGAGATGATCAAGACAAGTTTCCATGTAACATATACATTCCTTAAGTAGTGAAAGAGGCGTACGGCATAGAAAGAAATGGTGACGATGCCAATTGAGATGATTAAGAAAATTGCCCATGAAAGCATTTTATTGTAATAGTAAACTGATACCTCTCTTGAGTAGCGAAGCAGGCGTATGATATATAAAGAAATGGCGATGACAATGATTGAGATTATTAAGGTAGCTGCCCAATTAAGAGTATAATCTTCCATTTTTCAGAAATCCAATGACGATGATTGAGGAAAGCCAAACCAAGCTTCTGTTCTTGTTGAACAATTACAAAGATATAGACTGAGAGGTTTGAGAAGTGAACGAGAAGAAAGGAATTGCAGAAAGAAAGGGTTGGATGAAGGCTCCAAGGAAAGCATTTTTACTTTTGGATCCTTCAAGGAAAGCATTACTTTTGGAGAGGTTTCTCTTCTCTGCTGAGAATTTTCTTGTCACTAGATATTGAAGTATCCGTCCTTAAAGATTTGAATCATAAGAATTTAATTTTTTAAATAGATTGGTTTAATTTTTTATTGATACATTATTTATAAATGTTTTGTAAGAAGTGATGAAACTGTTATCATTTTATTTGTAAGAATAACTTCAAATGGTACTATTTGGAATATTTGCGTATATATATATAATCCAACACTGGATATCCCAGCTGGTTGACTCCAGGCACTCTATGTGAGTGTGGGGTGTCCCCCTTAGAGTTTTAAGAGGGCAAGACGTAAGCACACCTTGACAACATAATTACATACAGCCAAAGTGAGATCAAAGTTTCCCTGAGCCTAAAATATATATATATATATATATATATATATATATATATATGCCATTTGAGATTTTTTGAAACGGTTGAATTCATTGTTGGATGAATCAAACAAGAAGAGTGTAGTAAACTTTATAGAATTTCTAATTGGATATTGTTCATTTAATCTATCATTTCAATAGTTTTATAAAATCTTAAAAGTGACACATGTATATCTTTTTATTTAGAAATCATTGAAGATTTAAACTCTTTAATAGGTGAACCTAACATGTCTTAAATGGTCTATTTGAAATCAACCTTTAAAATTAGATCATTTCTTTGTTATATCAGTCATATATAATTAATAAATTAAAATATTATACTAACATTTTTTTTTAATTTTCATGTGAAAAACTGCATGATACCTACCGTAAACTTCCCACGAATAAGCCCACTATCCATATTTTTGAGATGCTTATAAGTTCTACCTTTTCAAAATAACTTTAGGATCTATGGAGTGGGATAGGAATAAAAAGAGGTGGACAAAATACCTATAGTTTAGAGAATTAATTTGTGCATCAAAACGTTTAATAAAAAAAATGAGTGAAATACTCATTTTGTCTGAACAAATGGAGAGAGAGAAAGAAGAAGGATTGAAACAAATTTAGAATTCATTTTTAGTGCAATAAGAATAAAGTTTTTAGTGCACCAATCTTCTCATATTTTAAATTTAATTTTTTAAACAAAATGATATAGAATAGATAGAGGGGATGAAGAGAGGAAATCACTACTTTTTAGTGCAGTTCTCCTTTTGAGTTCCCAACACTTAAAAATTTAAGAGCTCTTAAAAGTTCAAACTATGACAACCCTTAAAAGTTCTATTAATGTTCAATCCAAATCTAAATAATAACGTCATCAAATCCAAATCCAGTTCCGAATCCAAGTAACGGCGTCCCAAATTCAAAATCCCATTTTTGAAGCTTTTCCTGTGGAGCCCAATCCGCCGTCTACGACCAGCCCCGCCTCCAGCTTCCACCCTGTTGGGATATTTGGCTCGATATGAGCCGGTTAAATTTAGAAGTTTCATTTTTTTTTCTTTTTGAGAACTTCCTTTCGTAAAAACTAGAGAGCTCTCTCGGTGGATGTGAATTTGGTTTGTGAAGAGAGAAAAACAAGGGAGAAATTCGTCGGAATTTGGTTTGTAATTTAGGAGAGAGTTTGATATAGAGATTTGTATTTGTAACTCTATTTCTATTTAGTGGAACTTAACTTTGCGTTTGATTTTGTGTGTGTTGTTTGAATTCGATTTTGGTACACCACAATAATGCTTTCCATCAAAGTGAAAAACCCATGGTCTTTAAGGCCATTGATATCATCCTTCCTCACCCAAATCATCATCAACCGTTCGTTCTCCTCGCTTCCCTCTCCCTTCCTTCCCGGGCCGCCCTCCGACTCCTCCACACCTGACCCCATCCTCAAAATTGATCCCAAACACATTGCATCTTCCTTCAACCAATGGTTCCAGTCCTTCAAACCCACCATCTTTGATGAAATTTACGAAATCCTCTCCAGCCATGAGTCCGACACTGCTGAAGCTGCGCTCTCCCGCCTCGCCCTCCCCCTCTCCGAGGAATTTGTCCTCCGGGTCCTTGCTCATCGCCCCACCCGCAATGCAGATGTGCTCCCCCATCTCAAATTCTTTGATTGGGCTGGCCACCAGTCGAACTTCTGCCACACCCGTGCAACCTACCATGCCATTTTTAAAATTCTCTCCAAGGCCAAGCCCATAAATGAGATGCTTGACTGGCTCCAGAGATTCAGCAATCACCGGAGCGTCTGCCGGGTGAGATTTCACAACACCCTTGTCATGGGATATGATGTTGCAGGCAAACCAGATGTTGCACTAAACGTGTTCGCTAGAATGCGCTTCCAGGGACTGGATTTGGATGCCTTCTCCTACCATGTGCTTCTCAATGCACTTGTTGAAGAACGGTTTTTCGATGCTGCTGAGGTTGTTTCGAAGCAAATTACAATGAGGGGACTGGAGAATGACATCACGTCATGCATTCGGATGAAGAGCTTGTGCAGGCAGAACAGGCTGTAGGATGCTGAGGCTTACTTGCTTGAACTGGAGAGTGGTGGAGGCATTGTCAATGAGCATGTTGTCCGCGTGCTGGTCAATGCTTTCTGCAAGCACAAGAAATTCGAGGCGGCATGTGGATTGGTTGAGGAATTTGGACAATCTGGGAAAGTTCCAATGGCACCCACCTACAGCATTTGGATCAGAGACCTCATCAATGCCAGAAAGGCTGGCAGGGCACTTGATTTCTTTCATAGCAAGAAGTTGGAAGGCTATATTCCTGGTGTCTCGTGCTATAATAAGCTGATATATGGGCTTTTGAGGAAGAACATGCTCAATGAGGTTTACGATCTTTTTGTGGAGATGATGGAATGCCAAATAATGCCTGACAAGCTGACGATGAATGTAGCATTGTGCTTCTTTTGTAAGGCTGGAAGGGTTGATGTTGCAGTAGAATTGTACAGATCGAGGATGAAAACTGGACTCACACCGAATAGCTCAGCGTTCAACCATTTGATAAGTGCACTCTGTCGAGATGGGAGAACTGATGAGGCATGCCGGGTGTTTGAGGATTCTGTGAAGCAAGGATACATCCCAGATAATGTTCTGAACGGGTATACTTATGGTAATTTGGTACGCGGGTTCAGTCAGTTGAAAAGGGTGGATCTGGCACCGTGGCTGCTGCTTGAAATGCAAGAGAGCAGTCACACTCCAACACCGAGTTTGTATAGAGTTGTCGTGTTTCTTGTGTAAATTGGGTAACGTGGACCAAGTTCTTAACCTCTTAGACATGCAGTTGTCACCGCACTATGGACATGATTGTCGCATTTACAATTACTTAATTAATGGCGCTGGGCGGGCCAAGAGACCTGATCTTGCAAGGGAAGTGTTTGAGAGAATGTTGGTGAGTGGCATTCAACCCAATATAGAAACCAAGATTGGCATGCTGCTAAGTTATCTGAGAAGCAATTGTATCTCAGGCCTTGGACTTTTTTAATGATTTGGATGTCAAATGTGAGCCCGGTACTAAGATCAGTAATAGGTTGTACAGTATTATGATTGTGGGTCTTTGCAATGCTGGCAAACCTGATCAAGCACTAGCAGTGTTGAAGAAAGTTCGGAAGAAGGGATTAATTCCTAGCCTTCGTGCTACGAGGAGCTTGTACTCATGTTATGCAGGGAGGAAGATTATGATAGAGTGGTAAAGGTTCTGAAGGACTTGCAGAAAACCGGTCGCCGTGTTTCTTCCTTCATCGGCAATATGCTTTTGTTGCACACCTTGAAGAATCGTGCGCTTAATCGGGCTTGGATTCGATCAGGTGACATTGAATTCATAGAGTCCTCATCACCAGACACCACTCAAAAAAGAAAGTTATCATTGGACAGTTTGATGCTAGGACATCTGATTGGTGCATTTTCTGGAGGGATCCGAATTGAGAAACAACATGTTAAATTGCAAAGAGACTGCAGAGTTGTTCCCTATTGACATTTACACTTGCAATATGCTGTTGAGAGGACTAACCATGGCTGGTAGAATGGACTATGCATGTGATCTTTTTGACAGGATATGCAAGAAAGGGTATGAACCCAACCCATGGACATATGATATCATAGTTCATGGTTACTGAAAGCTTGGTATACGAAAAGAAGCTGAGAGGTGGATGTCAGTGATGCACAGAGAGGGATTTTAACCAACTAGGTGCACAATGGATGCATATAATAGAATGGAAGTGAAGGGGAAGTTAATCTGATGGTTTGCCTTCTTTTTCTGTCATGTGTCTCTCCCTCCCTCACTTCTCTCATCTCTCTCTTTCTACTCTCGGTCTTGTTAGCGTTACGCACGGAAACAAGAAAAATCGAACGGGAAATAAACACATAGCACAACACAATATTTTTACGTGATTCGTCCCACCTGGCCTATATCCATATAGCAACAGACATCTTCACTATGAAAAGGAAAGAATACATGTACAAGATTAACTCTCCGAGTTAAAGCCTAAACCCGAAGTCCCGAGTCCATTATACACCCTTCTTATCTTATCACTCTCATGTTCGAAGAACCCATCTTCTGTCCCGCTCTCCTCTACCCTTCCTACCTTCTACGAGCACATCTCATGCTTCACAAACGCGAGGCGCAGCGCACTAATGTGTTAGATGCAATCACCCCACATATAACATATAGCGAGGTGCCAATCTCGCATACCGTCAAAAGTCCACAGACAGCCATTTCCTTTGTCGTGTGTGGCTAAAGATAGCCAGCTCACTGCTGTCCCTATGCAGTCGGTCCTGCTATGTTTAACACTGTCTATCCTCTCATACTTCCGTGTATTGGACAGCAGGCAGTCAATTCCTTCTTTAGCAATTCCTAATGTGATTAGGAATCCTCTTGTACCAGGAGTCTTCACAAACTTCCTAAAGCAGCCCATCCGGGTCTAGATTTTCTATCATCGAAAATCTAGGCGTGCTATTGCTGAATCGAGCTACATACCAACATGTCGGTCTCTCCTCTTCTCTCTCCTCTGTCTCTCTCTCCCTCCCTCTCAATTTTTAAATTTATTTTTTTAAACTGAAAACTCTCACAAATTGTTAAATTTTATTTTGTAAAATTGAAAACTCTCTCATTTTTTAATTTTATTTTTAAACTCAAAACTCTCTTTTGTTATTTTGAGTGTTTGTTAAACAATTTGATTTTGAGAGTTTTCCTCATTTTAAAAAAAAAAAATCAGAGAGTATTCAGTTTTAAAAATAAAATTAAAAATGAGAGATTTTCATTTGAAATTGAACGTTTTTCAGCTTCAAAAAATAAAAGTAAAGAATTGAGAGAGTTTTCCAGTTTTAAAAATAAAACTAAAAATTGAGGGAGTTTACAGTGTTAAAAAAAAATGAAAAAAAAAGAAGAAGAGACTTTTCAGTTTTAAAAAAATAAAATTAAAAATTGAGAGAGTTTTCCACTTTTAAGAAATAAAACTTTTAAAATAAGAGACCTTTCAGTTAAAAAATGAAATTTAAAAGAATGAGAGTTTTTAGATTAAAAAAACATAAAAAATGAGTTTAAAAATAGATATAAATTTAAAAATCTCAAAAATGAAAAACTGGAGAGAGGTGAAATACAGAGGGGAAGAAGAATCTGTTTGGGCGAGCGGGCGTTTGGTCCGTGAGTCAGCAGGTACGGTTGGGTGGACTTGGCCTGCTCGAAATCTGGACGAGTGCAGCAGTGTTCTGGCAAGAAAGAAGGCTGTAATCCAAGCGGGATGGAGAACCAGGTCGGCTCGGGAATGGCAGCAGCAGAGCAGGCACGATTGGCTGAGGATGGCAATGGGTTGGCCGTAGGGGTGTAAACGGACCTGGATCCGGCCCGCGGACTGTCCGGTCCGGCCTGATAAATAAGCATACTGGCCGGATCCTAAAGTCCACGGACTCGAACTCGGACCGTCCGTTTATGTTTGGACGGGCCGCGGACGGTCCGCGAGCCCGTCGGACTCTGTTTGTCGAAACTAAAGTCGAGTGGAATTTCTCTCGTCTCGAATCCTATCTCCTGTTTACTCTCGTTTCGAAACCCTATCTCCTCTTTACTCTCGATAGAGTGCAGCGTCTCTGTTTTTCTTCTTCTCCCATCTTACCTCTGCTGCTGTGCAGTCCAGACAGCAACACCACTCATAGCTTCCCTCCTCTGTTTCCAGCCTGAGCGTCGACTTCCTGCTTCTGCTCTCGCCTCTCCTTCCAGGTCCATCCCTGCCGTTGCTGCCCAGAATCAGCCCTTCTCAGCCTAGCAACATGCCCTGTCTGCAGCCAGCCAGAATCCAGGCAGAGTGTGCTGCCATCCCTTGCCAGATTTGCGTCGACTCTCTAAATTTTGGGTCGCTCCTTGTCGCCGCCCTACCCATCCGTCACAGGTAAAACTACTCTTTTTGACCTAGTGTACCCCTTAGTAGGGTTGTCATCTGGACCAGATCCCAGATCGGGACCAATAGTGTATAATATTGGGGTTTTTTTTTGGTGGGTCAGCTAAGATCCAACCCATCACCATAAAAATTGGGTCACATCCCTTTTCTTCTTTTTTTCCTTTAGATCTCTAAGTGACCTGTTTTGTAACCCCTTTTTTTTTTTTGCCCATTTTCGGTTTTGCACTTCGTTTTTTCTTTTTTAAGTCTCTTACATTTAAATGATATTCTTGTTGAAAGCAGCAACCATATGAAAAAGGCATTTAATGAGATGGACTTTGATATCTTAGTTAACTTCTGTTTGGTTTAATATCTATGCTGTTATGCTCTGTATAAATTGAAGTATACATGGAACATGCAATTACTTAGTCTTCCTTATACCGATGTATATACATTTGGGCAATAAATTCTGGTGAATTTGATTCATAATCTTTCTTCCCCTTCTGTATTTTCTAGAGATTATGGAGATAACCTAAGTAGGAAAGGGGTACAGGTCAAATTGAATGGTTGCCAAAGTCAACTAGCATCTCTAAACCAGAGAGAAGAGAAACCAGGTCTCTTCATCACCTTGCCAACAAGGTTGAACACACAAACACGAGACACCCAGATGACACAAACCAGAGAGAGAGGCATCAAACCTAAAGTCTCCTCACATCTTTGTTCAGCCCATTAAACCCAGGGGCTGAAACTTTATTCTTCAATACACACAACAGGTAAAAGAACTGTGAATGAAGCTAAACAGAACTGAGAGGTATCCAGAGTGTATATATGGTACAATGACAGGGATTTATTTCAGTTATTGGATAAGAGCAATTTTTATTCAGAAACAGAGTTTTCATAAAGAAATATCTCTATTTTTCCAAAACATAGTTAGAGAATAAATGCCAAAAAACATAAATAATAAAGAGAAAGTAGAAGTTTCTTTGGCTGTTCAATCCATATGATTCCCCAATTCATATTGTAGAAGTTTCTTTGGCTGTACAATTTCATGGTGTCCCCACTTGCATGGATTTGGTTTCCTTAGCTTCAATGGTTTTTCTGAAGTTTTTGAGGATTGTCATATTTCTTTGACTGTTTGGAGAAAGACTAAAGGGTTGGTCTGGAATGATTCTTTTTCCCAGATGTTGTGGCCTCAACCGTAGACGGTTGTGATCACTGCCAATGTTGGCACTCTCATCTTCAAAATTATATGACATCAAAATGTAGGGATGGGATGTACACATCATCTGGATCAAAGATACAATATTCAGGTCAGTCAAGGATGAGGGGATTGAATAAAACACTTCAAGAACCCCAACCATACCATATGTGGTAGTTGTTCATTGAAAAATATGTTGAAAAAGGATCCATTTTGGATGAGTGAAACTGGAAATCATGGGTTTATCCATGGGTTCTAAGAGGGTTTCTTCATGCACATGATCGGGTTGAGAGATTTCTCAGGTTTTAACTTGGTCTTACATTGATTTTTTAAGCTCTTGGTTGGATTGGATTCTGACTTTTTTTTTTTTTATAGGGAGAGACATGCTTCGTAAAGATTCTAAGAGGGGGAGTTACTGATGTACTTACAATATTACACATCGGATCTTCTTTTTTAAATTTTAAACAAGAGAGAGTGTGTTGATTGACAAGTTGAGTGTTGGATTGTGGTTCAAAAGGTCATTTGATTATTTTCTGTTGATAGAGAGACTGAGAGAAGTTGCAGAATATAAACTTCTGTTGTAGAGAGTCTAGACAGGTTTCTGTAGCGGATACCTCTATATTTTGAATTTGATTTCAGTCCAATTTTTCTTTTTAAAGCTGCTAATAACTTGTCATTATCAATAGAGGTGAAATTAGAGAGTTCAAATCGAAGAGATATTGAATTTGAATGAAAGGAATCCTGATTTGACAACAATGATCCAGTTGTGTTGAATGTAAAACAGAGTCTCATGACTTTCCTGTTATGATACTGATTTGGTGGAAATAAGGAAAAATGCAAGTCATCGTTGATCCAACAAAATATTTGGAGAAAGTTCTGTTTTACATTCCAAGGGTTTCTCATTTCCTTGGTGGATTTTACCAACATAGAAGATTTGTAAGACTTGGCTGTCATGGCTTTGGATTTTAGCTTGTAAGTAATGGTATTGGGACACCCATAGAATTTCAAGTTTAATGGATTGTCGTATATCTTAATTAATTTTAAATGAAATTTTAATTTTAAATTTTCAAACTCTAATTAGACTTATAATAAAATTTGATTTATTGGGCTCAGTGGCCTAAAATTAAGGTTAAAAAGTTTTAATTTTGGCTTTGGTAGCACTCAAGTAGCATTAGGACCATATGCTAGACCAAACAGACAAACGGGCCTTTATCGGGCCGCGGACGGTCCGATAGCCCGATCGGGCCGGGCCGGACTCAAGACTAAACGGACCCTGTATTTTCGGGCCGGGCCCGGACAGTCCGTTAATCCTATCGGGCCGGGCCGGGCCGGGCCGGATCAGGGTCCGATTACAGGCCTGGTTGGCCGTGATCGTTGATCAGCGGGATGGTGGCGATCGTTGAGCAGAGCGGTTGGATTTGGGGGTTTGAGAATTGAGATGGGAGGGAGAGGAACAGAACGGTTACTGAAAGTGGAAGCAAAATAGAAAAAAAAAAAATTTAGAATTAACAATTTTTATGGTGTAAATATTATCACCCTTCTAACCAAATATTAAATTATATATAAAAAGTCTTAAATTTTAGTTTTTGAGGGCATCTTTAGAATCCTAATGGAGGAGAGAGGAACATAAAAGGGGTTTGCAAATAGAGAGCACTTGCACACACTGGAAATCCTACTTCTACACACCCATTTTTAAAACTTCGTGTCAAATTACCATTTTATCTCCATATTTCCAATCATTCTAATGAATGTCCAGTTCAAATGGGCTTCGTTCATTCGAATGAATGAACATATTCATTGTTAAAGAGTATTCATTCGAATGAATGGATGAACGAAGCCCATTCATTCGAATGATTCTTATGGTGCTTCATTCATTCGGATGGAATCATTCGAGTGATTCTTACAGCGCTTCATTCATTCGAATCGAATCATTCGAATCAGAATCCTTCAGAAAGCTTCCATCCAGAATCCTTCAGAAAGCAGTAACCAGTAACATTATTTAAATATTTATTTTTAAAATTTTAAATTTATTTTTTAAGTACCGTGTATTTCCAAAATTTCTCAAATCAAATATTTAGACTAATTAAAATAACCTGATAAAAATACCTTAAGACTTAAAGGTCTTTTGACACTCATAAATATTTACAACACAGTATTTTACAAATAAGGGTATTCATAGGCTGTGTTGAAAACACATTTGGAAGTATTAAAAGACCTTAAAGTCTTAAAGTATTTTTATCAGGTTATCGTAATTAGTCCGGATATTCAATTTGAGAAATTATAAAAATATACAGTGCTTAAAAAATAACGGTCTATGTTTTAAAATATAGACAGTTATTTTTAAGCACTGTGTATTTCCAAAATTTCTCAAATTGAATATCTAGACTAATTAAAATAACCTGATAAAAATACCTTAAGACTTTAAGGTCTTTTGACACTTCCAAATGTGTTTTCGACACAGCCTAGGGATACCCTTATTTGTAAAATACTGTGTTTTAAATATTTAGGGGAGTCAAAAGACCTTGAAGTCTTAAGGTATTTTTATCAGGTTATTTTAATTAGTTTAGATATTTAATTTGATAAATTTTGAAAATACACAGTGCTTAAAAATAACTGTCTATATTTTAAAACATAGACCGTTATTTTTTAAGCACTGTGTATTTTTAAAATTTCTCAAATTGAATATCCGGACTAATTACGATAACCTGATAAAAATACTTTAAGATTTCAAGGTATTTTCACACTTTCAAATGTGTTTTCGACACAGCCTAGGGATACCCTTATTTGTAAAATACTGTGTTTTAAATATTTAAGAGTGTCAAAAGACCTTTAAGTCTTAAGGTATTTTTATCAGGTTATTTTAATTAGTCTATATATTCAATTTGAGAAATTTTGGAAATACATAGTGCTTAAAAAATAAGTTTAAAGTTTTAAAAATAAATATTTAAATAATGTTACTGGTTACTGCTTTTTGAAGGATTCTTATTCGAATGATTCCATCCGAATGAATGAAGCGACGTAAGAATTATTCGAATGAATGAACATAGATTCATTATTAAAGAGTATTCATTCAAATGAATGGGGCTGAACAGTATTCTGTGTTACTGTTCAGCCCATTCATTCGAATGATTGGAAATACGGGGGTAAATGATAATTTGCCATGAAATTTAAAAAACAGGTGTGTAGAGGCAGAATTTCCAGGTATGTGCCCAAATAGAGTTTTAGAAGTTGATGTGATGTTTACTTGTTCGCAGCAAATAAAATAGTGATGACGATTGAAATGATTTATTCTTCCATTTGTTATTCACTAAAATTCATTTTGGTTGAATTGATTAAACTATATTTTTAAAGTTTTATTTTTTTATTATTTTAAATTATTTTCTAATGTCTAAACTTTATGGTATTTTAAAAGGTGGTCATTTACACACTTCATTTTTCTTTTAAGAGATGTTTTATTTCAAAATTTTGTATGAAAATTACTATTTTGTCCATCAATTTTTTTAAAAAGATGTTTCATTCATACAAAATTGAGAGGCAAAATGGTAATTTTACATAAAATTTTGAAATGATGTGTTTCTTAAATGAAAAGTGGGTGTCTGGTACCCATTTTAAAAATATGATTTGATCGATCTAGTAAAGGTGATTTTTAGTGGATGATGTATTGAAGAAATAACCATTTTATTGAGTCTATTATTTTAAATTTATTAGCTCCAAGGTTACCATCCATGATTTTTAGGTGGTTTTGAACTTTTGATGATAACAAAGCTATTAAAGAATTATATTGAGAGTCTTCAAAGGAAATAAGAACATAAATAAAAAAACATATACAGTTAAGGTTCTGAAGAAAAAAAATGGATTAAAAGATTTTGTCGACTCTTATTTTAAGTTTGTTGAGGTTTTAAGTCTATTTATATTTTTATAAATTGAAAAATATGAATATAAAAACTGAAAAAAGATTTTTAAAAAATGTTAAAATTTTATGTTAAAAAACTAATTTTTTACCATTTGATTTTAATAGTCTAAATCACCGTGTGCCTTTTTTTTAAAGACATTTATCAAGTTTGATTATTAAGATCAAATGATTAAAAATTGAATTTTAGACTAAATTTTAGCTAATAATAATTTTAATATTTATGATTATTTTTTCAATTTACATGACAAATACTTAAAAAAATGATATGAGATCTAAAATACTTAGACTTAATCAGACGAGCTCGACACTTGGCCTCCAATGCCCGTTGAGCCTTGATCGGGTTCCATTAAAATCCAGCCTTAGTCAAACTGAAGTACACTCATATTTCAATGCAACCTTCAGTAATTTTTAAAATTAATTCTCTAAGATTGATCTATGCTAATTTAAAAGTTGGAAATTTCTTTTGCTATCATCTGGGATGAAACTAGAGCGGGCTTACTTTTTATAAATTCAATTCAATTTATATAAAAATTATTAAATTTGACTTAATCTGATTCAAATTTCTTAACTCAATATAATCTGAATTGTTAATTCAACTTAACTAGAGTACTGGCTCAAATCAACTTGAATGATATATTAATTTTTTTATCAAATCTAATCATGTGAGTTGAATTTAATTTGAATATTTTTTTTCAACCCTCAACTCTAATTTAAAAAATATTAAGTCTAACCCCCTTAATTTCTCCAATTAGTCATCTGGGGTTGAATTAAAACCTTAAATCAAATTTCACCCGTGCTCTAGCCCTCTTTGATTATTACCTTTTATAAATAGAATTTACGATCTCGTCTGCTGCCAACTCGTCTCCTCTTCAGTTTTCAGTCTTCAAATCTAAATCCAAATCTAAATAATAGTGTCGTCAAATGCAAATCCAGTTCCGAATCCAAGTAATCGGGTCCCCAAATTCAAAATCCCATGTTTGAAGCTTTTCCTGTGGAGCCCAACTTCAGCTCCACCTCCTTCAACCCTCGTTGCCGCTCCAATCCGCCGTCTACGACCAGCCCATATCTTCTCCGCCTCCAGCTTCGACTCTGTTGTTAAATTTAGAAATTTCCTTTCTTTCTTTTTGAAACTTTCCCCTTTCATCTCTTTCGTAAAATAGAGAGCTCACGGCGGCTATAAATTTGGTCTGTGAAGAGAGAAACAGAGAGGAGGAATTTGTGGTTTGTAATTTGGGAGAGAGATTTGTATTTGTATCTCTATTTTTATTTAGTAGAACTTACCTTGCGTTTTAATTTTGTCTTAGATTGATTCCATTCATTGTTTGAATTCGATTTTGGCACAACACAATAATGCTTTCCATCAAAGTGAAAAACCCATCGTCTTTAAGGCCATTGATATCATCCTTCCTCACCCAAATCATCATCAACCGTTCGTTCTCCTCGCTTCCCCCTCCCTTCCTTCTGCGGCCGTCCTCTGTCTCCTCCACACCTGACCCCATCCTCGATATCGATCCCAAAGACATTGCCTCCTCCTTCAACCAATGGTTCCGGTCCTTCAAACTCACCATCTTTGATGAAATTTTCGAAATCCTCTCCAGCCATGAGTCCGACACTGCTGAAGCTGCGCTCTCCCGCCTCGCCCTCCCCCTCTCCGAGGAATTTGTCCTCCGGGTCCTTGCTCATCGCCCCACCCGCAATGCAGATGTGCTCCCCCATCTCAAATTCTTTGATTGGGCTGGCCACCAGTCGAACTTCTGCCACACCCGTGCAACCTACCATGCCATTTTTAAAATTCTCTCCAAGGCCAAGCTCATGACCGTCATGCTTCGCTGGCTCCAGAGCTTCAACAATAACCGGTGCGTCTACCGGGTGCAATTCTACAACACCCTTGTCATGGGATATGCTGTTGCAGGCAAACCAGATGTTGCACTAAACGTGCTCGCTAGAATGCGCTTCAAGGGACTGGACTTGGATGCCTTCTCCTACCATGTGCTTCTCAATGCACTTGTTGAGGAAAGATTTTTCGATTTTGCTGAGGTTGTTTCGAAGCAAATTACAATGAGGGGACTGGAGAATGACATCACTTCATGCATTCGGATGAAGAGCTTGTGCAGGCAGAACAGGCTGGAGGATGCTGAGGCTTACTTGCGTGAACTGGAGAGTGGTGGAGGCATTGTCAATGAGCATGTTGTCGGCGTGCTCGTCAATGCTCTCTGCAAACACAAGAAATTCGAGGAGGCATGTGGACTGGTGGAGGAATTTGGACAATCTGGGAAAGTTCCAATGGCACCCACCTACAGCATTTGGATCAGAGACCTCATCAATGCCAGAAAGGCTGGCAGGGCACTTGATTTCTTTCATAGCAAGAAGTCGGAAGGCTATATTCCTGGTGTCTCGTGCTATAATAAGCTGATATATGGGCTTTTGAGGGAGGACAGGCTCAATGAGGTGTACGATCTTTTTGTGGAGATGAGGGAATGCCAAATAATGCCTGACAAGCTGACGATGAATGCAGCATTGTGTTTCTTTTGTAAGGCTGACATGGTTGATGTTGCAGTAGAATTGTACAGATCGAGAATGGAAACTGGACTCTCTCCGAATATCTCAGCATTCAACCATTTGATAAGTGCACTCTGTGGAGATGGGAGCATTGATGAGGCATGCCAGGTGCTTGAGGATTCTGTGAAGCAAGGGTACTTCCCCGGGATAAAGACATTCAATTTTCTTGCTGATGCTCTTTGTAGAGAGGGGAAGTTGGATAAGATGGACAAGTTGGTGGATATAGCTTGTCAGAAGAATATCAAGCCAAGTAATGCACTATGCGTGAAATATATCTCTGCCTTGTGCATGGTTGGAAAGGTGGAAGAGGCATATATGATGCCTGCGAAGCTTGAAGAACCAAATAATGTTCTGAACTGTTATACTTATTCTACTTTGATACGTGGGTTCAGTCAGTTGAAAAGGGGGGATATGGCATGGAGGCTGCTGCTTGAAATGCAGGAGAGTGGACACACTCCGACTAAAAGTTTGTATAGAGTTGTCATATGTTGCTTGTGTGAATTGGGTAACGTGGACCAAGTTCTTAACCTCTTAGACAGACAGTTGTCGCACTATGGGCATGATTGTCGCATTTACAATTACTTTATTAATGCTGCTGGCCACGCCATGAGACCGGATCTTGCAAGAGAAGTGTTTGAGAGAATGTTGGTGGGAGGCATTCAACCCAATATAGAAACCAAGATTGGCATGCTGCTAAGTTATCTGAGAAGCAAACGTATCTCTGATGCCTTGAACTTCTTTAATGATTTGGATGTTAAATGTGAGCCTGGTACTACGATCAGTAATAGGTTGTACAGTATTATGATTGTGGGCCTTTGCAATGCTGGCAAACCTGATCTAGCACTAGAATTGTGGAATAAAGTTCGGGAGAAGGGATTAATTCCTAGCCTTCATTGCTACGAGGAGCTTGTACTCATGTTATGCAGGGAGGGAGATTATGATAGAGTGGTAAAGGTTCTGAAGGACTTGCTGAAAACTGGTCGCCGTGTTTCTTCCTTCATCGCTAATGTGCTTTTGTTGCACACCTTGAAGAATCGTGAGTTTAATCAGGCTTGGATTCGATCAGGTGACATTGAATTTGTAGAGTCCTCATCACCAGACACCACTCAAAAAAGAAAGTTATCATCGGACAGTTCGATGCTAGGAGAACTGATTGGTGCATTTTCTGGAGGGATCCGAATGACGGAACATGTTGATTGCTTGGAAGAAGTGATTGCACAGTTCTTCCCTGTTGACATTTACACTTGCAATATGCTGTTGAGAGCACTAACTATGGATGGTAGAATGGACTATGCATGTGATCTTTTTGATAGGATATGCAAGAAAGGGTATGAACCCAACCGATGGACATATGATATCATAGTGCGTGGTTTCTGCAAGTGTGGTAGACAAAAAGATGCTAAGAGGTGGATGGAAGTGATGTACCGAAATGGATTTTACCCAACTAAGTCCACAATAGATGTATATAATAACATGGACGTGAAGGGGGGGTAAATCTGATGGTTATCTTGTGTGCCCTCCTAGCAGTGATTCTTTATATAATATTCAAGGTCGTGCTGATCTTCTACTATAGGTATTGTGGACTCACAACTTTACTACTTTAGATGATTAAAATTTTCTCATTATGCCTTGCTACATTGCCCCATTATGTTACATGATGATTTGATAGTTTGTGTGAGAAAAATGGCCCTTGCACTTTTATACTGAATTTCTTCCTTAATTTATTTGTCAGATAAAAACAATATTAACTAGGAACTAACATGGTTAACGTCAAATAGCATAACTGATGAAAAAACAAAATTAAAATTTATTTAGTTATCTTTTGGAAGGTCAAAATTTATTTATTTATTAATTGTATGATTTGCTATACATAAACTGAGTGTCCAAATATTAATGCGATATTTACATGCAATAAGTGGGTATTGCTTGTGAAACAGATTATCTTTTCTTTTTTAGAAAAAAGGTGGGCTTCACTTAAGGGGTTCTCACCATGAGAACCTACACGGGTTCCTGGTTGAACATCTGCATGTGTGTGTACATGCTTGAGCATGCAATGGTGGGCAAGCATGTGTGATATGATAGCTGGAAAAACCTAAAACATGACTCTTATGTCTCATTAATCTATTCAGTTACTACTTAAAAAAAGAGAGTATAATATTGAGTAAAAAGAATAGTGGGTAGATGGCGGAGATCCCAAATGGAGTTGGACTTCACTAAGCATTCAATCAAGGTTGTTTGTTTATTTGTTATAGTTATGGATGACCAAACATAAAAAATTCAAGACGAAGTTTCATGGTGTAGGTTGTTTGCAGATAACATAGTACTTATATGTAAACAAAAAATTACTTAAATAATAAATTAGAATTATGCGAGAATTTTTTTGAGATTTATGGTCTAAAAATTAATAGAATAAATATGGAATTTGTGGAGTGGTACTTTAGCAAATTTGAAAGTAAAGAGGATTGAAATGATCATAATAGAAAGTGACTTTATAATTCACTATGACAAATTTTGATACATTAGTGCAATTGTAGAACCAAATAGAGGATCTCATTTGGATATAATCAATAGGATGGGAGTAGGGTGTCCCATGCTTGGGTAAGCGATTAAGTTCTTTATGTTAGAAGAGTTACTTATACCAATTGAAGGGGAGATTTCATAAAACAACAATTAGACCTTCGATAATCTCTCTCTCTCTCTCTCTCTTAAAAAAAGACCCGCAATCTATGGAGTTGAATGCTACGCAATGAAAGAAAACAAATAGATAAAGTAATGGCGATAGAGATGCACATGCTAAGATGGGTATAGTGTAAAAGGTGAATGTAGATGAAGTAATGGCGATAGAGATGCTCATGCTAAGATGGGTATAGTGTAAAAGGTGAATGTAGAAAGGAGTGTGGTAGAGAAGCCTTAAAGGTAGCCCCATGGATGAGAAGATGAGAGTGTCATTTAAAGTGGTATGTACAAGTACCTAGAAGACTAGAAACAAGTCTCTTTGAAGATAGAAAGGTTACAAATAGATGACATTAGGAGAAAGGGAGGCCCCTAAAGACTTGGATTGGAGTAGTAGAAGCATGATAGGTTATCGAGCCACTGAGGATATGATCTTTGGTAGTGTACAATGGAAGCTTAAAACTCAAAAAGTCAAGTCCAGTTAGATGCGAATGGTTGCAATGATAATGATGATCACGTTGATGAATGAAAAAAAAAAAAGAAGAACCCTACTCATGCTCTTTTTAACAAGTATACATGGCTTTTATGTTATTATTAATCACCCCTACTCAAGATAGAAGGGTTACAAATAGATGGCATTAGGAGAAAATAAGGCCCCAAAGACTTGGATTATGGATCTTGTTCTAGGAAGCCCATAAAATCAACCCAGATAGATGGGGAAATGGCTACAGTGATGATGGTGATCTTGATGATGAGTGAAAAAGTAAAGCAAAATAAAGTCACTTCTTATGCTCCTTTAACAGGTATACATGGTTTTTATCATATTGTCATCCGACCCTATTCAAGATAGAGGGGTTACAAGAATATGGTATTAGTAGAAAGAGCGGCCCTTAAAGACTCGGATTGAAGCAGTTAGTAGGAGCATGATAGGTTGATGCAGAGCATCTAAAGAATTGGAAGAATTCAAACATTTTTATGGGTTTTATTTTATGTAAAATTAGATTTCTTAAAATTGCTAATTTAGATAGCATCTAATGAAGAAAACTGAAAAATGAGAGGCCTAGGTCCATATACTAAGGGTCCAAGCCTATTTTACAACATTTGGGATTATGGATCTTGTTCTAGGAAGCCCATAAAATCCATGTGCAAGGGAATGACAAGAACTTGTAGCATAACTGGTAAGGGTTATTATTACAGCTTGAAGGGTGTGGGTTCAATTTTTATGGGCATCAGATAGGCAGTCGGCCTGTGGAAACAATTTACCAAATCCAACTATAAAGGCCAACCCAGATTGATGGGGGTAAATGACTTGGATGAGGATGATGATGAAGGGAATAATGAGTTTCCGCATGTCTGTCCAAGACCTACACTAGGAGCCTACAAAAAAAGCTTATGTTCACACATTCGCATCCTAAATTTTAGGACTGAAGAAAGGAACAAGGTGTTGGCACCCCTAGGGTTGGAATTTTCATGGTTTTGTTTCTTAATTTTCATGCCTATGTTAGTAATCTTTCAGAAAAAAAAATCATGCCTAGGTGACAGATAACCATCGGTGGAGAATATGTGGATGGATAAGAGGATATTTTGACATGTAAACATGATCCATTTGTGCGTGGATGCCCAAGGCATGGTAAGTTTAGTTTCTTTTATTTCTCTCAATTTCATGTATAAACAAGGCCTTTGGAATGGGCAACTTAATTTTGAGCACATTTTCAGTGTGATTTTTCCTTGACCTTGTAAAGTTGTTTCTAATGCATTTCTTGTTGAATTAGTTAGAAAATTTCAAGAGTTCATTTTATCTTGAATGAGTTTCTTGTCAAAATAGTGGGAGGTTTTTGAGTGTTAATTAATTTTAATTGAATTCCTTACCTTGAAAAAATTAATTGAATTTCTTGTTGAAATTGAGAGAAATTTCTGATAATTCAATTAAATTTAATTGGCGTGTTAGAAGGATCATAGAGTGAATTCTACATTCAATTTTACTCATAGGTAAGGTTTTAAGCTTCTCCATAGAGAGTGAACCTATTCGAACCTTTGTTGAATTTTGGGATTATCTCTAAGTTGTTTTCCTTAGAGCCCAATTCTCTAGAACCTAGAATTACATCATAGGTAATGGAATCATTGGGGGTATGATCTTTTCCAGTGTAGAGTAGAAATGTAGAACTCAAAAAACCGATGCAGATGGGGAAATGACTACATTGATGATGACGACCATGATGATGAGTGAAAAATAAAATAAGATAAAATAACCCCTACTTATGCTCCTTTTAACAAGTATATTTTTGTGTTATTGTTAATTACTACGATTTATAAAAGCTGTGTGTATAAATTGGCTTCTCTTAGTAAGTGAAGAGAATGCCATCCCTCATTCTATTACAATTTCATCTTTTTGGGATGATCAGTCACTGTGGTCTCTCCCCCTTTTATTATATTTTTTTCTTCTCCACAGTATGATGGCTCAATTAGCTACCTTGATTACATTGTTTAGGACCATTACAGCAATGCAATCATTATCTAAATGAAAGAAGTAAACCATGCTCCTTATGACTATCTAAACATTCTAGGTCCTTAGAGGTACAGTAGTCTCATGACCACAAAAGACCTTTTTGTCTAGACTAGAAAGCAACGTATCTAAATATCTATACCATATGATAAAAGGAAGTCGTTCACTTAGAGGCTTACTAATTGGGTTGATGATGTCAAAGTGTTAATATAAATGGATTTATGCATTCCGTTTGCCTAATGTTGCGGCAGAGTAACTAGAAATGGATGGGTTGTTGATGGATGATATGTTTTCTTCTCTATCCATTTCTTTGTTTGGGTTTGGCTTAGGCTGGGTTGTTTATAATGCAAGTTTTTTTAGAGGTATGCTGGATATGGTTTTCCTTTTCCTCATTAATGTTGTCATTAAAATAAATAAAAATGCCCATTCAATAATTTTGGAAGGTTGCAACTCTACAGTTTCCATTTTTGGATTGATACCTTGTTCTCTTTTTGTTATTATCTTTTCCTTTCTTTTTCCTAAAGAAGTGACTTGCTCCACCCAGACACACAAACACACTACCCCTCATCTTCATCAAAAATCCATTTGCCCCATCTATCTAGGTGAGCTTTTTGAGTTTCATAATAACACTCCAGCCTAGCCAAAAAAAGAAAAAAAACCATATTCATTGTTACATTGCAATCTATCATGTGTTTTTGTACCACCTCAATCCATGTCTTTAAAGGCGTTCTTCTTTTCTCTTGGTACCTTCAACTACTAATCCTTCTATTCATTGCACTAGAACTATTTTTAATCTTCTACATTTGCATCCAAATTATCTTAAATGGCATTCCCTTATATTTTTTTCTCAATTGGAGCAATATTGAGACATCCTTTACTGCACTTATTTCTAATTCCATCTTTATTTGTTACACCTAGGGGTGGAAGTTGGGCAGTATAAACTATGCCTGGCCCAACCAGCATGGGCCTACATAAGATTGGGCTTCATGCTCAATCTGGGCCTAAAAGTCAATACCTCGTTTAGAACAAGCTGGGCAAGTCTACCCTTTCAGGCACCCAGCCCACCAAATGTGTCTATATAATATATTCCGATCAAAGTTATAAGGTCGAATGTTAACCATCCCTTAGAATGAATCAATCTTGACTGTTAATTGTAAAAGGGTTGCAAATCCCATCTTGTCCCTCACCCCGATACATAAGAGGCCAATATTCTTCTTCTTCCCTGTTTTTTTGGCTTGGATTTCTATTATTGATTCCCATTAAAGACTGACTTGAGCTTAAACTAAGATCAGGCTTCAATGTTGGGCTTGATCTTGGTCTGGCTTTTCTTGGTCAAGTTCAGGCTCAGCTCTGTCTCAGGCTAAGCGTTTTAGAATCAGGCTTGATCTTGGATTGGTTAGAAGTTCAACATTTCCCACCTATCTCCGTTCCTACTCATACCACGCATCCATTTTAATAAACATCTCACCTCATTGTCTACTTGTTTTCATCGCCCAACATTTAGCAGCTTAGAATATAATTGACGCAGCACTCTTCTATCATGCAAGAATCTATTGACTTGTCAATAATTAGCCACCTTGTGTCCATCCTACTAGTGATATCCTAATCAAACCCTCCATTTGGTTCTACAGTTGCATGGAAGCTAAATATTTCTTACTATGTGGTACTAAGAATGAACTTATTTTGAATTTTGAATTTCATCCTTCGTTTATACTTTCAGACCTGAACTTACAGAATATATATTCTGTTTTTGCTCTACTAATCATTTGTTTCAAAAACTCCCACCCACATTTCCAGCATAGTATTTAGCTGATTTTTTTTTTTCACTGACTACTAAATCATCATCTACAAAAGCACAGCTAGGAACTTCATCCTGTGTTTCTAATTGTAAGTTGTCCATAAACACAGTAAACAAATACGGGCTCAAACTGAACCCTTTGTTTAGGGACTATTGTTTCTTCCAAACTGGTTTTATGCATGTTTTTGCCTCATTATACAAATCCTATATAAGCTCAATATATCCTTTTAGTTCTCATTTCTGCTTCATTGTCTGCCAAATGAAAATAGAGATGATATGTGGAGTTGACATGGGCTTGTGATGCCCACAACAATCCTTGTGATGTCCATGGGGATTGAATTAGGTTTTGGTCTGACCCGTGGAGTGGCTGTTCTTCCTTAGCTTCTCAGTTCCCCTCCCTCTACCGTCTCTCTCTTAGGCCGTGTGTGAACATTTATGAGTTCTATTACATTACAAGTGAGCGAGTTGTTTGGGACATTCCTCCTCGTTGAAACCTTTCTGATGCTGAAACAGATGCTTTTGCCAATCTTCTTCAGACCCTGTCCTCCTGCAGGATTCCACATCGGGGGAGGACAGTCGGATTTGGTGGCCTGATAGCAATGGCTTCTTCTCGGTCAAGTCCTTCTATTCTTGGACTAATCCCTCATCTTGTACCGCCTCAGTCAACCCCATGATTTGGTCCTCCAAAGCTTCTCCAAGAGTGATTAGTCCTTTGGACTGTTAGTTTGGAGAAAATCTTGACCCAAAATAACTTACGCAAAAGAGGAAGAACATTGGTCAGTGCATGCCCGTTTTGCCTTCAAACCTTCGAAGAGTCGAATCATCTTCTTATTCATTGTCCTTTCTCTGCGGATGTTTGGACTTCAGCTCTTGATCAGTTTGGCGTGATGCCATCGTATGTGGCAAAGTTATCCTTTGCATGGGACATTGTCTCTGCTTCATTTAATGCACTTCCTAGTGGCATTTGTCCTTTTTTGCTACCATTTGGAGCATTTGGTGGGAATGCAACAACAGGATTTTCAAGGACATCGCTGAGCCTAGTGAGTCGGTTGCAAAAAAAGCTTTTACCAAGTGTCCTTCGTGGGTGGTCTCTACTGAAGAATTCAAGAATATTCTATATCAGACATTTTGCGTGCTTGGAAAGAATGTGCTGACCTAGCTTAAGTCCTTCGTCTTTCGTTCCTTGTAGTCTTCTGCTGTTTTTTCTGTTTTCTCTTTATTTGTTCTTGCACAGCTGGTGCTTTTATGTTTTTTAAGGCCACAAAGTTTGAAGTTTTAAAAAAAAAAAAAATCTGATCAAATTTTGAAGAGCTTAAAAAACCTTGATTGATTGATCTAATAAAAGTGGTTTTTGGTGGGCCACATATTCAATGAAATACCAATCTGTTGGACCCATTGCCACTCTATTTGGTAGGACCCACACCTGGGTGTGTGGGGTAATATGACGCACACCAGTGTGGTGCGTGTCGTTTCACCTGAGGTAAATGGTGATTCAAAGCCCAATTTTTGAGTTGTTTCTAGGCTAACCTTGAACCTGATCCAAGGATGGTTTTGGGTACTACTACATGTCTAGGAAGTTTATCATTATAGATTCATTGTATCTATTACAACATAAGTGTGGTTGTTTGTTCATGTCCATGTTGGTGATGGTAGTATTTGTGGTAATTTACTTCATGATATGATTAAATATTAGATCTAATAATTAAGGTAAATCTTAACAGCAAAATTTATGTAGATGAGCTTTTTAAAAATATGATTTTCAGGTTAGCATTAACTCTTACTTGAATAGGTATAATATGTGCAAAGCATTTGTATTGTCATAGATGGCTTGTAAAAATGAGAGTAACAATAGTAGTAGTAGTAGTGATCATCATCTTTGCTGTAATATTCTTTTCCCATTTCTGCTATTAGAAATCTGAATCATATTCTGTTACTTATTGAATCACACTGCCTATGTTTGGAGTATTGTGCAGGTTTTGCATCGAAGAGGAATTACTCTTGTAGCTGATTTATTCCTACCAAGATTGTCACATGGATGTGTGCAAACTTTGCCCTCTACATTGTTGAGCCGTGTGCCCATAAAATGGTGCTTGACATCATGGTCTTTAAACAGTGGTGCTTGCTTGCACCTGATTTTTGAAATCTAATGTTTCATTAATTCTTAGTAAAGTTAGTGATTATCTGATCGATGGAATGTTGTATAATTATTTATCCTCAATGCAATCAATAAACAGATTGATGCAGACAACATTTTTTCCCCATTGTTTCCATCAATAAGAGCACAAAATCATTGTGATTTATGAGAACCATTTGTATTATGCTTGCGAATCATTGTATTCAGTCTTCTTGAACTTAATATGCAATAGCATGAGTAATTCTATTATGAACTGAAGATGTTAGTATCCAAAATGAGGAAACAAACAAGAACACGGGCTACTTAATTTGCTCACATGGTTGAAAGCTGCATAATTATGGAACTAGGGTTAAAACAAGTTTTACTTCTTGATTTAGTCTTGTCCTTGGAGTTGCATAATTATGATCCTTGCTTATGCCTCTAGCACTAGACCTGGTGATACTTGTTTCAATTCTTGCCTTTTGTCGATCCAGGTTTGATGTGTGAATGCGAATCATTGGTCAAGAAATTTGGGTTTAAACCCTAGCAGGACATAATAGTCTTACTTGCTCATCTTGTCATAGTTTGAAGCAATTTTTTTTTGAGTATATACCCATGATTCCATGTGTAGTGATCTGTATTGGCATGAAAAAATCTTGTTTATGGATTGTTTTGTTCCAAATTGACACATTTTCTTCTATGCAGCTCCGGATTCCACACAAGCAATTGCTTTCTATTCAGAACTTGCATCATCTTATGGTCCAGAAAGGCCAAGCTTTTGGGTGGGGCTCATTTGGTTTTTGGAACAAGTGAGAATAAAATGGAGTGAGTTGGACGAGCTTTAATGTTATCCAAGTTTGTAAAGTTCATTTGATTCGATTCTCACTTATTTTTCCTGAGTTTATTTTTCCTGGGCCCTAAATTTTGATGAAGACCTCATGAGTTGCCCTATTTTACCCTACCTCCACATGGCAAGGAGTGACGATGTTTGTAGCAAATGTCATTGGAATTTTTTGGTGATACATTAAAATAGAAAGTTTTATATGCCCTTGGGGCACATTAGCCTCTTCAAATGGAGGGTTGATGCCAAAATTGAAATCATCTCATATCACTCAACTGTTAATTTTGCATGTAGTGGTGTCATAATTATTCCCCCATGATTGTTGATGTTGTAAAAAAAAGTATTTGTTGTTTGAAACGGGTTGTATCTCGATTCGGTATTGGCAGTAAGACACTTGTAGCAGGATTGGGTGTTACATTTGATATCGGCTTTTTATATGCCGATGTATATTGGTTAATACATTTTGATCATCTGTATAATGATCATAGTAGCCAATAATTCAGTCGTATCGTCGTGAGTGGTATTGAGCTATCGGCTCTATTCCCTTTTTTTATTTTTATTTTCAGAAAAAAATATTTCGATTGTTTTTTAGTTGAATCTTGTATTGTTGTGAATGATTTTAAGAAGGTTTACAAGCAAATATTTCACGTGTGAAAGGTATTTGTCAATTTCAAATTTTTTCTTTAAAATTTGACCATTTTGAGTCATTTTTATCAAATTTTTGAATTTTAGATCTAAAATAATGTTGATTTTGGAGTTTTTAAAAACATAATATTGAGTTCTTATGGAATTGAATTTTTTTAATGTGATTAATACAATTTATATGGTATTTATGTACTTTTTTAATTTCTTGAAAGCTTAATTAAAGCTAGGTTTTTTTTTAAAAAAAAATTAAAGTTTTTTATGGAAAAAATTAATGAAATGATATACAAATGTTTTTAGAATTAAATGAATAACCCTTGATATTATTGGTATAGTTTTTAGAGTGAATGTGAGATTTCTAATATTCGAACATTTTTATGAAATTCAAATTTTTTTTTTTACAAAAAAATTTATGAGATGTAATAGAAGATGCATGTCATCATTGGATATTAGAGAGTAAATAATATGAATTTCATATTAAGAGTTTTTTCATATTGGTTTTTAATTTTCTGAACTTTTTAAAAAATTTAGTACACTTTATTCGTATTGAAATTTTGACTTTCAAAAGTCTAATGTATCATAAAAATAAACATTTTTCACAAAAATATGCTCACACTATGTTTCTTTTTCCTATTTTTCTCATTTTTTTTGGTTTTCTCTAAAAAAGATTGAAAAAAAAAATAGAAAAGAGAATGCATAGCACCTTTAAATCATGGTAAAAATATGTATTAATCGATATATATCACCTACAATTATTTTAAACCCTGTTTGCATCACTAGATTTGGTTGTTACGAACCTCTTTATGTATGTAAGTTGCCTAGTAGAACTGGTGTGCCTTGAAAGAATATATACATTTTAATTAAATGTCATTAAAAGAAAGCATTTGCCAAAGACTATCCTTATTTAAAAATTTATTTTTAATGATTGTTTTTTTATCTTAGAATCAAAGACTAAATGATTAAATAAATCTTATTTTCTAACAGTTCGATAGCTTTTAAAATAATTTATCTATATTTGTTTAATGACAGATATCAAAATTTTTTTTTTTTATTGATATCAATGTCTTATGCTTTGCTCTGAAAGTCAAATAATAAAATTGGACTATAATGGATCTATTAATATATTTATTCACTTTAACATGTGCACTTTCACATGTAGATTTAGATTCAAAGAATATAAGCCTCTTTCCCTTCCTCACATGCACTGAATCAATGGATTGAAATTTGAACTATCCACGTTGTGTCAAATTACGGTGCAGATTACGCCACGTGTATGGTGGAGGATGGACACTGATCGTCATCAGAAAACCCACCTAACCTCGAGTAGAAGAAGGAAACTACAAATCTCCACCGTTCAAAGTTTCAAACCGAGAAAAACCAGAAAACCACCAAAAAAGAAATAAAAAAGTACCAACTTTTCCTACTTGAACCATCTGTTTTCCATGGGAAAGCGAAGAATCGTATCACCCTTTTCTTGGAGAAGGGCACAATAAGTTGCATGTAAGTTGCAACCTTTATATTTTCAACCAAACAGAAGAAGGAAACAAACAGAAAAGCGCGTGACATTTCCACGAATCTCGCACTTATTCTTATTATATTCTAATATTATTCTCCTAAAGATTCGAATTCTCCATTCAAGTATTTCTGTTAGATCTCTCTCTATACATATATGACCTCTGTTTCACATCAACCCATCTCCACACTTTTCCTTCAGCAAAAGAAGACCCAACTCCATTTCACAAAGTTTAGCAGAGAAAACAACTCTAGATTTGTTTCTGCTCTTCCCAAGATGTCTGTCTCTTCAATTTCCAATGGACTCCAAAGGTATGGTTGTTCTTCTTTGCCACCTTGTTTTTTTTAATCGTTTTAACATTAGTAATAAAGTGATTAAATTAGTGTTGTTTTTCTTACCAACTCTGTCATGTTTTTTTATGAAAAATAAATTTCAATGGACCCCAAAAGTATGATTTTGTTCTGGGGCACCTTTTTTGTTTTTAATATCTAATATTAATATCATTTTTTAATGACTGTGATGGGTGTTAGTGCAACAAATACATAATTTTATGTAAAGTAAGGTACATAGAACATGACGAAAACCCATGAACTGAAAGCTAAAAAAAGGCGTTTCCATAGAAAACAACCCCGGATTTCTTTCTGAACTTCCTAAATCCTAACATGTCAATCTCTTCTTATTCCAATGGACCCCAAAAGTATGATTCTATTGGTGGGTACCTTTTTTGAAAAAAATAAAAAATAAAAAATCTGCAGTGTTGTTGTTGCAACATGAGCATTTACCAACTTTGTTTCATCTTTAATAAAAATAAAGAACAAAATGGAAGCATCTTGATGAGTTTTCTGTTGGGCGCTTGTGATTCCTAATATACCCATGAACTTAATATATTTTACTCTATATTAAATTGATCATTTTGTTGGTGTTGATTCAATCCAATAGGGATTTGGCAATGGAGAGTTTAGCATAAGATTTACTTTTAGCGTAAGATTTATTTTGATCAAACTGCTGCATTTTATTGTAATGAATGTGAAAATCAAAACCTACAATGCTAGGCTGGAATTATGGTGCTTCTCTGTGTCACCAAACATGCAGACTTTGAGGCAGTTGATGGAAATGCCTTTTATTTTATCTTTAAATTTCAGATATATCTTCAAAGGAATCTGAGTGTGTATCTAAATGCTACCAAGTCATGGAAAGGCCTTTTCTTTTGTCTTTAAATTTCAGATATATCTTCAAAGGAATTTGAGTGTATCTAAATGCTATGCAAAGGCATGGAAAGGCCTTTTCTTTTATTTTTAAAATTTCAGATATATCTTCAAAGGAATTTGAGTGTATCTAAATGCCATGCCATGCAGTTTCGATGTATTAAGAATGATACTATTCCTGTTAATGGAAACAAATGCATTTTTTGTTCAGAAATCATGCTCATATATTGAAATATAAATGAAAATATCACCTCTTTTATGACATTAAAGGAAATGTTCAAACAATAATTCTTCATGCTTAGAGACCAAACAGTTCCACAGTTCAGTCAGTCATTGATTGCATTTAAATATTGAAACAGATGAATGAGAGGGTGAACATATTAGGGTACTCTGGTAGTAAACTCTATAAGGTTTGGCTAATGAAAATTCATATCGACTTGTAAATTGTAAGCTTTTAACAACTCTGGTCACAAACAGATCAAGCTAACAATGATGCACTAGCATCTACTTTCAGTGGTGGGGCTTTTGTATACAAAACAACTCTTCCTTTTCATGTTCAATTTTTTTTTGTCTGTGCAAGTAACAGTAAGTCTACATACTCGAGTTTTGGTGGAAGTTCTTATCAGGGAATTTAAGTGGAAAGCAATGTTCATATTTTCATATTTTAATTAATGGTTTGCCTTTTCTTTTTCTTATTGAAGCAGCAGGCCTTCTTTCTCCGGACTTGCTCCCCTTGAGGCAGTACTATTTGACATTGATGGAACTTTATGCGATTCAGATCCCCTTCACTACCATGCATTCCGGGAAATGCTTCAAAATGTATGTGTTCTTTCTTGCACGTTGCAAAAGTTCTTGTATGTTGTATTCATGGATCCCAAGTCTTGGGAAATTATGTGGTTTTCTTGGGTGAAGGGGGTGAGAAGCATGTTGGGCCTTTGGTTGAAGAATCCAAAATGTTGGTATAACAGACCTAACTTTAGAACTCGTTTGTCATTTTGGAAGGAGTGGAATCCATCCACAATAGAAAATCAGACTCACCCAATTTTCCATTAAATCAATTTTCTGTTGGAAATTCATATACAAAAACAATAATAATAATAATAGAAGCCAAATTCTTTCCCGTTTATGCATTGCCTCAACTCCCTGCAGAAACTGCACTGCATATGCAAACGACAGAAATGGGAAACTTGCCCCTGTCAAAAATCCAGCACGACTTGGCTGGCACTCCATTTACAGGGAAATGTAAATTGGCAAATGAGTTTTTTAAGGATTTTCCTGCACTATGAGCTAAATATTGAGGGGTGAGGATGTTCTTGTCTGGAAGATCTTCCTGGAATCCCATATGTGAGTGCTATCCTTTATATTTCACCATGCAGATAGACATTGCATTAAATTGAAATATTGTGCCTTGTAGATTGGTTTCAACGGTGGTGTCCCCATCACAGTGGAGTTCTTCATTGAGAATATCAGTGGCAAGCACAATGAGGATATTTGCCATATCCTTTTTCCCGATTGGGATATTGAAAAGAGCCTAAAATTCACGGATGATAAGGAAGTTATGTTTCGAAGGTAATCCACATGCACCCATGTAGTAGTTTGAGCCCTTTTTCTTTCTTTTTTTAAATTCCCATCCTATATTTTTGTTGAGTGCATAATAGAGGATGAAATTTTGAGAATTGAGGTAAGATTACGATCTTGGATGTGCAGACTGGCTAAAGAACAACTTAAGCCCGTAAATGGTCTACACAAACTGTGCAAATGGATTGAGGAACGTGGCTTGAAGCGAGCTGCAGTGACAAATGCTCCAAGAGCAAATGCTGAGCTTATGATCTCAATCCTAGGCTTGACTGAATTTTTCCAATTACTTGTAGTCGGCAGCGAATGTGAGCATGCAAAACCATTTCCAGATCCTTACTTGAAGGCTCTTCAAGTTCTCAAGGCTTCACCGGAGCACACATTTGTGTTTGAGGTTTGTCTTCAATCCATGGAGTAGGACGTTGATTGTCTAATGTATTTTAATTGTTTCATATGAAATGGTTTTGTTGCCAATCCATAGAACATGCCATTGATATGGTGGGCCTAACCATGGACTGGAGATGCCACAGAATCTTCAAGGTTGGAATGTGTCTATTCTTGTCTCAAATGTATTAACATTGACTGTATGATGGGATATATTCTGATCAGAGATTTTTGTGTCATTTTTGTCCATACCTGATACCTTTAGACCCACGTCCAAATCATGGGTCCGACAATACGGGTGGCAATGGATCAGGTTGGGTTGGATTGGCTGTATGTAGTAACTTTTTTTCTCTTGACCCATCCTGACACAAGTTTCAATTTACTCAACCTGATCTGGCGTTCCTTTCCTTTGGAGAGGAACTGGGCTATGAGAAATAGAAGCAATGAGTTGGGATATCTGAGTCTAAGAGTGGGATACATGGGCTAAAATCATTGGGTTGAGAAAAAAGGGATTTTTTAGGTATTTTTAAATAGGGTAAAGGTCAGATTGCTTTCAATGACGACTCTACCAAACCCAGCTCAGATTTTTTTCATGTGGTGTCAGGATGGGTCAGGCCAAATTAAGGTTTGTAAGAAGTGCTTGACACGAACTTGGAATTTTTTGAGTTGGGTCAGGTTGGTTTTGCAACCCTACCTAACTTATATGGAATTCAAACCTTACCTAGCAGCAGCTATTATTGAGGTTCAAGGGCCGCTACAAGGAATGATTTTATCTTCTGATGTTTTCTCCCTTAACCTTTATCACGTTTGGTCTTCATCTGGCCAGGACTCAGTCTCGGGTATTAAGGCAGGTGTGGCAGCTGGAATGCCAGTTGTGGGTCTGACTACCCAAAACCCAGAGGATTTGCTTCTGGGCGCAGGAGCAACTTTCCTCATCAAAGATTATGAAGATCAGAAATTATGGGTGGCATTGGAAGAGCAGCAAAAAGCAGAAGCAGCTGTATCTGCTCTGTAAAATGGGTACACCATGTTAATATACATATCTAATGCCATCTATTGCAAAAAAAAAAACTGAAGTGGTACTTATGATAGATAAGAGCTTCACTGTTTCTGTTTGGATTCTGCATTCCAATTTTATGATTCTTTTGGGGTCATGTATATGGAAATAAACATTGAAATGAATTGTGGTAATTGTTATTGATTGGTTTCCAACTTGAAACCTGGAATCATTCCAGCTCTGATACATGTAAGAATTCAGTAAATTTGTCCAGAGATCTATTGGAAATAAATATGCTACTTAATTCTTAGTTAAAGTGTTTTAGTGCAGTTATTAAGTACTTTATTGATATTTACCTTTCAAAAAAAAGTACTTAATTGATATTTGTAACTAAAAAATTGCAGATTTGAGTCCTGTGGTTGTTGGATAGGTATGCAGCCCATGGAAGAAAAAAAATGGTTCAATACAAATTGTCTGTGATGAATGACAATGATAATGGATAAAGACTGTAGTGGTAACCCATACAAGAAAATTATGGAAATTGTAAGAAAATAAAGAGAAGTGGGGAAACTGACCATCTACCTGAAGGTTGTGTTTTGGTTAGAAAACTCTTGTATCCTTTTATCACAGAAGGATGATGACCCGCATATTGGTGCACGTCTCGGATGCTTAGGCATGGGCTTCACTAAATGGAGTGGCAATAGAGTGTATTGGAAAGATCTCTATTTGAGCATGAGATTGAAAAAAAAAAATCACCTCAATCGGATCAATCAAATTAAATTTTTAAAGGCTGCAAAATTTAAAGATTAAAAATAAATATAAATGATCAAATTTGGGAGTTTAAAAAATGTAGTTTTATTTATTCAATTAAGGTAATTTTTCGTGGGATAAGATATTCAAAGAAAAACCTTTGAAAAGGTCCATCACAATCACCACCACACTCGATAGACTTTTTCAAATAATCAAAATTCATATAAGTGTAGTTCAACTGGTTGTCTTCTGTCTCAGAAAGTGGGAGGTTGTGGGTTCGAACCTCTATGGCTTAATCTTGATATGCTCTAGGAGTAGTGGATTTATCCGTGGGGGTTTTACGCTGGGTATCCTGTAGTTTTTTACACGTAAATTCAAAAAAAAAAAAGAAAAAATCTTAATATAAATGTGGGTACAATGAAATTTTAGAAATTAGAAAAAAGAGAGAAGCATAGATAAATTATTCGTTCCGAAGTAGTTCAGGCAAATGGGTGATAACTTCTCTTGTTGGGAGTTTGGGTGGTTCATGCCCAGATCTTTAGATTGTCATTCAGTCGGGTTTTCTTGTAGCACGCACAACGAAATTGATATATATTTGGATTTAGATTTAGGAGTTAAGTTTGATCAGATTTTATTATAACAAACATTACATCTTTTTTAGGGCAGTTTTAAGTTATATAATCATATGACCGACTCTCTTTTGGGCCAGCCATCTTAATACGAACAAAATATATTAGGAGACACGGGATGGAGTGAAATTCTCATTTTACTTCTATCGGTGTACTGTTCATAAAGTATCGGTGTACCGATAACACGCCGCTGCAGGTATATGTTCTGCATATCCGGTACACTGATGAGCGGTACACCAGTAGAGGTAAAATGAGAATTTCACATATCACGTGTCTCCTAACAAATTTTGTCCATGTTAGAATGGACGTCCTTCTTTTGAATAAAAAGTTATGAAAAATAATTACAAATTGAACATTTTTATTATTTCTATTGCACTCATTTTGATAATCAAGATGTCCAAGATGTCCGCACCTCTTAAAATACCCTACTAATCTTTGAAACATGTATAAATTTTTCTATCTACCCACATTGAATAACTCTACCTAAAGTGATCCTGATAATCGAACTCAGAAATTAATCTAACGTCTAATCAGTATATATTCTAAGTTGAGTTTCCTTTGTCGGCCGTGTTGTATTGGTCTGGATAAAAGCCTCCAGACTTGAAAATTGCTTTGGGTACACAAGTCCCTCCCAATTGGGCTTAAGCATGAGAATAATGTTTGATACTGATACCGTAAATATTTTGACTTTATGTAATTTCAAGTTTGGCATTGCAATTAAATTTTGCTGTCATTGTCATATGATGTAAATTACACCATGCTTAGGTGTACAATCCCTATAAGAGGTCCATTTCATGACAGGATCAAATAATTCAAAATATCTTCTTTTTTTTCTTTTACATTTAGATTTAATCTATATTCTATTTTCATTTTATGCATCTCCACTATTGAATTGAAAATTATAGATAAAAATATTTATCTAAAAAATTAAAGACAAATGATTCAATGAACTATTTGAATAATTTAATAGTTCTCATTATAATTTTTTTTATAAAAGAAACAACTCTATCTTTTGAAATTCAAGTGCAAATTCGTTTAGACAAATTTAAAATTATGTCAAAATTGGAAAGTTGCTGAAGATGTAGCTTTGAGACAAGATTTCAAAATCAAGTTTTAACGTGTAGCTCAATTGGTTGCCTTCACTTTCAGGAAGTGAGAGGTTGTGGGTTCGAACCCCATGACCTAAGTTTGATGTGCCTGAGAAACAGTGGACTCATCCGTAGAAGTTTTTATAGGCCTGTGTCTGAGAAAAAAAAAAAGAAAGTTAGTAAATCCAAAGCATAATTATACCATTTTATGTTGTTACCTAACTTTCAAGGAAATGCTCCTTTCGTATCTTCCTAACAAGAGTTTTCTCGAAAACACATTTTCAAGTTCTTAAAAAAAAAAAATTGAAATTTGATTTCGACCCTTTATTGGCAACTGTTCAATACTTACCAAATAGATTAAACCTAATCGTATAAGGTCTTCCATCATCTTTGCTTTTTCATTTGACGTTAATATGGTTTACTGACTAATGTGCACCCAGCATCAACTCGGGCGCAACGCCAATTCAACATTTTAACCCAGATATCTGCGAGCACATTTGGCAGAACCCAAGCATCGTGTTGAACAGTAGATAAGAAGAAATATATAGGAATCAATCAAATGAAAAATATAAGGCCAATGATTTAGACATTGATTTACACATGTTCTAAGAATTAGTCGGGTGAGATGCCTTCACACTATAGTTAAAAAAAGAAGTATTGAAGTGCAAATCCATCTCCAATACCAAAAATAAATACATAAACCTGTGCAATCTAAAAAATTCAACAATCAGGCCACACTAGCTTCCCAAAATCCTAATCACAAGTAGCATATCATCGACATGGTTATGATACAATCTAAATAAAAATAAAAATGTCAGTATTTATCTGATCCAAGCTACAGAATCGATTTCATCTCTCGCCGACTTGTATAGTTCGAGTCTCCTTGCGCACTGCTGTCTGCGCTCCATCAATGCTGGGTCCTCATCCAGCAATTGCCCCAGCTGCTTTGCCTACCATAATACAAAAAATATATAATTAATAAACCTGTAAGATAGTACCACTGAAGTCTTGGTTGTATAGTAATGTGAAATTCCAGAATAAAAAACCAGAGGACATGCACTGATCAGAAGGTGTATAAGTGAGGCAAGGATCATTGACACTGGACCCGACCTAGCCATTAGATATAACAGTGACCTACATTAAAAAAAGAAAAGACAATCGTAGATGACTACGATCGCCAAATTGGTGATTGTGGGGACTGAATGGAGGTTCCAGCCATGAGGTCAATGGTTTCAATCACCTAGTGTTGGCTCCACATTTACAACCTTGAGGCCAGAGGACTGGTTGCAGATAAGTGACGATCGACAAACAAGACAGTAAAGCACCTCTTTCTTTCCCACATGGGTATAGAAATGATTGAGCAAAGATCGCTTGGCCTCTCGGACTTGGCAATAAACCACAGCCTTTGGAATGGTGTTCTTCAGTGTCTCTGATACCATCCCTATGTAAGATGACACATTCGATCCTATCCTCCTGAAGTGCATATCTGTGTATCGATCAATGGTGGTGGAAGAAGGGATTCCTCCTTTCTCTACTTCCTGTGGGAGCTTCCTGAAGAAATCGACAGTCAAATATGAGGACTCCATTTCTACCAATCGCAGTGCAGTCTTACGACCATCATCACGAAATCCTTCCAAGGCTTCATTAGCAGCAGTGGCTATTTCAGCTTGTAGTGTAGGAAACCTCTTCAATTCCTGTCCAAAGACCAGTGGAAGCTATGTAAAGAACAAAAGAACAAGAGGACTTCCATAACTTCTAAAATAAATTCACCTGAGTTTCTCCAATCGATTTCCTAACAAGCTCTTTCAAGACAAAGTGAACCTGCAATGAGTAATTTTATCATATAAATACTGACTAATGACAAAATTGTCAGTTGCATGTTGTCAAGCTTTTCTTTCATATGTAAGTTGGGATTGCCACTTAAAACATGAAGCATGCTGACGACATAACGATGAAAACAGCACTAAATAAAAAATAAATAAATTAAATTAAAACTCACTGCCACTTCAGGCATGATGCATGACGCCCCACACCAAAATAATAATGAAAGATGATGCTGATAAAACTCATTACCATAAGGGTAACAAAAATAATTCAAAAATGAAAACAAATTAAAAAGCTAGAAAGACATGAGATAGGTTACAGCATCAACTGAAGCCTCAGCTGGCCCTTTGAAATAATTGAGAGCTGACTCAATAAGACGTCGATAACCTTGCTCAGGAGCAATCAGATGAGGCTGATAACCATCAGCCTCTGAAACAACTTTCTTCACATTCTGCACAGAGAGATGCCTTTCAAATGGAAGTTTCTTCAAAGCAGCAGGGAGTTGATTGTCAAAAACCCCATATATTCGGTCACCACCAGGTCGCCTATGCCCAAGAATAATTTCAAGAAAGAGAATCAGTTCACAGTAGAAAAATAGCATTTGCTAGCCATTGCTTAACCAGTAAAAAATCCAAATTATTTCAGTAAAGCCAAAAAGGTGATAAGTTGATCCAAACACACAAAAAAAAAATCATCGTGCCAAGTATCGAGTTTTTTTAAGTCTACATCTTGCAACATTAGAAACAACACTGAAAATACTTACTCAAAAGTAATGGCCAGGCTCCACCTGGCTTACACCACTACAAACACCATATGATGGATGATAGTTACTCAAAGATGCATCCATTGCAATGTGTCCCATCTAAAGGCAATCTGGTGCTTCAATTTAAATATGTGGAGGCATAAATCCATCTGGTGCAGACACCACATGCATTCACTTTCCAGTCTCCACATTAGAAAACCCGCAAAAGCTTTATTTCCATCCAAGGAAGAGTATTTTGCACTTTGAGCAAATTTACCTGGTGGAGCCTAAATATTACTTTTACCAGAGAAAAACCATTATGGGATTGAAGTAATGCAGGATTTGATCATGCAACTTGCACTGCTTCAATGCCACAGCGAATACCACTCTGATCAGAGGGACATTTAGGGCCAAAGTTGATCATGAGGGAATAGGGTTTTATCCAATTGTTCAGATCGGTGCAATGGAGTTGTAGTTGCAGATGCAGATGAAATCCTTGGGAGATAGGCAGCAGAGTTGATGTCTTTACCCTCCATCCAGATGCTCCTTGAATATCCGGTCAAAAGCTCGGCAGAGTTCTAAAATGGTATACAGTTGAGCCTGGAGAATGAAAGATGATGAACAGTAAGTTCTATTCAAATCCAAACTTAATTTCTTTTTTCTGAATAAGTGAATGACAAGATAGAAACTAACCCCTGCATCAACAGCAATAGGCCTACCAAGATGGTCCATCTCTGATTCAAGCTCATCAATGCTTTTGTTTATCAAGGACGTGATACTAGGAATTCGAGCCCTAATGAACGATTCCAAATGCTGAAAGCATGGTAGATCACTTAAGTGCAATCTCCAAAATCATCAATCAAGGATAATTAACTAATGTAAACAGATCTTACCTTGGATAGAAGTTTCGCAAGATATTCTGAACCCATCTTACTTGCTAAATGTCCATACTCAGGACTCGTCGCAAAGTACTCACGCTCCTTTCTCCTAGCAACAATCATGTCAACATTCTTATTGATGTCGGCTTGTGAACGGTTAACAATTCCAACCCAAGGATGTTGCAACCGATAAGATCTTCCTTCAAGGACCTTAGAAGCGATGACAGAAAAGCAGAACATGAAGGAAAAAAAAGGAAGGGAACATAAAGCTTCATATATATAGATATTTTCTTTTATATATTATTATTGTTAATATATTGTTTTCACAAGGGTGAGATGTTGCAACCGATAAGATCTTCCTTCAAGGACCTTAGAAGCGATGACAGAAAAGCAGAACATGAAGGAAAAAAAAGGAAGAGAACATAAAGCTTCATATATATAGGTATTTTCTTTTATATATTATTATTGTTAATATATTGTTTTCACAAGGGTGAGATGCCAGGCTACCTTTCTTGTGTATGCTGGGTTTGTTCTTTGTAATATTTGGAGTTTACTCTATTCATAGTCATTGACTAGGTATTTTCTTTTATATATTATTGTTGTCATTATTATTACTATTATTATTATTATTATTATTTACAAGGGTGGGATGTCAGGCAAGGCAGTCGATCCGTATATCACCTATTTGCCGAATCTTCTTTAGAGTTCTTTCTCATTTTATATATATATAAAGCGATAACAAGAAAATATCACTGATAAAGAAGAAAATGGAATACGCAAAACTTGGAAATCTGCCGGAGTCTGGACAAAACACTTACTCCACCAAAGGTATATGTATGACAGTTCTTAGGTAACAAATGCAGCTTAATTTTATACTGCATTCAATTCACAGGTGCCCAGTTCCTTCCAAGCATAATGGGTGAGACAGAAGGACAATGTAGAAAAATATAATCAACTGGCTCAGCACTATACCAGAAAAGGAAGCAAGTTTGAGGAAGGGTAAGGTTTCTGGATCCAGGTTGTACAGCATGTCAAAATCAAATTGTATTAGAAGTGCTGATCAGAAGAATAAATAAAATAGGCAGGGTGAAACTCTCCTTGATTCTTAATGTTCAGAGTCAAAACGATCAAGTTCAGTAGCTTACATCCAGTGCATCTGTCCCCTTGTCCATCAAGTCTAACTTAGTCAACACACCAAATGTCCTCTCACCTAGGCACAGTATAAAAAATTCAAAGAAATGGCAAATGACACAACAGCAAAGAAATAGAAGTGACAAAAATCTGAGGTTGATTACCTGTAGGATCAACTTCTCTAGCAAGTTTGATAGCATCTGAAGTTGCTATATCTTGATTTGCTGGAGAGATGGCTAGTATAATGCAGTTAGGCTACAAAATAATGCAACAACACTAATTGGTAATGACAAAAAGTGAAAAATGAGTTCTAGAAATGAGTACATATGCAACAACCATAGCAATGTATTCTTCAAAGACATGAGCCTTGTATGCTTCAATATAAATATGAGCACGAAGAAAATAGCAAGAAAACTGGAGGCGCACATGATAACAAAGCATGAACATCCACTGTCGGTACTTAAAAAACTATGAATGGTGAAATATGTAGTCGTTTCCTACAGAGAGAGGGATTGGCATTTTTTCCAGTGGTTGACTGATGAGTGCAAAATAAATACATATTTTACTCCTAAATTTATTATTGTTAGTATCTCATTTTATTTAATTTTATCTAATTAGTATAATTTTGTGTTTTGCAGGTTTAAAAGTGAGGATGACAGAAAAAATGCTTAAATATAAAGTCTGGGCCCATTATGAGTTATTTTGGACCTCAAGCCCAATTATTGAGCCCATTAAGAAAAGCCCATGAAGAAATCCACATGTGTGAATACTATTTCCATTATCTCAAGAGGAAATTCGAAATTTAGAAGTCAATATAAGAGGATTTTCGAATTTGGCAAGTGGATTAAGGAAAGAGAGAAAAATAAGGAAGGTTTGACACATGTTTGGTATTTTGGTCATAAATTTCTACTCCGATGTCCGATTGCTTTGATTCTTTTTGCGTTGGAAAGAAGACTTCAAGGGCTACAACTTTGTAATTTACGACTTTTCCTGATTCGGAAGTTAAAAGGGTGAAAACTGAGCTGTAAGATGGTGCATGTGTAAAAAACGGGATTCTACACCCACTTTCCTTATACAAATTTAGCTCCTTGCCTCTTTTAAGTCATTCCATATTTAGCACAAATCAAATCCGCCCTCCATGTGTCCCTTGCTTTATTTAAATCTTTGAATCCAATCCATTCATTCCACCTCCTTTCATCTATAAATACTAACCCTCTCCTATTGAGAAAATTGAACTTGGGCATTGAAGAAAAGGAGAGGAGAGGAAGAAGAGAAGGAGAAAGACTGTGGGATTTTCAATCCACATTAGGTTCTAAGGTTGGTGGATTTTGATTTTCATTGTATTTCTTTTTTTTTTAAATTCCATTGATATGTAAGTCTAAATTCATGTTTCATAAATAAAATTGAGGTGTGATGAAATATTTAGTCTATAGTTTTCCAATTATTCAATTTATGTATGATGATTATTTGATTTTATTTTTATTCTTTAATTAAGTTTATGTGTGGATTTATTTTAATTATTTCATATTAAATGTGATGAAAATTTAGATTGAATAGACTTTCTTCTTCGATCTAGGGCTCTTATTTTAAGAGTGCGATGAAATATTTTAGATTTGAAGATGAAGTTTAAATTCTATTCATTCTAAGGTTTAATTTGAGATTTTTAATTTAATGAAATCCATGGATTTAATTCTTAGAATATTTATCGATGAAAATTTTGAATGCATGATTGGTGATTTACGTGAGCTCCGTATTCTAGGCCTTTGTTTTATTTTTTAAAATATGGAAAATAATGCCTCCTTAATTCTTTGAGCCAGTTCCACTGTAAATATGTACAGATGTAATTTAGGTGTCTTTAATTTTATTTTTTATAAAGCCAAAAACTCATGAAATTGCTGAACTAGGTTGGAAATAATTTAATTGCATTTTAATTTTGTATTTTAAATTAGATTAAGATTGTTTATATTTTTATATTAATGCCACCATCTTAATTAAAATTAGTTAAATTGTTAGATTTTATGTTTAAATCTATAATGTTTCTAAATTAAGATTAAAACTCATAAATTAGAGAAATAACTCCATATTTATGATTTATCTCCATATTTCTCAAAGTTCTTAAAATACGTAATTCAATGGTGTATTTTCATGGATATATTTTCCTAAGTTCCGATGGGTTCGACCTCGCACTTAATCGCTATACTATTTAAATGGTTCGTGCGCTTGCGAGTTATAAATTTAAAATTTGCACAAAGCATCTAGGTGCCCCCCACTCTTCCTCTCTCTCTCTCTCTCTGTCTACCGCCCAAGGCTCCCTCTTTCGCACACATCTAACCCATGTGAATTGGATATCTACCCAATTTGAACCTACTTCAAGTATATCTAACCACTGTATTGTTCATACCAAATTGACCCCATTTTTGCCGTTGATCGTTGGACCCTTTGAAAACCATGGCTTCTAGAATCCAATGGAGTTGATTTTTTTTTGAAACCCATATCAATGAGGAAACCTCTCAAAGAAACCTATCCCCATGTTTCGGAGCCCACCCAAGCAGGTCAGATTTATTTTATGGATTGCAGGGTAAATTTCTCTTACAGTGTAAATCTTTGTGTTGTTTCCACATTAGCAATAGAACTAATCTTATTTGTGGAAAACATACAGCATTTATTATTCAAATGAATGCCATTACAGCATTTAAAAAATGCTATTAAGACAAGGAAAAAATAGTAGTAGAAACTGCTTAAATACCTTTTCAACATAAGTGCGGACCATGTTCTCAATGTCTTCAACAATACTGTCAGGCTGTCCCTCTACACAAAACAGTCTCACTTTAGAAACTTAGCAAAGTTTGATGATGGATTGGAGCAACGGCAATTAACTATTTTTTTAAAACAAAAATTACCTACAGCAACCTTTGTAAGACCAGGTAGATCAATCAATGTCAAGTTGACAACTGAAGATGAAGCAAAGAACCAAGAAAATGTCAATTAAGTTAAAAATAATAAAATTCTACAGCAACCTTTGTAAGACCACGTAGATCAATCAATGTCAAGTTGACAACTGAAGATGAAGCAAAGAACCAAGAAAATGTCAATTAAGTTAAAAATAATAAAATTCATATGATCCACAAATAGGAGGGCAGAAATGTGACAAGGAAATTCAAAACCAAGAACAGTGAATCAGAAGACAGAGAAAACTTCCATATTTTTATCAGAATTATATAAATTGAGAATTTATTCACTTAAAACAATATGTACATGAAGAATTTAGATGTATCATTGGGCGATTGTTATCCCTCTTCGTTGACAGGAAATTTCAAATGGTGGGACCAGCATTAGAAGGAGGTGATATGGGGATGCATTTGAATCACTTGGATGTCCTGCCTGCCAAGTTTGGAATTCATCCAGTCATCTGTGTTGGTAAATCCAACAATCTGAACCCATGATCTTTGTATACTAAAGTTCTAAAGATCTTTAGGGTAAGTGTCAAATCCAGCAGTGAGGAAACTCAGATGGATTTGTTAGAGGCATTTGCTTGTGACAAAACTCCATATAAGCATAAATACAAACACATGTAGTTTAGCTATTTGCACTTTTCCTTCCCTGAAAATGTATTTACCAAATGAAATAGTGATATATAAATACTACAGATTGGATCTGACTACATCTGTTCAGAATAATCATAAGCAGCATATAAATGTCGAAGAAACATAGGATTGTCATATGGCATAAATGGTAACCCAATGGAATTTTAAAAAAAAATCTCTGGTTATTTAAATTGTAAAATATTGAAACAGTAAATGAAGAAAATGGATCAGTGGAAAAGGCATAGGTAAACACACCATTTGGGGAGTATATGCTTAAATGAATAGGAACTGGAGATATCTGTTTACTCTTCCCAGTAAGTCTATCAGTCTCATCTTGAATTTCTTTTCGCACAATGGCTGTACAAGCAAAAAGATGAGAAATGAATTAATTTTTCTGTGATAACTCTAATCCCAAAATGTATCATGGAAGAAATGAAACGTCAGTAAACAAATTATGTGTTTTGTGCATAGCCACAAAAGATTATCACCAGCATTCTCAAAGTGAAATGCTGCGGAAAACCTTATGACTTCACAACAGTGGCATGGGTGGTAGTGTTAACTAATAGCTACAAATATCATTCAAGGAAAAAATAGGTGATTCAACCAATGTGGTAGTACTCACGCAAAAGGAAACAAATGAAGCCATTTCTACAAAGGTGGTCATATTTCAAGTTTTCGACAAAATTTGATATTCCCATAATCTTTAGTAACTATACAGGAAATTCATAATTTCATCAAACTCAAGCTGATCCCCGTTATTATTTGTTGATTGATATGTTGGAGTATTCTCCATCCTTGTCATAGAAATAGAACATATATAGGACTCTCTTAACTCATTTACAAGGTCAAAATAACATGCCAGGAAATATAGATGGGTGGACAGCAACACCACATAATTTCTGTCTTACAAACTACAGAATTATACAAAATGCATAAGAACATGATGCAAGCAAGATGCAAGAAAATTGCCTACTAAATATCCAAGTAAAAATTGTCCAGATTCTAGTTGGGCAGAAGTGTACTTTTTCCAGGATGTATAGAAATAAAAGGGGGATAGACCAAAAAGCTGAATAAGATGCTTAGGTCCTTTCACTATGGTTATCCAACTAAAATGGTGGTCCAATGTAGATCTAAAGGGAATTACTCATCGTTGACCACATCCTGCTCTTCTTTCACAAGTTTGCAATTGATTCCACCATTAACATTTCCAACAACAAATGCAAATAACATATAGCAAACTTTAATATCGAGATTGAGTGAAAAAAATAATATACCAGGAGATTCTATTTTTTTTTTAAATATAATAATAACAATATCAGTAAACTTCTATTCAAAATCAGAATTCCAATTACAACAGTCTTTTGATCACAAAATGGAGGACTATTGATACATTAAAAAACAACATACAGAAATCTGTGAATCTCCTCTTAGGAAGGTGAAGGAACTCAGCATACTCAGGCTGTCCTTGTTCTGTCTTGTGCAGTTGCAGAACCAATGGTCGCCTTGTAACAATCCCTGTCGAGTCCATCAAAGAGTAACCCAAATCACGAACAACAAAACAGAGAGAGAGAGAGAGAGAGAGAGAGAGAGAGAGAGAGAGCTAACCTGATCCTCTTGGAAGAAAATCCCGCCCCACAATGCTCTCCAAAACAGATGATTTTCCAGAACTCTGCAGCCAAATCAAATTACATGAAGAAATGAAAAGATTCAGAACAATCAGATCAAATTCCAGAAAAAATTATAATTCCCTGAATTCCAGAATTGCCAAATTCTACAAATTCTGGAATTTGGAGATTTCCCAGTGGCATTACCAAATTTTAATAATTCTGGAAGTCGGTGGATTCCCACAGTAGCATATTTGTCTTAAAGGACTATTTGCTAAGAACAATATCACAGATATATCCACCCAAGTGTAAACCTTGTTCATTAGGCCCTTGTAGCTTGTGGTGATCAATCCAAAACACGTCCTGCACTACTACACCCTCTGGATTAAAATTTGGAATTGACCAATGGCCATTTAAATAAAAAAAACCTGCAGCAAAGTTGGCAAAAGTTCAATGTTGCATCATTGGAACTCGTGGGTTCAACTCGAGTAGAGTTTTAAATTTTGTCTGTGAATGAAATCTCGGCCTATTTTGGGAGAAATTATCCCTGGTGAACCAGAGAAATAATTTTTGGTAGAGCTAACTTTTACCCCATTTCTCCCCCTCAGACTCATTTGTATCCTATAAATTGGATTCATAATTTCATACCCAATTTGAACCCATTTCAAGATACACTCAACCATTGGATTAAGCTCAAACCACATGGACAGTTAATATATTTTATCACTTAAAACCATATTTAGAATTATCTCTTTAAGTTGATTTTTGGCACATATCTTATTCCAGTGTGGTTCTTTCAAACCAACCCATCCTCGTGATCCAAAATAGCCTCTTAAAATTTTGTTCCCCAGTTCACCAACGGATAATTTCTCCCATTTTTGGGTCCATATTTTTTTATTTTTAAGTGAATGAATTAGGCCAACATTCCAAAATTCAACCCTGTAGAATGTGGGATTTCCGATAAAATCCAACGTTTCAAAAAAATTACATATCGCACCTCTGCGAACGGAAAAAATTCCGCCAAAATTTTGGTTTTCAGCCACAATTTATTTTCTCAGCCGTAGTGTGAGTATTAGTAAAAATTATCCAGGCAGCCAAAAGGAAGAAGCTCGGAGATAAAGAGCGAGAGGGACAAGTACCTGTCCTCCAACGACGGCGACAGTCGGAAGAGCTTCCCAGAGTGTAGGAAGGGCGGAGTCGCCGCCGTAGTCGCCGAGGACCGTACAGGCCCTCTGGATTCTGTTGACGAGCCCAATCAAGCTCTCCATCGTCGTCATCTTCTGCAAAACCCTAATCTTCTTCTTCTGATCTTAAAACCCTAGAATTTCAAATTTCAGGAGAGTAAAGGAAGATGAGTAGAAGAAAGCAGAGCTAGAAGAAAGCTTAGAAAGAAAGCTGTCGTTGTCACTCAGATAGTAAGCTGCAGTCGGTGTCTCTCTCTCTATTTAGGCAAATGTTGGTCGGACGCTCCATTTAAATTTAAATTAAATTTGAAGTGGGTCGTACCGTTGTAGATGTACACGTAGAAAATGATAAAGATAATAGTTGATTAAATTTGAATTTTATTGAATTATTTTCTCTTCGTCGTTTTAAATTTTATAATTTTAATTGATATAATCATTATTATTTTTAGCCCATCATAATTTGATTTAAGAATTTCTTTTAAATATGTTATTCATAATCCGTCAATCTTATTTAATTATGTGAGATTTAATTTATGATAAATATATAAACTTTTTATTAAAAATAGTACTTCAGTCTCTACAATTTTACACAAATTAGTAAGGACATTTAAAAACTTGGCTCCACTTTGCATCACATCTTATGTTATATTTTATATTTAACAAAATGAATATGTAATAAATAGACGTGAACAATATCACAAATATCGTTATCCGATTATTATGAGCCACCAATATTATTTTAATATTTTTAATTTTTGAGGTTTTTATCAAGATATTATAAAAAATGTCTAGCGGAAACTATATTATTTAAGAATAATAATAAATATAAAATAAAAATATCATCAATAATTTATGATTATATAAATATAATATAAGAAATAAATTATTTTAATAATTATCTAACAAAAATATATATATAATTCATCATATAAGTTCATTGCGTTTGGATTTTATCTCTCCCCATCAACTTTTGAATACCTTTTTCAGGGAGAGGTTTTAATCCTACCTCTGTCACGCCCCCGACCCGACCGGTGGGCCCAGAACGCGACTGAATTTTTTTTTTTTTGAAAGATAAGTAACTAAACCACAAGCATTCTTGCTGGGCCGGATCAACAGTTAAGCCCAGCGGTTATACATTAGTCCATTAAGTGAACTCAAACATGTACCATATGCCTGCCTCCAAAAACCAAGACATAAACAATATCAACACATAACATAATCAAAATCAAACATCATTGATTAATCAATCATAACATTGTCTCAAATGGCAACATAGCCGATTACAACATAAATTAAGTACCACATCCGGTACTTAATACAAAAACAACGGTTCCAAGAACCAACAGAAAGATCAGGGCATTCCCTTCCGGGGGAATCCCAAGGCACTGCTTCAGCTTAAACGCCCTAAGCCTGAAAGAGAGGGTTCTCCTCCTCGGGTTCATCGCCTGAAAGGTGAGTGGTGTGAGCTAACTAGCCCAGTGAAAGATAATTAACATTGCACATTAAGTAAATAGCAAAACAGGTTAGCAACAGTTCAATATCACATGCTTGATAACAGTAAGCATAATCTCAAATAAGATAATAACTTCATCAAACTATCAATCACTGCCATTATCCACCGTAACACCTGCCGACTACACTGAGACCAGTATTAAGTCCCGACACGGTCAAAATACATCCTTACAAGTACATCTCCGGCTCTTAAACTTAGCCGATATTGACATCCTCAAGTCAGCAACTGACGACAGCATGGTCCGCCCATGGTCCAGTGGACATAAACCATCTCTCATATGGCTGATATTGGTTCAATAGCCCAGGTACGTGGAAGCAGTCTTACATACACATACGATCAACATCGTAATACCATAGCACTCTTACCATAGTGCACCATGTATAGGCACATGAGTGGGTTCATCAAAACCGAAACCACTCATTGCTCAATATAACACCTGTTTACAAAATCTGCAGAGTTAAGTTCTCTCACCGTTCTGTGTGGTCTACGCGGTCTCTGTCAAACAACATACAAGTACTCAATCAATATACATAACAAAATACGTACATATACGTAGTATTTTGGAAATCACACGTTTTCCCACAAAATATCCAGGGTTAATGGAAATGAGTCTCCTACTTGGTTTCTATCCTTTTTAAATTATCCACAAGATAATAATATAATAAACATAAGGGGCTCAGTCCAAACTCATATTGTCTTCTGGGCATTGACCAGATTGACTTATTGAGTGAGGTCTAGATCCTCGGGTCACTTCTCGGTTGTCTTCTGGATATTTGACCAGAGCTGACATGTTGAATAGGCCTCGAGGTCACTCAGTGCCCGACTATAGTGTCGGCCTGAAAGTAAATCACTCAGTTCCCGACTAGTGTCGGACTGAAAGCGTATAAAATAATATTTACACTATAAATAATAAGAGGAAAATGGGTTAGTACAATTTTAATTAACAGAGGGGGTATAAATCACAACAATTAATCAAATACATTAATAATCAACAATCAAGATTAAAACAGTAATTAAACAATATTTTATCATTTTCAAAAACGGGTCCCTCGGAACATCACTTCGGAACTTGGGTACAGTGGCTTCAGATCATCCGAACCACTCAAAACTGGGTCTCTGGCCTCGGAACCTGAGGCCTGACTTCGGATCGTCCGAAGACTGGGTCTCGGACCTTCCGAAGTCCATCCGAAACGGAAAAATAGAAAGCAGAAGTCTCGGTGGGTTTGCAGATCTCGGAACGTCCGAGAGGGTCGGTCCTTCCGAAAGGCTTGCCTCGGGCGTTCTGGGCTTCGGGTGAGCTCGGAACGTCCGAAGGCTGACGATCCTTCCAAGCTCGGCTCGGTGCGTCCGAGAGAGGTTGGGCTCGCCTCGGGCGGTCTGGGCTTCGGGTTGAAGCTCGGAACGTCCGAGGGTCACGGCTCGGAACGTCCGAAGGTTCGGACCGTCCGAAGATCGGCTCTCGGACCTTCCGAGAGTCGTCGTCTCCAACTGTCTGCAACAGCAGACAGTCACGGCGGAAAAACGGTGAAATGCAATTCCAGAAAGGGAGGGCTTCCCGGATTCGTTTTTCACATCGGTCTGGTTTGATGGACTCCTCTGGGAGTCCTCTTTACGCAGGGATTGGTTTGGAGCTCAAAAGCTCAAAGGGCCATCCGATTTTAAGGGTAGATCATCACGGGTACATGAAACCCATGGTTTTCCTTAAAACTTAAAACTGGTTTTTCTCCATCAAAACGGGGTCAATTTCGGTTTTGTTTGATTCTAAATCGGTTAGAATTTAAAAAGGAATGCAATGGATACCTTGGTTTCGATTTTTAGTCTGAAAATCGAGTTTTTGGAAAATCTTCCACTTAGCTTACTGTTACTGAAAAACAGAAGCACAGCAGGGTCTCGGCCGGGTTTAAAACAGAGAGTAGAGGGAAAGAAGAAATGCTGGGAATTCAAACCGAGGAAAAGGCCTGAATTTATAAGATTTCCAGCCGGAAAATCGGCTGAAACCGATGGGACATGACGACGGGAGGTGATGATCACCGCTGGAAGAAGGGCCGAGCGGCCAGTGCAAGCTGCGTGGCGTGTGCAGGCTGCTCTGGTTTTGCAGATCAGTCCCCAAAGGTTTTTCCAAATTGCAGAAAGGGCTTGTTTAAGAAAAAATTGATTTTTTGAACTAAGAGTACTAATTTAAAAACTTAAAAACTTGATCCAACCTTACAGATGGATTAGGTTTTGAAAACCTTGGTCACCATAAAAAATTCATGAATTATCTCTCATTAAAAACCCTTGATTTAAACAAAAATCACATTTTACCCATAATTACTTAATTAAACAAATGTAAAAATAACTAATTTTTAAATCTTATTTTCAAGTGAAATGAAATATTTAGATCATTTTTAAAATGGTCTAATACCCGATACCGTTTTCAAAATTTAACTCCTCCCGAAAATATTTTAAATAATTAAAACTCTCTTTCGGGCGATATTTAAATATCATTTTCTGAAAAATAAATTCATTTTAGACTTAGAAATGCAAATTATTCAATAAGGAGAGTATTATCAATCAATGACAATCACCAAATCACACCAATTATGAAAATTTACACAACAAACGGTAAAATTACCAAAATACCCCTCCAGCTCGACGGGCTGGATCACTGAGCTCACGGGCTCGGATTGGGCCTCGCTTGGGCTTTCCTCAAAGCCTTGACCAAAAACTTCAAGATCAATCGGTTAAACACGGGAATTAAGTTAAAACATGCCTAATCCGGGGCAGGGTATTACAACCTCAATCACCATAAGAGCCAAAAGTGTTTTTTCTACCCTTTAAAATATTTATAAAAATGTCAAATATATTCGATATCACGCTTGGCCAGCCCTAGATCAAACTTGGATGATTGGATCAAAAATAAAATTTACTAAAATCTTGAGTCTTCTTTAATCAATTAAAAAAACTAATTCTTTTAGAAATAATTATCATATTAATAAAAAAACTACCAACAGTCTAAATACATATTAGCATGACGGTCAAGCAGCTCCTTTCATTAAGGGAAATTTTGGATTCGATTTACATTTAAACTCTGTTGAGCCACTTTCCGTAAGATTACTCCTCATCAACTTAACTAAAAGTATGGATATCCATGTTCCAAAAAAAAAAAGCCCTCTGAGTCATGATTTTTTTTTTTCCTGTTTAAACCTAAAAATCTTTCGGGGAACATATGAAGCCATACTGCAAGATGATTTTTAGGTTTTAAATGGAAAAAAAAACAGAAGTATCCGACTCAATGGATTTTACCTTTAAAAATAAAAAATCAAAGTTGATCAGTGAGTTTTAGATTTCAAAAATAAAAAAATCATCATCATCACTCTCTATCAGTATTCTATCTATCTGAAGTCAACTTTATGAGTTCTTATTCACTAATAGATCTTATTATAAACAGTCTTTTTTTTATTTCTTAACTCTATATTTCTTTAAAGTTTCAAATTTTATGCAACAAAGATGTGTTTGATCTCTTAATAACATGATTAAACTGCTTAAAATGAGTTTTTCTCAATTTATTATCTACATAATCCATCTTTAAACTGAAATCCAGATTCTAAAAAGCAGAAAACCCATTTCAGATTTAGTGAGTTTTCCTTTAAAAAATGAAAAACCTATTTTCAAATTCAATGATTTTTCGGTTTTTCAAAAATGAAAATGTCATTACAGATTCAGTGATTTTAAGTTTTAAAAAACAAAAAACCATTGCCCGACCAGATGATTTTTTGTTTTGAAAAACAAAACTTACCCAACTCAATATTTTTGGTGGTTTTTCGTTAACAAATAGAGGTCGGAGCTGGTCTGAACTGAGACGTGGACTAGTGTGTTTTGAGAAAGGAAGAAAGGGAGAGGGTGAGAGAGAAGGGGAGCAAACTCACGTGGGTATTATTTCCATTTCTCATTTTTTCAATGAAATTCGATTTTGAAAAGAAATCGTACCTGTAGAAAACACCATAGATGGTCACAGATTTGTGACGCCGTGGATGTCACTGCTATTCAATATATAAATTGTTTTTTTTTTCAAGTAGACACATGGCGGAAAAGATGGCCTTCACTGAATTCAAAGTACAATCAATAGATTACCTGAATACAAAGACTTACTAATACACAAGCTGCTTAATGATAAGAGCAGTTCATCCAAGAATTCAATTCAACACCCAACAATTGATTTATTTCAAGCAGAGGCATGACCGATCTCATCATCTTTTGTTCCAGCAGACTTTGATGCTTTGGAATCATCAAGATATTGCTGACAGATATAAGAAAGGAAACCCCAGATTGCCAACAGTATGGCAACAATCTTTATCCCACCAATTCCATCATGGAAAAAAATAAAAGCAAAAAGGGGAATAATAGGCATGCCCAAAGTACCAATCACATTGCAAAACAGAGAAGAAACTTCAAATATCAACATTATATACCCAACCAAGAACACCTGAGAAGCCACTGCAATCCAAACTACTGTCATCACATAACCCACCTTCCCCTTTTCAAAATTCTCCATCTCTCCCTTCAAATTTCTCCACTCTCCACTTGAAAAGAGCCCCACAATCCCCCCACATGTAGCAACCAAAGATGGGTGGATTTGTACTTCCAAAACAGCTGAGATTGACTCCTTTTTCAAAACTTTTTGGAAAGTGAGTTGGATGAGGGAGAGCAACAGAGAGTAAAGAGCAGAGGCAGCTAAAGTGCAGAGAAACCCAATAATATATTTCCCTGGGGGAATTCTCGAGTGGGTTGAGGATTCTGAGACTGGTTCTACAGCAAGGAGGACAGCTGAGAAAGTGAGGAGAACAACAGAGTTGAGTATGAGAGGGGTCAATTTTTGGCGATTGATGAAGTAGGAGAAAACTGCATTGAAGGCAAGTTGGGTGGAACAGAGGAGGGAGTAGGTGGAGAGAGGAAAGTACGTGAGACCGTATGCGTAGAAGATGGCATTGGCGACGATGAGAAGGCCGAAGAAGGTGTAGATTAAGGCAAGAGTGGAAGTGGGAGGTCGTGGAGAAGGGGAAGTTGGTTTGGAAGAGGAGTGGAAGAGGTAGAGTGGAATGAGAATTGGCAAACCAACATTTTGGAGAAGGCTTGTCAACCATTTGCTATGTCCTCCTTTGTCAAAGTAGAATCTGCCAAGGAGACCAGTGATTGTTAAACCTGAAAGAATGAAAACAACGCTGATGGAAACCAGTAGCCACCATCTCCACCGCCGGAGATTGCCGGAAACTTGCAGATCCATGGGTGTCGCAACTGCTTATGGGCTCTCTTCTTGGACTCCTAAAGTTCAAAAAAAAAAAAAAAAACCCAAGAAATATGTGGATCGGCAACCACGTTATTGTTGAAATATATTTAGATTATCTAATTATAATGTAATTAAGATTCTAATTTGAGTTTATCTTTAGTTAAGGGGTGTATTTGATTTATAATTAGTTAAATGTTTGAGTCTGATTATGATAGCCTTCGAGTCGGCTAGAGGCTATATATATATATATATATATATATGTAATAGTTTAGATATTTAATACAATTTTCTCTTTTCTAACATGGTATCACAGTAATTATGATACTAGTTTGAGGGTTGATTTCTGAGTTCCTCTTCTCTCCCTCTACCCAACGAATCTTGTTGGCAGAGGGAGGGGCGTTTTGCACTTGCTTCCAAATCCAACACAACGAATCCGTTAATACTCCCGAGCTAGTGCTTCTGTTTGTTCACTGCTTCTTGCCAGATCCAGCGTTCTTTCTTCTCTCCCGAGCTCGCACTTCAGATCTGCTTTCTCTTCGATCCTTCTTCTCCGATTTAAGAAGTCCTGCTCAGATCTACCGACGCTGCTCGCTGCTTTAGACGCCAGATGCCTTTCTGATCGTCTTCTCTCATCTTTGGACTAGGCTCGCTCGATCGTGTAGCCCCCTTTCAGTTCCGATTCGCCATTATGTTCTTCGCTGCCAAGCACGAGCATCCTTGCAGCAAGCCTTTGCTGCCTCTGCAAACCGAGGTCCAGGCTCCGCACGAGCTCTGCCCATCTCGTCTTCAAACAGAGCATTAGATTTGCTCTCCTCTTCTTCCAACTATGAGTAATTTTCTCATCCTCTTCTCCGACCGACTATTGCTGCTTCTGCTACCCGATCTGCTGCCATTCAATCCAGCGGCGGCGGAAATCGCCAGATCCGACCCATCTGCCGCCAGGAATCCCAACAGCAAAAGGGGTTTCACGGCAGCAAACCAGATCTGCTGCACCGCCTTCCAGATATGTGTGCTTCTGGCTGCTCTTGGCATCTCGGCCTGGGTTCTCACTCCGCCTAGATCTCTTGGCTGCTCTCTGTTACAGAGAGGCTAGATCAATCTGGGTCCTAAACGAACAAGAGTTTGTTGTTGGATTCTCTCCTTGCTACCGATCATCGTTCTTCTATCACTCCATTGGAGCGGCGTTTGCAGATCTGATTGCAAATCTGTTCGTATCTATCAGATCTAGCTTTCAGATCTTTCCCGGCATTCGACTTGTCGCTCTTGAACGGTTCTTTGCAGCGGTCTTCTTGTTTCAGAGGGCTTCTACCCTTCTTGTTTGCTCCTCTCACAGACGCAAGTCTATATCCAGATCTGAAGAGCTGCTTGTAAAACCAGGCTGTGACGATTCTATTGAAGCATCTTCTGCTGCTTTTCATAATCTCAGTTACAGAGACTCTAAGAGGCGAAAGAGAGAGACAGAGAGAGAGAGAGTGAAAAACATTCTCCTCTACCATTTTTGCCTTGGCTTTGGCAGCTCAGGAAGGTCTTTGAGGCAACCAGCTGTTCCATCGCCATGGGGTGGTAGAAAGAGGGTCCACCAGAATAGCCAGGAATCCTGCTTGTTCATTCTCGCCAAAGCTGCAGACTTGAAGAGGACATGAAAGAAACATGTCTTTGGGTTGGCATTTCAGGTGGTGTGACTTCTATGGATGATTTCTTGGAAAAATTCTTCCCTGGTGTTTATGCAAAGAAGCATCTAGCTAAGGAAGACAATTACTGTAAATTTGATGATCAAGGCCTTCAGCTCTTCACTTCTTCCTTGTACCTTGCTGCCATTGTTTCCAGCCTTGTGGCGTCGAAAGTCTGTGATAAAAAAGGCCGGAAGTTTACTATGCAAGCTGCGTCCTTATTCTTTATCGCCGGTGTCATCTTGACGGCGTTTTCAACTAATCTCTTTATGTTGATCATCGGAAGGATCCTCCTTGGCATTGGAGTTGGATTTGCCAATCAGGCTGCTCCTTTGTTCTTATCTGAAGTTGCTCCCGATCAAGTATTCAAGCTTTTGCAATCAGTTAAGTTTTTCATTGTACATTCTATTCATGGTGTTGCCATTGGCCTTACTTCTCATCACCGACGCCTATGCTATTGCAACGAAGCAATGTTTCATCTCTGTCCACTTATTTTGCACTATTTTTATTTTGTTGTTTCTTCTTGTCACGAACTGCGAGATCTGTGTCAAGGAGAAAAGGGGAGAGCTGAAGAAAGGGACACAAGTTTTCCTTCTCCTCCTACTTTTGTCGATTTCGTCAACGCTCTGAAGAAAGGGACGCAAATTGCCCTTCACCTCCTACTCAGCTGCCTGCATATTTTGGACACATGTCCATTTATTGTGGAATTCATCCACTCATTTTATTTGGAGGACTGATTCGTCCCCAACCCATTTGCTGGCCTTTTAAGGCTTCAGCCCTCATTTGCTGGCCTTTCATGGCTTCAGCCCACATTTGCTGGCCTTTTATGGTTACAGCCTCATTTGCTGGCCTTTATGGTTATAGCCTCATTTGCCGGTCTTTATTACTTCAGCCTTCATTTGCTGGTCTTTATGACTTCAGCCTTTATTTGTTGGCCTTTATGGCTACCGCTATTGTTCGCTGGCCTTTACGATCTGATTTATCGATGTGATGGCTTCAACTCCTTATTTTGCAGGTCACTCATTGCCTGCATTTATCGCATATTGCGATCATTGTTTGCCGGACAATTGTCTTACGGCCACTGCCGTCGTCCGAGCCTCTTTCTTTATTTCAGGCCGCCATTGGTGTTCGCCGCCTGTCGTTTTGCAGCCAATCAACGCTGCCACATAAACACATATTTGCAGTCAGTCAACGCTGCCACTTCAACAAATTTTGACGCCAATTAGTGTGCTACTTCATCAAATCTTCGTGGTCAATCAGTTGCCACTTTTGCAGTTCACCTGCCGTTTCTTCACTTTCCAAGCTTCGCGTTCATCCACGCTTATTCACGCTTCAGCTTGCGGGGGAGTGTTGAAATATATTTAGATTATCCTAATTATAATGTAATTAGGATTCTAGTTTGAGTTTACCTCTAGTTAAGGGGTGTATTTGATTTATAATTAGTTAACTGTTTGAGTATGATTATGATAGCCCTATGGTCGGCTAAAGGCTATATATACATGTAATAGTTTAGATATTTAATACAATTTTCTCTTTTCTAACAGTTATTAGGAGTGTAACTTGAGCTTGAAGCCAAGTCCCCATGAAAAAATTGAAAAAAAAAGAGTTCAAGTTGACTTCAGATGGGTTCGACCTCATTTTCGATCTCAACATATCATATTATAATTTGAATTTTTGTGAAACGTATTCCTGAATTTGGTTAGAGAGTCCAATTTGTGCTAAAATTTATAGAAACTAAATTTTCCTTAAATAATATTGCATAAAAATAAAAAAAATCAAATAATATATATTTCATATTTATATAAACATTATACAGGGAAACCTATTTTGAGCTGAAAAAAGACTGAGCTTGAATAAGTGTAGAAGTGTAATTCAAGTTAGAAATCAGGCTTGGGTTTTTCGAACACAAGTTGGACTCCAAACTCAGGTTTTAACGAAATGGGTGGGTCAACTTAGGCCAAGTCTTGGGCTTGAGTCTTAGGCCAAGCCTTGGGCTTCAGTCCAAACTTGAGTCAGCTCAAAACCTGGCCTGACCCACCAACTTTGCAGCCATATGGTGGATGCTATGAGTTGTAAGTTGGAATACTTAATTCATGGAATCTGCATACTATCTAATCTACCATCAGTTCAACAGCTCATTAATAAGTTTTACTTTCAAGTAAAGTTAAAATTAGTGGGTCTTAACCTTAATTATGAGAAAAGAAACAATGGATAGATGTTACAATTCTCAAATTTAAATCAAGAAGAAAAATTTACATCATCTTTTAAATTGTGTTAAAAAAAATATATATGTATAATGAATATTGCTCGTGTACTGTACTGAAAGCCAAGTATCAACTAATAAGTATGTTTTATGGACTATACCGTATCACTATTTTTTTTTTTTTTTTTACTTTTATGAAAATTTGACATTACGAATGTTTTCACTTACCATCTTACATTAGGTATGATTTTAAAAAAGTTCAGAAACAAGATTTTCATGTTTGAAAAATATTTTCATTTCTAATTTAGTTTTTCTGTAGATTTGTTTACTTTGAATTATTTTTACTAATTTTATTTTAAACTAATTTATAATTAGATTTTATACGTATATGTATAAACTTTTAAAAAAAATATTATGAAATCAAGAAAGCAAGTTATAATTTCGATTCACGAAGAACTTATTATCAAAGCTTTGGATGAATACCCATATGTTAAATTTCAGATTTACAATATTCAAGTTATAATTTAATTAAAGAGTTATTTTTAAACATTCACAATCAATCATTAAAAAGTAAAAACTAAGTTACAATGAATGTCTTCAAAAGTAGCCCAATTAATTAACAATAAATCATCTAAAAATATGACAATATATCAATAAATATAAAAGATCAAATATTAAATACAAAACACATAAAATATAGAAAAGAAATAATCGTATTTTGATTAAAAAATCTTCTTGATAGTTCGAATGAAAACCAACTGTATAAACTCTTTTGAATCGTGAGTCATCGAGAATTCTTAAGTGTTTGTAGGATAATCAAATCATATTTAATAAAAATCAAAGTTAGGCGTCTTATAGGAATAGAATTTTATAAGATCGAGTTATAATGAATAATTTCTCATTGAGAGAGAGAGAGAGTACTGACCTTGAACGTGAAGTGGGACTGGAGAGAGAGAGGTTTCCATGGAGAGAGAGACAGCTTTCAATGGAGACTTCGAGTCTAAACTGATGGTTTCTCTGGGTTGGAGAAGGGAGGGACTTGGGATAAGTTTACCTAAGATTCTTCTCTCTAACGGCTTTCATGGAGATGGAGGATTTTGTCGTTGTCTCTGTTTATCTGTCAACGTTTTGATGATTGAATGGCTGGTTTAAGTGGTGTGGACTGTGGAGAGTGGGGACTACCTCGGCCGCGTTTGGATGGGGGTAATTTTTATAGGGGTTACCCTAAGTAAGGGTTACTCTTGAGTAGGGGTGACCCTTGAACTGGGATTAACCTTATCTTTTTTGGTAATTACAGTGGTAAAGTAAAATCTTACCCTAAGGGTATTGGTAAGTAGAAGAAAGGGTAACCTGATATATTAATAATTTTTATTTTTTTATAAAACATAATTATTAAATAATAATCATAAAGTAAATTCTAATAATATAACTTATAATAATATTATCTAATTTTTATAAATTATTTTTCATAATTATAATTTAAAATGAACACTTGCATTCTAATATTAAAAAAATAAATAATTTTTTTTTATATTACTATTTTAAATCCAAATAAAAAATAAAAAATATCAACATATCTCTTCATAAAAATTATAATTATTACTTTTTATATTATATGAATTTAATAAAAATATTAATTCTCATAAAATTGTTAATATAATCAGTTTACCCCTATTCAAGGGTAACCCCTATAAAAATTTACCCCTTACCCAAATGCATCACTTTGAAAATGTTACAAAAATTTTATTTTTATATTATATAGATTTAATAAAATTATTAATTCTCATAAAATTGTTAATATGTCAGTTTACCCTTACGTACAATTACCCCTACTCAAGGGTAACCCTGTAAAAATTTACCCCTTACTAAAATGCATCACGTTGAAAATGTTGCAGAAATTTTATTTTTATATTATATAGATTTAATAAAATTATTAATTCTCATAAAATTGTTAATATGTCAGTTTACCCCTACTTACAATTACCCCTGCTCGGTAACCCCTGTAAAAATTTACCCCTCACCCAAATGTATCACATTGAAAATGTTGCAGAAATTTTATTTTTATAGTATATAGATTTAATAAAATTATTAATTCTCATATTGTTAATATGTCAGTTTACCCCCTACTTACAATTACCCCTACTCAAGGGTAACTCCTGTAAAAAATTTCCCCTCACCAAATGCATAACGTTGAAAATGTTGCAGAAATTTTATTTTTATATTATATAGATTTAATAAAATTATTAATTCTCATAAAATTGTTAATATGTTAGTTTACCCCTACTCAATGGTAACCCCTATAAAAATTTACCCTTCACTAAAATGCATCACATTGAAAATATTGCAGAAAATTTATTTTTACATTATATAGTTTTAATAAAATTATTAATTCTCATAAAATTGTTAATATGTCAGTTTACCATTACTTACAATTACCCCTACTCAAGGGTAACCCCTGTAAAAATTTACCCCTCATCCAAATATATCAAATTGAAAATGTTGCAGAAATTTTATTTTTATATTATATAGATTTAATAAAATTATTAATTCTCATAAAATTGTTAATATGTCAGTTTACCCCTACTCAAGGATAACCCCTGTTAAAATTTACCCCTAACCCAAATGCATCACGTTGAAAATATTGACACATTTTTAAAATAATCTTCTAACAGAATAAATTGTTAATTACCCTGAAAGACATTATCATGAATCTCAATATTTTCAGAATTTTGAGACCCTATCGAAATTTCGACAGAATCACCCCTTAAAAATAGAACATTTTGACAAATACGTTTCAGAAAATCATATAATATATAATTGAAAAATAGAGGAAGGCACGACATAAATAGGGGAAAGATTTCCTTAAAAAAAAAATAAATAAATAAATAACCACTATTATTATTTCAAATTTCAATAAATGAATAAAAAAATTCTTTATATCTTTTCATAAAAAAATATAATTTGTTATTTGGTGATATGAAATTTATCAAATAGAAATAATGGAGTGCTTTTAAAAAAAAATAAAAGCCAAGTACTTACCAAAATAAATAAATAATAAAATGTAAAAAAAAAAAATCTCATGACAAAAGGAGGGTAAAGAGGTTTGCTCCATAGAGGTATTCAAAAGAGAGACAAGAGGAATAAAAATTTGAAGTTTTACCCTTCCGCCCTGGTTACCAAACAGGGGTAACAAGGGGTAACAGGGTGTTACCCCTCTTACCCCATCCAAACGCAGCCTTCGTGTCATTTAAAATATTTTAAAATATAATAAATATAAATGGCTTTTGCCTACTCGCTCACGGTTGTCTCTGACTGTTTGGTTAATAAGGTTGGGACCCACTTTTTGTCTGACTCTTCTGTTCGAAAAAGGTTGGGACCCACTTTTTGTCTCACACTCTTTGGTTACAAAAGGTTGGGACAAACCTTTTTAAGATGTGATGTTATCTAATTAGTCGTAAGTTAAAAGAAATATTAATTATCTTTATTATAAAATGTCTTAAATGATAATTAATAGGTGTGCCATGTGCATGGCAACTGTCCTCCAACTCAACTGTCTCGAAGTCACTGCATGCAGCCCATCTCTCCCTTCCTAATAGTCACGAAAGTCTTATGGTCACCTCTAAGAGATCGATCATTTATTGAATTCCACTTAACTTAGACTTAAATTATTCAAATTTAATTTGAGCTAATTTTTTTAGTTCACTTAATTTAAGTATTATTTTATAATTTAGTGCACTAGGAGTAAATCAGGTTAGATTGATTTTAAATTTCTCAACTCAATTTGATTGAAATTTCATTCGATTTTTGTTCCGACCTGACTTTACCTGAGATATACAAATACATAACACAAACTCATTGATTTCTCTGATCAGATTTTAAGTTTCTGCCCTAGTCACACAAATGGATAGTCATTAAATTTGATATTCCCATAATCTTTAGTAACTATACAGGAAATTCATAATTTCATTAAACTCAAGCTGATCCCTGTTATTATTTGTTGATTGATATTTTGGAGTATTCTCCATCCTCGTCATAGAAATAGAACATATATAGGACTCTCTTAACTCATTTACATGGTCAAAATAACATGCCAGGAAATATAGATGGGTGGATAGCAACACCACATAATTTCTGTCTTACAAACTACACAATTATACAAAATGCATAAGAACATAATGCAAGAAAATTGCCTACTAAATATCCAAGTAAAAATTGTCCAGATTCTAGTTGGGCAGAATTGTACTTTTTCCAGGATGTATAGAAATAAAAGGGGGATAGACCAAAAAGCTGAATAAGATGCTTAGGTCCTTTCACTATGGTTATCCAACTAAACTGGTGGTCCAATGTAGATCTAAAGGGAATTACTAATCGTTGACCACATCCTGCTCTTCTTTCACAAGTTTGCAATTGATTCCACCATTAACATTTCCAACAACAAATGCAAATAAACATATAGCAAACTTTAATATCGAGATTGAGTGAAAAAAATAATATACCAGGAGATTCTATGTTTTTTTTTTTAATATAATAATAACAATATCAGTAAACTTCTATTCAGTCTTTTGATCACAAAATGGATGACTATTGATACATTAAAAAACAACATACAGAAATCTGTGAATCTCCTCTTAGGAAGGTGAAGGAACTCGGCATACTCAGGCTGTCCTTGTTCTGTCTTGTGCAGTTGCAGAACCAATGGTCGCCTTGTAACAATCCCTGTGGAGTCCATCAAAGAGTAACCCAAATCACGAACAACAAAACAGAGAGAGAGAGAGAGAGAGAGAGAGAGAGAGAGAGAGAGAGAGAGAGAGAGAGCTAACCTGATCCTCTTGGAAGAAAATCCCGTCCCACAATGCTCTCCAAAACAGATGATTTTCCAGAACTCTGCAGCCAAATCAAATCACATGAAGAAATGAAAAGATTCAGAACAATCAGATCAAATTCCAGAAAAAATTATAATTCCCTGAATTCCAAAATTGCCAAATTCTACAAATTCTGGAATTTGGAGATTTCCCAGTAGCATTACCAAATTTTAATAATTCTGGAAGTTGGTGGATTCCCACAGTAGCATATTTGTCTTATAGTGAGCTTAGAGTTATTAGCTAAAGGACTATTTTCTAAGAACAAAATCACAGATATATCCACCCAAGTGTAAACCTTGTTCATTAGGCCCTTGTAGCTTGTGGTGATCAATCCAAAACACGTCCTGCATTACTACAATCTCTGGATTAAAATTTGGAATTGACCAATGGCCATTTTTTTTAAAAAAAAAAATCCTGCAACAAAGTTGGCAAAAGTTCAATGTTGCATCATTGGAACTCGTGGGTTCAACTCGAGTAGAGTTTTAAATTTTGTCTGTGAATGAAATCTCGGCCTATTTTGGGAGAAATTATCCCTGGTGAACCAGAGAAATAATTTTTGGTAGAGCTAACTTTTACCCCATTTCAGTGTGGTTCTTTCAAACCAACCCATCCTCTTGATCCAAAATAGTCTCTTAAAAGTTAGTTCCCCAGTTCACCAACGGATAATTTCTCCCATTTTTGGGTCCATATTTTTTTATTTTTAAGTGAATGAATTAGGTCAACATTCCAAAATTCAACCCTGTAGAATGTGGGATTTCCTATAAAATCCAACGTTTCAAAAAATTTACATATCGCACCTCTGCGAACTGAAAAAATTCCGCCAAAATTTTGGTTTTCAGCCACAATTTATTTTCTCAGCCGTAGTGTGAATATTAGTAAAAATTATCCAGGCAGCCAAAAGGAAGAAGCTCGGAGATAAAGAGCGAGGGGGACAAGTACCTGTTCTGCAACGACGGCGACAGAGGGAAGAGCTTCCCAGAGTGTAGGAAGGGCGGAGACGCCGCCGTAGTCTCCGAGGACCGTACAGGCCCTCTGGATTCTGTTGACGAGCCCAAACAAGCTCTTCATCGTCGTCATCTTCTCCAAAACCCTAATCTTCTTTTTCTTCTTCTGATCTTAAAACCCTAGAATTTCAAATTTCAGGAGAGTAAAGGTTGATGAGTAGAAGAAAGCTTAGAAAGAAAGCTGTCGTTGTCACTCAGATGGTAAGCTGCAGTCGGTGTCTATCTCTCTATTTAGGCAAATGTTGGTCGGACGCTCCATTTAAATTTAAATTAAATTTGAAGTGGGTAGTACCGTTGTAGATGTACACGTAGAAAATGATAAAGATAATAGTTGATTAAATTTGAATTTTATTGAATTATTTTCTCTTCGTCATTTTAAATTTTATAATTTTAATTGATATAATCATTATTATTTTTATCCCATCTTATAAAATTATGATAATTTGATTTAAGAATTTCTTTTAAATATATTATTCATAATCCCTCAATCTTATTTAATTATGTGAGATTTAATTTATGATAAATATATAATTTTTTATTAAAAATAGTACTTCAATATCTACAATTTTACACAAATTAGTAAGGACATTTAAAAACTTGGCTCCACTTTGCATCACATCTTATGTTATATTTTATATTTAACAAAATCAATATGTAATGAATAGCCGTGAACAATGTCACAAATATCGTTATCCGATTATTACGAGCCACCAATACTATTTTAATATTTTTAAATTTTGAGGTTTTTATCAAGATATTATAAAAAATGTCTAACGGAAACTGTATTATTTAAGAATAATAATAAATATAAAATAAAAATATCATCAATAATTTATGATTATATAAATATAATATAAGAAATAAATTATTTTAATAATTATCAAACAAATATATATATATATATCATTATATAAGTTCATTGAGGGCGCGTTTGGATTTTCTCTCTCCCCATCAACTTTTGAATCCCTTTTTTCAGGAAGAGGCTTTCATTCACGGATTAACTCCTCTAAAATTTACCCGCTATCCAACGCAGCCTGAGTTGGCAACAAATGAGCCTCAAATCATGAGCTTTTGAGGTCCAAAATACCTCCAAATGGGCCCTTAACTTATTCAAATGGGCTTCACTCTTCGGTTCAAGTGGGTCTTTTAAGGTTCATTTGAGGCTCTCTCTTCCCTCCATCAATCCTAACATAGATTCAAAATGTAATTTCGTCTAATTAAATCTGCTTATCTTTAGTTGGGTCTTCATCGGGAACAATGGCCATATCAAATCTCCACCAAAATCTGTTTCAAATTTAATATGCAAACTGGTAAACAGTGGTTGACAAATTATCACTTACATAGTATAAAAAGGTACATGAATTTTTTTTAAATTACAACGGTAATTTTTCAAACATATAAAAAACTGTTAGAGAAATGCCAAACTTACTCTAGACTAACTGTTAATCCCAAGGGTTCAAATATCGGCCGATATATATCGATTTTTTCAAATAGAACAATATCGGCCGATACGATATGTATCGGCCGTACAGTAGTATTATCGGTCGATATGACCGATAAACGGTCGTAAATATCGGCCCCAATATCGGCCGATATTGGTAAATATCGGTTTATTACATTTATTTCAGGTTTTTTTTTTTAAAAAAAAAGAACGATATCAGCCGATACGGACGATATATTGGTCCGTATATCGGATCAAATATTGCCCGATAAGCTATTTATCGGTCTGGAAAGAACGGTTAAAAAAAAAAAAATCTGTATCAGTAGTGGGACCCACTAGATACCGGCGATATTATGTACAAATATTGGCCGATATTTGGACCGTTTATCGGTCCAGAATATCGGCCGATAACCCTGTATATCGCTCCGTATCAGTCACAGTTAATATGAATAAAATATTAATATCGGTGATATTTTGAAGGATTGTCGGGCGATATATCACGGCCGATATATCGCGCGATATATCGTCCAAAATATCGCCTAGGAATCCTACATGACATCAAATCCAACAGGCTGTGGGATTCTTGCTGTTTCCCACGCCTGGATTTTTTATTAATATTTCTGAAACCCGTGATCTGAAACAGCCGAAGTCTTCCATTATATGAATACCCTATACATCTCTTCATTCAGCCACTAATCATTTAGAAACTCACTCATCCAGCAATGGTATTTTCTAACTCCTATCCCCATCTTACAAACGTTCATCCGGCTTGATTAGAAATCCTTGTGTATTATTGGCTTATCTTAGAAGATCATTCCGTTCAAAGTATATTTCATAGATTGATCTTCATTTTCATGTAAATTTTTATTCCATTTTTATTTTTTAGCCTTCTGATCTAAATATTTTATGGTTTTAATGTATAGTTTAATATTTAATGTATTTTTTGTAATATGTTGTTGTTTTAGAAATATGTATTATTAATTATTGATAGTGATTTATTTATGCTTAAACATTTAGCATAGAAGTTATTATGAATGTATGATATTTTTTTCATGCAGATTAGTTTTTTTTTTTCATTTTCTTTTATTTTCTAAAGTGAAATGGCCCCTATAATGTACTGCAAAACATTATAAGAATTAAGAAATAGTAATTATTGGGAAAAGTTGCTGATTTTTTTTTATAAAACACCCCTCTAATTTTAGAAAGAAGGTTCTGTGAAAAAATATAAATTTCATGCAACGTAATTATTAATTTAAAATGTTTAAACAAAAACCTCGATTTCATGTGATAAATTGCGAAAAAAATATGTAAGTGTACCGAAAACTATGAATATTTTTTAAACCAACCCTCTCAGTGAGTAGTATTTGTGTACTGTAAAAAAATTCAGTTTGAAAGTAGATGAGGCTTTTTTTTTAATTTTATCATTTAATCCCCCATTTTCATGTGATAAATTACGAAAAAATATGTAAATGTACCAAAAAAGTATGAATATTTTTTAAACCAACCCTCTCAGTGAGTAGTGTTTGTGTACTATAAAAAAATTCAGTTTGACAGTAGATGAGGTTTTTTTTTAATTTAATCATTTAATCCCCCATTTTCATGTGATAAATTACGAAAAAATATGTAAATGTACCGAAAACATATGAATATTTTTTAAACCAAACCTCTCAGTGAGTAGTATTTGTGTACTATAAAAAAATTCATTTTGAAAGTAGATGAGGCTTTTTTTTTAATTTTATCATTTAGTCCCCCATTTTCATGTGATAAATTACGAAAAAATGTATTTGGTGAAACTCAAGTGATTTCAAGTTTTCAACTTCGAAGTATTAGCACTAATCATTATTATTAGATTTAATATATTATCTTTAAACCCATTAAAATTTCTATCTCTAAGATAGAGCGAACTCTTTATATAAAATTCAATTTCATTGAGATCTACTTAAAATGAATTCAAATTTTGATAGATAACTAATAGTATACTTTGATCTCAATTTTTGTTACTCTAAGCTAAGATAATCGAAATCCCTTTAAAAAAAAAAAAAACAATACCATATTATTCAGAGGTCTTTACTTATAAAATACTATTTTACCTTTTATCACCACTTCTTGAAAATTTTAAAAACATGATTTGAATTTTAAAATACTATTCAATGAATGTGATTTTTTTTTTTCATTTACATTTACATGTTCCTCTCCATCGATCCGGCAAAGTCCAAACTCAAAACATTTAGGCCCATATTAATCATATGAAAAAAAAAATCAAGAAAAGCAATCCTATTTGTAAATGTGATAATTGTTTTATAATAAGTGACACTAATCTCATTAAAAATTATGCTAAGATTGATTAATTATATAATAGGATCTACTTCTTCTTGAGAGTTGAGAGGATTGATGGACATTTTCCTGTTTTTATAAGTTAACATCATCTATTGTTAATGTTAATATTAATCGTATTGGAAACTTAAATAAATAATTTGAATATGTATACGACCGATATTTAATGAAAAAATTACATTTTCAAGAAGCCCCGAATTTTCTGACATTACCCAAAAAAATTCGGACAAAAATGCAAAAAAGAAAAAGAAAAGCTGATGAGAGAGAAACTTACTGGCCGATATATCGGCTGGGGCCAAAAGTGTTTTTTCCACCCTTTTAAAATATTTATAAAAATGTCAAATATATTCGATATCACAACTGTTAATCCTACCTCAATCACCATAAGAGCCAAAAGTGTTTTTTCCACCCTTTTAAAATATTTATAAAAATGTCAAATATTTTCGATTGGATGATTGGATCAAAGATAAAATTTACTAAAATCTTGAGTGTTCTTTAATCAATTAAAAAAACTAATTCTTTTAGAAATGATTATCATATTAATAAAAAACTACCAACAATCTAAATACATGTTGGCATGATGGTCAAGAAGCTCCTTTCATTAAAGGAAATTTTGGATTCAATTCATGTTTAAACTTTGCCGAGCCATTTTCTGTAAGATTACTCCTCATCAATTTAACTAAAAGTACAAATATCTATGTTTCAAAAAAAAATAGAGCAACCCTTCTAACCCATTACAGGGCCTCGGAGTCAGAATTTTTTTTTTTTTCCTGTTTAAACCTAAAAATCTTTCGGGGAACATATGAAGCCATACTGCAGGATGATTTTTAGGTTTTAAATGAAAAAAAAAAAACACAAGTATCCGGCTCAATGAATTTTACTTTTAAAAATGAAAAATCAAAGTTGATTAGTGAGTTTTTAGATTTTCAAAAATAAAAATCATCATCATCACTACCTTATTCTATCTATATGAAGTCAATTTTATGAGTTCTTATTCACTAATAGATCTTATTATAAACGGTCTCTCTTTATTTCTTAACTCTATATTTTTTTAAAGTTTCATATTGTATGCAACAGAGATGTTTTTGATCTCTTAATAACATGATTAAACTGCTTAAAATGATTTTTTCTCAATTTATTATCTACATAATCCATCTTTAAACTGAATCCAGATTCTAAAAAACAGGAAACCCATTTCAGATTTAGTGAGTTTTCCTTTAAAAAATGAAAAACCTATTTTCAAATTCAATGATTTTTCGGTTTTTCAAAAATGAAAATATCATTACAGATTCAGTGATTTTAAGTTATAAAAAACAAAAAACCATTACCCGACCAGATGATTTTTTGTTTTTAAAAACAAAACTTACCCAACTCAATATTTTTGGTGGTTTTTTGTTAACAATAGAGGTCGGAGCTGGTCTGAACTGAGACGTGGACTTTGTGTGTTTTGAGAAAGGAAGAAAGGGAGAGGGTGAGAGAGAAGGGGAGGAAACTCACGTGGGTATTATTTCCATTTTTCATTTTTTCAATGAAATCTTACCTTTTAAAATTCGATTTTGAAAAGAAATCGTACCTGTAGAAAACACCATAGATGGTCACAGATTTGTGACGCCGTGGATATCACTGCTATTCAATATATAAATTGTTTTTTTTTTTTTTTTTCAAGTAGACACATGGCGGAAAAGACGGCCTTCACTGAATTCAAAGTACAATCAATAGATTACATGAATACAAAGACTTACTAATACAAAAGCTGCTTAATGATAAGAGCAGTTCATCCAAGAATTCAATTCAACACCCAACAATTGATTTATTTCAAGCAGAGGCATGACCGATCTCATCATCTTTTGTTCCGGCAGACTTTGATGCTTTGGAATCATCAAGATATTGCTGACAGATATAAGAAAGGAAACCCCAGATTGCCAACAGTATGGAAACAATCTTTATCCCACCAATTCCATCATGGAAAAAAATAAAAGCAAAAATGGGAATAATAGGCATGCCCAAAGTACCAATCACATTGCAAAACAGAGAAGAAACTTCAAAAATCAACATTATAGACCCAACCAAGAACACCTGAGAAGCCACTGCAATCCAAACTACTGTCATTACATAACCCACCTTCCCCTTTTCAAAATTCTCCATCTCTCCCTTCAGATCTCTCCACTCTCCACTTGCAAAGAGCCCCACAATCCCCCCACATGTAGCAACCAAAGATGGGTAGATTTGTACTTCCAAAACAGCTGAGATTGACTCCTTTTTCAAAACTTTTTGGAAAGTGAGTTGGATGAGGGAGAACAACAGAGAGTAAAGAGCAGAGGCAGCTAAAGTACAGAGAAACCCAATAACATATTTCCCTGGGGGAATTCTCGAGTGGGTTGAGGATTCTGAGACTGGTTCTACAGCAAGGAGGACCGCTGAGAAAGTGAGGAGAACAACAGAGTTGAGTATGAGAGGTGTCAATTTTTGGCGATTGATGAAGTAGGAGAAAACTGCATTGAAGGCAAGTTGGGTGGAACAGAGGAGGGAGTACGTGGAGAGAGGAAGGTACGCGAGACCGTATGCGTAGAAGATGGCATTGGCGACGATGAGAAGGCCGAAGAAGGTGTAGATTAAGGCAAGAGTGGAAGTGGGAGGTTGTGGAGAAGTGGAAGTTGGTTTGGAAGAGGAGGAGTGGAAGAGGTAGAGAGGAATGAGAATTGGGAAACCAACATTTTGGAGAAGGCTTGTCAACCATTTGCTATTTCCTCCTTTGTCAAAGTAGAATCTGCCAAGGAGACCAGTGATTGTTGAACCTGAAAGGATGAAAACAACGCTGATGAAAACCAGTAGCCACCATCTCCACCGCCGGAGATTGCCTGAAACTTGCAGATCCATGGCTGTCGCAACTGCTGATGGGCTCTCTTCTTGGACTCCTAAAGTTCCAAAAAAAAAAAAATCCCAAGAAATATGTGGATCGGCAACCACGTTATTAGGAGTGTAACTTGAGCTTGAAGCCAAGTCCCCATGAAAAAATTGAAAAAAAAAGAGAGTTCAAGTTGACTCCAGCTGGGTTCGACCTCATTTTCGATCTCAACATATCATATTATATTTTGAATTTTTGTGAAACGTATTCCATAATTTGGTTAGAAAGTCCAATTTGTGCTAAAATTTATATAAACTAAATTTTCCTTAAATAATATTGCACAAAAATAAAAAAAATCAAATAATATATATTTAATATTTATATAAACATTATACAGGGAAACCTATTTTGGGCTGATAAAAGACTCTGCTTGAATAAGTTTAGAAGTGTAATTCAAGTTAGAAATTAGGCTTGGGTTTTTCGAACACAAGTTGGTCCAAACTCAGGTTTTAACAAATTGGGTCAATCAGGCCCAGTCTTGGGCTTGAGTCGTTAAATTATACATTGAGCCCAAACTTGAGTTAGCTCAAAACCTGGCCTGACCCACCAACTTTGCAGCCATATGGTGGTTGGAATACTTAATTCATGGAATCTGCATACTATCTAATTTACCATCAGTTCAATAGCTCATTAATAAGTTTTACTTTCAAGTAAAGTTGAAATTAGTGGGTCTTAACCTTAATTATGAGAAAAGAAACAATGGATAGATGTTACAATTCTCAAATTTAAATCAAGAAGAAAAATTTACATCATCTTTTAAATTGTGTTAAAAAAAATATATGTATAATGAATATTGCTCGTGTACTGTACTGAAAGCCAAGTATCAACTAATAAGTATGTTTTATGGACTATACCGTATCACTATTTTTTTTTTTTTTTTACTTTTATGAAAATTTGACATTACGAATGTTTTCACTTACCATCTTACATTAGGTATGATTTTAAAAAAGTTCAGAAACAAGATTTTCATGTTTGAAAAATATTTTCATTTCTAATTTAGTTTTTCTGTAGATTTGTTTACTTTGAATTATTTTTACTAATTTTATTTTAAACTAATTTATAATTAGATTTTATACGTATATGTATAAACTTTTAAAAAAAATATTATGGAATCAAGAAAGCAAGTTATAATTTCGATTCACGAAGAACTTATTATCAAAGCTTTGGATGAATACCCATATGTTAAATTTCAGTTTTACAAAATTCAAGTTATAATTTAATTAAAGAGTTATTTTTAAACATTCACAATCAATCATTAAAAAGTAAAAACTAAGTTATAATGAATGTCTTCAAAAGTAGCCCAATTAATTAACAATAAATTATCTAAAAATATGATAATATATCAATAAATGTAAAAGATCAAATATTAAATACAAAACACAGAAAATATAGAAAAGAAATAATCGTATTTTGATTAAAAAATCTTCTTGATAGTTCGAATGAAAACCAACTGTATAAACTCTTTTGAATCGTTAGTCATCAAGAATTCTTGAGTGTTTGAATGATAATCAAATCGTATTTAATAAAAATCAAAGTTAAAGGGCTTATAGGAATAGAATTTTATAAGATCTGGTTATAATGAATAATTTCTCATTGAGAGAGAGAGTACTGACCTCGAACGTGAAGTGGGACTGGAGAGAGAGAGACAGCTTTCAATGGAGACTTCGTGTCTGAACTGATAGTTTCTCTGGGTTGGAGAAGGGAGGGACTTGGGATAAATTTATCTAAGATTCTTCTCTCTCTATCGGCTTTCATGGAGATGGTGATAGAATTGGAGATGGAGATTTTGTCGTCGTCTCTGTTTATGTGTCAACGCCTTTGTTGCTTGAATGGCTTGTTTAAGTGGTGTGGAGAGTGGGGACTGCCCGGCCTGCATTTACCTCATGTCATTTAAAATATTTTTAAATATAATAAATATAAATGGCTTTTTCCTAGGCAGTACTCACGCACATGTTGTCTCTGACTGTTTGGTTAATAAGGTTGGGACCCACTTTTTGTCTCTGACTCTTTGTTCGAAAAAGGTTGGGACCCATTTTTGTCTTTGACAACAACACTCAACTTATCCTTTTAATTTTAATCTCTCCCTGTCGTTATTGTTATCTAATTAGTAGTAAGTAAAAGAAATATTAATTATCTTTATTTTAAAATATCTTAAATGATAATTAACAGGGGCGCCATCTGCATGGCAACTGCCCTCGAACTCAACTGTCTCGAAGTCAACTGCATGCAGTCCATCTCTCCCTTCCTAATAGCCACGAAAGTCTTATGGTAACGTATAAGGGTACAAGGGATCAATCATTTATTGAATTCGATTTAACTTGATTCAGATTATTCAAATTTAATTTGAGTTGAATTTTTTATCTCACTTAATTTAAGTGTTATTTTATAATTTAGTATACTCGAGTAAACCAGATTGAATTGATTTTAAATTTCTCAACTCAATCTGATTCAAATTTCATTCGATTTTTGTCCTAATCTAATTTGACCTGAGATATACAAATACATAACAGAAAATCATTAGTTTCTCTGGTCAGATTTTAAATTTTTACCTTAGTCACACAAATGGATAGAGTCATTTAATGCAAAACGATTAGTTTGTTGGTAAAAAGCCTCTCCACGGAAGAGATTCTGAGATATTTACTCATGTTCTAAGGATTAGACAAGTAAGATAACTGCACACTTTACCAAATAATTTTTTTATTATTATGTTTAACTTTTTTAATTTTTTTTAAAGGAGTAAGGATATACACACCCTTTTTTTTCATTATACACTCTTTTAAAATTTATTCCATTTTTATCCTCTGTCTCGATTTACTTTCCACTTTTACTCTCTTCTTTTCCTAATTTTACTCTTTCCCTTCTTCTCATGGCCTACATTTGCATCTGCAAGCTTCTCGGGTGGCAGCTCATCCTCCTCCTGAACTGCCTCCTTGTATTTAATGGCCAGGTTTAACATCTCCTGGACTGTTTGCTCATTGGTTTTGGAATGAGGATCAAAACTCTGTAGCATCAAACCATTACCACTTTCCCTTTGACGCTCTGGATTGGATCTACCACCATTACCACAGCCCTCTGATTCAGAGCTTCAAAACTCTGCTGGGTATTTATGTCAACATCAGAAAGCCAACAACCAAAGCCGGGATGTGAATGGTACCATCCGACCACCATCTCAGGTCTGCGGGTCTGTTTGAGAATGTCAAGCATGTTAGTTTGGAAGACGTGATCGACGGCCTCAACACTGACGCCAGTCCCAGTCTTGGCAAAACCAGCCAAATCTCTTCAAGCCACATGAAAGCCAATTATGCCATGGTGAAAATTAATTTGTACTGATCAATTTATGTACACAAACCAGCCCTTCCAAGCAATGTAGAGATAACAAGATTTTATGGAAATTTTCATATATGATACGTACATTGACAGGCTACATGTGTTTTAATTTTAACCCATGAAGTTGAGGCAAAAGTGGGGGGAAAAAACTAATAAATGGGAACTTCATTCAAATCATCTCTCAGCTACCTTCTTCTCATTAAAAAATTTTTGTTTTTTTTTTCTTTTCTTTTTTTTCTGGGGAGTGAAGTGTCTACTGCTACTTGCCTAGTTCAGGGCCTTCTTTCAAGCTCACTTCCACCATACTAAACATCACCAAACCCATTGGAGCCAACGAGGCTGTTATTGTGGAAGCCGTTTGTGGCTTCAAGAAGGTTAGCAAAGGTGAGTTTCCGAAGGAACTTCTCAAAGGTTGCAAGGTTGATGCTTTAGGCCTCTTTTGGCAGTTCAAGAGTGGTGCAGAGAAAGGGACAGAGAGATACATGAGTAGGAGGGATAGCACTCGTCTAAAAGGAAAAGAGAGATGCATAAAAAAAACTAGCACACGAGAAATTGGAGTTCGAATTAACTACGGCCCGATAAAATTTGTTAAGAAATACAGAATAAAATAAAATTTTTATTTTATCTATATCAGTATACTGCTCATTAATTACTGATGTATAGATAATACGCTGTTTTACATGTATATGTACATATCGATACTTAAAGAACGGTACACCATTATGAATAAAATTGGATTTTTACATCATCTTCATCTGTGTCTCTTAACAAAATTTTGCCGGACGGCCATAGGGAAATCTAAGTATTACGGTAAAAATGGAATGAGGTTAAAGTGGGTGTATAATGAAAAAGAATACGGTGTGTATATTATTATCCTTTTTAAAGTGTGCTGCCATCGTACTACTTTTGTATCCAGCGGCACAAAATGCCAGCGTTTTGTGCTCTCTTCTCACTTGCCGTGGCCATCTCCATGTATGGAATTAAAATTTTAAAATAATTCTGATCATGTCAATTAACAGAATCACTTACTTTAGTAAAATAATAATCATATATACTTTCATATTGAATTTAAAATTGTAAAGTACTAAAAGAACAAAATTAATGCCTTAAAAGTCTATTTTGAATTATCAAGTTGAGATTCATCAAAATTAATGGTGCATGACTATCAATTTTAATTCATCCCGAATAGATAACTAAAAATTACTTTTAATTTAAATTTTTTATTTTGAAACACATCACAATTATAAACTTAATATAATGGAACTCACTAACATGTAACATATTGTATGTTAAATATATAACTCTGTTAATTCGTGAGGATTGACTTGATGGTTTAATCCAAATAAGTCCCACACTCATGAGGGCCACTCTCCCTAATTTTACGCAATGTATGGATAGGGAGGTTTGCACATATCTCAAGGACTTTGTTAGGTGCTTTAAGAGGCCTCAATACCTTGGAACATGGTCGATTTTTTTTTTTTTATTTCGTTATTTAGGGGGCATATGTACTTTTTATGATTATTTTGTTATTCATATTATTATAATAAATTAAAAATATAGAGTAAAATGAAATATTATCATATTAAAATGAAAAGTAAAATGAGAAAATTATTTCTTTTTACTAAAATTATTATTATAAAATTAATTTTGCATGAACTTAATTTATCACAAAGAAGAATAATAAATATTTCTTTTTAAGTTTTGCCAGTATCTAATTATTTTATTTTTTAACAAAGAGTTTAATCGAATATTTCATGTAAGTATCATTCATATGGCTTAGATCCATTTCTTATTGCAACATGATTATCATTTATTATTTTAAAGATATGGAGCAGTGTCTTTTATTGTTTTAGTCTTAAGTAAGACGCAATTGCACTGGCGCTGTGTCGGATCCAAATTTAGAAAAACGAAATCAGCCGACACCAAATCTGAGTTTAGAAATCTTAAACTAATCTAAGTATTTAAATCAGTAATCTTACAAAATTATTTAATCGACGTTAGCTTGAAGACACTCCAATTTTCTAATATCATATTTTAATTTTTAAAAGGAAATTAGGTACTTGATCTACTATTTTAATTTTTAAGTACCATGCATTGTCCATGCCATCTTAAAATAACCAAAGTAATCAAAGTTCCGGTAGAACTGAGATCAGGAGTTAAAATATCGGCCGGCTGAAATTTGTGACAAAATATCGGCCGGCCGAAATTTGTGACAAAATATCGGCCGGCTGAAATTTGTGACTGATATGCATCGGTCATATTATATAATACTTTTCTTTTTCCTTACCATTTTTATTAATTTTTTTAAAAAAACTATAAAAACCATTTGTGCGATATTTACTGGTATTTTGTGCAATATTTCAGCCCAGATATCGGCGAAACATGGTGGGCTCGATATGATACATATCGAATCAGCTGATATATATCATCTTTGAAAATCCTAATATAAATGTCGATCGATACGATATGTATCCGTTTATATTTTCACCTATGGTGCAGATAGCCTATAGGCTCACTTTCACTTGGAAATTATCTCAAGTCACTCACGGTCTCTGTATCGACTTTAAAATGTCATTTGCGTAGATTATACAAATATAAAGTGTGTAGAATTTCATTATCAATTGATTATTTAAGTAAAAAAATTAAATATTTTAAATTTTGATTAATATATTTTATTAATTTTTAAAAATTTAAAATAAAGGGATAGAAAGATTAGATGGATGGTTAAACTTCATATGATTTTTTTTTACATCATATTCAATCAAGTGATATCGAATAAATATTTAAAAGACAATCTCAATCTAAGTCTAATTAAAGAAAGTCTCTTTAATTTTTTTCTGTAAACTAATAAAATATGATCAATTTACTTCTTTTCACATTATTAGTTCGACATGCGTCCAATCACAACTATTAAATATATAAACAGAAGTAAGCATACATACAGAACAAACAAAAAAACACTATTTTTTTTTTCTTTTCTATAGTAGTAAGATTATAAAATTAAGATTTAATTTTAAAAAGATTAAATCATGTGGTTTATTCCCGAACTACTTTCTTTGACTTCCTTATTTATGGGGCATCTGAACCTTTAAAATTGATTTCTATTCATTACCTTATTATAATAAATTAAAAGTAAAATAATAAAATAAAAATGATCAAATTATTGTATTTTAATTTTTAATGAAATGGTTGGTAATCTAATTATATTAGTCTTAACCAAGACGCAAATTAGTTGACCTACACCTAACAACTGAGATTAGAAACCTTAGACTAATCCAGTATTTGAGGCCAGACATATTAAATTACTTATATAGGCTTGATTTAATCCGCGTTAGTTTGAAGCCACTCCAAATCTCCAATTTTCACATACAATCGTGGCCTATTTAAACACTCAATCATGGTTTATTTTAGGGCTGCAACTCGGGTCGGGCGGGTCGGATTTCTTAAAACCCAATCCGACCCGAGTTGATATATATGGAACCCGATCTGACACGACCCGAATTCTAACCCGAATCAACCCGAATTCTGACCCGGCCCGCATTTTGAATCCATTTTAGACTAATTTTAACTGGGTCAGGTCGGATCGGGTAAGGTCAACCTATAAAATCCTCAATCCGACCCGACCCGAATTTCATGTGGGTTTTTATCATCTCAACCCGACCTGACCCACCGACCCGACCAGCATGATTTCTAAGGTCGGGTCATGCGGGTCGGGCCAAAACCCGACCCGAGTTGCAGCCCTAGTTTATTTAAAGGACAATCTCGATATCAAATCTAATTTTTTTTTAATAAACTATAGATCAATTTTTTTTTTTTTGAATTAATGTATGGGAAACTGCGAGAAACTCAGCTTAAAATCTCCACGGTTGATATCCACTGTCTTTAAGGCACACTAGATGAAGCCATGGGGGCTCAACCTCGCACCTTCTATTTCCTAGGACAAAAATTATAGTTGAGCTACAATAAGTACAATATTTCATTTTTAGTAAAAATATTATTGCATAAATTAATTTTGCATGAATTTTTTTATCATTATAAATGTCTTTTTTTTAAAGAAAAAAGGTTGCTGATTGTTTACTTATTTTATTTTTTAAGAAAAGCTAAATCGAGTGATTCAACATTTCAACCTAAGTCTCAATGATATTGTTGAGATTCACATTTTACTGAACCATGATTGTCATTAATTATTTAAAAAAAGTACATAGTAGTCTTTTTTAATTTTTAATTAAATGGTTGGTAGTGTAATTAATATTAATGCAATATATGGTACATAGAAGATCAATTGTCCCAATTTTTGGGGTTCCAAATTTCCAATTGTCCCATCAAGTCTTCTCCACTTTTGCTGCTTCTTTCTTTACCGCTCTTCATTTATTATTTTTGTCCTTAACAAGTAATCTGGGACTCCCCTCAATAATTTTGTTGGCAATACCGTTCATCTCCGGAGTCTACGTGCGTTGGCATAGAGATATGACTCTAATTTATTTCATATTAGGTGATTCTTAGGTTTAAAGAATCCAATTTCAGTGTCTTTTAAAAGAAAAATAATTTTTGTGATGGTGCATCAAATTTAAAGAAAATTAGGATTTTGTTTTAACATATTTCTTTAACTCTGTTTTTCTTTTTCTAACAGAGTAGATAAAATTAATTCTTTTGTTTTAACATATTTCTTTATCTCTATTTTTATTTTCTAACAGAGTAGATAAAATTATTATTATTTTTTTAAATTTGATGCACCATAAAATAATTTTCCCATTCAAAATTCAATTTTGGAAAAGAAATCGAACATAGCATACTTGTCACTCTGTGGATATCACTCCTATACGATATAAATTGATTTTTTCAAGTAGACACATGTCGGAAAGGATGATCGCCTTCACTGAATTCAGAGTGCAATCAATAGATTACATAAAATACAGAGACTTATTCATACAAAAGCTGCTTAATGATACTGCTGCTCATCCAAGAATTCGTTTCAACACTCGACAACTGATTTATTTCAAACAGAGGCATGAATGATCTCATCACCTTTTGTTCCGGCAGACTTCTCATCATCTTTTGTTCCGGCAGACTTTGATGCTTTGGAATCATCAAGATATTGCTGACAGATATAAGAAAGGAAACCCCAGAAAGCCAACAGTATCGCAACAATCTTTATCCCACCAATTCCATCGTGGAAAAAAATAAAAGCAAAAATGGGAACAATGGGCATCGCCAAAGTACCGATCACATTGCAAAACAGAGAAGAAACTTCAAAAATCAACATTATAGACCCAACCAAGAACACCTGAGAAGCCACTGCAATCCAAACCACTGTCATCACATAACCCACCTTCCCCCTTTCAAAATTCTCCATCTCCCCCTTCAGATCTCTCCACTCTCCACTTGCAAAGAGCCCCACAATCCCCCCACACATGTAGCAACCAAAGATGGGTAGATTTGTACTTCCAAAACAGCTGAGATTGACTCCTTTTTCAAAACTTTTTGGAAAGTGAGTTGGATGAGGGAGAACAACAGAGAGTAAAGAGCAGAGGCAGCTAAAGTACAGAGAAACCCAATAACATATTTCCCTGGGGGAATTCTCGAGTGGGTTGAGGATTCTGAGACTGGTTCTACAGCAAGGAGGACGGCTGAGAAAGTGAGGAGAACAACAGAGTTGACTATGAGAGGTGTCAATTTTTGGCGATTGATGAAGCAGGAGAAAACTGCATTGAAGGCAAGTTGGGTGGAACAGAGGAGGGAGTAGGTGGAGAGAGGAAGGTACGCGAGACCGTATGCGTAGAAGATGGCATTGGCGACGATGAGAAGGCCGAAGAAGGTGTAGATTAAGGCAAGAGTGGAAGTGGGAGGTTGTGGAGACGTGGAAGTTGGTTTGGAAGAGGAGGAGTGGAAGAGGTAGAGAGGAATGAGAATTGGGAAACCAACATTTTGGAGAAGGCTTGTCAACCATTTGCTATTTCCTCCTTTGTCAAAGTAGAATCTGCCAAGGAGACCAGTGGTTGTTGAACCTGAAAGAATGAATACAACGCTGATGGAAACCACTAGCCACCATCTCCACCGCCGGAGATTGCCGGAAACTTGCGGACGCATGGGAGTCGCAACTGCTGCTGGACTCTCTTCTTGGACTCCTAAAGTTCAAAAAAAAAACCCAAAAAATAATTGAAAAAAATTGAGCTTGAAGCCTAGTCGCCATGAAAAAATTGAAAAAAAAAAAAGTTCAAGTTGACTACAGCTAGGTTAGACCTCATTTTCGATCTCAATATATAATTTGAATTATTGTGAAACCTATTTAAAGAAGCCTGAATTTGATCCAAAGTCCAATTTGTGCCAAAATTTATATAAACAAAATCTTATTTAATTAATTCATATAATATAAACATTATACAAGAAAACCTATTTTGGGCTGGAAAAAATACTGAGCTTGAATAAGTCTAGATATGTATTTCAAGTTAGAAACCAGGCTTCGGTTTTTCGAACACACGTTGGTCCAAACTAGGGTTTTAAATAACTGGTCAAGTTGGGCCCAGTCTTGGGCTCTAGTCGTTAAATTATACATTGAGCCCAAACTTGAGTTAGCTCAAAATCTGGCCTGACGCCTCAAAGGTGGATGCTGTGAGTTGTAAGTTGGAATACTTAAAGCAGAATGAGATTACTGTTAGAATTTGCTACGAGAAAATTAGGTTGAAATCGTGTAATAAGTTGAAATAAGAAGATTAGTGTATGTTTGTTTGTGATTGTTATGTGTTGTGGGAGAACAAGTTTAATTAATAATTTTTCTCTAAAGACTTCTTTTCATAAGATTTTTATGAAAACTTTTATTTACATACTATCTAATTTATCATCAGTTTAATAGCTCATTAATCATTTTTACTTCGAAGTAAAGTTGAAATTAGAAGGTCATAAAAGGCCTGGCTTCACTTATCACCTACAATCTTGCATTGGGTGTGATTTTAGAAAAGTTTAGACGCAAAATTTTCATCTATAAATAATATTTTTCTTTCTAACCTCGTTTTTCTTTATGTTGATCAAATTTCACTTATTTTCACTAATTTTATTTTGGTTTTTTACTCTAAAATAATCCCATTTTGAGGTATTTCGTAGAAAAAATAGTGAAATGATATGGAGTGTTTATGAAATTAAACGAAGATGCATTAATGTGATTAATATAGTTCTTATAATGTTTATGGTGATTTTCTCAGTGTTTTTCAAAAATGTCATCATGTTTAGATTTTTATATGGTTCGCTCTAAGATAATCTCTATTTTAAGTTTTTTTAAGAAAAATTAATGAACTGATATTGAGTATTTATAGAATTAAATGAAGGTGTCTTAATGTAGTTGACATAGTTTGAATAGTGTTTTTCTGAATTTTAATATTTTTATAAAATTAACCTTTTTAATTTAAAATTTTAATTTTTTTAATAAAGATATAAATTATTATGAATCACTAGAGAATATAAATATAATATAAAGTGTTTGCTAATAATGAATTTCTATTTTTAAAATTTTAAATATTGTCTTAATTTTTTATGATAAACTTCATTCATATTTTTTTTTTTTTCTAACAGCCATAAAATTTCCTTTTTTATGTGATTGTAAAGACTACAGAGTGAGCTCCACCGTTCCCTTTTTACAGGCAACGATGTGAGCATGAGTTTTAATACGAATTATAGTTGTTAAATCTGTTTTAAAACTTGTTCTAATTTTATTTCCACAACATAATGTTGAGATATTATGGCCATTTCTGATTCTGAAAAAAATGATATTAAAACCTAAAATAAAAAATAAAAAAATGTGAAAATACTATAATCCTATAAAAATATTGTAATTATCAAATATTAATTCAAGAAGCTTCGAATTTTACTTTAATAGAAGTTATCAAATATTAATTCAAGAAGTTTTGAATTTTACTTTAATAGAATTTAAATAAAAACTCAATTAAACAAAAAACCCTAAGAAATAAACTTAAAATTCTAATTTTGTTAAAAGTCAATACTCAAAACTCAAAATATATGGATAAACGTGGCCCATTTTTTACTTTTTACTCCAATTTTGTCAAATATATGAAACATCAGCGGCATAAGATAAACTGGTGAGATACTGGACGAAATTTCTAGCTTAAAATTTATTATCTTATTGATCAAAGTTATCAGATATCTATGAATTAAATACATTTATAACTTTGAGTCTTTGACCACTAAAATTAAGTAGATGTAAATTTAGTTTTTTGCTAAAATTTAGTTCATTTATTGATTATTAAATATACTTTTAAACAATTATAATTAGGCTTTATATGTATACGTAGAAATATAATAATCATATTTTGATAAAAATATCATAATCACTCAAATTATATTAAAAAATAATATAATAGTTCAACATTAAAATATAATAATTTCAAATCTTTAAAAGTCATTGAAGATGAACTGTATCAATTCTTTTGAATCGTGGGTCATTTAGATTTTTTGAATGTTCGAAAGATAATCAAATCGTATTTAATAAAAATATGAACTAGATTCACCCACTTATAAGAATAGAATTTTATAAGATCGATTATGATGAATAATTTCTCATTTTCAGAGAAAGAAAGAGAAAGTACTGCAAAATAATAGTTCAACAGTAAAAGTCTTTTTAAGGTTATTGAGGATCAACGATACTAACTCTTTTGAATTGTGACTCATTTAGATTTTTTGAGTACTTAAAAGATAATCAAACCGTATTTAATAAAAATTAAAGTTAAACTGGATTCAACCACGTATAAGCATAGAATTTCATAAGATCAATTATAGTAAATAGTTTCTCATTTGTGAATAGAGAGATATAGTTAAACAATCAAATAGAATAAGTTCAAAGTTTTTTAGAGTTTATAGAGGATCAACCGTACCAACTCTTTTGAATCGTGGATTATTTAGATTTTTTTAGTACTTAAAAGATAATCAAATCGTATTTAATAAAAATCAAAGTTAAACTGAATTCAACCATGTATAAGATTAGAATTACATAAGATCAATTATAATGAATAATTTCTTATTTTTGAGATCGAGATAGAGATGGAGATGGAGAGAGAGTACTGACCTTCAACTTGAAGTGGGACTCGAGAGAGAGAATTTTCCATCGAGAGAGAGCTTTCAATGGAAAGAGAGAGAGGTGGGAACTGAACTGATAGTTTCTCTGGGTTGGAGAAGAAGGGAGGTTGATGGTCTTGATAGCGTTGTGTGGAGGAGACGAGAGGGACTTCTTTATAGATTCTTCTCTCCCTCCTCTCCTCTCCTCTCCTCTCCCCTCCTCTCATGGATATGGAGATTTTGTCGTCTTTTTTTCCGTCAACGTTATCCATGCTCCGTCCGTTGTTGAATGGCTGGTTTATTTCTGTGTAACGAGTGGGGACTGTGATTTAAATATTTTAACATTATATAATATACAGCACTCAGCATAGTTACGGCACTGCCATCTCCATCTCTGCAATTGATCTAAATGACTGTTGCCTGTCACTCACTCTGGTTAAAAGGTTCGGGACCACTTTGCAAGTCCCGGAATCTTTGGTTAAAGATTGGGACCCACCCGCTTTGTAAGATGCGATGTAATGCGTCTGGTAAATTATATCTGACGGTGACAAATTTTAATCTCTCCTTGTCAGTTATTATCTTATCAGTCAGACTGTTTATATATATATTAATTATTTTTGTTATAAAAAAATCGATATACTTATCGCAGGTGTCAAATTTGAAGGGTATTAGCCATGAGATGAGTTGAGTTAAATCATTAGTCAGATAATAAATCATAACTATAATTGGATTGATCTTGGATTATGAATTAACTCGTGGATCAAATCTTAAACTACAGTACATTGAGTAAAGATCATGAGTTAAATTTGTATTTGGGTCATGAATTATAATTGGATTGATCTTGGATTATGGGTGAAGTTCAATTATAATTAGTTAATTAAATTCTTCTGAAGATGATCTAAGTCATAAAAAAAAAATTATAAAAAAGATCAACATGAAAAATCATTTCAATTGAACCCATGTCACAAGATAACCGACAAAATCATCATGAGTTTTATTAAATTGTTGAAAATTGAGTCTTTTAAATTATCCTATCTCTTTTAAGATCATAGTACAATAATTGGATATTTTTTTAATTAATATGTTCAATATAAAAAAACGTACATACTTTTGTATCTAGCGGCACAAAATGCCAGCGTTTTGTGCTCTCCACTCATGTGGCCTAGCTATATAAGATTGTGCATTCACATGTGTACAATTAAAATAATTTTGAACATGTCAACTAACAGAATAGCTTACTTTAGTAAAATAATAATAATATATACTTTCATATAATATTCTGTGGGCATCATATTGAATTTAAAATTGTACACTACTTTAAAATTAAAATTAATGGCTAAACACTATTTTGAACGATGAAATTTATCAAAATTAATGATAAGATGACTATCAATTTTAATGACTAAAAATCACTTTCAATTTTAAACTTTTATTCTGAGAAATTTAATATAATATAACTCACTACCCTATTACATATTGTATGTTAAATAAATAACTTTGTTATTATAAATTGAAGCCATGTTCAAAATTTTCAAAGCATTTTTCATTAATCAAACCAAGTAATCAGTGGTTTATCCCCAAACTACTTTTTTTACTTATTTATTTATGGGGCAACTGTACTTTTATTGATTTTTTTATTCTTTATATTATTTTAATAAATTAAAAATAAAGAGTAAAAAAAAATATATTAACTATTCATTACAGTAAAATGAGAACAGTATTTCATCTTAGTAAAAATATTATTATCAAATTAATTTTGCACGAAGTTGATTTATCATAGAGAAGAATGGTAAATATCTTTTTTTTTTTAAGTTTTGCCAGTGTTTAATTATTTTATATTTAAGAAAGAGGTTAATCGAGTATTTCAACGAAGTCTCATTCATATGGTTTAGATCCATTTTTTTTTTAATTGAAACATGATTATCGTTGATTATTTAAAAGGTATGGTGTAGTGTCTTTTAATTTTTAATGAAATGGTTAGTAATGTAATTGTATTAGTCTTAAGTGAGAATCAATTGAATTGACCTACACTGGCGCTGTGTCGGATCCAAATTTAGAAAAACCAAATTAGCCGACACCAAATATGAGTTAAGAAATCTTATACTAATCTAAGTATTTTAATCCAGTCATCTTAGTAAAATTATTTTAATCGACGTTAGGTTGACGACACTCATATTTTTTTCTAAATCATGTATCTTTTTTAAAAGAAAATTAGGTTTTTGATCTACTATTTTAACCATGCCATCTTAAAACAATCAAAGTAATCCGATAGATTGTGTATTGGATTATATAAAATTAAGACGTAATTAAGTTGACCAACACCAAATAACTGAGTTTAGAAACCTTATCCCAGACATCTTAAATGAATTATATGGGCTTGATTTGACCCACGTTACTTTGATGCCACCCCAATTTTCACTGAAATCATATATATATTTTAAAAAAAAGAAAAAAAATTGGTAGTAGATCTGCTATTTTAACCATGCCATCTTAAATAAACCGACGCTATCAAAGTGTCGGCAGAACTGAGCTGCAGATAGCCAATTAAGCCACACTTTCACTTCCGGACTCTCTCAAATCTCAATTATTTTCTATCAAACACGGGTAAAAAATACAGTGGATACGTAACATATCGGCTGCAACATTGTAGGAAAATCACAGCTGTAACAGATCGATTCATTGACACTGGAGTGCAAACCGATACAAACGAAAGTGTATGGATCTATAACGTCTGTACGTTGCGTTAAATCCCAACACATTTTTTACCCCAATTATCAAATAGACTATCCACTTTAAAGATGTAGTTGAGTCGGATAAGTAGCTATATACGTATACAATATATAAAGTTTACTATTATTTTTTTTTAAAAATTATATAAATTTGATAATTTAAGTTTTGACTAATATATATGATTGATGCTTTAAAATTTAAAATAAAGGGTTAAAGATGATCAATTTATCACAATAAATAAAGAGGAAAATGAGTACAATGTTTTATTTTTAGTAAAAAAATATTATTATCTAAATTACTTTTGCATGAAAATAGTTCATCATTATAAATGCCCTTTTTTAAAAAAAAATTGCCAGTATTTACTTACTTTGTTTTTTTTAAGAAAAAGGTAAATCGAGTGTTCCCATCTGAGTCTCACTCATATTCTACGGACACATGATTATCATTGATTATTTAAAAAGTATATAGTAGTGTTTTGAATTAAATGGTTGGTACTTAGTAGTCTAATTGCATTAATGCAATATATGGTACATAGAAGTGTTAAAAATATCTATCAATATATATAAGATTTTAGAAGATACGATATATATATCGATCGTACGATTATAATATCAATTTATATTAATTGAAAAAAATGATATAAAATCCATATAGCGGCCGTATCGAAAATTGATATAAAATCCATATAGCGGCCGTATCATTAAAAATTCGATAGTAAAACCGGTGCCTGTATCACTGTAGAGGAGACTTGTTACCATTGTTCCGTTCTTCTATCAAAGTCCTCTCCATTCTTGTTGCTTCCATTCTTTGTCTCTGGCTTTTATTATTTTGTCCTACGTCGTTAAATACTTATGCAACACGGCAATTGTAAATTAATTGGTGCCATTGAATATGAAGACCCAAAGCAACTTGCATCTGCTCCATTCTTGCTCATCTTCATCAATGCATGGTTGAACAAATTAAAGCAGGTTGGCAGATCATCCAATAGTTGGATAAATTGTACCCACATGGACCAATTGCATGCAGATCAAGTCCACATTTACTTGGTACATAGAATTTATTTTCTGATAATTTGATATTTTTATTTTTTATGAGACCCAACAACTCCAATTACAACTCATGGAAAATGTGCATTAATGTTTAATTTACCGGGACAGGTTTGATTATATATGATCATTATCACTCAGTAATCTTATCTACATGCTACATATAGTAATAACATAAAATTTACAAATGCTTTTTATTAGAGTTTTGTAGTTTGCACACACTAGTAAATTTAAGAGTTTAAATATCGATGGATACATATTGTATCAGTCGATATATACTAGTTTTTAAAACTTTTGTCAACCGATACCAAGATTTTTTTCCCTACTCGTAATGATGTAAAATTAAGTTATATAGGTGAGCATTTGAATGATTAAATCATCCTAATTTTGGACAGCTGTATCTTTCAAAAGAACCATAAAGGGAAGTTTGAAAAAAATAAAGCATTGGCCTGCATCAACCCATGTGAACATGTTATCAATATCCAATAATATTGACTAACTGATTCGATATTAACGGTGGTTATTATTTATTAGCCAAGGCTGAAAGTCAATATATTTGCTCCCACGATACATATTAGTTTTTCAAAATTTAGGTCTGAACACTTATACAAAACGTTGTTAAGAAGTTGTAGCAAGTAGCAATGAAGATTAGGTGATTTTATCAGATCTCTAATATATATTTATTTTAATTTTTAAGTAAGTTACATCCAGCAGGCTGACGATGTATCTCCATAATAAGAACTTTATGTATTTGAAAAGATGAGCGATCCTCCCATAGGCACTTTGTGTTTACATACATAGGTTTTACAGTGATGTGCATTTTCCTCTTCATCTGCCATACCGAAAATGTAAAACAATAGAAATGTCGGAAATCGGCTCGCCAAGAGCAAAATTGGCTTACCGGATCAATCGTTTACAGTAAAATCGCCTCTTTCAAATCACCTGTGAATGGTAAAATCGACTCACTGGATCAATAGTTTACAGTAAAATCATCTTTCTGAATCACCTGTGAACAATAAAATCGGCTCACCGGATCAATCGTGAATAGTAAATGGCTCACAAAAAACTATTAAGAGATCCGATTGGTGAGCTGATTTCTTACATTTTAAAAAAATTTGGTAGGGCAGGTGAAGGGCAAAATGGGCATCACAGTAAAACCTGTGTCTATATACACAAAGTACCCGTGAAAAGGTCGTTGGTGATTTGAAAAGAACTCAGGAATTAATAAAAAGTAATTTTAGAGATATTTAATATTTTAGAAATATTTGATATTTATTTATAATTTTCTCATAAGAAATTTTCTACGAACATCCCTTTTAGTTTACAGGCCGATTGTTTTCTCAAAGTCAAATCAAAGAAATATTAATTAATTATTCTACGAATAAAGCTTTTAGTTTATTGTTTCAATTCTCAATAGCTCAATAGACTCACCATTAAATTTTTTTTTCTTATTTTTTAAAATTTTATAGAAATTCAGGTCGAATCGAGTCTACAACTAAAATTTCTGAGTAGATTCAAGTCAAATACGTACGATTAACCTGAATGGATTTCTTTTATCAAGTATAGCATCCAGCCAGCCAATGGTTGCTCAAGTTTGAAAGTCGATTTTTTAATAGTAAATTCTTTTTTTTTTGAATTTGATTAATATAAATTTAGATCTCATTGAAGAATAAGCAGTTGGTGGTTTGGTGTTCAACAACTTCAACTTCATTAATCAAAATTGTAATGCAAATATGCTACTAATTATTAAATAGAAGATAAGGCCCACCATATCACCAGTACAAAATATTTTATCTATGGTTATTAAAAAAATTAGATTAGTAGTGTTAGCAATAAATGTAATACAGAGGTATTTAGACATTGGATAATTTTTCATTCCTCGTTTCATATAAAGATAAGATGGGTAAGAGAAATTAAAGTTGGTGTAATCATTGCATCATCAATGAATCCCTTAGAAATTGGTGAGGCCATCATTATGTTCCAATTAACACTTGTAAGTACCAATACTTAAATATAGTCATTTCAACAATAATTTTTTAAAAAGTTGTTCATTAAGTTTTAACTCTACTATGTCACTTGTGAGTGAGATATATATAAAAGAATGTGAGGAGGATGCGTAGGTGTCACTTGTGAGAGGACATCATGAAATGACACAATCACTTCCAACAGTAAAATCACGTACGATTAAGCATCTTCAGATCTTGCCAAACATTATCAAAAATTTATTACGTACGGAAAGTTGATCGGCTATCGGATCGGACAATGAATTATTCTCTCGTCACATCAATGTAAAATCGAGAATATATTAAAATTTGTATCGCTAAACACGAGAGAATTGATGATCTAATAAAATATCTATTAATTCATGAGGAGGTTTTGTCTACCATTATAAAAATTATAATGTACATAGACAAATTTACTGGATCTAAGATTAAAAAATATTGCATTGATAAGTATCGATATTATATTTATATAAGTGTAATGCACCATATCAATTGATATACTTTCTTTTTCTTCTGAATTTATACTGAATTATAGTGCAATGATCAAATTTATATTATAACGATTGACTTTATATACAGTCGCAACACATAAATATGTTGCGGTTGATATACTTCGACCATGAGAATTTCACAATGACTGTATTGTCAAATTTCGTTATCCAAATGTTGGACAGGGAAATTCGTATTAATACTTCAGAAGTTCATTCATTAATCTCCTCTAAATTTATTAATTGAAAGAGACTAAACCCCTTTAGATGTATTGATTAGAAGGGACAATTGAAATGCTTGTTGCTTCTCTATTTTGTCTATGTAAAGATTGCTTCATTAATTGTGGGTCTTACTCAAAATATAAACTCACATGATTGTATTAAACCAGGGATTCCTAAGTCCAAATAGGCAGATGTAGATTGAAAATGTCATTACTTGAATATGGTGTCTATAAAAAATTATTTTAATTGAAATAGTAAAATCATATATTAAAAGATTTAAACATTAAGTTCTATCCAACTATACAAATTTTATAGAGTTAGATCAATGGTCTATTTCATTTGAAATAAGGTCAAATTGGATAACGATTAAATTCAAAAGTGACGACACTTGAATGTGAGAGTACTCAGGATTTATCATATCTGAGATAGATTCTTGACCACCAACCAACCATCACTAATTATATATTTTTCGTAGCTAAATTGTTAGTTGTATTTTATAAGATAAAAAGATCATCGTTCAAAGTTGATAGAATGAACTCGTTCAAGGTGACAACAGATGTATTGCATATTGCTCAAGTTTCTTCATAAAACAGTTTTAACACCTGCTTGATGTAAAGCTAGTGAATACACAGTCGTTCATACACGAATTTTCTTCAAAACTCAACAATTGATTTGCTTGAACTTTCAAGTAGAGACTATGGAGATCTCATCACCCTTTAGTTCCTCAAGACTCTGGTTCTTTGGAATCCTCAAGATGTTGCTGATAAATATAGGAAATAAAACCCCAGACTGCCAACAACATAGCCACAATCTTCACCCCACCAAGTCCATCATGGAAAAAAATCAATGCTAAAATTGGAACAATTGGCAGGCCCAAAGTAATGATCACATTGCAGAACAGAGAAGAAACTTGATAAACCAACATTATAGCCCCAACTGAGTACAATTGTGAAGCCACTGCATACCAAACCATAGTCATCAAGTAAGCCACCTCCCCTTTTCCAAATCTCTCCATCTCCCTTCAAATCTCTCCACTGCCCACTTGCAAAAAGACCCACAATCCCCCCACATGTAGCAACCATAGATGGGTAGATTTGTATTTCCAAAACAGCTGAGAGGGTCTCCTTTTTGAGGATCTTTTGGAAGGTGAGTTGTATGAGGGAAAGCACGAGAGAGTAACTGGCAGAGGCAGCTACAGTACAAATAAACCCAATTGTATATTTCCCTGGAGGAATTCTTGAGTGGGTTGAGGTTGCTTGGTCTGGTTGGATTACGAGCAGAGTGGCTGAGAAAGTGAGGAGAACAATGGAGTTGAGTATGAGAGGGGTGAATTTCTGGGCATTGATGAAGTAGGAGAAAACAGCATTAAAGGCCAATTGGGAGGCAGAGATGAGGGAGTATGTGGAGACAGGGAGGTACTGGAGGCCATAAGCGTACAAGAGAGCGTTTCCGACGATGAGAAGGCCGAAGAAGGTGTAGACGGCGGCAAGGGTGGAAATGGGAGGCTGTGGGGATTCAGCCGCCGGTTTGGATCGATTGTGGAAGAGGTAGAATGGGAGGAAGACTGGGAAGCCTGAATATTGGGCAAGAGTTAAAAACCATTTGCTGTTTCCTCCTTTGTCAAAGTATAATCTACCGAGCATAGTGGCAACTGCTTGGCCTGAGAGAAGAAAAGCAATGCCAATGCACACCTTCAACCACCACTCCCACCGTCTGAGTTTCAGAGGGAGCGGTGGGTGGATGGCAGCCTCAGGTTTTGCTGGACTTTCTGTTCCTTCCATTCCTGAAATACAGAAAGTTGTAAATTAATCAATCAATAAATCAATTTACAATTCCCTTATTACATAAACTGACTGTTAATAAAATATACAATTATGAAAAATCTATTTAAGAGAAATTATCCATTTTAAACTCATTCATTGTGAACCCCTAATCACAATTTTTTTTTTATCTCATGCTCAATATCAACCCAAAACTTGAATTTGTATTCAATTTGAATTCATTCAATTATATTTTCATCAATGGTGAGATCTTTTTAGCCTTGGTAATTATATTTAAAATGTTTTTCAAATTGAACTTCATAGTTAGAGGTAGATATATGAATTTAACTCAAAAAAAAAATGATCAATTTTATTTTTCCATTGAACTCTATTATATAGGGAGAGTTTTATGTTTTTCAAGTCATATAATAAAGAGTCTCAATTGCGTTGAAAGACAAGCCGTTTATGGATCAATCAAGACTAAAAAGAACCATTTTCAAAAAATCAAATAGATGTATAACTTTTGAAGTATTTTGGTCAAAAAAATCCAATCACAAGTAAGCATTGACAGAATAATTATCAATCAAAACAAGGCGAAAGGCCTTTTAAAATTTTAGCAAAAATTGCAGAACCTTTTAAAAATTATGAAATTAAAGATGCCCTGTGTAATAAATTCAAAACATTAAAAGTTTTCCTCAACACAAAGCGACCATTGCAGAACCTAAAATCATAAAATCACTTGCAAAATGCAAAACCAAAGCATCACTGTTTTCCTTACTGAGTGAAAGAAACAGTTCAAACTCTACAAACTCATACTTTCCATAATAAGAGCAGAACAAAAGCTGGGGGTCTAACGCTCGATTCCTACGATTTCTCACATATAAATTTTAAAAGAAAAAAGAAAAAGAGTAGAACAATAGCAAGTAGTACTCAGTAATTTGAGAGAATTGTTTTGTTTACTTACCTTCAACACAGAGTTGCACTTGCTGAATCTCACCCATCTGTCTACACTACACACACACAGAATTTTTTAGAGCGTGACTACTGATCCTGTACTGTTTCTTAGTTGGACAAAGAATGCATTTAATATAAGAGAGAGAGAGAGAATTCTTTGAGTGTGATGATTGATCCTATTTTTTTCTATTCTTTTGCTTAGCCTCTTACCTTATTTTTTTCCAAGAAGAACAGACGGATTTGTGAGAATTTTCCAATAATTTATTTCTTTTCGTCTCTCGAATCTTCAAACTCTTTTATCTTTTTTCTCATCGTCTGATCCATACAATCGGGCCCGTTTAAGTCGGAGGAAGGAAGACATGGAAAGCAAACCCATTCCACCTTTATCAAACAAGTAGCTGTATTGAAAGTGATTCGTGCCCTTAGTTGCACATTCATTCAATCAGGTTTTTTTTTTTTAAAGTTTCTTTTTAAACTAATATTTCAACTATATCATTTATATTAATCAAAATTTATAAATGAGTTAGCTCTGAAATTTTATCAAAATTTTCTAAAACTTTGAACTTACTTCTGACAAATTTCAACAAATATATTGAAAAAAGTATTTACATTTCAATTAAGACTCAATTCGAAATTTTAAACTAAAATTTATAACCTTATTGAATGAGCTATTCAGTCTAGAGGTCGAAATATTGGCTGATACATATCATATCGGTCGATATATATCGATTTTTTATGGTCAAACAATATCGGCCGATACGATATATATCGGCCAATAAAAAAAAGTTATCGGCAGATATCGGTCATCATATCGGCCGATATGTATAAAAAACGGTATTTAAAATTTATTTAAATTTTTTTAAGAAAAAAAAAATTGATACAATTTTTATCCGTTTGTTAAGGTTTTTTACAGTTTTGTACGATTTTTCATCGTTATTTACAATTTAAATATCAAAAAATAGAGAAATGTAATAAAATGAAAATATCACCTGAAGCTTATTTTAGACCCCTAAATCAGCCGCCTCAACTTTCCCAAACTAGAAAGTAGACAACACTCCATTGATTGTGTAGGACCATTTTTTGTAGATCTTTTATTGTCCGGAGTCCGGACCACTACAGATACGACAATCTCATTTTTTTTTTTTAGCTCTATCCATGAAGGAAGTTTCTTACTATAATGTTAATAGTCTTTAGATTAATAATTCAGCGAGTTTTTAAAGAAAATAACAAAACAAATAAGTTGGTAAAGTTTTACTTAACTTCAATCATCTTAATTTTTTATTTTTTATTTTAAAATTATTATTTATTAATAAGTTTTAATCATCCATCTTATAGAGTTTTAATCATCTTATGAATATTAATATTTTTTAGATTAATGTGTGAAAAACTCATAAACAATCTTATTAAAATTTCTATGGATAAATCTATTACTTTTAAGACACACTAAAATTAAATTATAGGACTCGAATATGTAACTTTTCATTTTATAAGACATGAGATAACTAATTAAACTACGCACATAAATAACACCATCTGAATCACATTTAAAATTTCTAATAACTAATACATAAATAAAAAAATGACCTACCGTATCGAAGTACATATCTGACTCATTAAGTGAAGATGGTGATTTTTATGACACTTTCATTGGCTGGTCCCTTTTAAATTTATTAGGTGAAGTGGACATTAAAATTTTTAAAATGGTTGCTAGTTTTTATCTTCATTGTGTAGTTGGCAATGGAGAAAGCGTAGGTGGAGGACTAGAACATGCTGGAATAAAACCTACTTGATGGGCATTGATTATAGCATTTATTATTATTGTCGGTTGATCATAATGGGCACAAGTCAAAGGCTAATGTTTTAAAAATGGAATTTAAAATTAAACTTGTTTAAGAAAATATGGTTAAATTTGGTTAAACTCCTGACATCAATATAATGTCTTATAATAATATTAACTAACTAACTAATTAAATAATTAATAATAAATTATTTAAAATATAATAATATGTTAATAAATATAAAATATAAAACATCAGATACCACATGTGAAAAGTATAAAAGAGTAATAATCTCATTTTTATGAAAAATATTTTATTCAAACTAATTATAATAATAAATAATAAAATAATCCGACAATCCATCATAAATTTTTTATCTTTTAAAAGTTATTTGGAGTCACGTATATCAATCTTTCAAATCATGAATCATAAAAAGGTGTGAGGGATTGAATTTTGAAAAAGTTTCAAAGATAATGAAAGCACATTTACATAGATACTTTTTAAATTTTTTTTAAATATTAATATTTTTTAATTAATGTGTGAAAAATTTAAATATAAATTTTATTAAAAATTTTAATGAATGAATCTACTACACTTAAGAGATACTAAAATTAGATTATAGAGTTTGAATTCTCAACCTCTTACTTTTTAAGATGAAAAATAATCTTAGAGTTAAAACTATTAAATAAATATTCTTCATCTATTTTTATTAGTCCAACAATGAAGATGTAATAAATATATATTATTTTTAATTCGACTCACATTTTAAAAATTTAGATGGTTATTCAATGAAGCCAAATGAGACTCGTTTAAACTGGCACGCTGACGTCATCTATTTTTATGTCAATTAATTTGATCAATGTAAATGGTTTATATTCTAATTTTGTTAAAGAATGAAATTCAATCAATCAATCTTAAATGATTAAGTAAACCTTCTTAAAGAGTGACTAATCTTGACTTTAAAATTATATTTTTGGGTGATAATGGGGTCCACCACCTTCCCTTATGTGTCTAATAAAAAACTTTGATGCACAATTAATATTTTAATAAATGAATTTTAAACTACTTTCTCTATTTCAATTTTGTTGTCTAGTATGTATTTTGAAACTCTTTGAAAATAGTTGTATGATATGCTATTTTGATTCTCTCTCTGTATCTACTCTGACCGTCTATTCATAAGTTTTTTTAGAGCCATTCATTACAAAATACAATTTTTTAAAATGGGACAAATAAAATGAGACGGAATGAGTATATCTTAATAATATGAACTATTTTAAATATAAAAATTATTTATATAAGAATTCAGGTCTTTTCCTCATTAACATTAGAGATTTATGTTGTCATCATTTAGTCATTAATTAAAAAAAAATTAAAATTGAGTATAATAAATATAATAAAGTTTGAATAAGATATTAGTCGTGCATTGATACATTTATAGGGGAGCTCATATAGACACTCGAAAAATATTTCCCTACACACCTTTTTTCCAAAAGTTGATAGAAATTACATTTTTGACCTTCCACTTAAAAACGCCTACATCCTTCGAAATCGACTGAATGAAAAAATTCGCTCGGATGAATTCAAAAAATCGTTTGAATGAAATTGGCTGTAAAATAAGATTTTTAAACAAAGTCGTTTCTCGACCGATTTCTACAAACAATATATCAAAATTCATCTATTCTGAATTTTATAAACTCTGGTAATGATTTTAAGTTAAAAGGGTGTAGTTTTGGACTTAAAAAATCATATCCAATAATTAAGAGGGAAGTTCTTAATTCTTTGAGTACTATTTTTTAAATCCAAAACTATACCCTTTTCACTTAAAATCAGTCTTGGAGTTCATAAAATTCAGAGTAGATGAATTTTGATATATTATCTATAGAAATCGATCGAGAAACGGCCTCGTTTTAAAATCCCACTCAACTGCCCACTTGCTTCGAAGGAAGTAGGTTATGTAGTGGAATTTTCAAACGAAGTCGTTTCTCGACCGATTTCTACAAACAAGTTATCAAAATTCATTTATTCTGAATTTTATGAACTCCATGACTGATTTTAAGTGAAACGGGTATAGTTTTGGAATTCAAAAACCGTACACAAAGAATTAAGAGGGAAGTTCCTTAATACGATTTTTTAAGCCCAAAATTATACCATTTTCACTTAAAATCAATCACGGAGTTTATAAAATGCAGACTAGATGAATTTTGATACCTTGTTTGTAGAAATCGGTCAAGAAATGAACTCGTTTGAAAACATCACTTCACAGCCCATTTTGTTAGAACGAATTCAAAATTCGTTCGACTGGATACATCGATTTTAAATGGAAGAGCAAAATGAATATTAATTTTTTTTTATATTAACATTTGGAAAACTCATAAACAGTCCTACTAAAATTTTTACGGATAAGCTCACTACTCTTAAGACACACCAAAGTTAGGCTATGGGAGTTCGAACCTGCAACTTCTCACTTCATGAAATGGGAGATAACCACTTGAATTACCCATATAGATAACACCCATGTAAATCGCATTTAAAATTTCTAACAACTAATGCATAAATAAAAAACTGACCTATCATATCGAAGTACATATCTGACTCATTAAGTGAAGGTGGTGATTTTTTTGACATTTTCATTGGCTGGTCCCTTTTAAATTTATTAAGTGAAATGGACATTTAAATTTTAAAATGGTTGCTAGTTTTTATCTTCATTCTATGGTTGGCAATGGAGAATGCATAGATGGAGGACTAGAACATGCTGGAATAAAACCTACTTAATGGGCATTGATTATAGCATTTATTATTATTATCGGTTGATCATAATATGCACAAGTCAAAAGCTAATGTTTTAAAACTTTAATTTAAAATTAAACGTGTTTAAGAAAATATCAGATTAAATGAGGTTCAATGGGATTAACTATGGTTAAACTTGGTTAAACTCCTGACATCAACATGATGTCTTATAATAATATTAACTAACTAACTAATTAAATAATTAATAATAAATTATTTAAAATATAATAATATGCTAATAAATATAAAATATAAAATATCAGATACTAAATGTGAAAAATATAAAAGAGTAATAATCGCATTTTAATAAAAAGTGTTTTATTCAAACTAATTATAATAATAAATAATAAAATAATTCAACAATCCATCATAAGTTTAAATCTTTTAAAAGTTATTGAGAGTCAAGTATATCAATCTTTCAAATCATGAATCATAAAAAGGTTTGAGGGATTGAATTTTGAAAGAGTTTCAAAGATAATGAAAACACATTTAATAAAAGTTGAACCACTGCTGAGAAAGTTCGTGTATTAAAATATTCATGGTTACCATTCAATGTGGCCAGGAGAAAGAGTGTTGCAGGTCATATTGGTGGATAAGTTTGGACTTTTTAATCAAAAAGATTATTTAGATAGATATTTTTTTAATTAACATCTTCAAAATTCAGATACAGTTTTACTAAAAAAATTATTGATGAGTCCACTATATTTAAGACATACTAAAGTTAAGTCATGAAGGTTCGAATTTACAATCTCCCACTTTTTAAAGTGGGAGACAACCAATTGAATTATATCATCATTTTAAATAATTATTACGAGGACTGCTAATTTTTAAAAATAAGATTCACTAAATCACCCTTATTCTAAATATTTGTAGTTAAAAACTATTGAATAAATATTCTTTACCAATTTTTATTAGTCCAACAATGAAGATGCAATAAATATATATTATTTTTAATTCGACTAAAATTTTTAAAAATTTAGATTGTTATTCAATGAAGCCAAGTGAGACTGTATAAACTGGCACGCTGACGTCATATATTTTTATGTCAATGAATTTGATCAATGTAAATGGTTTATAATCTAATTTTGTTAAAAAATGAAATTCAATCAATCTTAAATGATTAAGTAAACCTTCTTAAAGAGTGACTAATCTTGACTTTAAAATTATATTTTTGAGATAATGGGATCCACCACCTTCCCTTACGTGTCTAATAAAAAAACTTTGATGCACAATTAATATTTTAATAAATGAATTACAAACTACTTCCTCTATTCCAATTTAGTTGTCTAATATGTATTTTAGAACTCTTTCAAAATAGTTATATGATATGTCATTTTGATTCTCTCTCTATTTATCTACTCTAACCGTCTATTCATAAGTTTTTTTAGAGCCATTCATTACAAAATACAAATTTTTAAAATGGCAGAAGGAGTATGTCTTAATAATAAGAATTATTTTAAGTATAAAAATTATTTATATAAGAATTCAAATCTTTTCCTCATTAACATTAGAGATTTATGTTGTCATCATTTAGTCATTAATTAAAAAGAAATTTAAATTGAATATAATAAATATAATAAAGTTTGTTAACCTCTCACCTTAAAAAGAGGGAGGTGCTAAGTTCGAGCTCCTATGACCCAACTTAGTGTACCTAAAAACAGTGGGTATCGGCCGTAAAAATTTTACGCTGAATTTTCTATAATTTTTTACACATAAATTAAAATATATACATATTAAATAGGATATAAGTCGTGCATTGATACATTATAGTTAATGGCCGCCTAAAATAAACATCTTTATTTTTCGGAAAACGAGTCTACTTAGTCTAAATTAACGGCTTAGCTGGTAGAAGAAACACGTTATCAGACCTTTAAACACGTGAGACACGTGTTGACCTTTAAATAGGGGTCGGGGGTCACTAAACAAATGGTTGTTGGGTACTTGAATTATTTTTTTAAAGTTGTGGCCAAAATCCAGGGTTGGTTTCACTTGTCAAGAAACTTTCATTATGAAAGGTAGGTCGTGGGATCCAATCACCTTTAAACTTTTTTGAGTTAGTCTGACTGAGTATATTTTAGTCTTTTTTATTTTTCTCTATGCTCTCAAGCCTAATTTAATTGTATTTGTAGATTCAAATCTGATTTTAAATTTGAAATATAAAAAATATTCTATTAAAATATAAATTAAATATTTATATAAAATAAAAAATTAATATATATAAATTAATATTCAAATTTGAACTAAATTCTTTTATATATTAATGTTTAAATTCAGACTTTTGAATTAAACGCTTTTATATATTAGATCTAATTCGACTCAAATTTTTATTTAAATATAATATTTTTTAGCAATAAAACACCTGAGTCCAAATCCATACTAACTCAATTTTTCAAAGCATTTACCAATTTATAAAAGGTTAGATAACCCTTTTTAAAAAAAGATTTTTCCACTAAAAGCTTTAGAAAAAATATAAAAGCACATTTTCATTGACAAGTGAAAGAGTCAATCAATCAGAAAAACTTTTCAATAAATTTGAGATTAGACAAATTTAGAAAAAAAATTAACGTAAAAAAATGACTTGATTTTGAATAAAAATAATGTAAGTTTAAAGAACTCACATGTATCCCTAGAGATTAAATATTATTATATTTCAAGCTCTCTTGTCACATGATTCACACGTTTGGTTGGTGAAAGATATGATTTGACCTAACCTCTTATTAAAAGGAGAATAATTAGAGTTTTTATTTTTTTTTCATTTGCAGTATATATTTTTTTGAATTTACGTATGAAAATTCTAAGAAAATCCAATGTAAAACTCCCACAGATGATACTCACTGCCCTTAGAACATACCAGATGAGACCATGGGAGTTCGAACCTGACATATATTTATCGTATATATTCATTTTTTAAATGAACATTAATCATTAATTTATACAATGATCAACTCACTTTTATTTAATGCAATGGATCTATTAAGAGTTTCTCAATTAGATATTGAACTTAAGAAATCATCTTAATCTAATTACAAAGTCATTTTTTTAAATAATTAGTTTCAGTTAGTGCCTTTTTGAAAAGCAAAAATCTTGAGATATATCTCAAGAATGGAGATTTCTTTTTTCTGACAAAATTTCTAGGCGAGAGAAGCTAACTATTTATTGAGAATCAGAAAAATATATTTATATTTCGTGCAAAGAGGGACTCCAATTATTAAGTGAAAAACTCGAGCTCAATTTGAGATCAATTATCAAGTGAAATGAATGAGTTTAATTATTTATTGAAAATTCACATCAATTTACGTGAATTAGATCTACAAATGATATTTTCTTCATGAAAAGATCTTGACATATATATAGAACTCTACAAAAATCACTCGAAACAATATTAGAAAATATACGTTTCAATTATACTTTAATTGTAAATATCATGCAATTTAATAATCAATCTTGTTTTTCAATTTCCTAGTATTATTTTCTTTAGCTGTTCTTACATTCTATTTTTCACTTAAATATTAAAATATTAAATCATTATAATTAACTATTTAAGATAAGATACTAAAATCAATGGTCTAATATCATCGTTTCAACCATTGATATTTGTGCTTGCATCCAAAAACTTTTGTCTCTAACCTTCGATGATTGATTGACATGAATTGGATCTTTTACTTCCATTTTTCATTGACAGAGATGAGCCTGGTCCACAAAATCGGAATAAAATCACTGTCCCTATCAATTAAAATATAGTTTTTATATTTTTTGTTTGGTATAAGTCTACAACAATCCAGTGTTGAATGTGAATATAGATTTTGAGGTTCACTTTGAGGTTAAAAAAATTATTTTAAAATTTACCCTATCCTTTTTTTTTTTAGTTTCATATAAATTTAATATATTTTAAATTAGACTTTAAATGTATTTTAAATAACTTAATTTATGAAATTCATAAAATAGTGTTAAATTATTAAAAAAATGACAAAGTGCACCAATCATTTCTCCATTCCACTATCAAATGGGGTGAAAAAGTAAAATGTAAATTGATTTTCAAGAATATAACTCATCAAGTAAATTTTAAAATGAAAACCAAAAAGATAGTGACAATAAAGATATATGTTTGTGATTTAGTTCACAACGAAGTATCTCAAAGTAAGTTAAAATTTAGTGCAACTCACTTCATGAAATGATAATAAGTATAATATAAATACGTATCCCATGGCCTTATTTAATGTGTCTTAAGAGCAATGGGTATCACTTGTAAGAGTTTTACGTTGAGTTTCCCACGGTTTTCCATATGTAAATTTAAAAAATAAAAAATTTATAATTCATTCACAACAAATTACTTTATAATTGATAAATTTGTGAGTGGGAGAGGGTTTTATTACTAATGAAGTAATGATGAGACGTTGGATTTGTGAGGATTTTGTTATATTTTTTTTTTATAGATAAAGATATTTTAAGAGAAGAGTTAATAAATTTCTTGTCAAATGGGTTAAGAGTTTTACAAAGTAAAGTGCATTGTGTAGATAAATTATATTAATAAGTAAAAGTCCTGAGTTTGATTCTTACTTCAGTCTAAAAAATTATTCTCCATAAATTTATCGATGGGTGTAAGAAGAGAGGGTTGTGTATGCCCTCACGAGTTTTCTAAAAGTTTTAGAACCACTTGATCATAAAAAAAAAAAAAGATAAATTATATAATATAAAACTAACCATCTTAGCCATATAATCGCTGTTTTTTCAATTTCAATAAATATGATTCATTTTTAAAAAAAAAATTAAGATCGAATGATAAATTAATTAAATAGTATAAAAGATCCTAACTTTTTATTCGTAATACTCTTTTTACATTCCAATAAATTATATGAAAGTTAAGAAAAAAAATTATTTTCATTGTTGTTAAGACTCAAGACAAGAGGATCACAAGGATCACGTTGTTAAGACTTAAGCTGTCTTCGTTGTCTTTTATGTAACAGTCGGTCACCATTGCATTTGATACAAATAATCGTCATTATCATCATTATTACTCTTAACTCACTATGTAGTGGTTCATTAACTTTTAATAAAGTTTATATTAGTATAAAAAGAGTCGATCTGATACATTTGCTCTTTTTTTTTTTCCCGAAGACTCAGGAGAAACTTCAGAAATACCATAGATGCCCATGCTCTCGGGATAGAGCCACTGGGGCTCCAATCAGTGACCTCTCCCTTCCCGAATCTAATACATTTGCTCTTGTATATAAAGTTTAGAAAATCTTAATTAAAAAATCACATGGCCCATTTGTTGGTGCTCTTGGGCTAGTTTGGCGGGGTCCAGTGTTGTCGGCTTTATGGTGCCTCTTTTGACCTGGCTCGGATTGTGGGTTGTATTTTTTTTCTCCTTTTATTGCTCAAATTCTTGGCCTCCTTGTTTCCGGGGCCCGATAAGGGCCCATCTTATCGTTTTATTCCTTTTTCTTCTTTTCCTTTTTTGGCTTTTTAACTTGTATTTTTTGAGAGATTTTCCTTTTTTTTTTTCTTTTTGAATGAAATACTAATTGATTATTAAAAAATTAATTATCTACTTAAATTTAATCGAACAGTGAATATATCTTGAAATAAGTTTAAATTCAGCATTAATTATAATTCATGAGATGATGATTAGTATAAGGAAAACATATATAAATGTATATTATCAAAATTTAACGATTAAATTTATAACAAATTGATAAACAATGGATACTTTAGTTTGCCCCTAAATCTACTGCCATTCTATTATGCGGCCTACTGTTCTTCCTCCTTGTTTATGCTGCCAAAGCCACAGAGAAGATTGGTTGGAAATGGAATCTCCATCCATTCACCAAAATTATTTCATATTTATAAATCTATACATTCTAGTAATGAGAGAAAATTAATTAGTATTTGAATTAAAGTTATTAATTTTGTTTTATTTAGCCACAAGTTCAAAATAAAATTCCCATATGTAATTTTTCAGTTTCTATTTCTATCTGTTTTGGTAATTTGGTTTTTTACCAAAACAAATTGAAGCAATGAATTTCAGTCAACAAAATATGGTGCATTTAAGCTAGATAAGTATAACGATTTTTTTTTTCTTATTCTTAATTTAATCACTTTTTCTTCTATTTAATTTTATTTTGAGAATTTAGTTTCAAAAACTTGGGATAAAAAACTTTTATTGCATCCGAATAATAATGGATCATGTCGGATGTGCAACCTCCTAAATCAATTTTTATATGTCTACCTAATTGGATGGGCTCGGGCTTTTGAATCGGCACATACATAAGTCCAAGCCCAACCTTTATAATAATCAGACTCTATTTTTAGTCTAAACCCGACCCTGTTATAAATTGGATTCAAAGTTCTTACTCAGGCCCACCTTTTTTTTCAACAAGATATTTTGAGCTTTCAGTCTTTGGGGCCAAATTTCCATTCGTAGGCCCGGTAAGGAGCAAGTCTCACAAAGTCACAATATGGAAAGGGTGCTCTCACACACTCTTTGTGTATCTGGGTCACGCTCCACCAATAATAGGGAGGTGGATCTCCTATTCTATTTCTTTAAGAATAAAAGATATTTAATTTTCCTTATCACTACTTTTTAATGTTATTTTTTATGGCTACTGATGGATTGAGCTGGAATAGGCCTGTAAACGGACTCAGATCTGGCCCAGTCCAGCCGGATAGGATTACCCAGATGGTTTCCACCCGGCCCGATAATGTCGGGTCCTACTATTGTTGTGTCCCACTCAGCCCCATAAGCCTATTGAATCGTCTCTGACCTGTTAAGGATCCAATTGTGTGTTTGATACGGCACTGGGATCTCGCCAATATAGGCCGATACGGCCTAGATTTGTAAAAGAAAAAAAGGATCTAGCATATGGACCTGGTTGCTGCCTTGATGTTAGAGACCCAATATAAAAAAAATTGAACTTAATTTTTTTATATCAATAGGCCCGATATCCATTTTTAACCTAAAAGTTTATGCTCATGGGTCCAAGATCCATTTTTTAACTTAAAATTTTATGTTAATGGGCCCAATATCTCCATTCTGTAACTTAAAAATTTTATTTTACCAAGCCAGATATCCAATTTTATGTAATTTTGATCGCAAAATCCTTCAAATAGACAGTCCACACCATCCTTCCATTCACACATATGGATTGGAAGATACCCATGACATGAAAATCATTCCTAGTGTTGTTCTCAAGTGATGACCCATCATCTCTTTGTAGAGCCTAATCAGGATTTTCAATAAGAAAAATAAGAAGAAGAAAAACTTAAAATGAAGCTAAGATGATGATTAATATACAAAGATTGCTCTTACAGTTGATATCAATCTAAAGGCATTAGGAGAAAATCAAAGGCCCATCCTCTAAGACAAGTTGATGATCTTGATGGTGGGTTACCATCATTGATCATCTGAAGAAAGAAATCAATGAAGGGAAAAAGGAGTAACAGTTCAGATACGTGAAGAGCAGGCAACATTCTGCAGAATAGAGGCTGAAATAATTCCAATATATCTAAGATAGTTCTGCATTTAATTCAATTTAATCCATGTTTGTTCACCTGTAAATCTAGAGATAAGCAGTAATGGCTGGCAATCAATAAAGAAAAAGAAATGAAGATTCGAAGAAGGAAAGAATAGGGGCTTTACTTGTAAAGGGTCTCAGTAGGGCTGCAACTCGGGTCGGACGGGTCAGATTCTTTAAAATCCAACCCGACCCGAGTTGATATATATGGAATCCGAATCTCACAACCCGGCCCGACCTGAATTCTAACTCGAATTCTGACCCTACCCGCATTTTGAACTCATTTTAGACTAATTTTAGCCTGATCGGGTCGGTTTAACTTATAAAATCTTCAACCCGACTCGACCCGAATTTCATGTGGGTTTTTATCTTCTCAACCCGACTTGACCCGCTGATCCGAAATTTTCGACCCAACCCGCATAATTTCTCGGGTCAAGTCATACGGATCGAGCCAAAACCCAACCCAAGTTGAAGCCCCAGGTCTCAGCATCATTTCCTTCTCTAACTATCACAAACTTGCTCTTGCTTCTCTCAGTAATAAATGGACTCAACATTCAATACAGCAATGATAATATACCAACCCACATTGATAAACACCTGTCCAAGAAAGACATAAGAAACTGAAAAGAAGATCTGATGAGATCTCCCAAGATCCACACTTGAAAAGGATAGATAACATCAGGGCATTTATAAAATTGAAATTTTTAAGGATAGCAATCCTCTCACAAGTGTAACGAGATAAAGAATTTAGGGTATTTTTCATTTTACCTTTCACTACCGTACGAAAACATTTAAAAAAATTCAGTGATCCAGTTAGTGATCCAATTTGCTGTTTTGCATGAAAAAACAGTCTTATTTAGATAAATTTCACTGAGCCAGTCAGTGATTCGGTAAGTAATCCAGCGAGCTGATTTATACCGCAATGGAAGGGTAAGTGATCTGGCAAGCCGATTCGAAGGGTTCGATGAGCCGGTTCAATGGGCAAAATGGACAATAAAATAATATCCCAAATCAATTTTAAGAATTGAAAGAATGCTACATTATATTTTAAACCTGCTCACTAAATTCTCCATCACTTACTTCAGGAGATTTGAGTGAAAACAGAAAAGAATAAGAAAAAGTTTTCAAAAGAGGGGAGGAAAAAAAAAGGGAAAAATGTAAAGTAATATTTTCAAAACTATACGAATATCAACAAAAAAATTAAGAAATAAATACATTTCAAGAAAAAGAAATGCAAAACCCGCTGACCCAATACAGAAATCCAGAGACCAAACGGAAGGCAGATGAAATTTCAAGGAAATTGCCTTCCTAGCTTCTGGAATGTAAATCAGAATTTTTAAATTTGTATTTTAATGAATATAATTGAATAATTGAATCTGCTTATGTAGGCACTAATTTCTTTAATGCTTATGAGAGGATTAATTGCGACACTCCATCTTTCATACAGAGGCACCTCTGTTACTTTATTTTATTAAAATGACAAAAATGATCATAATCAAATTGTAATACAAGAGATAATCACTATTAATTTTTCTTTAAAATATTATAGGTATCCCCACCCCACAAGAGATGAGGATTTTAATTATTTCAATTAAAATAAAATAGTAAAAGGTGTGCTCTTTAAAATATTATAGGTATCCCATAAAAAATAAATGAGTAGACCCGTCTAACCTGATTATTTCCATGCATATTCAACTATAGGGAAGTTTACAGGCGTTCAAAGAATAGTCTTCGTATGTCTTTTGTTAAAAAAATCTCCTTATTTGATAAATCCAATCTGAATTGTACTTGAAATAGATCTAAACGGACTTAACCTGTTTAATAAGAGTAAAAAATAGGCTCGGACTCGAAGAGACTCAAACTAATTCAGACCCAACCTGATCTGACCCGTTGCCGGGTCTAGTTGAAATACTGTATGCTCTTAAATTTATGACTTAATAAATATGTTAATGCTCTTGTATATATTTAAATTATTTAAGTGTTTTCATATATGAATGTTTAGTAATTGGACATTTGTTTGCAAATTTTGTTAAAAGATTTATTGGTATTTTACTGTTTATTTTTTTAAATGAGTAAAAGTCAAAATGGATAACACGAAATCCGTTTCAGTTTAGTCCGAACTGGAAATAGACTCGGAGTAATTAGCATGTTCAATAAACAAGTAAGTAATGGATTTAGGATTGTTCACTGAATAAGACCCGACGAAAAACAAATCCAACTCAACCAGTTGTCACGTCTAATAATTTGACTCGAAAACAATAATAAAGAATGATTTGACACATTTTATGCCTAATTCAAACCTAACTTATTTAAATCTATAAAGATGAAATAGCTCCTCTTACTGTATTCTCAAAGTTCAAGCCCATGTACACATTTTATGCCTAATATCAAGTGTTTGCTAATAATGAATTTCTATTTTGAAAATTTTAAATATTTTCTTAATTTTTTATGATAAATTTCATTTATATATATATATTATTTTTTTTTTCTAACGGCCATAAAATGAGTTCCACCACTTCCTTTTTTATGTGATTATAAAGACTAAAGAGTGAGTTCCACCGTTCCCTTTTTACAGGCATGATTTTTAATACGAATTATAGTTTAACAATCAAAGTCTTTTAGAGTTTATTGAAGATCAATCGTACCAACTCTTTTGAATCGTGGATCATTTAGATTTTTTAAGTATTTAAAAGATAATTAAATCGTATTTAATAAAAATAAAAGTTAAACTGGATTCAACCACTTATAACTTTATAAGCATAGAATTACATAAGATCAATTATAATGAATACTTTCTTATTTTTGATATCGAGATAGAGATGGAGATGGAGATGTAATGAAGATCATTATATATATAATTTATTTTTGATTCGAGATAGATGGAGATGGAGATGGAGATAGAGAGAGAGTACTGACCTTCAACGTGAAGTGGGACTCGAGAGAGAAAATTTTCCATCGAGAGAGAGAGGTGGGAACTGAACTGATAGTTTCTCTGGGTTGGAGAAGAAGGAAGGCTGATAGTCTTGATAGCCTTGTGTGGAGGAGAAGAGAGGGACTTGTTTATAGATTCTTCTCTCTCCTCTCCTCTCATGGAGATGGAGATTTTGTCGTCTCTTTTTCCGTCAACGTCATCCATGCTCTGATGCTCCGTCCGTTGTTGAATGGCCGGTTTATTTCTGTGTATCGAGTGGGGACAGTGATTTAAAGATGGAGATTTTATCGTCTCCTTTTCCGTCAACGTCATCCATGCTCTGATGCTCCGTCCGTTGTTGAATGGCCGGTTTATTTCTGTGTATCGAGTGGGGACTGTGATTTAAAGATGGAGATTTTGTCGTCTCTTTTCCCGTCAACGTCATCCATGCTCTGATGCTCCGTCCGTTGTTGAATGGCCGGTTTATTTCTGTGTATCGAGTGGGGACTGTGATTTAAAGATGGAGATTTTGTCGTCTCTTTTTCCGTCAACGTCATCCATGCTCTGATGCTCCGTCCGTTGTTGAATGGCTGGTTTATTTCTGTGTATCGAGTGGGGACTGTGATTTAAAGATGGAGATTTTGTCGTCTCTTTTTCCGTCAACGTCATCCATGCTCTGATGCTCCGTCCGTTGTTGAATGACTGGTTTATTTCTGTGTATCGAGTGGGGACTGTGATTTAAATATTTTAACATTATATAATATACAGCACTCAGAATAGTCACGTCACTGCCATCTCCATCTGTGTAATTGATCTAAATGACTGTGCCTATCACTCACTCTGGTTAAATGGTTTGGGACCACTTGGTAAGTCCCGGAATCTTTGTTAAAGATTGGGACCCACCCACTTTGTAAGATGCGATGTAATGTGTCTGGTAAATTATATCTGACGGTGACAAATTTTAATCTCTCCTTGTCAGTTATTATCTAATCAGTCAGTAAAAAAAATAATTATCTTTATTATAACAAAATCGATATCCTTATCGCAGGCGTCAAATTTGAAGTGTGTTAGCCATGGGATGAGTTGAGTTGAATCATGAGTCAGGTAATAAATCACAACTAAGGTATTTAATTAAGTTAGATTTTGTATTATGAGTGAACTTGTGGATCAAATCTTAAACTGCAGTACATTGAGTAAAGATCATGAGTTAAATTTGTATTTGAGTCATGAGTTATAATTGGATTGATCTTGGATTATGGGTCAAATTCAACTACGTTAATTTAATTCTTCAAATCGTGAAAATTGTCTTTGGACTCTTCTCTTAAAAATTCATTTTTCACGACTCTTTTGAAAATAATCTAAATCATAAAAAAAAAAAAATATAAAAACGATCAACATGAAAAACCATTTCAATTGAACCCATGTCTCAAGATAACCGAAAAAATCATCATGAGTTTTATTAAATTGTTGAAAATTGAGTCTTTTAAATTATCCTCTCTCTCTTAAGATCATAATATAATAATTGGATATTTTTTTAATTAATATGTTCAATATAAAAAAAAAAAAAGTACATACTTTTGTATCTAGCGGCACAAAATGCCAGCGTTTTGTCCACTCATGTGCCCTTGCCATATATAAGATTGTGAATTCACATGTGTACAATTAAAATAATTTTGAACATGTCAACTAACAGAATAGCTTACTTTAGTAAAATAATAATAACATATACTTTCATATAATATTCTGTGGGCATCATATTGAATTTAAAATTGTACACTACTTTAAAATTAAAATTAATGGCTAAACACTATTTTGAACTATGAAATTTATCAAAATTAATGATGAGATGACTATCAATTTTAATGACTAAAAATCACTTTCAATTTTAAACTTTTATTCTGAGAAATTTAATTTAATATAACTCATTACCTATTACATATTGTATGTTAAATATATAACTTTGTTATTATAAACTGAGTCCAAAATTTTGGTTCAAAATTTTCAAAGCATTTTTCTTAATCAAACCAGGTAATCAGTGGTTTATCCCCAAACTACTTTTTTTACTTATTTATTTATGGGGCAGCTGTACTTTTATTGATTTTAGAAGATACGATATATTATTGTACAATTACAATATTGATCTATATTAATTAAAAAAAAATTGATATAAAATCCATATAGCGCCCGTATCATTAAAAATCCGATAGTAAAACCGGTGCCTATATCAGTGATTCCACATTAACGGTAACGGTGGTTATTATTTATTAGCCAAGGCTGAAAGTCAATATATTTGCTCTCACGATACATTTTATTTTTTCAAAATTTAGGTCTGAACACTGATACAAAACGTTGTTAAGAAGTTGTAGTAAGTAGCAATGAAGATTAGCTGATTTTATCAGATGTCTAATATACATTTATTTTAATTTTTAAGTAAGTTACATCCAGTAGGCTGACGATGTATCTCCATAATAAGAATTTTATGTATTTGAAAAGATGAGCATCCTCTCATAGGCACTTTGTGTATACATATATAGGTTTTACAGTGATGCTCATTTTTCTCTTCAACTACTGTACCGAAAATGTAAAACAATAGGAATATCAGAAATCGACTTGCCAAGAGTAAAATCGGCTCACCGGATCAATCGTTTACAGTAAAATCTTTTATTCGAATCACTTGTAAACAGTAAAATCAGCTCACCAGATCAATCGTTTATAGTAAAATCATCTATCCAAATCACCTGTGAACAGTAAAATCGGCTCACCGGATCAATCGTGAACAGTAAATGGGCTCGCCAAAAACTATTAAGAGATTCGATTGGTGAGCTGATTTCTGACATTCTAAATTTTTTTAGTACAGTAGGTGAAGGGCAAAATGGGTATCACGGTAAAATCCGTATCTATATACACAAAATGCCCGTAAAAGGATCACTGACAATTTGAAAAGAACTCAAAATTGATAAAAAGTAATTTTAGAGATATTTAGTATTTTAGAAATATTTGATATTTATTTATAATTTTCTCATAAGAATTTTTCTACGAACATCCCTTTTAGTTACGCACTGATTGTTTTCTCAAAGTGAAATCAAAGAAATCTTCATTAATTATTCTACGTATAAAGCTTTTAGCCTATTGTTTCAATTCTCAATAGCTCAATGGACTCACCATTAAATTTTTTTTTCTTAATTTTAAAATTTTTATAGAAATTTATGTCAAATCGAGTCTATAATTAAAATTCTGAGTAGATTCAAGTCAGATACGTACTATTAACCTGACCGGATTTCTTTTATTAAGTATAGCATCCAGCCAGCCCATGGTTGCTCACGTTTGTAAGTCAATTTTTTAATAGTAATTTTTTTTTTAATTTGATTAATATAAATTTAGATCTCATTGAAGAATAAGCAGTTGGTGGTTTGGTGTTCAACAACTTCCACTTCATTTATCAAAATTGTAATACAAAAATGCTACTAATTATTAAGTAGAAGTAGAAGATAAGGCCCACCATATCACCAGTACAAATATTTTATCTATGGTTATTAAAAAAATTAGATTAGTAGTGTTAGCAATAAATGTAATACAGAGGTATTTAGACATTGGATAATTTTTCATTCCTCGTTTCATATAAAGATAAGATGGGTAAGAGAAATTAAAGTTGGTGTAATCATTGCATCATCAATGAATCCCTTACAATTGGTGAGGCCATCATTTGTTCCAATTAACACTTGTAAGTACCAATATTTAAATATAGTCATTTCAACAATAATTTTTTAAAAAGTTGTTCATTAAGTTTTAACTTTACTATGTCACTTGTGAGTGAGATATATAAAAAGGAATGCGAGGAGGATGCGTAGGTGTCACTTGTGAGAGGACATCATTAAATGACACAATCACTTCCAACACTAAAATCACGTACGATTAAGCATCTTCAGATCTTGCCAAACATTATCAAAAATTTAGTACGTACGGAAAGTAGATCGGCTATCGGATCGGACAATGAATTATTCTCTCGTCACATCAATGTAAAATTGAGAATATATTAAAATTTGTATCGCTAAACATGAGAGAATTGATGATCTAATAAAATATCTATTAATTCATGAGGAGGTTTTGTCTACCATTATAAAAAAATATTATGTACATAGACAAATTTACTGGATCTAAGATTAAAAAATATTGCACTGATAAGTATCGATATTATATTTATATAAGTGTAATGCACTATATCAATTGATATAATTTCTTTCTCTTTTGAATTTATATTGAATTATAGTGCAATGATCAAATTTATATTGTAACGGCTGACTTTATATACAGTCGCAACACATAAATATATTGCGGTTGATATACTTCGACCGTGAGAATTTCACAATGACTGTATTGTCGGATTTCGTTATCGAAGTGTTGGACGAGGAAATTCGTATTAATACTTCAGAAGTTCATTCATTAATCTCCTCTAAATTTATTAATTGAAAGAGACTAAACCCCTTTAGATGTATTGATTAGAAGGGACAATTGAAATGCTTGTTGCTTCTCTATTTTGTCTATGTAAAGATTGCTTCATTAATTGTGGGTCTTACTCAAAATATAAACTCACGTGATTGTATTGAACTAGGGATTCCTAAGTCCAAATAGGCAGATGTAATGAGTAGATTGAAAATGTCATTACTTGAATATGGTGTCTATAAAAAATTATTTTAATTGAAATAGTAAAATCATATATTAAAAGATTTAAACATTAAGTTCTATCCAACTATACAAATTTTATAGAGTTAGATCAATGGTCTATTTCATTTGAAATAAGGTCAAATTGGATAACGATTAAATTCAAAAGTGACGACACTTGAATGTGAGAGTACTCAGGATTTACCATATCTGAGATAGATTCTTGACCACCAACCAACCATCACTAGTTATATATTTTTCGTAGGTAAATTGTTAGTTGTATTTTATAAGATAAAAAGATCATCGTTCAAAGTTGATAGAATGAACTCGTTCATGGTGACAACAGATGTATTGCATATTGCTCGAGTTTCTTCATAAAACAGTAACACTTGCTTGATGTAAAGCTAGTGAATACACAGTCGTTCATACACGAATTTTCTTCAAAACTCAACAATTGATTTGCTTGAACTTTCAAGTAGAGACTATGGAGATCTCATCACCCTTTAGTTCCTCAAGACTCTGGTTCTTTGGAATCCTCAAGATGTTGCTGATAAATATAGGAAATAAATCCCCAGACTGCCAACAACATAGCCACAATCTTCACCCCACCAAGTCCATCATGGAAAAAAATCAATGCTAAAATTGGAACAATTGGCAGGCCCAAAGTAATGATCACATTGCAGAACAGAGAAGAAACTTGATAAACCAACATTATAGCCCCAACTGAGTACAATTGTGAAGCCACTGCATACCAAACCATAGTCATCAAGTAAGCCACCTCCCCTTTTCCAAATCTCTCCATCTCTCCCTTCAAATCTCTCCACTGCCCACTTGCAAAAAGACCCACAATCCCCCCACATGTAGCAACCATAGATGGGTAGATTTGTATTTCCAAAACAGCTGAGAGGGTCTCCTTTTTGAGGATCTTTTGGAAGGTGAGTTGTATGAGGGAAAGCACGAGAGAGTAACTGGCAGAGGCAGCTACAGTACAAATAAACCCAATTGTATATTTCCCTGGAGGAATTCTTGAGTGGGTTGAGGTTGCTTGGTCTGGTTGGATTACGAGCAGAGTGGCTGAGAAAGTGAGGAGAACAATGGAGTTGAGTATGAGAGGGGTGAATTTCTGGGCATTGATGAAGTAGGAGAAAACAGCATTAAAGGCCAATTGGGAGGCAGAGATGAGGGAGTATGTGGAGACAGGGAGGTACTGGAGGCCATAAGCGTACAAGAGAGCGTTTCCGACGATGAGAAGGCCGAAGAAGGTGTAGACGGCGGCAAGGGTGGAAATGGGAGGCTGTGGGGATTCAGCCGCCGGTTTGGATCGATTGTGGAAGAGGTAGAATGGGAGGAAGACTGGGAAGCCTGAATATTGGGCAAGAGTTAAAAACCATTTGCTGTTTCCTCCTTTGTCAAAGTATAATCTACCGAGCATAGTGGCAACTGCTTGGCCTGAGAGAAGAAAAGCAATGCCGATGCACACCTTCAACCACCACTCCCATCGTCTGAGTTTCAGAGGGAGCGGTGGGTGGATGGGAGCCTCAGCTTTTGCTGGACTTTCTGCTCCTTCCATTCCTGAAATACAGAAAGTTGTAAATTAATCAATCAATAAATCAATTTACAATTCCCTTATTACATAAACTGACTGTTAATAAAATATATAATTATGAAAATTCAATTTAAGAGAAATAATCCATTTTAAACTCATTCATTGTGAACCCCTAATCACAATTTTTTTTATATCTCATGCTCAATATCAACCCAAAACTTGAATTTGTATTCAATTTGAATTCATTCAATTATATTTTCATCAATGGTGAGATCTTTTTAGCCTTGGTAATTATATTTAAAATGTTTTTGAAATTGAACTTCATATTTAGAGGTAGATATATGAATTTAACTCAAAAAAAATTGTCAATTTTATTTTTCCATTGAACTCTATTATATAGGGAGAGTTTTATGTTTTTCAATTGAAAGACAAGCCGTTTATGGATCAATCAAGACTAAAAAGAACCATTTTCAAAAAATCAAATAGATGTATAACTTTTGAAGTATTTTGGTAAAAAAAATCCAATCACAAGTAAGCATTTTCAAAGACAGAATAATTATCAATCAAAACAAGGCGAAAGGCCTTTTAAAATTTTAGCAAAAATTGCAGAACCTTTTAAAAATTATGAATTTAAAGATGCCCTGTGTAATAAATTCAAAACATTAAAAGCTTTCCTCAACACACAGCGACCATTGCAGAACCTAAAATCATAAAATCACTTGCAAAATGCAAAACCAAAGCATCACTGTTTTCCTTACTGAGTGAAAGAAACAGTTCAAACTCTACAAACTCATTACTTTCCGTAATAAGAGTAGAACAATAGCTGGGGGTCTAACATTCGATTTTTATGATTTCTCTCACGTAAATTTTAAAAGAAAAAAGAAAAAGAATAGAACAATAGCAAGTAATACTCAGTAGTTTGAGAGAATTGTTTTGTTTACTTACCTTCAACACAGAGTTGCACTTGCTGAATCTCACCCATCTGTCTACACTACACACAGAATTTTTTAGAGCGTGACTACTGATCCTGTACTGTTTCTTAGTTGGACAAAGAATGCATTTAATATAACAGAGAGAGAGAGAATTCTTGAGTGTGATCCTATTTTTTTCTATTCTTTGCTTAGCCTCTTACGTAATTTTTCCAAGAAGAACAGACGGATTTGTTAGAATTTTCCAATAATTTATTTCTTTTCGTCTCTCGAATCTTCAGACTCTTTATCTTTTTTCTCATCGTCTAAACCATACAATCGGCCCGCTTAAGTAAGAGGAAGGAAGGCATGAAAAGCAAACCCACGTCACCTTTATCAAACTAGTAGCTGTATTGAAAGTGATTCGTCCCCTTAGTTGCACATTCATTCAATCAGGGTTTTTTTTTTTTTGAAGTTTCTTTTTAAACTAATATTTCAACTATGTCATTTATATTAATCAAAATTTATAAATGAGTTAGCTCTGAAATTTTATCAAAATTTTCTAAAACTTTGAACTTACTTCCGACAAATTTCAACAAATATATTGAAAAAAATATTTACATTTCAATTAAGACTCAATTTGAAATTTTAAACTAAAATTTATAACCTTATTGAATGAGCTGTTCAGGCATCTCAACTTTCCCAAGCTAGAAAGTAGACAACACTCAATTGATTGTGAAGGACCATTAAATGTAGATTTGTTTAATCGAGTTTGCTAGATTTGTTTTTTAATATATTATTGATACTGCACATCATATAAAAGAATAAACTGTTTATAGAGTTTATTGATTCTAAGAAATAAAGAGAAATGAAATTCTTTGAATATTAATTTTTTTATATTAACATGTAGACAACTCAAAAATAGTCCTACTAAAATTTTTACAGATAAATTTACTACTCTTAAGATACACTAAAATTAAACTATGTAGGCTCGAACCCGTAACTTCTTATTTCATAAAACGGAAGACAATCATTGAGCTATCCATGTAGATAACACCTATCTGAATCGCATTAAAAATTTCAAACAACTAACAAATAAATAAAAAATTGACCTGTCGTATCGAAGTACATATCTGACTCATTAAGTGAAGGTGGTGATTTTTTTGACATTTTCATTGGCTGGTCCCTTTTAAATTTATTAGGTGAAGTGGACATTTAAATTCTAAAATGGTTGCTAGTTTTTATCTTCACTGTGTGGTTGGCAATGGAGAATGCATAGGTGGAGCAATAGAACAAGCTGGAATAAAACCTACTTAATGTGCATTGATTATAGCATTTATTATTATTGCCGGTTGATCATTATGTGCACAAGTCAAAAGCTAATGTTTTAAAACTTGAATTTAGATTTAAGAAAATATTGGATTAAATTAACTATGGTTAAACTTGATTAAACTCCTGACATCAACATGATGTCTTATAATAATCTTAACTAACTAACTAATTATATAATTAATAATAAATTATTTAAAATATAATAATATGCTAATAATTATAAAATATAAAATATCAGATACTAAATGTTAAAAATATAAAAGAGTAATAATCACATTTTTATAAAAGTGTTGTATTCGAACTAATCATAATAACAAATAATAAAATAATCCAACAAATCATGAATCATAAAAAGGTTTGTGAGGGATTGAATTTTGAAAACGTTTCAAAGATAATGGAAACACATTTAAAAAAAGTTGAATCACTGCTGAGAAAGAGTGTTGGTCTACCAGACACTTGAGATGTTCTGGCAGGTCAAATTGGTGGATAAGTTTGGACCTTTTAATAAAAAGATTATTTAGATAGATAATTTTTTTAATTAATGGGTGAGAAATTCAGATATAGTTCTAATAAAATTTCTATGGATAAATTTACTATGTTTAAAACATATTAAGATTAAACTATAAAGTTCAAACCTACAACCTTCCATCTCAGATCAATAGTCTAAATTATTTTAAAAAAAAAACGAGTCTGTGAGTCTAAAACTCTAAATTACCAGCTTGAAACACCTTATCAGACCTTTAAACACGTGAGACACGTGTTTACCTTTAAATAGGGGTCGGCGTCAGTCAACGAACGGTTGTTGGATACTTGGATTATTTTTTTAAAAGTTGTGGCCAACATGCAGGGTTTGTTGGAGTGTCAAGTTATGAAAGGGACGTCGTGGGATCCAATGACCTTTAAACTTCTCTGAGTTCGTCTCACTGAGTATATTTTAGTCTTTTTTATTTTTCTCTATGCTCTCAAGCGTAATTTAATTGTATTTGTAGATTCAAACCTGATTTTAAATTTGAAATATAAAAAATATTCTATTAAGTATTTATATAAAATAAAAAAATTAATGTTCAAATTTTAACTTTTGAACTAAACTCTTTTATATAGTAATGTTTAAATTCGGACTATTGAATTAAACGCTTTTATATATTAGGTCTAATTTGACTCAAATTTTTATTTAAATATAATATTTTTTAGCAATAAAACACCTGAGTCCAAATCCATACTAACTCAAAATTTTCAAAGCATTTACCAATTTATAAAAGGTTAGATAACCCTTTTTAAAAAAGAGATTTTTCCACTAAAAGCTTTAGAAGATATAAAAGCACATTTTCATTGAAAAGTGAAATAGTCAATCATCAGAAACACTTTTCAATAAATTAGAGATTAGACAAATTTAGAAAAAAAATTAAGGTTAAAAAATGACTTGATTTTGAAAAAAGATAATGTAAGTTTAAAGAACTCAAATATAACCCTAGAGATTAAATATTATTATATTCAACTTGTCACATGATTCACGCGTTTGGTTCGTGAAAGATATGATTTGATCTAACCTCTTATTAAAAGGAGAATAATTAGAGTTTTAATTTTTTTTTCATTTGCAGTATATATTTTTTTGAATTTATGTATGAAAAATCACAGAAAACCCAATGTAAAACTCCCACAGATGATACTCACTGCCCTTAAAACATACCAGATGAGACCATGGGAGCTCGAACTTGATATATATTTATCGTATATATTCATTTTTTAAATGAACATTAATCATTAATTTATACAATGATCAACTCACTTTTGTTTAATGCAATGGATCTATTAAGAGATTCTCAATTAGATGTTGAACTTAATAAATCATCTTAATCTAATTATAAAGTCATTTTTTTAAATAATTAGTTTGAGTTAGTGCCTTTTTGAAAAGCTACAATCTTGAGATATATCTCAAGAATGGAGATTTCTTTTTTCTGACAAAATCTCTAGGCAAGATAAGCTAATTTTTAGGAATTTCTTATGTTTATTGAGAATCAGAAAAATATATTTATATTTCGTGCAAAGAGGGACTCCAAACCCGAGCTCAATTTGAGATCAATTATCAAGTGAAATGATCGAGTCCAATTATTTATTGAAAGTTCACATCAATTTACGTGAATTGGATCTACAAATGGTCATTTTCTTCATGGAAAGATCTTGACATGTATATAAAATTCTACAAAAATCAGTGGAAACAATATTAGAAAATATAGACATGTATATAAAATTCTACAAAAATCAGTGGAAACAATATTAGAAAATATACTTTTCAATTATACTTTAATTGTAAATATCATGCAATTTAATAATCAATCTTGTTTTTCAGGTTCCTAGTATTATTTTCTTTAGCTGTTCTTACATTCTATTTTTCACTTAAACATAAAAATATTAAATCATTATAATTAACTATTTAAGATAAGATACTAAAATCAATGGTCTAATATCATAATTTCAACCATTGATATTTGTGCTTGCATCCAATCACTGTTGTCTCTAACCTTCGACAATTGATTTACATGAATTGGATCTTTTAACCTTCGACGATTGATTGACATGAATTGGATCTTTTACTTCCATTTTTTTATTGAAAGAGATGAGCCTCGTCCACAAAATCGGAATAAAATCACTGTCCCTATCAATTAAAATATAGTTTTTATATTTTTCGTTTGGTATAAGTCTACAACAATCGAGTGTTGACTGTGGATATTGATTTTAAGGTTCACTTTGAGGTTAAAAAAATTATTTTTAAATTTACTCTATCTTTTCTTTTTTAGTTTCATATAAATTTAATATATTTTAAAATAGACTTTAAATGTATTTTAAATAACATAATTTATGAAATTCATAAAATAGTGTTAAATTATTAAAAAAATGACAAAGTGCACCAATCATTTTTCCATTTCTCTCTCAAATGGGGTGAAAAAGTAAAATGTAATTTGATTTTCAAGAATATAACTCATCAAATCAATTTTAAAATGAAAACCAAAAAGATATTGACAATAAATATGAGAGAAAAATAGTATGAAAATTGTATGAAGATATTGACAATAACTTTTCGAAGCTCTAGTTTTAAGTAAGATTTTCTATCTATTTTTTGGTTAATGTCAATGAATACGCCGAAATCCATTGTTTATTCAAGATCAATTTCGTTAATCATGTTTTACATTTGATTTAAAGGTTAACTAATTCATGGAATTACATACCAATACTTCATCTCCCGATTTCGAGTGCAGCACAGATTTGTAGCCCTTAGGCTCTTTTTTTTTTTTGAGGTTCCATCTTTTCCTCGCTCTGTTTAAAGCACTCCTCCATGCATTCTACAATCAAATTGAAAATTATGTGTTATCAAGAAAGCCATATTATGGTATTGTTTGCACTCAATACATAAACTGATTTAAGAGACACAAATTTAAATGGTAACTGCAGCTTAATGAAACACACCTTGAATGCAGAGTGCAAGTTTGTCAAACTTGGAGACCAGAGAGCGATGGAGCTCATCGCCGGCCCATATAGGAAACACAAACAATCGCAGATATGTTGCTGCTGCACCTGGAAGACCACAGACAAGTTTTACTATTAACATTCAAATATAAAGTTATGCATGAAACTACAGAGACAGATCGACTCTGGGCAACATGAGAATCATTTCACCTATGCAAGACCAATTTCTTTAGCCCCATTTCCTCACAGAAATTTCATTGGACTTCCATGACTTACAACATATGATTTGTCAATGCAAATTATATGGGTCTGGTCCATCAGGTGAACATGCCTTACAAATCATGGTATTGCAAACTTGAGACGTTTGTATATGATTCTCGGCCTTGAGTTTGTAATGTAAACATGGGTCCCAGATGATCCACACCATTCACTGATCAGAAAGGGACCATTACCCAAATTTTCTACCCAATATATTCCTTCCATGATCTTATATTTGTAAGCCACAGATCAAAGGCTATTGCTTGTCCCACCAATTTTGAGTGTCATCCATCCAACGTGGAGCCCATCATATCTACAGTCCTTTACCACTCAGAAATGGGTCCTGCTTGCACAAACCCATGGCCACAAGAGTGTTTAGATAGAGTCATGCTTACCAAAGATGAAGACTGAGAAGCTAATGGCAATAGCCCTGCCAAAGACCGGGACCTTTTGGGCTGCGAGTGCTGTTAAACAGCCCAACCCACCGCCTAAGATAGTGCCCATCCCACGATTTAGACCTTTGCTCAGTGTGCCCATCCCACGATTTAGACCTTTGCTCAGTGTGCCACCTGGAAGTACTCACGCCATAATCATTATGAAATTACAAATATAAGAGACAAAACAATACACTGTAAGATTGAAAAAGAAAGAAAGAGCAACGGTATGAGGGGTCAATTTTTCTTTCCTCAAGATTTGGGATATGATAGTGGTACATCTCATGTTTCATTCTCTTTTTTAGTAGTTTCATCTTTTTAATGTTATTTATCTGATGAATGATATTCACAGCTAAAGCTGTAAAGGTAAAAGAGAGAGAGAGACAGAATATGTCTCTATCATAAGCCAACGCTTTTGGTGGTTCGATTTTCATGAATGTAGTGCATGTTTGTGAGATTGTACTGATCAACAAGTGGACCTAGGCTTCACCATTACTTAGACAATGTCAAACTTAGGGATCTTAACATTCAATGGCAGGGATCACTTGCCATTTATCCTACGTGTAGAGTTTCATGTGGCTCAGGATCTCATATTATTCCCCTTTAATACAGAGGAAAAAAAAAGGGTTCCCTTAGAATCTTGTAGACATGATGAAAAGATAAAGGTTGGGTTGGAAACAGAGCATGGGGCATTTGTTTCTTTGTGTAGAATCCAACATTCCCTGCTCATGGCCATTCATGAACATCCCAAGTTCCTTCTTTTTAAAGTAGGATATAGTAAATAAAAGCAAGTAGCTGTTGTCAATCTCAAGAGAAGAGATTGAGATTGGTGTGATGCCACAAAAGGTGAGAGCATAAAATCTTTGTTGGGCTGTTTATTTATTTATTTATTTGTTGAAGAGGAATTGATTGTTCTATGGATTCCACAAACAGACCAACTCACATCAGCATTCTCACACACAGTCTGTATACAATGGACCTGAATGATGCACCTTTCAAGCTCAAGGAGGAACATCTAGCTAGGCTCAAGGCCCTTTCCACAACTGGTACTTATTTAATGCATATTTTTTCTATGTGCTTTCCAGAACTGGTATTTATTTCCTGCATATTGATTTTGCGCTACCTGTGAGGGTGTGCTAAATGCAGTATTTTGCCATGTTTATCCTTATTCTTTTCAACTCATGTATAATATTTTTATGCATATATTGCAAAAAATAAAAATGGGTTTGGATATTGAGCTGAAATATTTGTTAAATAGAATATTAACGTGTGGGAAATTCAGACACAGTCCTACTTAAACCCCTACGGATGAGCTCACTATCCTTGATTAAAAGATGTCTTTTATTGAATTGGCTTTGTTTGCATCCCCCTGTTATATTCAATTATATTAGTTTAGGGTTTGTTTTGATGTACTTTTAATTTTTGATGCTCTTGTTTGGATTTTTAGTCTTTCTTCTCATTTCTTGATAAGTCCTTTGTTATGTGATTATTACATTCTTTGTGTGTTTCTTGAGCCTTTTGGAATCACTATCTTAAGGATTGGTGAGGCTCTAGTCCCCTTGGTAGGGGAATGTTTTACAGAAACTGATAACTCTTCTATCTGCTACTATTTTACTATGTGCATTTTCAAACCTGCACAAAGAGATTCATGTTCTTCTTTTCTTTATTGCTTCTACACTTATTCCTTATTGTATTTTTTTATTTGTGCTTTTTCACCTTATAGTTTATGAACCACTTCAGTAAGTTGAGATCTTGGTTGAGTATCTTGGCCATTTAATATATGGGTTGACTCTTCTTGAACCCATTTATGGGGTATAGCCTGAAACGTTTGTTGGGCATCACCCGTATAACTCTTTGCTGGTAGCAATGCACTACTTAAGAATGATAAATGGTTTAACTGGGAAATTAAAGAAATAAAGTAAATGATTTAACTGGGAAATTAAAGAAATAAAGTAAATGATACTGTGAAATTAAAGAAATAAAGTAAATGATTTAACTGGGAAATTAAAGAAATAAAGTAAATGATACTGGGAAATTAAAGAAATAAAGTAAATGATTTAAGTGGGAAATTAAAGAAATAAATGATACTATAGTTGTGTAAATGACACGAGTCTCTATTTCTGTAATCCAACTTTTATTGTGAGACTTTTGTATCATAATTTTTTTTATATTTATAAACGTTTGTTGGATATTTTATTTTAATATTTCATATTTATGTACTCTTACTTGTTCATGGGTTGTTTTTCGTATATTGCATCTTTAATGTGTTTTTTTTTCACTTGCTTTCTCAGGTCTTGAGTTAGTTTATAAATGTTATTTCTGAATTTGGAAATCCATCATGGAAGAGATGCATCAAGAAGAGGCAAAATAGAGCAAGAGACCCATTTTATATTTTTATTTAATATTTGTTTTTGTATTAAGGGTAATAAGCCCAATTTAAACTTTTTATATTTTCAATTCTTAGTAGTCTTTTTTTTTTAAGTTTTTACCCTTTATTTGATGCTAATAGCTATAGTGGTAAGAAGTTTGAAATTTCACTAGTGTAGTACATGTGAAATATTGATTTAATTTTTAATAAAGTGTATTTAGCTTGGTAACAAAAATTTTAAGTTAAAAAACGGATAATGGGTCTATTAGCATAAATTTTCAAGTTAAAAGATGGATGTGGAACTTGTTAGTACCAAATTTAAAATTTAAAATTGGATATTGAGTTCAGTAACATCAAAATTAAATTAATTTTTTTTTTATATAGGGTCTGGTAGCATCAAAGCAGAAACTAGGGTCTAAGTGGATGAAACAGATAAACGGGCCCTTATCGAGCCGCAGAAGGTCCGACAACCCAATCGGGCTGGGCCGGATTCAAGAGTAATTGGATCATGTATTATCGGGCCAGGCTGTGGACGGTCCATTATCTTATTCGGGCGGGCCGGGCCGGATCTGGGTCCGTTTACCGTCCTAATATTTATATATATTTGTGATTTAGTTCACATTGAAGTATCTCAAAGTAAGTTAAAATTTAGTGCAACTCACTTCATGGAATGATAATAAGTATAATATAAAAACATATCCCATGGCCTCATCTAATGTGCCTTAAGAGAACTGGGTATCACTCATGGGGGTTTTACGCTGGTTTCCCACGGTTTTCCTCATGTAAATTTAAAAAATAAATAGTTTATAATTCATTCACAACAAATTACTTTACAATTGATAAATTTGTGAGGGGGAGAGGGTTTTATTACTAATGAAGTAATGATGAGACGTTGGATTTGTGAGGATTTTATTATATTTTTTTTTATCGATAAAGATATTTTAAGAGAAGAGTTAATAAATTTCTTGTCAAATGAGTTAAGAGTTTTACAAAGTAAAGTGCATTGTGTAGATAAATTATATTAATAAGTGAAAGTCCTGAGTTTGATTCTTACTCCACTATAAAAAATTATTCTCCATAAATTTATCGATGGGTGTAAGAAGAGAGGCTTGTGTATGCCCTCACGAGTGTTCTAAAAGTTTTAGAACCAATTGATCATAAAAAAAAAATAGATAAATTATATAATATAAAACTAACCATCTTAGCCATATAATCACTGTTTTTTTTAATTTCAATAAATATGCTTCATTTTTTAAAAAAAAATTAAGATCGAATGATAAATTAATTAAATAGGATAAAAGATCCTAACTTTTTATTCATAATACTCTTTTTATATTCCAATAAATTATATGAAAGTTAAGAAAAAAATTTATTTTAATTGTTGTTAAGACTTAAGACAAGAGGATCACGAGGATCACGTTGTTAAGACTTAAGCTATCATCGTTGTCTTTTCTGTAATAGTCGGTCACCATTGCATTTGACTCCAAATAATCGTCATTAACATCGTTATTACTCTTAACTCACTATGTAGTGGTTCATTAACTTTTAATAAAATTTATATTAGTATAAAAAGGGTCAATCTGATACATCTGCTCTTTTATTTTTATTTTTTTCCCGAAGACTCACGAGAAACCTCAGAAACACCATAGATGCCCATGCTCTCGGGTTAGAGCCACTGGGGCTCCAATCAGTGACCTCTCCCTTCCCAAATCTAATACATTTGCTCTTATACATAAAGTTTAGAAAATCTTAATTAAAAAATCACTTGGCCCATTTGTTGGTGCTCTTGGGCTGGTCTGGTTGGGCCAAGTGTTGTTGGCTTTATGGTGCCTCTTTTGACCTGGCTCGGATTGTGGGTTGTATTTTTTTTATCCTTTTATTGCCCAAATTCTTGGCCTCCTTGTTTCCGGGCCCGATGAGGGCCCATCTTATCTTTTTATTCCTTTTTCTTCTTTTCCTTTTATTGCTTTTCTACTTGTATTTTTTGGGAGATTTTCCCTTTTTTCTTTTTGAATGAAATACTAATCGATCATTAAAAAATTAATTATCTACTTAAATTTAATAGAACAGTGAATATATCTTGAAATAAATTTAAATATAATATAAATATAATTCATGAGATGATGATAAGTATAAGAAAAAAAATATAAATGTATATCTTATCAAAATTTAACAATTCAATTTATAACAAATTCATAAACAATGGATACTTTAGTTTGCCCCTAAATCTACTTCCATTCTATTATGCGGCCTACTGTTCTTCCTCCTTTTTTATGCTGCCAAAGCCACAGAGAAGATTGGTTGGACATGGAATCTCCATCCATTCACCAAAATTATTTCATATTTATAAATCTATACATTCTAGTAATGAGAGAAAATTAATTAGTATTTGAATTAAAGTTATTAATTTTGTATTATTTAGCCACAAGTTCAAAATAAAATTCCCATATGTAATTTTTCAGTTTCTACTTCTATCTGTTTTGGTAATTTGGTTTTTTACCAAAACAAATTGAAGCAATGAATTTCAGTCGACAAAATATGGTGCATTTAAGCTATATAAGTATAACGTTTTTTTGTTCTTATTCTTAATTTAATCACTTTTTCTTCTATTTAATTTTATTTTGAGAATTTAGGTTCAAAAACTTGGGATAAAAAACTTTTATTGCATCCGAATAATAATGGATCATGTCGGATGTGCAACCTCCTATATCAATTTTTATATGTCTACCTAATTGGATGGGCTTGGGCTCTTGAATCGGCACATACATAAGTCCAAGCCCAACTTTAATAATGATCAGACTATTTTTTGTCTAAACCCGACCTTGTTATAAATTGGATTCAAACTTCTTACTCAGGCCCACCTTTTTTTCAACAAGATATTTTGAGCTTTCAGTCTTCGGGGCCATTTTTCCATTCGTAGGCCCGGTAAGGAGCAAGTCTCAGAATATGGAAAGGGTGCTCTCACACACTCTCTGTATCTGGGTTACGCTCCACCAATGTAGGGAAGTGGATCTCCTATTCTATTTCTTTAAGAATAAAAGATATTTAATTTTTCTTATCACTACTTTTTAATGTTATGTTTTTATGGCTACTGATGGCATGAGCTGGAATAGGCCTATAAATGGACTCAGATCCCTCCCAGTCCAGCCGGATAGGGTTAACCAGCCGGCCTCGGCCTGGCCCGATAATATAAGGTTCTACTATTGTTGTGTCCCACTCAGCCCGATAAGCCTATTGAATCGTCTGTGGCCTGTTAAGGATCCAATTGTGTGTTTGATACGGCACGAGGATCTCACTAATATAGGCCGATATGGCCTAGATTTGTAAAAAAAAAAAAGGAGAGAGAAAGAAATATCGGCCGATATTCGTTGGGCCCAAGATGTCAAGTGGGCCATTTTTTTTTACACCTGGATCCAGCATATGGACCTGGTTGCTGTTTTGATGTTAGAGACCCAATATAAAAAAAATTGAACTTAAATTTTTATATTAATAGGCCCGATATCCATTTTAAACCTAACAGTTTATGCTCATGGGTCCAAGATCCATTTTTTAACTTAAAATTTTATGTTAATGGGCCCAATATCTCCATTCTTTAACTTAAAAAAATATTTTAACAAGCCAAATATCCAATTTTATGTAATTTTGATCACAAAATCCTTCAAATAGACAGTCCACACCATCCTTCCATACACACCCGGATTGGAAGATACCCATAACATGAAAATCATTCCTAGTGTTGTTCTCAAGTGATGACCCATCAGCTCTTTGTACTTTGTAGAGCCTAATCAGGATTTTCAATAAGAAAAATAAGAAGAAGAAAAACTTAAAATGAAGGTAAGATGATGATTAATATACAAAGATTGCTCTTACAGTTGATATCAATCTAAAGGCATTAGGAGAAAATCAAAGGCCCATCCTCTAAGACAAGTTGATGATCTTGATGGTGGGTTACCATCATTGATCATCTGAAGAAAGAAATCAATGAAGGGAAAAAGGAGTAACAGTTTAGATACGTGAGGAGCAGGCAACATTCTGCAGAATAAAGGCTGAAATAATTCCAATATAGCTAAGATAGTTCTGCATTTAATTCAATTTAATCCATGTTTGTTCACCTGTAAATCTAGAGATAAGCAGTAATGGCTGGCAATCAATAAAGAAAAAGAAATGAAGATTCAAAGACGGAAAGAAAGGGGCTTTAGTAGTAAAGGGACTCAGTAGGGCTGCAACTTGGGTCAGTCGGGTCAAGTTCCTTAACACCAATCCAACTCGAGTTGATATATATGAAACTCAACCCAACCCGATCCGATCCGAATTCTCAGCTTGAATCTCACAACCCGGCCAAACCCGAATTCTGACTTGACCCACATTTTTTGAACCCATTTTAGACTAATTTTAACTGGGACGGGTCGGATTAATTTATAAAATCCTCAACCATATCCGACCCAAATTTCATGTGAATTTTTATCTTCTCATCCCGACCCTACCCACTGATTTGAAATTCTCAACCCGACCCGTATAATTTCTCAGGTCAAATTATGCAGATCGGACCAAAATCCAACCCGAATTGCAGCCCTAGGTGTCAGCATCATTTCCTTCTCTAGCTATCACAAACTGGCTCTTGTTTCTCTCAGTAATAAATGGACTCAACATTCAATACAGCAATGCTACAATACCAAGCTACATTGATAAACACCTGTCCAAGAAAGACATAAGAAACTGAAAAGAAGATCTGATGAGATCTCCCGAGATCCACACTTGAAAAGGATAGATCACATCAGGGCATTTATAAAATTGAAATTTTCTAGGATAGCATTACTCCCACAAGTATAATGAGGCATTGAATTTAGAGTATCTTTTATTTTACTTTTTCATTATTGTATGAAAGCATTTAAAAAAATTCAGTTATTCGATCAGTTTTCTAATTTGTTGTTCTTTATGAAAAAATAATGTCACTTAAATAAATTTCACTGAGGCGATCAGTGATCCAGTGAGATAGTCAGTGAGTCGATTTATACTGTAATAGAAGGGTCAGTGATCCGACAAGTTGGTTCGATTAATAAAATAGACAATAAAAAAAATGCCAAATCAGTTTTAAGAATTGGAAGAATGCTCCATTATATTTTAGACCTGCTCACTGAATTCTCCATCACTTCAGGAGATTTGAGTGAAAACAGAAAAGAATAAGAAAAAGTTTTCAAAAGAGGGGAGGAAAAAAAAGGATAAAATGTGAAGTAATATTTTGAAAACTATTTCGAAATATCAAAAAAAAATTAAGAAATAAATACATTTCAAGAAAAATAAATGCAAAACCCGCTGACCCAATACAGAAATCCAGAGACCAAACGGAAGGCAGATGAAATTTCAAGGAAATTGCCTTCCTAGCTGCTGGAATGTAAATCAGAATTTTAAATTTGTATTTTAATGAATATAATTGAATCTACTTATGTAGGCACTAATTTCTTTAATTCTTATTTAAATGAGAGGATTAATTGCGACATTCCATCTTTCATACAGAGGCACCTCTACTACTTTATTTTATTAAAATGATCATAATCAAATTGTAATACAAGAGATAATCACTATTATTTTTTCTTTAAAATATTATTGGTATCCCCACCCCACAAGAGATGAGGATTTTAATTATTTCAATTAAAATAAATAGTAAAATTTGTGCTCTTTAAAATATTATAGGTATTCCATCAAAAATAAATGAGTAGACCCATCTAACCTAATTATTTCCATGCATATTCAACTATAGAAAGTTTACAGGCATTTAAAGAATAGTCTAAATGGATTTAACCTGTTTAATAAGAGTAAAAAATAGGCTCGAACTCGAAGAGACTCAAACTAATTAAGACCCAATCTGATCTGACCTGTTGCCGGGTCTAGTCGAAATACTGTATGCATGTTAAATTTATCACTTAATAAATATTTTAATGCTCTTGTATATATTTAAATTATTTAAGTGTTTTCATATATAAATATTTAGTAATTGGACATTTATTTGCAAATTTTTTTAAAAGATCTATTGATATTTTACTGTTTATTTTTTTAAATGAGTAAAAGTCAAAATGAATAACACAAAATATCTAAGTAAAAATTATCTAATTTATTTTGACATTCATTCAATTAAATACATACATACTCTATAATTTTAAATCGTTGGAATGAATACCTCATATAATTTTTTTTTCAGGTGTATAAATGCCGAGCTTAGAAATTAAAAATATCGGGGACAATTTCATTATCCGACAGCCATTTACAGGTACGTAATAAATTTTTGATAATGTTCGGCAAAACATGCAAAGGTTAATCACACGTGATTTTAGTGTTGGAAGTGATTGTGTCATTTCATGATGTCCTCTCACAAGTGACACCTACGCATCCTCCTCACGTTCTTTTACATATATCTCACCAAAAAGGACATAGTAAAGTTAAAGTTTAATGAACAACTTTTTAAAAAGTTATCGTTGAAATGACTATATTTAAATATTGGTACTTACAAGTGTTAATTGGAACATAATATGGCCCCACCAATTGTAAGGGATTCATTGATGATGCAATAATTACACCAACTTTAATTTCTCTTACCCACCTTATCTTTATATGAAACGAGGAATGAAAAATTATCCAATGTCTAAATACCTCTGTATTACATTTATTGCTAACACTACTAATCTAATTTTTTTAATAACCATAGACAAAATATTTGTACTGGTGATATGGTGGGCCTTATCTTCTACTTCTACTTAATAATTAGTAGCATTTTTGTATTACAATTTTGATAAACGAAGTGGAAGTTGTTGAACACCAAACCACCAACTGCTTATTCTTCAATGAGATCTAAATTTATATTAATCAAATTTTTTTAAAAAAAATTACTATTAAAAAATTGACTTACAAACGTGAGCAACCATGGGCTGGCTGGATGCTATTCTTAATAAAAGAAATCCGGTCAGGTTAATAGTACGTATCTGACTTGAATCTACTCAGAATTTTAATTATAGACTCGATTTGACATAAATTTCTATAAAAATTTGTAAAATAAGAAAAAAAAAATAATGGTGAGTCCATTGAACTATTGAGAATTGAAACAATAGACTAAAAGCATTATTCGTAGAATAATTAATGAAGATTTCTTTGATTTCACTTTGAGAAAACAATCGGCCTGTAAATTAAAAGGGATGTTCGTAGAAAAATTCTTATGAAAAAATTATAAATAAATATCAAATATTTCTAAAATACTAAATATCTCTAAAATTACTTTTTATCAATTCTGAGTTCTTTTCAAATCGCAAGCAATCTTTTCACAGGCACTTTGTGTATATAGAAACGGATTTTACCGTGATGCTCATTTTGCCTTTCACCTGTCGTACCCAACAATTTTAGAATGTTAGAAATCAACTCACCAATCGGATCTCTTACTAGTTTTTGACGAGCCCATTTACTGTTCACGATTGATCTGGTGAGCCGATTTTACTGTTCACTGGTGATTCAGAGAGACGATTTTACTCTTAGTGAGCCAATTTCTGACGTTCCTATTGTTTTACATTTTCAGTACGTAGGTGAAGGATAAAATGTGCATTACAGTAAAATCCGTGTCTATACACACAAAGTACCTGTGAGAGGATACATCGTCAACCTACTGGATGTAACTTACTTAAAATTAAAATAAATATATATTAGAGATCTGATAGAATCAGCTAATCTTCATTGCTACTTACTACAACTTCTTAACAACGTTTTGTATAAGTGTTCAGACCTAAATTTTGAAAAAATAATATGTATCGTGGGAGCAAATATATTGACTTTCAGCCTTGACTAATAAAAAATAACCACCGTTAATATGGAATCAGTTAGTAAATATTATTGAATATTGATAACATGTTCACACAATGTTCACATGGGTTGATGCAGGCCAATGCTTTATCTTTTTCAAACTTCTCTTTATGGTTCTTTTGAAAGAAACAGCTGTCCAAAATTAGGATGGGTTAATCATTCAAATGCTCACCCATATAACTTAATTTCACATGATTACACGTCAGAAAAAAAATCTTGATCTCAGTTGAGAAAAGTTTTAAAAATAAATATATATTAATACTATATATATCTGTCGATATCGTGCAAACTACAAACTTTAATAAAAAGCATTTGTAAATTTTATGTTATTACTATATGTAGCATATAGATAGGATTATTGACTAATGATAATCATATATGACATATTATCAACCCTGTCCTTGTAAATTAAACATTAATGCACATTTTCCTTGAGTTGGAATTGGAGTTGTTGGGTCTCATCAAAAATAAAAATATCAAATTATTTATCATTGATTTCTCAATTAAAATATCAAATTATCAGAAAATAAATTCTATCTACCAAGTAAATGTGGACTTGATCTGCATAGAATGGGTCCATATGGGTACAATTTATCTAACTATTTGATGATCTGCAAGCCTGCTTTAATTTGTTCAACCGTGCATTGATGAAGATGAGCAAGAATGGAGCAGATGCAAGTTGCTTTTGGTCTTCATATATAATGGCACCAATTAATTAACAATTGGCGTGTTGCATAAGAATTTAACGACGTAGGACAAAATAATAAAAGCCAGATTCAAAGAATGGAAGCAACGAGAGTGGAGAGGACTTTGATAGAAGTACGCAACAATGGTAACACGTCTCTTCTATAGTCATATAGCTACGGATTTTACTATCGAATTTTAATGATACGTGCTTTATATGGATTTTTTTTTTTTTACTTTTTTTTTTATTAATATAGATCGATATTATATATATATATATATATCTTCTAAAACCTGATATATATCGGTGGATTTTTTTAACACTTCTATGTAGGGGTACAAATATCGGCCGATACATATCGTATCGGCCGATATGTATCAGTTTGTGACTAGTGAATATCGGCCGATATATATCGTTACCGGCCGATATTCACAATATCGGTTGAAATATCGGCCGTATTATATCGGCCGATATCAAAATATAGGCTAGAAAGAGAAAAATATCAGCCGATATATCGAAAGATAATCGGTCAATATATCGTATCGGCCGATATATATCGGCCGATATCAAAATATAGACTAGAAAGAGAAAAATATCAGCCGATATATCGAACGATAATCGATCAATATATCGTATCGGCCGATATATCGGCCGAAAACGATTTTTAAATCCCTGCTTCTATGTACCATATATTACATTAACACTACTATAAATTTGTAAATAATCAATGATAATCATGCTTCAATAGAAGATGATTGAGACTCAGATTTATACACATGATCTACCTTTTGCTTAAAAAAAAAAGTAAGTAAATACTGGCAATTTTTTTGGAAAAAGGACATTTATCATGATGAACTATTTTCATGCAAAAGTAATTTAGATAATAATATTTTTTACTAAAAATGAAACATTGTACTCATTTTTCTCTTTATTTGTTGTGATAAATTGAGAGTATGTTTATTTCACCGAACTAAATAAATAAATCTTTAGTTCAGGCTTAATCTTTTCATAAATAAATCTTAATTTTATTATCTTACTATTATAAAAAAAAAAATGCTTTTATTTCCTATGTATATATTGTTTTAGTAGCTGATCGGATGCATGTCCAACTAAGTGGGAAAATAATGTAAAAGGTGTACATTTATCATACATAAGTTAACTTTGACCTATATTTTATAAAAAAAAATTATGGAGACTTTCTTTAATTAGATTTGAGATCAGTGTTGCCCTTTAAATAGGTCTTAGATTTCACACTATTTACATGTGATGTAAAGAAAACTAGAAAAATAGATCATCTTTAACCCTTTATTTTAAATTTTAAAACATCAATCATATATATCAGTCAAAACTTAAAATATCAAATTTATATAATTTTTTAAAAAAAATAATAGTAAACTTTATATATTGTATACCTATATAGCTACTTATCCGACTCAACTACATCTTTAAAGTGGATAGCCTATTTGATAATTGGGGTAAAAAATGTGTTGGGATTTAAAGCAATGCACCGACGTTACAGATCGATACACTTTCATCTGTATCTGTTCGCACTCCAGCCTCAATGAATCGATGTGTTATAGCTGTGATTTTCTTACAATATTGAGGCCGATATTTTACGTATCCACTGTATTTTTTATCGGTGTTTGATAGAAAATAATTGAGATTTCAGAGAGTCCGGAAGTGAAAGTGTTGCTTAATTGGCTATCTGCAGCTCAGTTCTGCCGACACTTTGATAGGTTCGGTTATTTTAAGATGGCATGGTTAAAATAGCAGATCAACTACCAATTTTTTTTCTTTTTTTTAATATATATATGATTTCAGTGAAAATTGGGGTGGCATCAAAGTAACGTGGGTCAAATCAAGCCCATATAATTCATTTAAGATGTCTAGGATAAGGTTTCTAAACTCAGTTATTTGGTGTAGGTCAACTTAATTACGTCTTAATTTTATATAATCCAATACACAATCTATCGGATTACTTTGATTTTTTTAAGATGGCATGGTTAAAATAGTAGATCAAATACCTAATTTTCTTTTAAAAAAGATACATGATTTAGAAAAAAATATGAGTGTCATCAAGCTAACGTCGATTAAAATAATTTTACTAAGATGACTGGATTAAAATACTTAGATTAGTATGAGATTTCTTAACTCAGATTTGGTGTCGGCTGATTTGGTTTTTCTAACTTTGGATCCGACACAGCGCCAGTGTAGGTCAATTCAATTGATTCTCACTTAAGACTAATACAATTACATTACTAACCATTTCATTAAAAATTAAAAGACACTACACCATACCTTTTAAATAATCAACGATAATCATGTTTCAATTAAAAAAAAAAATGTATCTAAACCATATGAATGAGACTTCGTTGAAATACTCGATTAACCTCTTTCTTAAATATAAAATAATTAAACACTGGCAAAACTTTTAAAAAAAGAAGATATTTATCATTCTTCTCTATGATAAATCAACTTCGTGCAAAATTAATTTGATAATAATATTTTTACTAAGATGAAATACTGTTCTCATTTTACTGTAATGAATTGATAATATTTTTATTTTACTCTTTATTTTTAATTTATTATAATAATATAAAGAATAAAAAATCAATAAAATTACAGCTGCCCCATAAATAAATAAGTAAAAAAAGTAGTTTCGGGATAAACCACTGATTACCTGGTTTGATTAAGAAAAATACTTTGAAAATTTTGAACATGGCTTCAGTTTATAATAACAAAGTTATTTATTTAACATACAATACGTAATAGGGTAGTGAGTTATATTATATTAAATTTCTCAGAATAAAAGTTCAAAATTGAAAGTGATTTTTAGTCATTAAAATTGATAGTCATCTCATCATTAATTTTGATAAATTTCACAGTTCAAAATAGTGTTTAGCCATTAATTTTAATTTTAAAGTAGTGTACAATTTTAAATTCAATATGATGCCCACAGAATATTATATGAAAGTATATATTATAATTATTTTACTAAAGTAAGCTATTCTGTTAGTTGACATGTTCAAAATTATTTTAATTTTACACATGTGAATGCACAATCTTATATATGGCTAGGCCACATGAGTGGAGAGCACAAAACGCTGGCATTTTGTGCCGCTAGATACAAAAGTATGTACTTTTTTTATATTGAACATATTAATTAAAAAAATCCAATTATTGTACTATGATCTTAAAAGAGATTGGATAATTTAAAAGACTCAATTTTCAACAATTTAGTAAAACTTATGATGATTGTTTCGGTTATCTTGAGACATGGGTTCAATTGAAATCGTTTTTCATGTTGATCTTTTTTATAAATTTTTTTTTATGACTTAGATCATTTCCAAAAGAATTTAATTAACTAATTATAATTGAACTTGACCCATGATCCAAGATCAATCCAATTATAACTCATAACTCAAACACAAATTTAACTCATGATCTTTATTAAATATAATGTAGTTTAAGATTTGATCCACGAGTTAACTCATAATATAAAATCTAACTTAATTAAATACCTTAATTATAATTTATTACCTGACTCATGATTCAATTCAACTCATCCCATGACTAACACCCTTCAAATTTGACATAGTTTAAGATAAAGATGCGATTAAGTATATAGATTTTTTTATAATAAAGATAATTAATATATATATAGATTTTTTTTTTTACTGACTGATTAGATAATAACTGACAACGAGAGATTAAAATTTGTCACCGTCAGATATAATTTACCAGACACATTACATCGCATCTTACAAAGTGGGTGGATCCCAATCTTTAACCAAAGGAATCCGGGACAAATCTTGCAAAGTGGTCCCTACCCTTTTTAACCAGAGTGAGTGACAGGCAACAGTTAGTTAGATCAATTAAAGAGATGGCAGTGACCTGACTATAATGAGTGCTATATATTATATAATGTTAAAATATTTAAATCACAGTCCCCACTTGATACACAGAAATAAACCAGCCACTCAACAACGGACGGAGCGTCAGAGCATGAATGACGTTCACGGAAAAAGAGATGACAAAATCTCCATCTCCCTGAGAGGAGAGAGAAGAATCTATAAACAAGTCCCTCTCTTCTCCTCCACACAAGGCTATCAAGACTATCAGCCTCCCTTCTTCTTCAACCCAGAGAAACTATCAGTTCAGTTCCCACCTCTCTCTCGATGGAAAATTCTCTCTCTCGAGTCCCACTTCACGTTGAAGGTCAGTACCTCTCTCTCTATCTCCATCTCCATCTCCATCTCTATCTCGATCTCAGAAATAAGAAATTATTCATTATAATTATTCTTATGTAATTCTATGCTTATAAGTGGTTGAATCCAGTTTAACTTTGATTTTTATTAAATACGGTTTGATTATCTTTTAAGTATTCAAAAGATCTAAATGACCCACGATTCAAAAAAGTTGGTACGATTGATCCTTAATAACTCTAAAAATACTTTGAACTTATTATGTTTGATTTTGGAACTATATCTCTCTATTTAGAAATGAGAAATTATTCACTATAATTGATCTTATGAAATTCTATTGAATCCAGTTCAACTTTGAATTTTATTAAAAATGGTTTGATTATCTCTCAATCACTCAAGAAATGTAAATGACCCATGATTCAAAAGAGTCAGTATGGTTGATCCTCAATAACTCTAAAAAGACTTTGATTGTTGAACTATTATTTTACAGTACTTTCTCTCATTATTCATTATAATCGATCTTATGAAATTCTATTCTCATAAGTGAGTTAATCTAGTTCATCTTTGATTTTTATTAAATACGATTTGATTATCTTTTGAACATTCAAAAAATCTAAATGGCCCATGATTCAAAAGAATTGACACAGTTCATCTTCAATAACTTTTAAAGACTTTGAAATTATTATGTTTTAATGTTGAACTATTATATTATTTTTTAATATAATTAGACTGATTAAGATATTATTATCAAAATATGATTCTTATATTTCTACATTTTATGTGTTCTGACTTTAATATTTGATCTTTTATATTTATAAGTATATTATCATATTGATATATTAGATATTTCACAAACTCTCTCTCTCTCTAGAAATGAGAAATTATTTATTATAATCGATCTTATGAAATCCTATTATTATAAGTGGTTGAATCCAGTTCACCTTTAATTTATATTAAAAAACAATTTGATTATCTTTCAAACATTTAATAATTCTTAATGACTCACTGTTCAAAAGAGTTGGTGCAATTGATCCTCAATTAACTTTAAAAGACTTTAAACTTATTATCATATTATATTATTTTTCAATATGTGTCTTATCTTTAATATTTGATCAAACCCAACTTTCTCTTGAGAAGATAAGACATTGATTGTAAATTATTTTTACTTTCTAATGATTGATTTTGAATGTTTAAAACTAACTCTTTTTTTCAATTATTAGTTGAATTTTATAAAAGTGAAATTTAATACATGCATCTTCATTGATAGGCTTTGATCAAAAGTTCTTCGAGAATCAAAATGCCCTTATCCCCATTTTGCTTTTTTGATTTCATAATATTTTTCTAAAAGTTTATACATATACATATAAAGCCTAATTATAATTGTTTAAAAGTATATTTAATAATCAATAAATAAACTAAATTTTAGCAAAAAACTAATTTACATCTACTTAATTTTAGTGGTCAAAGGCTCAAAGTTATAAATGTGTCTAATTCATAGATATCTGATAACTTTGATCAATAAGATCGAGTGGTTAAAAATAAATTTTAAGATAGAAATTTCATCCAGTATCTCACCAATTTATCTTATGCCACTGATGTTTCATATATTTGACAAAATTGGAGTAAAAAGTAAAAGATAAATTTTTAGTTTTGAGTATTGACTTTTAACAAAATTAGAATTTTAAGTTTATTTCTTAGGGTTTTTTGTTTAATTGAGGTTTTATTTAACTTCTATTCAAGTAAAATTCAAAACTTCTTGAATTAATATTTGATAACTTCTATTAAAGTAAAATTCATATTTTTTATTTTTTATTTTAGGTTTTAATATCATTTTTTCAGAATCAGAAATGGCCATAATATCTCAACATTATGTTGTGGAAATAAAATTAGAACAAGTTTTAAAACAGATTTAACAACTATAATTCGCATTAAAAATCATGCTCACATCGTTGCCTGTAAAAAGGGAACGGTGGAACTCACTCTTTAGTCTTTACAGTCGCATAAAAAAGGAAGTGGTAGAACTCATTTTATGGCTGTTAGAAAAAAAAAAAAAAATATATATATATATATATATAAATATATATATATATATATATATATATATATGAATGAAGTTTATCATAAAAAAATAAGAAAATATTTAAAATTTTAAAAATAGAAATTCATTATTAGCAAACACTTGATGTTATATTTATATTCTCTAGTGATTCATAATGATTTATATCTTTTATTAAAATTTATAAATTTTCAAATTAAAAAGGTTCATTTTATAAAAAATATTAAAAATTAAGAAAAACACTATTCAAATTATGTCAACTACATTAAGACACCTTCATTTAATTCTATAGATACTCAATATCATTTCAACAATTTTTCTTAAAAAAACTCAAAATAGAGATTATCTTAGAGCGAACCATATAAAAATCTAAACATGATGACATTATTGAAAAACACTAAGAAAATCACCATAAACATTATAAAAACTATATTAATCACATTAATTCATCTTCGTTTAATTTCATAAACACTCAATATCATTTCACTATTTTTTCTACGAAACACCTCAAAATGGGATTATTTTTGAGTAAAAAACAAAATAAAATTAGTGAAAATAACTCAAATTAGACAAACATAAAGAAAAACGAGGTTAGAAAGAAAAAAATTATTTATACATGAAAATTTTGCTTCTAAACTTTTCTAAAATCCCAATGCAAGATTGTAGGTGATTAGTGAAGCCATGCCTTTTATAACCTTCTAATTTCAACTTTACTTCGAAGTAAAAATGATTAATGAGCTATTAAACTGATGATAAATTAGATAGTATGTAAATAAAAGTTTTCACAAAAATCTTATGAAAACAAGTCTTTAGAGAAAAATTATTAATTAAACTTATTCTCCCACAACACATAACAATCACAAACAAACATACACTAATCTTCTTATTACATGGTTTCAACCTAATTTTCTCGTAGCAAATTCTAACAGTAATCTCATTCTGCTTTAAGTATTCCAACTTACAACTCACAGCATCCACCATTGATGGGTCAGGCCAATGTTTTGAGCTAACTCAAGTTTGGGCTCAATGTTAATTTAACGACTCGAGCCCAAGACTGGGCCCAACTTGACCCGATTTGTTAAAACCCTAGTTTGGGCCAACGTGTGTTCGAAAAACCGAAGCCTGGTTTCTAACTTGAAATACATATCTAGACTTGTTCAAGCTCAGTACTTTTTTCAGCCCAAAATAGTTTTTCTTGTATAATGTTTATATTATATGAATTAATTAAATAAGATTTTGTTTATATAAATTTTGGCACAAATTGGACTTTGGATCAAATTCAGGCTTCTTTAAATAGGTTTCACAATAATTCAAATTATATATTGAGATCGAAAATGAGGTCGAACCTAGCTGGAGTCAACTTGAACTCTTTATTTTATTTTTTTCAATTTTTTAATGGCGAATAGGCTTCAAGCTCAATTTTTTTCAATTATTTCTTGGGGTTTTTTTTTTTTTTTTGGAACTTTAGGAGTCCAAGAAGAGAGCCCATCAGCAGTTGCGATTCCCATGCGTCCGCAAGTTTCCGGCAATCTCCGGCGGTGGAGATGGTGGCTAGTGGTTTCCATCAGCGTTGTATTCATTCTTTCAGGTTCAACGACCACTGGTCTCCTTGGCAGATTCTACTTTGACAAAGGAGGAAATAGCAAATGGTTGACAAGCCTTCTCCAAAATATTGGTTTCCCAATTCTCATTCCTCTCTACCTCTTCCACTCCTCTTCCAAACCAACTTCCTCTTCTCCACAACCTCCCACTTCCACTCTTGCCTTAATCTACACCTTCTTCGGCCTTCTCATCGTCGCCAATGCCATCTTATACTCATATGGTCTCCAGTACCTTCCTCTGTCCACCTACTCCCTCCTCTGTGCCACCCAACTCGCCTTCAATGCAGTTTTCTCCTACTTCATCAATCGCCAAAAATTGACACCTCTCATACTCAACTCTGTTGTTCTCCTCACTTTCTCAGCTGCCCTGCTTGGTATAGAACCAGACTCAGAATCCTCAACCCACTCAAGAATTCCCCCAGGGAAATACGTTATTGGGTTTCTCTGTACTTTAGCTGCCTCTGCTCTTTACTCTCTGTTGTTCTCCCTCATCCAATTCACTTTCCAAAAAGTTTTAAAAAAGGAGTCAATCTCAGCTGTTTTGGAAGTACAAATCTACCCATCTTTGGTTGCTACATGTGGGGGGATTGTGGGGCTCTTTGCAAGTGGAGAGTGGAGAGATTTGAAGGGGGAGATGGAGAATTTTGAAAGGGGGAAGGTGGGTTATGTGATGACAGTGGTTTGGATTGCAGTGGCTTCTCAGGTGTTCTTGGTTGGGTCTATAATGTTGATTTTTGAAGTTTTCTTCTCTGTTTTGCAATGTGATCGGTACTTTGGCGATGCCCATTGTTCCCATTTTTGCTTTTATTTTTTTCCACGATGGAATTGGTGGGATAAAGATTGTGGCGATACTGTTGGCTTTCTGGGGGTTTCCTTTCTTATATCTGTCAGCAATATCTTGATGATTCCAAAGCATCAAAGTCTGCCGGAACAAAAGATGCTGAAAAGTCTGCCAGAACAAAAGGTGATGAGATCATTCATGCCTCTGTTTGAAATAAATCAATTGTCGAGTGTTGAAACGAATTCTTGGATGAGCAGCAGTATCATTAAGCAGCTTTTGTATGAATAAGTCTCTGTATTTTATGTAATCTATTGATTGCACTTGGAATTCAGTTAAGGCGATCATCCTTTCCGACATGTGTCTACTTGAAAAAATCAATTTATATTGTTTAGGAGTGATATCCACAGCGTGACAGGTATGCTATGTTCGATTTCTTTTCCAAAATTGAATTTTGAATGGGAAAATTATTTTACGGTGCATCAAATTTAAAAAAGAATTAATTTTATCTACCCTGTTAGAAAAGAAAAACAGAGATAAAAAAATATGTTAAATCAAAATCATAATTTCCTTTAAATTTGATGCACCATCACAAAAAAAACTCATGAACAAAAATTGCTTCCCTTTTAAAAGACACTGAAATTGGACTCTTTAAACTTAAGAATCATCTAATATGAAATGTATTAGAGTCATATCTCTAGGTCAACACATGTAGACTCAGGAGACGATATGGCCGATAACATTCTAGAGGAAGATTGTGGGCACCAAATGAGTCCCACATTAATTGTGAAGGGAGAAATCTAGAGATTTACTTATATGAGACTTAAGTCACTTTACCTATTAAACTAGTTTTTTGAGCTGAATATATATATATATATATACATGAGATTATTGACTGATGATGATAATAATGATCAGATGCGATATCTCACCAATCCTGCTCTCCTAGATTAAACTTTAATGCACAATTTTCATTAGTTGTGAATGGAGTTGTTATCATCACTATAAATTTCTCAATTAAAATTAAATTTATCTTAGAATAAATTGAAGAAAATAAATTCATCTACCAAGTAGATGACGACTTGATCTGCATGCATTTTGTCTATTGTCTATGTGGGTAAACACTTCAAAACAAGCATTTGATCTTTATTAATTTGTCCAACCATGCATTGATGAACATGAGCAAGCATGGGCCAGATGGGGCTCCCTGTTCTTTTCAATGAAATTATTAACATCATTTAAAAAAAGTCGCTTTGAGTATTCAAATAAGTAAGGACAAAAATAGTAAGAGCAATCGAGAAAGAAGCGACAAAAGTAATATATTGCACAACGACAAACCCGGATCATCTATGTACCATATATTGCATTAATATTAATTACACTACCAACCATTTAATTAAAAATTAAAAAAGACTACTATATACTTTTTTAAATAATTAATGACAATCATGGTTCAGTAAAATGTGAATCTCAACAATATCATTGAGACTTAGGTTGAAACACTTGATTTAGCTTTTTCTTAAAAAATAAAATAAGTAAACACTGAGCAAACTTTTTTCTTTATAAAAAAAAAAGACATTTATAATGATAAAAAAAATTCATGCAAAATTAATTTACACAATAATTTTTTTACTAAAATGAAGTATTGTACTTATTGTAGCTCAATTATAATTTTCTGTGTCATGAAGTAGAAGATGCGAGGTTCGAGCCCCATGGCTTCATCTGGTGATATCAACCGTGGAGATGTTACGTTGAGTTTCTCACAGTTTCCCATACATTAATTAAAAAAAAAAAATAGATCTATAGTTTATTAAAAAAAATTAGATTTGATATTGAGATTGTCCTTTAAATAGACTAGGGCTACAACTCGGGTCAGGTTTTGATCCGACCCGCATGACCCGACTTGAGAAATCATGCAGGTCGGGTCAGGTTGAGATGATAAAAATCCACATGAAATTCGGGTCGAGTCAGGTTGAAGATTTTATAAGTTGACCCGACCCGATCCGACCTGAGCCAACTAAAATTAGTCTAAAATGAGTTAAAAATACGGGTAGGGTCAGAATTTGGGTTAGAATTCGAGTCGGGTCATGTCTGATCGGATTCTATATATATCAAATAGGGTCATATTGGATTTTAAAGAATCAGAACCGTCCGACCCGAGTTGCAGCCCTCAAATAAACCATGATTGAGTGATTAAATAGGCCACGATTGTGTGTGAAAATTGGAGATTTGGAGTGGCTTCAAACTAACGCGGATCAAATCAAGCCTATTTAAGTAATTTAATATGTCTGGCCTAAAATACTATATTTAATAGTTGTGATTGGACGCATGTCGAACTAATAATGTGAAAAGAAGTAAATTGATCATATTTTATTAGTTTAAAGAAAAAAATTAAAGAGACTTTCTTTAATTAGATTTAGATTGAGACTGTCTTTTAAATATTTATTCGATCTCACATGATTGAATATGATGTAAAAAAAATCATATGAATAGAGTATACTGAAGTTTAACCATCCATCTAATCTTTCTATCCCTTTATTTTAAATTTTTAAAAATTAATAAAATATATTAATCAAAATTTAAAATATCTAATTTTTTTTACTTGAATAATCAATTGATAATGAAATTCTACGCACTTTATATTTGTATAATCTACGCAAATGACATTTTAAAGTCCATACGGAGACTGTGAGTGACTTGAGATAATCTCCAAGTGAAAGTGAGCCTAACTCGTAAGCTATCTGCACCATAAGTGAAAATATCAACGAATACATATTGTATCGATCGATATTTATATTGAGATTTTCAAAGCCGATAAATATCAGCTGATTTAATATGTATCATATCGAGCCCACCATAATTCGCCGATATCTCAGCCGAAATATTGCGCAAAATAGCAGTAAATATAGCACAAATAATTTTTATAGATTTTTTAAAAAATTAATAAAAATCAGAAGGAGAGAGAAAAGTATTATATAATATGACCGATGCATATCCGTCACAAATTTCGGCCGGCCGATATTTTAACTCCTGATCTGCACCTCAGTTCTAACCGTACTTTGATTACTTTGGTTATTTTAAGATGGGACGGACAATGCATGGTACTTAAAAATTAAAATAGTAGATCAAGTACCTAATTTCCTTTTAAAAATTAATATATGATTCAGAGAAAATTGGAGTGTCTTCAAGCTAACGTCGATTAAAATAATTTTGTAAGATTACTGGATTAAAATACTTAGATTAGTATAAGATTTCTAAACTCAGATTTGGTGTCGGCTGATTTCGTTTTTCTAAATTTGGATCCGACACAGCGCCAGTGCAATTGCGTCTTACTTAAGACTAAAACAATAAAAGACACTGCTCCATATCTTTAAAATAATAAATGATAATCACGTTGCAATAAGAAATGGATCTAAGCCATATGAATGAGACTTACATGAAATATTCGATTAAACTCTTTGTTAAAAAATAAAATAATTAGATACTGGCAAAACTTAAAAAGAAATATTTATTATTCTTCTTTGTGATAAATTAAGTTCATGCAAAATTAACTTTATAATAATAATTTTAGTAAAATAAAATAATTTTCTCATTTTACTTTTCATTTTAATATGATAACATTTTTATTTTACTCAATATTTTTAATTTATTATAATAATATAAATAATAAAATAATCGATAAAAGTACATATGCCCCCTAAATAATGAAGTAAAAAAAAAAGTAGTTTGTGAATAAACCACTGAGTAACTGGTTTAATTAAGAAAAATGCTTCCAAAAAAATCGACCATGCCTACTGTTTATATATTTTTTTAAGTCCAAAGTATTCAGGCATTTTAAAGCACTTTAACACTGGGGCTGTGTTTGGATGGGGGTAAGGGGGTGACCCCGGGACACTCCTCTTGACCCTTATTTGGTAACCCAAAAATTACCTCAAGTGAAGATAAAAATTCAAAAAATCACACATCTTATCACCTTTTTTGAATAGGTGACCCCATGTGACGAGTGACCTCTGTAAAATTACCTTTCATCCAAATGCAGTCCGGGTAAAACTAGGGGGAGGGGCCCTTATACTTAACCGTCAAACCAATCCTCATATATTAACAGAGTTATATATTTAACATACAATATGTAACATGTTAGTGAGGTCCATTATATTAAGTTTATAAGTGTGATGTGTTTCAAAATAAAAATTTTAAATTAAAAGTAACTTTAGTTATCTATTCGGAATGAATTAAAATTGATAGTAATCTCACCATTAATTTTGATGAATCTCAATTTGATAATTCAAAATAGACTTTAAGGCATTAATTTTGTTTTTATAGTACTGTACAATTTTAAATTCAATATGATGCCCACAGAATATTATATGACAGTATATATGATATTATTTTACGAAAGTAAGTGATTCTCTTAATTGACTTGAGCAGAATTATTTTAAAATTTTAATTCCACACATGGGAATGCACATTCTTATAGATGGGAAGGGCACGTGACAAGATAGCACTTTAAAAAGGATAATAATATACACACCGTATTTTTTTCATTATACATCCATTTAAAATTTATTCCATTTTTACCTTTATACTTAAATTTTCCTCCGGACGTCTATCCTAACGAGGGCAAAATTTGTTAAGAGACACGAATGAAGTAAAATTTCTATTTTACCTCCACCGGTATACCGTTCGTCAAGTACCGATATACCGATATGCAGAACATATAAAAGCAGAGCAGCGTATGATCGATATACCAGTACTTGCTAAGCAGTATACCATTAAAAATAAATTGAGAATTTCACTTTATCACATGTCTCCGATTTCCTAATTTTCCTTCTACCCTTCCAACTCCATTTTCTCATTTCCTCTTAGACGAGAGCTATCCCTCCTCCTCATGTATCTCTCTCTCCCTTTCTCTGCACCACTCTTAACTGCCAAAAGAGGCCTTAAGCATCAACCTGGCAACCTTTGAGAAGCCCCTTCGGAAGCTTACCTTTGCTAACCTTCTTGAAGCCACAAACGGCTTCCACAATGACAGCCTCGTAGGGTCCACTGGGTTTGATGATGTTTACAAGGCACACCTCAAGGGTGTGTCGGGGTAATCTCTCAGTTGTTGTTTCCCCTTGTTTTATATCTGGTGTCTTTCTTTTTTATTAATATATTAATCATTAGAAAAAAAACGAAGGACCCCAGCTTGGAGATGGAGCTGTTGCAGCATCTGAAGGTTGCCAGCCAATGCTTGGACGACCGGTCCTGGCTGATGCTAATGTTCAAAGAGATTCAGTAAAGGAACAAGTGTTGATTCCACGGCCACCGTGGACAGCAATTTTAGCATGGTGGAAGTGAGCTTGAAAGAAGGCCCTGAACTAGGCAAGCAGCAGTAGATACTTCACTCCCCAGAAAATAAAAGAAAAAAAAATCAAAATTCTTTTAATGAGAAGAAGGAAGCTGAGAGATGATTTGAATGAAGTTCCCATTTATTAATTTTTTGCCCCCACTTTTGCCTCAATTTCATGGGTTAAATTTAAAACACATGTAGCATGTCAATGTATGTATCATACTAAGAAGTACTGATACGAGTACGCGTGTCATATTCGATATGGAAATACGGTAAATTTTAAAAAACTAGAATACGGTATATTATAAAAAACATCATAAATTTTAGTATGAGATAAAAATAGTCAACAAATACTTAGTATACGAAGTATATGATAAGAAAATATCACTTTAAGTAAACAAAAGTTACTTAAAAAAAAAGTAAGTGACTAAAATAAAACACTTACCTGTAGCGTGGTGTATCCACTTTTGCCTCAACTTTATGGGTTAAAATTAAAACACATGTAGCCTGTCAATGTACGTATCATATATGGAAATTTCTATAAAGTCTTGTCATCTCAACATTGCTTGGAAGGGCTGGTTTGTGTACATAAATTGATCAATACAAATTAATTTTCCCCATGGCATAATTGGCTTTCATGTGGCTTGCAGAGATTTGGCTGGTTTTGCCAAGAGTGGGACTGGCGTCAGTGTTGAGGCCGTCGATCACGTCTTCCAAACTAACATGCTTGACATTCTCAAACAGACCGGCAGACCTGAGATGGTGGTAGGATGGTACCATTCACATCCCGGCTTTGGTTGTTGGCTTTCTGATGTTGACATAAATACCCAGCAGAGTTTTGAAGCTCTGAATCAGAGGGCTGTGGTAATGGTGGTAGACCCATTCCAGAGCGTCAAAGGGAAAGTGGTAATGGTTTGATGCTACAGAGTTTTGATCCTCATTCCAAAACCAATGAGCAAACAGTCCAGGAGATGTTAAACCTGGCCATTAAATACAACAAGGCAGTTCAGGAGGAGGATGAGCTGCCACCCGAGAAGCTTGCAGATGCAAATGTAGGCCATGAGAAGAAGGGAAAGAGTAAAATTAGGAAAAGAAGAGAGCAAAAGTGGAAAGTAAATCGAGACAGAGCGTAAAAATGGAATAAATTTTAGAGTGTATAATGTGAAAAAAGGGTGTGTATATCCTTACTCCTTTAAAAAAACATTAAAACAGTTAAACATAATAATAAAAAAATTATTCAGTAAAGTGTCTAAATCCTTGGAACATGAGTAAATCTCTAAATCTGTACATGCGGGTTCAACAAAGAATGATTTTTTTTTTTTGTATAAAAAGTGACTTGATCCCATAACCTCCTCCATAGATGAGGCTTTCTACCAACAAATCAATCGTTTTGCATTGAATGATTCTATCCGTTTGTGTGACTAAGGCAGAAATTTAAAATCTGACCAGAGAAACTAATGAATTTGAGGTTGGGACAAAAATGGAATGAGATATTTTAAAATGACACGAGGTAAGTGCAGGCCGGGCAGTCCCCACTCTCCACACCACTTAAACCAGCCATTCAATCATCAAAGACTTTGACAAATAAACAGAGACGACGACAAAATCTCCATCTCCATGAAAGCCGATAGAGAGAGAAGAATCTTAGGTAAACTTATCCCAAGTCCCTCCCTTCTCCAACCCACAGAAACCATCAGTTCAGAGTCGAAGTCTCCATTGAAAGCTGTCTCTCTCTCCATGGAAACCTCTCTCTCTCCAGTCCCACTTCACGTTCAAGGTCAGTACTCTCTCTCTCTCTCAATGAGAAATTATTCATTATAACTCGCTCTTATAAAATTCTATTCCTATAAGACGTCTAACTTTGATTTTGATTAAATATGATTTGATTATCTTACAAACACTCAAGAATTCTCGATGACTCACGATTCAAAAGAGTTTATACAGTTGGTTTTCATTCGAACTATCAAGAAGATTTTTCAATCAAAATACGATCATTTCTTTTCTATATTTTATGTGGTTTGTATTTAATATTTGATCTTTTATATTTATTGATATATTATCATATTTTTAGATGATTTATTGTTAATTAATAGGGCTACTTTTGAAGACATTCATTATAACTTAGTTTTTACTTTTTAATGATTTATTGTTAATTAATTGGGCCTCAGTTGAACCAATTCGTTAAAACCTAAGTTTGGACCAACTTGTGCTCGAAAAACCCAAGCCTAATTTCTAACTTGAATTACACTTCTAAACTTATTCAAGAAGTCTTTTATCAGCCCAAAATAGGTTTCCCGGTATAATGTTTATATAAATATGAAATATATATTATTTGATTTTTTTTATTTTTATGCAATATTATTTAAGGAAAATTTTGTTTAAATAAATTTTAACACAAATTGGACTTTCTAACCAAATTCAGGAATACATTTCACAAAAATTCAAATTATAATATGATATGTTGAGATCGAAAATGAGGTCGAACCCAGCTGGAGTCAACTTGAACTCTCTTTTTTTTTCCAATTTTTTCAGGGGACTTGGCTTCAAGCTCAAGTTACACTCCTAATAGCGTGGTTGCCGATCCACATATTTCTTGGGTTTTTTTTTTTTAACTTTAGGAGTCCAAGAAGAGAGCCCATCAGCAGTTGCGACTCCCATGCATCCGCAAGTTTCGGGCAATCTCCGGCGGTGGAGATGGTGACTACTGGTTTCCATCAGCGTTATTTTCATTCTTTCAGGTTCAACAATCACTGGTCTCCTTGGCAGATTCTACTTTGACAAAGGAGGACATAGCAAATGGTTGACAAGCCTTCTCCAAAATAATGGTTTCCCAATTCTCATTCCTCTCTACCTCTTCCACTCCTCCTCTTCCAAACCAACTTCCACTTCTCCACAACCTCCCACTTCCACTCTTGCCTTAATCTACACCTTCTTCGGCCTTCTCATCGTCGCCAATGCCATCTTCTACGCATACGGTCTCGCGTACTTCCTCTCTCCACCTACTCCCTCCTCTGTTCCACCCAACTTGCCTTGAATGCAGTTTTCTCCTACTTCATCAATCGCCAAAAATTGACCCCTCTCATACTCAACTCTGTTGTTCTCCTCACTTTCTCAGCTGTCCTCCTTGCTGTAGAACCAGACTCAGAATCCTCAACCCACTTGAGAATTCCCCCAGGGAAATATATTATTGGGTTTCTCTGCACTTTAGCTGCCTCTGCTCTTTACTCTCTGTTGCTCTCCCTCATCCAACTCACTTTTCAAAAAGTTTTGAAAAAGGAGTCAATCTCAGCTGTTTTGGAAGTACAAATCTACCCATCTTTGGTTGCTACATGTGGGGGGATTGTGGGGCTCTTTGCAAGTGGAGAGTGGAGAGATTTGAAGGGAGAGATGGAGAATTTTGAAAAGGGGAAGGTGGGTTATGTGATGACAGTGGTTTGGATTGCAGTGGCTTCTCAGGTGCTCTTGGTTGGGTCTATAATGTTGATTTTTGAAGTTTCTTCTCTGTTTTGCAATGTGATTGGTACTTTGGGCATGCCTGTACTTTAAGTTCAGTGAAGGCCATCTTTTCCGCCATGTGTCTACTTGAAAAAAAAAAAAAAAATTATATATTGAATAGCAGTGATATCCACGGCGTCACAAATCTGTGACCATCTATGGTGTTTTCTACAGGTACGATTTCTTTTCAAATCGAATTTTAAAAGGTAAGATTTCATTGAAAAAATGAAAAATGGAAATCATACCCACGTGAGTTTGCTCCCCTTCTCTCCCACATTCTCCCTTTCTTCCTTTCTCAAAACACACAAGTCCACGTCTCAGTTCAGACCAGCTCCGACCTCTATTGTTAACGAAAAACCACCGAAAATATTGAGTTGGGTAAGTTTTGTTTTAAAAAACAAAAAATCATGTGGTCGAGTAATGGTTTTTTGTTTTTTATAACTTAAAATCACTGAATCTGTAATGATATTTTCATTTTTTAAAAACCGAAAAATGTTTGAATTTGAAAATAGGTTTTTCAGTTTTTAAAGGAAAACTCACCAAATCTGAAATGGGTTTTCTGTTTTTTAGAACCTGGATTTCAGTTTAAAGATTGATTATGTAGATAATAAATTGAGAAAAACTCATTTTAAGCAGTTCAATCATGTTATTAAAAGATCAAAAATTTGAAACTTTAAAAAAAATATAGAGTTATGAAATAAATAAAAAAAAACAGTTTATAATAAGATCTATTAATGAATAAGAAGTCATAAAGTTGACTTCAAATAGATAGAATACTGATAGATACTGATGATGATGATTTTTATTTTTGAAAATCTAAAACTCACTAATCAACTTTGATTTTTTATTTTTAAAAGCAAAATTCATTGAGTCGGATACTTTGTTTTTTTTTTTTCATTTAAAACCTAAAAATCAACCTGCAGTATGACTTCATATGTTCCCCGAAACATTTTTAGATTTAAACAGGAAAAAAAAAAAATCCTGACTCCGAGGCCCTGTAATGGGTTAGAGTATGACTATTGATCCTGTACTGTTTCTTAGTTGGACAAAGAATACATTTAATATAAGAGAGAGAGAGAGAGAATTCTTTGAGTGTGATGATTGATCCTATTTTTTTCCAAGAAGAACAGACAGATTTGTGAGAATTTTCCAATAATTTATTTCTTTTCGTCTCTCGAATCTTCAAACTCTTTTATTTTTTTCTCATCGTCTGATCCATACAATCGGGCCCGTTTAAGTCGGAGGAAGGAAGACATGGAAAGGAAACCCATTTCATCATCTTTATCAAACAAGTAGCTGTATTGAAAGTGATTCGTGCCCTTAGTTGCACATTCATTCAATCAGGTTTTTTTTTTTTTTAAGTTTCTTTTTAAACTAATATTTCAACTATATCATTTATATTAATTAAAATTTATAAATAAGTTAGCTCTGCAATTTTATCAAAATTTTCTAAAACTTTGAACTTATTTCTGACAAATTTCAACAAATATATTGAAAAAAATATTTACATTTCAATTAAGACTCAATTCGAAATTTTAAACTAAAATTTATAACCTTATTGAATGAGCTGTTCAGCCATCTCAACTTTCCATCTTATAGAGTTTATTGGTTCTAAGAAATAAAGAGTTTTTTATTTTTATTAATAAACTAAAAATTTAATTTTAATTTTTTATTTTAAAAATATTATTATTAATAAGTTTTAATCATCCATCTTATAGAGTTTGCTGCTGATAGTCTTCTTATCCATGTACTCTTGCCTCAACTTATGTTAGATGCTAAACCTTTCTAAAAATTACATCGAGTTTGCTAGATTTGTTCTTTAATATATTATTGATATCATATAAAAGAATAAAATACTTAAAATACTTATAGAGTTTATTGGTTCTAAGAATTAAAGAGCATTGAACTTCTTTGAATATTAATTTTTTTTTAAATAACATGTGGAAAATTCAGAAATAATTCTATTAAAATTTTTACAGATAAGTTTACTATTTTTAAGACATATCAAAGTTAGATTATAGAGTTCGAACTTACAATTTCTTACTTTATAAAATAAAAAAACAACCAATTAAACTGCTATGCAGAAAACACTCATGTGAATCACATTTAAAATTTTTAACAACTAACACCTAAATAAAAAATTGACCTATCATATCGAAGTACATATGTGACTCGTTAAGTGAAGGTGGGGATTTTTTTGACATTTTCATTGGCTGGTCCCTATTAAATTTATTAGGTGAAGTAGACGTTTAAATTTTAAAATGGTTGCTAGTTTTTATCTTCCTTGTGTGGTTGGCAATGGAGAATGCATAGGTGCAGGACCAGAGGACCAGAACATGCTGGAATAAAACCTACTTGATGGGCATTGATTATAGCATTTATTATTATTGTCGGTTGATCATTATGGGTACAAGTCAAAAGCTAATGTTGTAAAACTTGAATTTAGATTTATACACACCTAGGCATCTATTTTTACACATTTATTTTTAAAATTTTGAATAAAATTATGATTTTACCCTCTCATTTTTAATCATTCAGATGAATGCCTAGTTTATTTTGGCATTTTAGGTTTAAAAAATAACAGTCTATGTTTTAAAATATAGACAGTTATTTTTAAGCACTATATATTTTCAAAATTTCTCAAATTGAATATCTAAACTAATTAAAACAATCTGATAAAAATACCTTAAGACTTCAAGGTCTTTTAACACCTCCAAATGTGTTTTCGACACAGTCTAGGGATACCTTTATTTGTAAAATACTGTGTTTTAAATATTTAGGAGTGTCAAAAGACCTTAAAGTCTTAAGGTATTTTTATAAGGTTATTTTAATTAGTCTAGATATTCAATTATATTCAATTTGAGAAATTTTGGAAATACATAGTGCTCAAAAAATAATTTTAAGGTTTTAAAAATAAATATTTAAATAATATTACTGCTTCCTGCTTTCAAATGAATGAAGCGCTGAAGGATCCGAAGGAATTATTCGAATGAATGGACTGAGCAGTATTCCGTGTTATTGCTCAGCCCATTCATTCGAATGAATTGAAATTACACATGGGCATTCATTCAAATGATTAGAAACGCAGGAATGAAATCATAATTTTACCCAAAATTTCAAAAACGGGTGTGTAGAGGAAGGATTTCCGGGTGTGTGTAAGTGCTCCCTTTAAGAAAACATTGGATTAAATGAGGTTCAATGGGATTAACTATAGTTAAACTTGATTAAACTCCTTACATCAACATGATGTCTTATAATAATATTAACTAACTAACTAATTAAATAATTAATAATAAATTATTTAAAATATAATAATATGCTAATAAATATAAAATATAAAATATCAGATACTAAATGTTAAAAATATAAAAGAGTAATAATCACATTTTTATAAAAGTGTTGTATTCGAACTAATCATAATAATATAAAAAATAAAAAATCAAAAATGAATCATAAAAAGGTTTGTGAGGGATTGAATTTTGAAAACGTTTCAAAGATAATGGAAACACATTTAATAAAAGTTCAATCACTGCTGAGAAAGAGTGTTGGTCTACCAGACACTTGAGATCTTCTGGCAGGTCACATTGGTGGATAAGTTTGGACCTTTTAATCAAACAGATTATTTAGATAGATAATTTTTTTAATTAATGTATCTAATAAATTTTTTATGGATGAGTCTATTATATGTAAGACATATCAAAATTAAATTATGAAGGATCAAACTTAACAACCTTTCACCTCAGATCAATTAGTCTAAATTATTTTAAAAAAAAAACGAGTCTGTTAGTCAAAATTACCAGCTTGAAACACCTTATCAGACCTTTAAAGTTTAAACACGTGAGACACGTGTTGACCTTTAAATAGGGGTGGGGGGTCAATCAACAAATGGTTGTTTGGATACTTGGATTATTTTTTTAAAAGTTGTGGCCAACATGCAGGGTTTGTTGGAGTGTCAAGTTATGAAAGGGAGGTCGTGGGATCCAATCACCTTTAAACTTTTCTGAGTTAGTCTGACTGAGTATATTTTAGTCTTTTTTATTTTTCTCTATGCTCACAAGCCTAATTTAATTGTATTTGTAGATTCAAACCTGATTTTAAATTTGAAATATAAAAAATATTCTATTAAAAAATATATATTAAATATTTATATAAAATAAAAAAATTAATATACATAAATTAATGTTCAAATTTTAACTTTTGAACTAAATTCTTTTAATATTAATGTTTAAATTCGGACTATTGAATTAAACGCTTTTATATATTAGGTCTAATTTGACTCAAATTTTATTTAAATATAATATTTTTTTGCAATAAAACACCTGAGTCCAAATCCATACTAACTCAGATTTTTCAAAGCATTTACCAATTTATAAAAGGTTAGATAACCCTTTTTAAAAAAGAGATTTTTCTACTAAAAGCTTTAGAAAAATATAAAAGCACATTTTCATTGAAAAGTGAAATAGTCAATCATCAGAAACACTTTTCAATAAATTAGAGATTAGACAAATTTAGAAAAAAAAATTAAGGTAAAAAAATGACTTGATTTTGAATAAAAATAATGTAAGTTTAAAGAACTCAAATATATCCCTAGAGATTAAATATTATTATATTTCAATCTCTCTTGTCACATGATTCGCCCGTTTGGTTCGTGAAAGATATGATTTGATCTAACCTCATATTAAAAGGGGAATAATTAGAGTTTTAATTTTTTTCAGTTATAATATATATTTTTTTGAATTTAAGCATGAAAAATCACAGAAAACTCAATGTAAAATCCGCACAGATGATACTTCCATTCCTTTAGACATACCAGATGAGACCTAAGGTTTAAATATCGGCCGATATATATCGTATCGGCTGATATATATCGGTTTTTTTAAACCGAGTAATATCGGTCGATACGATAAGTATCGGCCGTACATACCGAATATCGGCCGATATGGCCGATATTCGGTCCGAAATATCGGTCACAATATCGGCCGATATTCATAAATATCGGTATTTAAAAAAAAAAAAAAAATTTAAACACCGATACGGTTTTTCGCGGTTTTTACACGGTTTTTCGCGGTTTTCCACGGTTTACGGTTCTCGGGGGTATTCACGGTTTTTCGATGTTTTATGCGGTTTTCAGCGGTTTTCCGCGGTTCAGGGTTTACGGTTCTCAGGGGGTTCACGGTTTTTTACGGTTTTTTGCAATTTTTGCGGTTTTGTCACGGTTCACCACTATTCATCACGGTTTTTGCGATTTTTTCACGGTTCCAATATTGGAGGAGAGAGAAAATGCCGATATCGGTATGAGAGATAAAATTATCGGCCGATATATCGTCCGTATCGGATATCGGCCGATATATCGTCTGTATCGGATATCGGCCGAGCCGATTTTTTGACCCCTGGATGAGACTATGAGAACTCGAACCTTACATATATTTGTCGTATATATTCATCTTTTGAATGAACATTAATCATTAATTTATACAATGATCAGCTCACTTTTATTTAATGCAATGGATCTATTAAGAGATTCTCAATTAGATATTGAACTTAATAAATCATCTTAATCTAATTATAAAGTCATTTTTTTAAATAATTAGTTTGAGTTAGTGCCTTTTTGAAAAGCTAAAATCTTGAGATATATCTCAAGAATGGAGATTTTTTTTTTCTGACAAAATCTCTAGGCCAGAGAAGCTAACTGTTAGGAATTTCTTATGTTTATTGAGAATCAGAAAAAAATATATTCATATTTCGTGAAAAGAGGGACTCCAATTATTAAGTGAAAAGCCCGAGCACAATTTGAGATCAATTATTAAGTGAAATGATTGAGTCCAATTATTTATTGAAAGTTCACATCAATTTATGTGAATTGGATCTATAAATGCTCATTTTCTTTATGGAAAGATCTTGACATATATATATATATAAAACTCTACAAAAATCACTGAAAACAATATTAGAAAATATACTTTTCAATTATACTTTAATTGTAAATATCATGCAATTTAATAATCAATCTTGTTTTTCAGTTTCCTAGTATTATTTTCTTTAGCTGTTCTTACATTCTATTTTTCACTTAAATATTAAAATATTAAATCATTATAATTAACTATTTAAGAAAAGATACTAAAATCAAGGCTCGGCATTTAGACACCGCACTATTTTGTCAGCAGACACCGATTTTCAGTTTTTGAGTGGAAATTACCATTCTGCCCCTTCCACGCGAAATCGACCGATTGATTGTGCAGCGCATTTTCGTTTTGATCGATCGATCTCTTCTGCGTAGAATCGTGCGATTGATTCCATGGGATCGTACAATTGATTCCTCAAACACGAACGGAAGATGCTAGCGGGAGAAATCGAACGATTGAAACACTGTCGTGCGATTGATTCTGTTTATTTACGCGAACATGAGCAGCTGGAGAAATCGACCGATTGAAATGTAGAATCGTGCGATCGAACGAATGCCTTATATAAATTTAATTCATTCAAATCAACGGTACATTTCATTCAAATGAATTAGTTATTAATAATAAAAATTCCATTAAAATTTTAAAGTTATTTTTTAAGCACTCTGTATTTTCAAATTTTCTCAAATTGAATATCCGGACTAATTACGATAACATTATAAAAATACTTTAAGACTTTAAGGTCTTTTGACACTTTCAAATGCTTAAAATACAGTGTTTTATAAATAAGGGTATCCCTAAGCTGTGCTGAAAATACATTTAGGAGTGTAAAAAGACCTTAAAGTCTTAAAATATTTTTCTCAGATTATAATAATTAGTCTGGATATTCAATTTGATTTTTTTTGAAAATACACATTGTTTAAAAAATTATGGTCTATCTTTCATATGGTACAATAATACATAGTGTATTAAATAATAAAATATTTTTTAAAAAATTAAATTTATTTTTTAAGCACCTGTATATTTTTAAAAAATTTTAAATTAAATATCTAAACTAATTAAGATATCGTGGATCATCCGGACAGCCATTTACATTCGGTACGTAATAAACTTTTGATAATGTTTGGCAAAACCAGCAAAGGCTTAATCGAACGTGATTTTAGTGTTGGAAGTGATTGTGTCATTTCATGATATCCTCTCACAAGTGACACCTACGCATCCTCCTCAAATTCTTTTATATATATCTCACCCAAAAAGACATAGTAAAGTTAAAACTTAATGAACAACTTCTTTAAAAATTATTGTTGAAATGACTATATTTAAATATTGGTACTTACAAGTGTTAATTGGAACATAGTGATGGCCCCACCAACCAATTGTAAGGGATTCATTGATGATGCAATAATTACACCAACTTTAATTTCTCTTACCCACCTATCTATGTATGAAACGAGGAATGAAAAATTATCCAATGTCTAAATACCTCTGTATTACATTTATTGCTAACACTACTAATCTAATTTTTTTAATAACCATAGATAAAATATTTGTACTGGTGATATGGTGGGCCTTATCTTCTACTTCTACTTAATAATTAGTAGCATTTTTGTATTACAATTTTGATAAATGAAGTGGAAGTTGTTGAACACCATACCACCAACTGTTTGTTCTTCAAAGAGATCTAAATTTATATTAATCAAAATTAAAAAAAAAAATTACTATTAAAAAATCGACTTACAAACGTGAGCAACCATGGGCTGGCTGGATGCTATACTTAATAAAAGAAATCCAGTCAGGTTAATTGTACGTATCTGACTTGAATCTACTCAGAGATTTTAGTTATAGATTCGATTCGACCTAAATTTCTACAAAATTTTTAAAAATAAGAAAAGAAAAATTTATGGTGAGTCCATTGAGCTATTGAGAACTGAAACAATCGACTAAAAGCTAAATTAATGAAGATTTCTTTGATTTCACTTTGAGAAAACAATCGGCCTATAAACTAAAAGGGATGTTTGTAGAAAAATTCTTATGAGAAAATTATAAATAAATATCAAATATTTCTAAAATACTAAATATCTCTAAAATTACTTTTTATCAATTCTGAGTTCTTTTCAAATCATCAGCAATCTTTTCACGGGCACTTTGTATATATAGACATGGGTTTGACTGTGATGCCTATTTTGCCCTTCACCTACCGTACTAAAAGATTTTAGAATATCAGAAATCAACTCACCAATCGGATCTCTTATTAGTTTTTGGCGAGCCCATTTACTGTTCACGATTGATCCGGTGAGCCGATTTTATTGTTCACAAGTGATTCGAATAGACGATTTTATTCTTGGCGAGCTGATTTATAATATTTCTATTATTTTACATGTTCGGTACGACAAGTCAAGGACAAAATGTGCATTACGGTAAAACTCGTGTCTATATATATAAAGTGTCTGTGGGAAGATACATTGTCAACCTACTGGATGTAACTTACTTAAAAATTAAAATAAATATATATTAGAGATCTGATAAAATCAGCTAATCTTCATTGCTACTTACTACAATTTCTTAACAACGTTTTGTATAAGTGTTCAGACCTAAAATTTGAAAAATAATATGTATCGTGGGAGCAAATATATTGACTGTCAGCCTTGGCTAATAAATAATAACCACCGTTGATATGGAATCAGTTAGTCAATATTATTGAATATTGATAACATGTTCACATGGGTTGATGCAGGCCAATGCTTTATTTTTTTCAAACTTCTCTTTATGGTTCGTTTGAAAGATACAGCTGTCCTGGTAAATTAAACATTAATGCACATTTTCCTTGAGTTGCACTTGGAGTTGTTGGGTCTCATAAAAATAAAAATATCAAATTATCAGAAAATAAATTCTATCTACCAAGTAAATGTGGACTTGATCTGCATACAATTGGTCCATGTGGGCACAATTTATCCAACTATTTGATGATTTGCCAACGTGCTTTAATTTGTTCAACCATGCATTGATGAAGATGAGCAAGAATGGATCAGATACAAGTTGCTTTTGGTCTTCATATTCAATGGCACCAATTAATTAACAATTGGCGTGTTGCATGAGTATTTAACGACGTAGGACAAAATAATAAAAGCGAGAGACAGAGGATGAAAGCAACAAGAGTGGACAGGCCTTTGATTAGAAGTACGGAACAATGGTAACACGCCTCTTCTATAGTCATATAGCTACGGATTTTACTATCGAATTTTAAACCATATGAATGAGACTTCGTTGAAATACTCGATTAACCTCTTTCTTAAATATAAAATAATTAATTTGATAATAATATTTTTACTAAGATGAAATACTGTACTCATTTTACTGTAATGAATAGATAATATTTTATTTTACTCTTTATTTTTAAATTATTAAAATAATATAAAGAATAAAAAAATGAATAAAAGTACAGCTGCCCCATAAATAAATAAGTAAAAAAAGTAGTTTGGGGATAAACCACTGATTACCTGGTTTAATTAAGAAAAATGCTTTGAAAATTTTGAACCAAAATTTTGGCTTCAGTTTATAATGACAAAGTTATATATATTTAACATACAATATGTAATAGGTTAGTGAGTTATATTAAATTAAATTTCTCAGAATAAAAGTTTAAAATTGAAAGTGATTTTTAGTCATTAAAATTGATAGTCATCTCATCATTAATTTTGATAAATTTCATAGTTCAAAATAGTGTTTAGCCATTAATTTTAATTTTAAAGTAGTGTACAATTTTAAATTCAATATGATGCCCACAGAATATCATATGAAAGTATATATTATTATTATTTTACTAAAGTAAGCTATTATTTTAATTGTACACATGTGAATTTACAATCTTATATATGGCTAGGCCAAATGAGTGGAGAGCACAAAACGCTGGCATTTTGTGCCGCTAGATACAAAAGTATGTACGTTTTTTTATATTGAACATATTAATTAAAAAAATATCCAATTATTGTACTATGATCTTAAGAGAGAGAGGATAATTTAAAAGACTCAATTTTCAACAATTTAATAAAACTCATGATGATTTTTTCGGTTATCTTGAGAAATGGGTTCAATTGAAATGGTTTTTCATGTTGATCTTTTTTATAATTTTTCCTTTATGACTTAGATCATTTTCAAAAGAATTTAATTAACTAATTATAATTGAACTTGACCCATAATCCAAGATCAATCCAGTTATAACTCATGACTCAAATACAAATTTAACTCATGATCCTTAATATAATGTAATGTAGTTTAAGATTTGATCCACGAGTTAACTCATAATACAAAACCTAACTTAATTAAATACCTTAGTTATAATTTATTACCTGACTCATGATTCAACTCATCCCATGGCTAACACCCTTCAAATTTGATGTAGTTTAAGATATATATATTTACTGACTGATTAGATAATAACTGACGAGGAGAGATTAAAATTTGTCACCGTCAGATATAATTTACCAGACACATTACATCGCATCTTACAGAGTGGGTGGGTCCCAATCTTTAACCAAAGGAATCCGGGACAAATCTTGCAAAGTGGTCCCTACCCTTTTTAACCAGAGTGAGTGACAGGCAACAGTCCTTTAGATCAATTAAACAGATGGAGATGGCAGTGACCTGACTATGCTGAGTGCTGTATATTATATAATGTTAAAATATTTAGTCCCCACTCGATACACAGAACTAAATCAGCCATTCAACAACGGACGGAGCATCAGAGCATGAATGACGTTTGACGAAAAAAGAGGCGACAAAATCTCCATCTCCATGAGAGGAGAGGAGAGGAGAGGAGAGGAGAGAGAGAGAAGAATCTATAAACAAGTCCCTCTCTTCTCCTCCACACAAGGCTATCAAGACTATCAGCCTCCCTTCTTCTCCAACCCAGAGAAACTATCAGTTCAGTTCCCACCTCTATCTCTCGATGGAAAATTCTCTCTCTCGAGTCCCACTTCACGTTGAAGGTCAGTACTCTTTCTCTATCTCCATCTCCATCTCTATCTCCATCTCAAAAATAAGAAATTATTCATTATAATTGATCTCATGTAATTCTATGTTTATAAGTGGTTGAATTCAGTTTAACTTTGATTTTTATTAAATACGGTTTGATTATCTTTTAAGTACTCAAAAAATCTAAATGATCAACGATTCAAAAGAGTTGGTACAGTTGATCCTCAATAAATTCCAAAAGACTCTGAATATATCATGTTTGATTGTTGAATTATATCTCTCTATTCAGAGATAGAGAAATTATTCACGATAATCGATCTTATGAAATTCTATGTTTATAAGTAGTTAAGTCCGGTTCAACTTTGAATTTTATTAAATACAGTTTGATTATCTTTCATGCACTCAAAGAATCTAAATGACTCACGATTCAAAAGAGTTAGTATGATTCATCCTTAATAACCCTAAAAAGACTTTGACAGTTGAACTATTATTTTGCAGTACTTTCTCTCTCTTTCTCTAGAAATGAGAAATTATTCATTATAATCGATCTTATGAAATTTTATTAAATACAATTTGATTATCTTTCGAACACTCAAAAAATGTAAATGACACATGGTTAAAAAGAATTGATACGGTTCATCTTCAATAACTTTTAAAGACTTTAAAATTATTATGTTTTAATGTTGAACTATTATATTATTTTTTAATATAATTAGAGTGATTAAGATATTTTTATCAAAATATGATTCTTATATTTCTACGTTTTATGTGTTCTGACTTTAATATTTAATCTTTTATATTTATAAGTATATTATCATATCGATATATTAGATATTTCAAAAACTCTCTCTCTCTAGAAATTAGAAATTGTTTATTATAATCAATCTTATGAAATCCTATTATTATAAGTGGTTGAATCCAGTTCACCTTTAATTTATATTAAAAAACAATTTGATTATCTTTCAAACATTCAATAATTCTTAATGACTTACTGTTCAAAAGAGTTAGGTACAATTGATTCTCAATTAACTCTATATTATTATATTATATTACTTTTTAATATGTGTCTTATCTTTAATATTTGATCTTTTATATTTATAAATATATTATCATATTGATTTAAACTCTAGTTAAACTTGATCAAACCCAACTTTCTCTTGAGAAGATCTGATCCAGGGGCCACTTTTCAAGACATTGATTGTAAATTGGTTTTACTTTCTAATGATTGATTTTGAATGTTTAAAAATAACTCTTTTTTTCAATTATTAGTTGAATTTTATAAAAGTGAAATTTGATACATGCATCTTCATTGATCGGCTTTGATCAAAAGTTCTTCGAGAATCGAAATGTCCTTATCCCCATTGTGCTTGTTTGATTTCATAATATTTTTCTAAAAGTTTATACATATACGTATAAAGCCTAATTATAATTGTTTAAAAGTATATTTAATAATCAATAAATGAACTAAATTTTAGCAAAAAACTAAATTTACATCTACTTAATTTTAATGGTCAAAGACTCAAAGTTATAAATGTGTTTAATTCATAGATATCTGATAACTTTGATCAATAAAATTGAGTGGTTAGAAATAAATTTTAAGATATAAATTTCGTCCAGTATCTCACCAGTTTATCTTATGCAACTGATGTTTCATATATTTGACAAAATTGGAGTAAGAAGTAAAAAATGGGGCTCGTTTATCCATATATTTTGAGTTTTGAGTATTGACTTTTAACAAAATTAGAATTTTAAGTTTATTTCTTAGGGTTTTTTGTTTAATTGAGTTTTTATTTAACTTCTATTCAAGTAAAATTCAAAACTTCTTGAATTCTATTAAAGTAAAATTCGAAACTTCTTGGATTAATATTTGATAATTACAATATTTTTATAGGATTATAGTATTTTCATATTTTTTTATTTTTTATTTTAGGTTTTGAAATAAAATTAGAACAAGTTTTAAAACAGATTTAACAACTATAATTCGCATTAAAAATCATGCTTACATCGTTGCCTGTAAAAAGGGAACGGTGGAACTCACTCTTTAGTCTTTACAATCACATAAAAAAGGAAGTGGTGGAACTCATTTTATGGCTGTTAGAAAAAAAAAATATATATATATATATACATATATGAATGAAGTTTATCATAAAAAATTAAGAAAATATTTAAAATTTTAAAAATAGAAATTCATTATTAGCAAACACTTGATAGTATATTTATATTCTCTAGTGATTCATAATGATTTATATCTTTTATTAAAATTTATAAATTTTCAAATTAAAAAGGTTCATTTTATAAAAAATATTAAAAATTCAGAAAAACACTATTCAAATTATGTCAACTACATTAAGACACCTTCATTTAATTCTATAGATACTCAATATCATTTCAACAATTTTTCTTAAAAAAACTCAAAATAGAGATTATCTTAGAGCGAACCATATAAAAATCTAAACATGATGAAATTATTGAAAAACACTAAGAAAATCACCATAAACATTATAAAAACTATATTAATCACATTAATTCATCTTCGTTTAATTTCATAAACACTCAATATCATTTCACTATTTTTTCTACGAAATACCTCAAATGGGATTATTTTTGAGTAAAAAACAAAATAAAATTAGTGAAAATAACTCAAATTAGACAAACATAAAGAAAAACGAGGTTAGAAAGAAAAATATTATTTATACATGAAAATTTTGCTTCTAAACTTTTCTAAAATCCCAATGCAAGATTGTAGGTGATTAGTGAAGCCATGCCTTTTATAACCTTCTAATTTCAACTTTACTTCGAAGTAAAAATGATTAATGAGCTATTAAACTGATGATAAATTAGATAGTATGTAAATAAAAGTTTTCACAAAAATCTTATGAAAACAAGTCTTTAGAGAAAAATTATTAATTAAACTTATTCTCCCACAACACATAACAATCACAAACAAACATACACTAATCTTCTTATTACATGGTTTCAACCTAATTTTCTCGTAGCAAATTCTAACAGTAATCTCATTCTGCTTTAAGTATTCCAACTTACAACTCACAGCATCCACCATTGATGGGTCAGGCCAATGTTTTGAGCTAACTCAAGTTTGGGCTCAATGTATAATTTAACGACTCGAGCCCAAGACTGGGCCCAACTTGACCCAATTTGTTAAAACCCTAGTTTGGGCCAACGTGTGTTCGAAAAACCGAAGCCTGGTTTCTAACTTGAAATACATATCTAGACTTATTCAAGCTCAGTATTTTTTTCAGCCCAAAATAGGTTTTCTTGTATAATGTTTATATTATATGAATTAATTAAATAAGATTTTGTTTATATAAATTTTGGCACAAATTGGACTTTGGATCAAATTCAGGCTTCTTTAAATAGGTTTCACAATAATTCAAATTATATATTGAGATCGAAAATGGGGTCGAACCTAGCTGGAGTCAACTTGAACTCTTTATTTTATTTTTTTCAATTTTTTAATGGCGAATAGGCTTCAAGCTCAATTTTTTTCAATTATTTCTTGGGGTTTTTTTTTTTTTTTTTGGAACTTTAGGAGTCCAAGAAGAGAGCCCATCAGCAGTTGCGATTCCCATGCGTCCGCAAGTTTCCGGCAATCTCCGGCGGTGGAGATGGTGGCTAGTGGTTTCCATCAGCGTTGTATTCATTCTTTCAGGTTCAACGACCACTGGTCTCCTTGGCAGATTCTACTTTGACAAAGGAGGAAATAGCAAATGGTTGACAAGCCTTCTCCAAAATATTGGTTTCCCAATTCTCATTCCTCTCTACCTCTTCCACTCCTCTTCCAAACCAACTTCCTCTTCTCCACAACCTCCCACTTCCACTCTTGCCTTAATCTACACCTTCTTCGGCCTTCTCATCGTCGCCAATGCCATCTTATACTCATATGGTCTCCAGTACCTTCCTCTGTCCACCTACTCCCTCCTCTGTGCCACCCAACTCGCCTTCAATGCAGTTTTCTCCTACTTCATCAATCGCCAAAAATTGACACCTCTCATACTCAACTCTGTTGTTCTCCTCACTTTCTCAGCTGCCCTGCTTGGTATAGAACCAGACTCAGAATCCTCAACCCACTCAAGAATTCCCCCAGGGAAATACGTTATTGGGTTTCTCTGTACTTTAGCTGCCTCTGCTCTTTACTCTCTGTTGTTCTCCCTCATCCAATTCACTTTCCAAAAAGTTTTAAAAAAGGAGTCAATCTCAGCTGTTTTGGAAGTACAAATCTACCCATCTTTGGTTGCTACATGTGGGGGATTGTGGGGCTCTTTGCAAGTGGAGAGTGGAGAGATTTGAAGGGGGAGATGGAGAATTTTGAAAGGGGGAAGGTGGGTTATGTGATGACAGTGGTTTGGATTGCAGTGGCTTCTCAGGTGTTCTTGGTTGGGTCTATAATGTTGATTTTTGAAGTTTCTTCTCTGTTTTGCAATGTGATCGGTACTTTGGCGATGCCCATTGTTCCCATTTTTGCTTTTATTTTTTTCCACGATGGAATTGGTGGGATAAAGATTGTGGCGATACTGTTGGCTTTCTGGGGTTTCCTTTCTTATATCTGTCAGCAATATCTTGATGATTCCAAAGCATCAAAGTCTGCCGGAACAAAAGATGCTGAAAAGTCTGCCGGAACAAAAGGTGATGAGATCATTCATGCCTCTGTTTGAAATAAATCAATTGTCGAGTGTTGTAACGAATTCTTGGATGCGCAGCTCTTATCATTAAGCAGCTTTTGTATGAATAAGTCTCTGTATTTTATGTAATCTATTGATTGCACTTTGAATTCAGTGAAGGCGATCATCCTTTCCGACATGTGTCTACTTGAAAAAATCAATTTATATTGTGTAGGAGTGATATCCACAGCGTGACAGGTATGCTATGTTCGAGTTCTTTTCGAAAATTGAATTTTGAATGGGAAACTTATTTTATGGTGCATCAAGTTTAAAAAAGAATTAATTTTATCTACTCTGTTAGAAAAGAAAAATAGAGATAAAAAAATATGTTAAAACAAAATTGTAATTTCCTTTAAATTTGATGCACCATCACAAAAAAAAACTCGTGCACAAAAATTGCTTCCCTTTTAAAAGACACTGAAATTGGACTCTTTAAACTTAAGGATCATCTAATATGAAATGTATTAGAGTCATATCTCTAGGTCAACACATTTAGACTCAAGAGACGATATGGCCGATAACATTCTAGAGGAAGATTGTGGGCACCAAATGAGTCCCACATTAATTGTGAAGGGAGAAATCTAGAGATTTACTTATATGAGACTTAAGTCACTTAATCTATTAAACTAGTTTTTTGAGCTGAATATATATATATATACATGAGATTACTGACTGATGATGATAATAATGATCAGATGCGATATCTCACCAATCCTGCTCTCCTAGATTAAACTTTAATGCACATTTTTCATTAGTTGTGAATGGAGTTGTTATCATCACTATAAATTTCTCAATTAAAATTAAATTTATCTTAGAATAAATTGAAGAAAATAAATTCATCTACCAAGTAGATGACGACTTGATCTGCATGCATTTTGTCTATTGTCTATGTGGGTAAACACTTCAAAACAAGTATTTGATATTTATTAATTTGTCCAACCATGCATTGATGAACATGAGCAAGCATGGGCCAGATGGGGCTCCCTGTTCTTTTCAATGAAATTATTAACATCATTTAAAAAAAGTTGCTTTGAGTATTCCACTGAGTAAGGACAAAAATAATAAGAGCAATCGAGAAAGAAGCGACAAAAGTAATATATTGCACAACGACAAACCCGGATCATCTATGTACCATATATTGCATTAATATTAATTACACTACCAACCATTTAATTAAAAATTAAAAAAGACTACTATATACTTTTTTAAATAATTAATGACAATCATGGTTCAGTAAAATGTGAATCTCAACAATATCATTGAGACTTAGGTTGAAACACTCGATTTAGCTTTTTCTTAAAAAATAAAATAAGTAAACACGGAGCAAACTTTTTTCTTTATAAAAAAAAAAAGACATTTATAATGATAAAAAAAATTCATGCAAAATTAATTTACACAATAATATTTTTACTAAAATGAAGTATTGTACTTATTGTAGCTCAACTATAATTTTCTGTTTCATGAAGTAGAAGGTGCGAAGTTTGAGTCCCATGACTTCATTTGGTGTGTCCTAAAGACAGTGAATATCAACTGTGGAGATGTTACGCTGAGTTTCTCGCAGTTTCCCATAAATTAATTAAAAAAAAAATAGATCTATAGTTTAGTAAAAAAAATTAGATTTGATATCGAGATTGTCCTTTAAATAAAGTGGGTCGGGTTTTGGCCCGACCTGAGAAATCATGCGGGTCGGGTCGAGAATTTCGCGTCGGTGGGTCGGGTTAGATTGAGATGATAAAAAACCACATGAAATTCGGATAGGGTCTGGTTGAGGATTTTATAAGTTGACCCGACCTGATCTGACCCGATCCGACTTGACCTGGCTAAAATTAGTCTAAAATGAGTTCAAAATGCGGGCAGTGTCAGAATTCGGGTTAGAATTCGAGTTGGGTCATGTCGGATCGGATTCCATATATATCAAATCGGGTCGAGTTAGATTTTAAGGAATCTGACCTGCCCGACCCGAGTTGCAGCCCTAAAATAAACCATGATTGAGTGTTTAAATAGGCCACGATTGTGTATGAAAATTGGAGATTTGGAGTGGCTTCAAACTAACGCGGATCAAATCAAGCCTATATAAGTAATTTAATATGTCTGGCCTAAAATACTATATTTAATAGTTGTGATTGGACGCATGTCGAACTAATAATGTGAAAAGAAGTAAATTGATCATATTTTATTAGTTTAAAGAAAAAAATTAAAAAGACTTTCTTTAATTAGACTTAGATTGAGACTGTCTTTTAAATATTTATTCGATCTCACATGATTGAATATGATGTAAAAAAAAATCATATGAATAGAGTATACTGAAGTTTAACCATCCATCTAATCTTTCTATCTCTTTATTTTAAATTTTTAAAAATTAATAAAATATATTAATCAAAATTTAAAATATCTAATTTTTTTTACTTGAATAATCAATTGATAATGAAATTCTATACACTTTATATTTGTACAATCCACGCAAATGACATTTTAAAGTCGATACGGAGACCGTGAGTGACTTGAGATAATCTCCGAGTGAAAGTGAGCCTAACTCGTAAGCTATCTGCACCATAAGCGAAAATATCAAGGAATACATATTGTATTGATCGATATTTATATTGAGATTTTCAAAGCCGATAAATATCAGCTGATTTGATATGTATCATATCGAGCCCACCATATTTCGCCGATATCTCAGCCGAAATATTGCGCAAAATAGCAGTAAATATTGCACAAATAATTTTTATAGTTTTTTTTAAAAATTAATAAAAATCAGAAGGAGAGAGAAAAGTATCATATAATATGACTGATGCATATCTGTCACAAATTTCGGCCGGCCGATATTTTGTCACAAATTTCGGCCGGCCGATATTTTAACTCCTGATCTGCACCTCGGTTCTATCGGAACTTTGATTACTTTGATTATTTTAAGATGGGACGGACAATGCATGGTACTTAAAAAATTAAAATAGTAGATCAAGTACCTAATTTCCTTTTAAAAATTAATATATGATTTAGAGAAAATTGGAGTGTCTTCAAGCCAACGTCGATTAAAATAATTTTGTAAGATTACTGGATTAAAATACTTATATTAGTATAAAACAATAAAACAATAAAAGACACAGCGCCAGTGCAATTGTGTCTTACTTAAGACTAAAACAATAAAAGACACTGCTCCATATCTTTAAAATAATCAATGATAATCATGTTTCAATAAGAAATGGATCTAAGCCATATGAATGAGACTTACATGAAATATTCGATTAAACTCTTTGTTAAAAAATAAAATAATTAGATACTGGCAAAACTTAAAAAGAAATATTTATTATTCTTCTTTGTGATAAATTAAGTTCATGCAAAATTAACTTTATAATAATAATTTTAGTAAAATGAAATAATTTTCTCATTTTACTTTTCATTTTAATATGATAATATTTTTATTTTACTCTATATTTTTAATTTATTATAATAATATAAATAATAGAATAATCAATAAAAGTACATATGCCCCCTAAATAATGAAGTAAAAAAAAGTAGTTTGTGAATAAACCACTGAGCACTTGGTTGAATTAAGAAAAATGCTTCAAAAAAATCGACCATTCATACTGTTTATATATATTTTTAAGTCCAAGGTATTCAGGCCTCTTAAAGTACTTTAACACCGGGGTTGCGTTTGGATGGGGATAAGGGGGGTGACCCTAGGACACTCCTCTTAACCCTTATTTGGTAACCCAAAAATTACCTCAAGTGAAAGTAAAAATTCAAAAAATCACTCCTCTCATCACCTTTTTTGAATAGGTGATCTCATGTGACGGGTGACCTCTGTAAAATTACCCTTCATCCAAACGCAGTCCAGGTAAAACTAAGGGGAGGGACCCTTATATAGAGGTTCTTTAACCGTCAAACCAGCCCTCATATATTAACAGAGTTATATATTTAACATACAATATGTAACATGTTAGTGAGGTCCATTATATTAAGTTTATAATTTGATGTGTTTCAGAATAAAAAATTTAAATTAAAAGTAACTTTAGTTATCTATTCGGAATAAATTAAAATTGATAGTAATCTCACCATTAATTTTGATGAATCTCAATTTGATAATTCAAAATAGACTTTAAGGCATTAATTTTGTTTTTATAGTACTGTACATTTTTAAATTCAATATGATGCCCACAGAATATTATATGAAAGTATATATGATATTATTTTACGAAAGTAAGTGATTCTGTTAATTGACATGAGCAGAATTATTTTAAAATTTTAATTCCACACATGGGAATGCACATTCTTATAGATGGCAAGGGCACGTGACAAGATAGCACTTAAAAAAGGATAATAATATACACACCGTATTTTTTTCATTATACACCCCTTTAAAATTTATTCCATTTTTACCTTTATACTTACATTTTCCTCCAGCACATCCTAGCGAGGGCAAAATTTGTTAAAAGATACGAATGAAGTAAAATTTCTATTTTACCTCCACCGGTGTACCGTTCATCAAATACTGATGTATCGATATAAAGAACATATACATACAGAGCGGCGTATTAACAATATACCGGTACTTGATGAACACAATACCATTAAAAATAAATTGAGAATTCTATCTTATCACATATCTCTGATTTCCTAATTTTCCTTCTACCCTTCTCACCCGTATTTAATTCCAACTCCATTTTCTCATTTCCTCTTAGACGAGAGTTATCCCTCCTCCTCATGTATCTCTCTCTCCCTTTCTCTGCACCACTCTTGAACTGCCAAAAGAGGCCTAAAGCATCAACCTTGCAACCTTTGAGAAGTCCCTTCGGAAGCTCACCTTTGCTAACCTTCTTGAAGCCACAAACGGCTTCCACAATGACAGCCTCGTAGGGTCCACTGGGTTTGGTGATGTTTACATGGCACAGCTCAAGGGTGTGTCGGGGTAATCTTTCTTTTGAGTTGTTTCCCCTTGTTTTATATTTGGACCTCTGGTGTCTTTCTTTTTTATTTATATATTAATCATTAAAAATAAAAAATGAAGGACCCCAGCTTGGAGATGGAGCTGTTGCAGCATCTGAAGGTTGCCAGCCAATGCTTGGACGACCGGCCCTGGCGGATGCTAATGTTCAAAGAGACTCAGTAAAGGAACAAGTGTTGATTCCACGGCCACCGTGGACAGCAATTTTAGCATGGTGGAAGTGAGCTTGAAAGAAGGCCCTGAACTAGGCAAGCAGCGGTAGACACTTCACTCCCCAGAAAATAAAAGAAAAAAAAATCAAAATTCTTCTAATGAGAAGAATGAAGCTGAGAGATGATTTGAATGAAATTCCCATTTATTAATTTTTTGCCCCCACTTTTGCCTCAACTTCATGGGTTAAAATTAAAACACATGTAGCACGTAAATGTATGTATCATATTAAGAAGCACCGATACGAGTACACGTGTCGTATCCGATATGGAAATATGGTAACTTTTGAAAAACTAAAATATGAGTGTGACAGAATACGCTGAATTAAAATTATATATATATAAGTATATATATCAACAAAATCAATTCAGATATTTACAAAAAACATCATAAATTCTAATATAAAATAAAAAGAGTCAACAAATAAGAAAGCATCATTTTCAATAAACAAAAGTTACTTAAGAAAAAAGTAAGTGACTAAAATAAAACACTTACGCGTGTCGCATGTCTGGGCATATAGGTGGTAATTAAAACACATGTAGCCTGTCAATGTACCTATCATATATGGAAATTTCTATAAAGTCTTGTCATCTCAACATTGCTTGGAAGGGTTGGTTTGTGTACAAAAATTGATCAATACAAATTAATTTTCCCCATGGCATAATTTGCTTTCATGTGGCTTGAAGAGATTTGGCTGGTTTTGCCAAGAGTGGGACTGGCGTCAGTGTTGAGCCCGTCGATCACATCTTCCAAACTAACATGCTTGACATTCTCAAACAGACCGGCAGACCTGAGATGGTGGTAGGATGGTACCATTCACATCCCGGCTTTGGTTGTTGGCCTTCTGATGGTGACATAAATACCCAGCAGAGTTTTTAAGCTCTGAATCAGAGGGCTGTGGTAATGGTGGTAGACCCATTCCAGAGCGGCAAAGGGAAAGCGGTAATGGTTTGATGCTACAGAGTTTTGATCCTCATTCCAAAACCAATGAGCAAACAGTCCAGGAGATGTTAAACCTGGCCATTAAATACAACAAGGCAGTTCAGGAGGAGGATGAGCTGCCACCCGAGAAGCTTGCAGATGCAAATATATGCCATGAGAAGAAGGGAAAGAGTAAATTAGGAAAGGAAGAGGGTAAAAGTGGAAAGTAAATCGAGACAGAGGGTAAAAATGAAATAAATTTTAAATGAAATAAATTTTAAAGGAGTGTATAATGTAAAAAAAGGGTGTGTATATCCTTACTCCTTTAAAAATAATTAAAACAGTTAAACATAATAATAAAAAAATTATTCAGTAAAGTGTCTAGATGTCTTACTTATCTAATCCTTGGAACATAAGTAAATCTCTAAATCTGTACATACGGGTTCAACAAAGAGTGATTTTTTTTTTTATTAAAAGTGACTTGATCCCATAACCTTCTCCATAGATGAGACTTTTTACCAACAAATCAATTGTTTTGCATTGAATGACTCTATTCATTTGGAAGAAATTTAAAATCTGATCAGAGAAATCAATGGGTTTGTGTTATCTATTTGTATATCTCAAGTGAAATCAGGTTGGGACAAAAATCGAATGAAATTTGATTTAGATTGAATTAAGACATTTAAAATCAATTTAAGTCAGTTTACTTGAGTGCACTAAGTTATAAAATAACACTTAAATTAAATGAGGTAAAAAATTCAACTTAAATTAATTTTAAATAATTTAAATTAAGTTAAGTCAAATTCAATAAATGATCGTTCCCTTATACGTGACCCGTGACTATTAGGAAGGGAGAGATGGATTGCACGCAGTTTGACTTCGAGACAGTTGAGTTCGAGGACAGTTGCCATGCAGATGGCACCCCTATTAATTATCATTTACGATATTTTATAATAAAGATAATTAATATTTCTTTTTACTTACTACTAATTAGATAACAATAACGACAGGGAGAGATTAAAATTAAAAGGATAAGTTTAGTGTTGTTGTCAACGACACATATAATTGCCAGGACACATGACATCTTAAAAAGTTTGTCCCAACCTTTTTTAACCAAAGAGTGTGAGACAAAAAGTGGGTCCCAACCTTCTTCGAACCCAAGAGTCAGAGACAAAAAGTGGGTCCCAACCTTATTAACCAAACAGTCAGAGACAACAGTGAGTGAGTAAGTGCAGGCCGGGCAGTCCCCACTCTCCACACCACTTAAACCAGCCATTCAATCATCAAAACGTGGACAGATAAACAGAGACGACGACAAAATCTCCATCTCCATGAAAGCCGATGGAGAGAGAAGAATCTTAGGTAAACTTATCCCAAGTCCCTCCCTTCTCCAACCCAGAGAAACTATCAGTTCAGACTCGAAGTCTCCATTGAAAGCATTGAAAGCTCTCTCTCTCTACGGAAACCTCTCTCTTCAGTCCCACTTCATGTTCAAGGTCAGTACACTCTCTCTCTCTCTCAATGAGAAATTATTCATTATAACTCGATCTTATAAAATTCTATTCCTATAAGACGTCTAACTTTGATTTTTATTAAATACAATTTGATTATCTTACAAACACTCAAGAATTCTTGGTGACTCACTATTCAAAAGAGTTTATACAATTAATTTTCATTCGAACTATCAAGAAGATTTTTTAATCAAAATACGATTATTTCTTTTCTATATTTTATGTGTTTTGTATTTAACATTTGATCTTTTACATTTATTGATATATTATCATATTTTTAGATGATTTATTGTTAATTAATTGGGCTACTTTTGAAGACATTGATTATAACTTAGTTTTTACTTTTTAATGATTGATTGTGAATGTTTAAAAATAACTCTTTAATTAAATTATAACTGGAATTTTGTAAAACTGAAATTTAACATATGGGTATTCATCCAAAGCTTTGATAATAAGTTCTTCGTGAATCGAAATTATAACTTGCTTTCTTGATTTCATAATATTTTTTTTAAAAGTTTATACATATACGTATAAAATCTAATTATAAATTAGTTTAAAATAAAATTAGTAAAAATAATTCAAAGTAAACAAATCTACAGAAAAACTCAATTAGAAATGAAAATATTTTTCAAACATGAAAATCTTGTTTCTAAACTTTTTTAAAATCATACCTAATGTAAGATGGTAAGTGAAAACATTCGTAATATCAAATTTTCATAAAATAAAAAAAATAAAAAAATAGTGGTACCGTATAGTCCATTAATCATACTTATTAGTTGATACTTGGCTTTCAGTACAGTACACGAGCAATATTCATTATACATATATTTTTTTTAACACAATTTAAAAGATGATGTAAATTTTTCTTCTTGATTTAAATTTGAGAATTGTAACATCTATCCATTGTTTCTTTTCTCATAATTTAGGTTAAGACCCACTAATTTCAACTTTACTTGAAAGTAAAACTTATTAATGAGCTATTGAACTGATGGTAAATTAGATAGTATGCAGATTCCATGAATTAAGTATTCCAACTTACAACTCATAGCATCCACCATATGGCTGCAAAGTTGGTGGGTCAGGCCAGGTTTTCAGCTGACTTAAGTTTGGGCTCAAGCCCAAGACTTGGCCTAAGTTGACCCATTTCGTTAAAACCTGAGTTTGGAGTCCAACTTGTGTTCGAAAAACCCAAGCCTGATTTCTAACTTAAATTACACTTCTACACTTATTCAAGCTCAGTCTTTTTTCAGCCCAAAATAGGTTTCCCTGTATAATGTTTATATAAATATGAAATATATATTATTTTGATTTTTTTTATTTTTATGCAATATTATTTAAGGAAAATTTAGTTTATATAAATTTTAGCACAAATTGGACTTTCTAACCAAATTCAGGAATACGTTTCACAAAAATTCAAATTATAATATGATATGTTGAGATCGAAAATGAGGTCGAAACCAGCTGGAGTCAACTTGAACTCTCTTTTTTTTTCAATTTTTTCATGGGGACTTGGCTTCAAGCTCGAGTTACACTCCTAGTAACGTGGTTGCCGATCCACATATTTCTTGGGTTTTTTTTTTTTTTGAACTTTAGGAGTCCAAGAAGAGAGCCCATCAGCAGTTGCGACTCCCATGCATCCGCAAGTTTCCGGCAATGTCCGGCGGTGGAGATGGTGGCTACTGGTTTCCATCAGCGTTGTTTTCATTCTTTCAGGTTCAACAATCACTGGTCTCCTTGGCAGATTCTACTTTGACAAAGGAGGAAATAGCAAATGGTTGACGAGCCTTCTCCAAAATGTTGGTTTCCCAATTCTCATTCCTCTCTCTACCTCTTCCATTCCTCTTCCAAACCAACTTCCTCTTCTCCACAACCTCCCACTTCTACTCTTGCCTTAATCTACACCTTCTTCGGCCTTCTCATCGTCTCCAATGCCATCTTATACTCATATGGTCTCCAGTACCTTCCTCTGTCCACCTACTCCCTCCTCTGTGCCACCCAACTCGCCTTCAATGCAGTTTTCTCCTACTTCATCAATCGACAAAAATTGACCCCTCTCATACTCAACTCTCTTGTTCTCCTCACTTTCTCAGCTGCCCTGCTTGGTGTAGAACCAGACTCAGAATCCTCAACCCACTCGAGAATTCCGCCAGGGAAATACGTTATTGGGTTTCTCTGTACTTTAGCTGCCTCTGCCCTTTACTCTCTGTTGCTCTCCCTCATCCAACTCACTTTCCAAAAAGTTTTAAAAAAGGAGTCAATCTCAGCTGTTTTGGAAGTACAAATCTACCCATCTTTGGTTGCTACATGTGGGGGGATTGTGGGGCTCTTTGCAAGTGGAGAGTGGAGAGATTTGAAGGGAGAGATGGAGAATTTTGAAAGGGGGAAGGTGGGTTATGTGATGACAGTGGTTTGGATTGCAGTGGCTTCTCAGGTGCTCTTGGTTGGGTCTATAATGTTGATTTTTGAAGTTTCTTCTCTGTTTTGCAATGTGATTGGTACTTTGGGCATGCCTATTATTCCCATTTTTGCTTTTATTTTTTTCCATGATGGAATTGGTGGGATAAAGATTGTTGCCATACTGTTGGCAATCTGGGGTTTCCTTTCTTATATATGCCAGCAATATCTTGATGATTCCAAAGCATCAAAGTCTGCCGGAACAAAAGATGATGAGATCGGTCATGCCTCTGTTTGAAATAAATCAATTGTTGGGTGTTGAATTGAACTCTTGGATGAACTGCTCTTATCATTAAGCAGCTTTTGTATTAGTAAGTCTTTGTATTCATGTAATCTATTGATTGTACTTTGAATTCAGTGAAGGCCATCTTTTCCGCCATGTGTCTACTTGAAAAAAAAAAAAACAATTTATATATTGAATAGCAGTGATATCCACGGCGTCACAAATCTGTGACCATCTATGGTGTTTTCTACAGGTACGATTTCTTTTCAAATCGAATTTTAAAATGTAAGATTTCATTGAAAAAATGAAAAATGGAAATAATACCCACGTGAGTTTGCTCCCCTTCTCTCCCACATTCTCCCTTTCTTCCTTTCTCAAAACACACAAGTCCACGTCTCAGTTCAGGCCAGCTCCGACCTCTATTGTTAACGAAAAACCACCGAAAATATTGAGTTGGGTAAGTTTTGTTTTTAAAAACAAAAAATCATGTGGTCAGGTAATGGTTTTTTGTTTTTCATAACTTAAAATCACTGAATCTGTAATGATATTTTCATTTTTTAAAAACCGAAAAATGATTGAATTTGAAAATAGGTTTTTCAGTTTTTAAAGGAAAACTCACTAAATCTGAAATGGGTTTTCTGTTTTTTATAATCTGGATTTCAGTTTAAAGATGGATTATGTAGATAATAAATTGAGAAAAACTCATTTTACGCAATTCATGTTAAATAGAGACAAATACGTTCTCTCAATGTAATGGGGAGAGAGACCCTGATTCACTGTATATATATAGGAAAAGATGAATTACAAATAAGGAAGAGAATTTAATTACAATATAACCCCAATATTGTAAATGGGGAAAGTTCTATTCTAGGAATGTAACAACTCATTTGACACTCTCCCTCAAGTTGGAGCATATATGTCGTCTATGCCCAATTTGTTAAGTGACCTCTGAAAAACTCTGCCTGTAACTGCTTTGGTGAGAACATCTGTAAGTTGATCTTCGGATTTAACGAATGGTACCGCAATGATCTTCTTCTCGAGTTTCTCCTTGATGAAATGTCTGTCAATTTCAACATGCTTGGTTCTGTCATGTTGCACTAGATTATATGCAATATCTATTGCTGCCTTGTTATCACAATGCAGTTGAATGGCACGTTGGGGTTTGAATCCCAATTCACCCAACAAATCATTTATCCAAAGTAGCTCACATACTACGTGCGCCATACCCCTATATTCTGCTTCAGCACTTGATCTTGAGACCACTTTCTGCTTCTTACTTCGCCAAGAGACCAGATTGCCTCCCACAAACGTAAAGTATCCAGATGTAGATCGCCTATCAGTAACAGAACCAGCCCAGTCTGCATCAGTGTAACCCTCAACATTTAGATGACCATGTCATGAGAACATCAAACATTTTCCAGAAGCTGACTTCAAGTATCTCAGAATTCGGGTTACAGCCTCCATGTGGGCTTCACTTGGTGCATGCATGAACTGACTCACCACACTTACTGCATATGATATTTCAGGTCTGGTGTGAGATAGGTAGATTAACTTACCCATAAAGCGTTGATATCTTTCTTTATTGGTGGGTACCTGATCAGGATATTCACCAAGCTGGTGATTCAACTCCATTGGAGTATCTGCTGGCTTACTGGCTAACATTCCAGTTTCAGTCAAGATGTCAAGAATATATTTCAGTTGTGATAGAAATATTCCTTGTTCTAAGCGAGCCACTTCAATGTCTAAGAAATACTTCAGAGCACCAAGATTTTTCATTTCAAACTCACTTTCCAAATGGCGCTATAATGCTGCCTTTTCCCTTCGGTCATTCCCTTTAACCATCATGTCATCAACATACACAATAAGTGCAGAGACCTTACCTTTCTTATGTTTCAGGAAAAGAGTATGATCTGAGTTGCTTTGCTTGTAGCCGAAATTCTTCATTGATTTGCTGAACCTTCTAAACCATGCTCTGGGTGATTGCTTTAATCTATAAAGAGACTTTCTCAGTTTACACACCATATTACTCTGACTGAACCCCATCTTACATCCTGGAGGGTGGCCATATAAACTTCTTCTTCTAGATCGCCATGTAGGAATGCAATTTTCATATCAAACTGGTATAATGGCTAGTCAAGGTTTGCTGCAAGGGAAAGGAGCACTAGAATTGTGTTGATCTTGACTAGAGGAGCAAAGGTCTCCCCATAGTCAATTCCATAAGTTTGAGTTTAGCCTTTCGCCACTAGTCTTGCTTTGTATCTTTCAATAGTGCCATTTGCCTTGAATTTTACTGTATATATCCATCTGCAACTTACTGTTTTCTTCCCTTTAGGAAGGGTAATCATCTCCTAGGTGGAATTTTTCTTTAAGGCCTCTATTTCTTCATTCATTGCTTGAGTCCACTTGGGATGAGTTAGAGCGTCCTGCACATTAGTTGGAATAGATACAGTGGATAATTGACATACAAATGATACACACGACGGAGAACAACCTATGTAGAGACACATGATTAGCAATAGGGTATTTAACCTTTGTTTTAGGGTCAGAGTCATATTGTTGTCTAGGGATACCTCTAGTTGTACGAGGGGGTAACTAATCTGCATTTCCTTTATGACTCGACTCAGGTAAAGTAATTGAGTTTGAGTGTTCAGGTACCTGCGTCGGATCTTCAGGACGATCTTCAGGACCTGATTAGATGAGAGGTGGTGGTACTGTAGGATGAGATGCAGGAGGAAAATTATCCGAATGAGTCTCACTATAGTTGGTGGGTCAGTAGTCTTCACCACATCCTCAAGTGTTGGTTGATGCTGGTCTGACACAGTCTATGAAACGTGGATGATCTGATTCTGAGTACCTTCTGCAAATATAGAACGCTCCCCCTGCAAGGGATGCTCAGAATCTCCCCCTGGGTAATAGAATTCACTCTCGTGAAAAAACAACATCTGCTGTAACGTGCAAAGTCTGAGTAGTGGGATGAAAACACTTATAACCCTTCTGAGTGGCAGCATACCCTACAAATACACAACGTAGGGCACACAGATCAAGTTTACTACACTGGTGCGGATAGACCTGAACATAAGCAACACAGCCAAAGACACGTGGTTCGAGATTTGGTGTGGAAGGTAAGGTGAGGAGAGTGGTCAATGTCTGGAATGGATTCTGATACTGAAGGGTACTGGATGATGTTCTATTGATGAGATAAGCAGCCGAACAAAGAACCTCCCCCAAAAAATGATGGGGCATATGGGCCTCAAATAAAGAGGCACGAACAACTTCAAGAAGATGACGGTTCTTACGTTCGGCTATACCATTCTGTTTTGGCGTATATGCACACGTGGTTTGATGAACAATACAATGATGGGTCAAAAAATTACGGAGGTCATTGTTGACGAACTCGCTACCATTGTCAGACCGAAGTGTTATGATCTTCTTATCAAACTGAGTAGCAACATATTGATGAAATTGTTTGAATTTCACAGGGACGTCACTTTTCTGCTTTATGGGGAAAACCCATGTCATACTGGTGCAATCATCTATAAATGTCACAAACCACTTAAAATCACGAATTGTAGAAACTCGTGACGGTCCCCAAACATCAGAATGGACAAGCATAAAAGGCATAGAACTTTTATTCAATCTTAATGGATAAAAAATGCGATGACGTTTCGCCAAAATACAAGTGTCACAATGAAAGTCTGATTCAGCAAAATGGGAAAACAAATCTGGAATAAAAATTTTAGATAACAAAAAGAAGCATGCCCTAATCGTCTATGCCACAACCAAATTGTTTTCATCAGCATTGACTCGTCTCCTCGAACATGATGTGCTTGACCCAATCTCTGACTGCAGTCTTCTATCAAGTCCAGATAGTATAACTTGTCCCTCCTAGTACCACATTCAATCACGGCCCTGGTGAGAAGATCCTGAAACAAACAATATAAGGGTAAAAAATATACAGTACAATTAAGGGAATCAATGATTTAAGGAACAGATAATAAGTCATAATTGAGTGATGGGACAACCAAGACATGAGATAGACTTAATGATGATGTAAGAGATAGGGATCCTTCTCCTAGAACGAGAGAGGTTGTTCCATTGTCACTGGTGACATGGGTTTGGTTTGATGGTTTGGGAGAGTGTAACCCAGTAAAACTAGATGTCATGTGATCAGTAGCGCCAGTGTCAATAATCCATGATCTATTACGTAATTGAAGATGTGCAAGGGGAGATACCTGGTGGATGGTTGGATGTAATCTCCTAGGATAACGCAGGGGATGCGACTGATGCTCTGCTTGACTCTCTCTTTCGCCCATTGTGAACCCACCCTTTTGGATAACCAATGATCTCATTACAACCCTTAATGGTATGGTTAGCTAAACCACATTTGGTACACTTCATTGGACACCGGATACGAGTAGAGGCGGAGTTCAAAGGGGGTGGCCGAGATAGCTTGAACAGGGCAGCAGCCAAGGTGGTGGCATCGGATGAAACACCAACGTCAGACATGGTTCCCTGTCGGTTACTCTCTCGTTTAATATGTGCATAGACTGCCTCAAGTTTAGGTTTAGGGTCCATCCTCAAAATCTCTCCTCTAATTTGATCAAAGTTCGTGTCCAAACCGGCGGCAAGGAAAATATAAACACAGAGACGGTCAATCTCCATGCATCGAGTTTCAAGGTCGGCCGGATGCTGCATATGGCTGGGGCATAATTGATCAAGCTCCTGAAATATCTCAGTGAGCTCACTGTAATAAGCGGTAACAGGCGCTCCATTCTGTTTACTCTTGAATGACCTTCTGTGTAGATCAAAAATCTTCGCCTCATCGGAACCATCCGCGTAGGACCCGAACGGAAGGGTAGAGATGCAGGCGGCGATTCACAAGATCTGGAAACAAAACAGGCGGATTTCTGGACTGCGAAGAGTCGGAGATCCGGGTTGTGCAGAGGGCAGCAGGCGGTAGCTGCAATGTAGGAGAAGAAGACCAGAGGAGGAGCAGATCTGGACTTCTCTGCAGGCTGGATCTGTTTGGCAAGATCCGGATCTGAGCAGTGATGCACGGCCAGGTATAGTCGGTACGGCAATGAGGAAGGTGCTGAAGGCAAATATGTAGAGCTGCCTCCGGCTGCTGGCCCGAAGAAGAGAAATCCTTTCGATGGTTCTCTTCTTCTTCCTCTGTTCAGTAATGAACAGATCTGGGTTGATGTGCGCCGAGCACTGGCGCTGCTCCTGCCGTGTCCTTTGCAGATCTGGCTCGGTTTGAGCAGTGCGGAAACGAGATGGATGATGAGGACTGGTTGCAGATCTGGTAATCTGGCCGATGGGGATGTAGATCTGAAATGGTGAGGCGGGCTGGCGATGGAAGTTCCTCTAGTGGCAGGAACGACTGATCTGAATCGGAAGCGATTCCGGATCTGGCTGCTGCCGATCGCGCTGCTTTCTAGCCTATCTGGCGGTGGAGATCTAGATCTGTCGCCGGTGTCTGATCGTTTCCGGCTGAATCTCCACTGCGAGGATGATGGATCTGAATGGGGGCTGCTGCAGATCTGCCGCCGACGCTGGTCTTCTGGGCTGATCTGGGTGTTGTTTTTTTTTTTTTCCTTCCGAATGTGCTTGACGATCAGGTGAAAAAAAAAAAAAAAATAATAATAATAATAATACTAATAAAAGAGATAAAAAAATTGATGATAATCGAACTAGGCTCTTGATGCCATGTTAAATAGAGACAAATATGTTCTCTCAATGTAATGGGAAGAGAGACCCTGATTCACTGTATATATATAGGAAAAAATGAATTACAAATAAAGAAAAGAATTTAATTACAATGTAATCCCAATATTGTAAATGGAGAAAGTTCTATTTTAGGAATGTAACAACTCATTTGACAGTTCAATCTTTTTATTAAGAGATCAAAAATTTGAAACTTTAAAAAAATATAGAGTTATGAAATAAAAAAAGACAGTTTATAATAAGATCTATTAATGAATAAGAAGTCATAAAGTTGACTTCAAATAAATAGAATACTGATAGATAGTGATGATGATGATTTTTATTTTTGAAAATCTAAAACTCACTAATCAACTTTGATTTTTTATTTTTAAAAGCAAAATTCATTGAGTCGGATACTTGTGTTTTTTTTTCATTTAAAACCTAAAAATCAACCTGCAGTATGACTTCATATGTTCCCCGAAAGATTTTTAGGTTTAAACAGGAAAAAAAAAAAATTCCTGACTCCGAGGCCCTGTAATGGGTTAGAGTATGACTATTGATCCTGTACTGTTTCTTTGTTCGACAAAGAATACATTTAATATAAGAGAGAGAGAGAGAATTCTTTGAGTGTGATGATTGATCCTATTTTTTTCCAAGAAGAACAGACGGATTTGTAAGAATTTTCCAATAATTTATTTCTTTTCGTCTCTCGAATCTTCAAACTCTTTTATCTTTTTTCTCATCGTCTGATCCATACAATCGGGCCCGTTTAAGTCGGAGGAAGGAAGACATGGAAAGCAAACCCATTCCACCTTTATCAAACAAGTAGCTGTATTGAAAGTGATTCGTGCCCTTAGTTGCACATTCATTCAATCAGGTTTTTTTTTTTTTTAAAGTTTCTTTTTAAACTAATATTTCAACTATATCATTTATATTAATCAAAATTTATAAATGAGTTAGCTCTGAAATTTTATCAAAATTTTCTAAAACTTTGAACTTACTTCTGACAAATTTCAACAAATATATTGAAAAAAGTATTTACATTTCAATTAAGACTCAATTCAAAATTTTAAACTAAAATTTATAACCTTATTGAATGAGCTATTCAGTTCAGAGGTTGAAATATTGGCTGATACATATCATATCGGTCGATATATATCGATTTTTTATGGTCAAACGATATCGGCCGATACGATATATATCGGCCAATAAAAAAAGTTATCGGCAGATATCAGTCATCATATCGGCCGATATGTATAAAAAACGGTATTTAAAATTTATTTGAATTTTTTTAAGAAAAAAAAATCGATACGATTTTTAACCGTTTGTTAAGGTTTTTTACAATTTTGTACGATTTTTCACAGTTATTTACATTTTAAATATCAAAAAATAGAGAAATGTAATAAAATGAAAATATCACCTGAAGCTTATTTTAGACCCCTAAATCAGCCGTCTCAACTTTCCCAAACTAGAAAGTAGACAGCACTCCATTGATTGTGTAGGACCATTTTTTGTAGATCTTTTATTGTCCGGAGTCCGGACCACTACAGATACGACAATCTCATTTTTTTTTTTAGCTCTATCCATGAAGGAAGTTTCTTACTATAATGTTAATAGTCTTTAGATTAATAATTCAGCGAGTTTTTAAAGAAAATAACAAAACAAATAAGTTGGTAAAGTTTTACTTAACTTCAATCATCTTAATTTTTTATTTTTTATTTTAAAATTATTATTTATTAATAAGTTTTAATCATCCATCTTATAGAGTTTTAATCATCTTATGAATATTAATATTTTTTAGATTAATGTGTGAAAAACTCATAAACAATCTTATTAAAATTTCTATGGATAAATCTATTACTTTTAAGACACACTAAAATTAAATTATAGGACTAAATTAAATTATACTTTAATCGTAAATATCATGCAATTTAATAATCAATCTTGTTTTTCAGTTCCCTAGTATTATTTTCTTTAGCTGTTCTTACATTCTATTTTTCACTTAAATATTAAAATATTAAATAATTATAATTAACTATTTAAGATAAGATACTAAAATCAATGGTCTAATATCATAATTTCAACCATTGATATTTGTGCTTGCATCCAATCACTTTTGTCTCTAACCTTCGACAATTGATTTACATGAATTGGATCTTTTAACCTTGGACGATTGATTGACATGAATTGGATCTTTCACTTCCCTTTTTTATTGAAAGAGATGAGCCTCGTCCACAAAATCGGAATAAAATCACTGTCCCTATCAATTAAAATATAGTTTTTATATTTTTCGTTTGGTATAAGTCTACAACAATCGAGTGTTGACTGTGGATATAGTTTTTAAGGTTCACTTTGAGGTTAAAAAAATTATTTTTAAATTTACCCTATCTTTTCTTTTTTAGTTTCATATAAATTTAATATATTTTAAAATAGACTTTAAATGTATTTTAAATAACATAATTTATGAAATTCATAAAATAGTGTTAAATTATTAAAAAAATGACATAGTGCAACAATCATTTCTCCATTCTTCTCTCAAATGGAGTGACAAAGTAAAATGTAATTTGATTTTCAAGAATACAACTTATCAAGTAAATTTTATTTGAAAACCAAAAAGATATTGACAATAAATATGAGAGAAAAATAGTATATATATATATTATCAAATGTTTGTGATTTAGTTCACAATGAAGTATCTCAAAGCAAGTTAAAATTTAGTGCAACTTACTTCATAGAATGATAATAAGTATAATATAAATACATATTTCATGGACTTTTTTTATGTGCTTTAAGAGTAGTGAGTATCACTCGTGGACATTTTACGCTAGGTTTTTCACAGTTTTTCACATGTAAATTTAAAAAATAAAAAAATTATAATTCATTCACAACAAGTTACTTTACAATTGATAAATTTGTGAGTTGGAGAGGGTTTTATTACTAATGAAATAATGATGAGACGTTGGATTTGTGAGGATTTTATTATATTTTTTTATCAATAAAGATATTTTAAGAGAAGAGTTAATAAATTTATTGTCAAATGGGTTAAGAGTTTTACAAAGTAAAGTGCATTGTGTAGATAAATTATATTAATAAGTAAAAGTCCTGAGTTTAATTCTTATTCCACTCTAAAAAATTATTCTCCATAAATTTATCGATGGGTGTAAGAAGAGAGGGTTGTGTATGCCCTCACGAGTGTTCTAAAAGTTTTAGAACCACTTAATCATAAAAAAAAATAGATAAATTATATAATATAAAACTAACCATCTTAGCCATATAATCACTGTTTTTTTAATTTCAATACATATGATTCATTTTTAAAAAAAAATTTAAGATCGAATGATAAATTAAATAGGATAAAAGATCCTAACTTTTTATTCATAATACTCTTTTTACATTCCAATAAATTATATGAATGTTAAGAAAAAAAATTATTTTAATTGTTGGTAAGACTTAAGACAAGAGGATCACGAGGATCACGTTGTTAAGACTTGAGTTGTCTTCGTTGTCTTTTCTATAACAGTCGGTCACCATTGCATTTAACTCTAAATAATCATCATTATCATCATTATTACTCTTAACTCACTATGTAGTGGTTCATTAACTTTTAATAAAGTTTATATTAGTATAAAAAAAGTTGATCTGATACATCTGCCCTTTTTTTTTTTTCCGAAGACTCACGAGAAATATCAGAAACACCATAGATGCCCATGCTCTCGGGTTAGAGCCACTAGGGCTCCAACCAGTGACCTCTTCCTTCCCGAATCTAATACATTTGCTCTTTGTATATAAAGTTTAGAAAATCTTAATTACAAAATTACTTGGCCCATTTGTTGGTGCTCTTGGGCTGGTTTGGTTGGGCCAAGTGTTGTGGGCTTTGTGGTGCCTCTTTTGACCTGGTCCGGATTGTGGTTTTTATTTTTTTTTCACCTTTTATTGCTCAAATTCTTGACCTCCTTGTTTCCGGGCCCCAATAAGGGCCCATCTCATCTTTTTATTACTTTTTCTTCTTTTCCTTTTTTTACTTTTTTACCTGTATTTTTTGAGAGATTTTCCTTTTTTTTTTCTTTTTGAATGAAATACTAATCTGTCATTAAAAAATTAATTATCTATTTAAATTTAATCAAACAGTGAATATATCTTGAAATAAGTTTAAATTTAGTATTAATTATAATTCATGAGATGATGATAAGTATAAGGAAAAAATTTATAAATGTATATATTATCAACAATGGATGCTTTAGTTTGCCCCTAAATCTACTTCCATTCTATTATGCGGACTACTGTTCTTATTCTTAATTTAATCACTTTTTCTTCTATTTAATTTTATTTGGAGAATTTAGGTTCACAAACTTGGGATAAAAAACTTTATTGCATCCGAATAATAATGGATCATGTCGGATGTGCAACCTCCTATATCAATTTTTATTTGTCTACCTAATTGGATGGGCTCGGGCTTTTGAATCGGCACATACATAAGTCCAAGCCCAAACTTAAGAATAATCAGACTATTTTTTGTCTAAACCCGACCCTGTTATAAACTGGATTCAAACATCTTACTCAGGCCCACCTTTTTTTCAACAAGATATTTTGAGCTTTCAGTCTTTGGGGCGAAATTTCCATTCGTAGGCCCGGTAAGGAGCAAGTCTCACAATATGGAAAGGGTGCTCTCACACTCTCTTTGTGTATCTGGGTTACGCTCCACCAATGTAGGGAAGTGGATTTGCTATTCTATTTCTTTAAGAATAAAAGATATTTAGTTTTTCTTATCACTACTTTTTAATGTTATTTTTTTATGGCTACTGATGGATTGAGCTGGAATAGGCCTATAAACGGACTCAGATCCGGCCCAGTCTAGCCGGATATGGTTACCCAGCCAGCCGCGGCCCAGCCCGATAATATAAGGTCCTATTGTTGTGTCCCACTCAGCCCGATAAGCCTATTGAATCGTCTGTGGCCTGTTAAGGATCCAATTGTGTGTTTGATACGGCACTAGGATGTCACCAATACAGTCCGATATGGCCTAGATTTGTAAAAAAAAAAAAAGAGAGAGAGAAAGAAATATCGGCTGATATTCGCTGGGCCTGAGATCTTGAGTGGGCCATTTTCTTTTACACCTGGATCCAGCATATGGACCTGGTTGCTGCTTTGATGTTAGAGACCCAATATAAAAAAAAAAAAAAAATTGAACTTAAATTTTTATATTAATAGGCCCGATATCCATTTTTAACCTAAAAGTTTATGCTCATCGGTCCAAGATCCATTTTTTAAACTTAAAATCTTAGGTTAATGGGCCCAATATCTCCATTCTTCAACTTAAAAAATTATTTTACCAAGCCAAATATCCAATTTTATGTAATTTTGATCGCAAAATCCTTCAAATAGACAGTCCACACCATCCTTCCATACACACACGGATTGGAAGATACCCATAACATGAAAATCATTCCTAGTGTTGTTCTCAAGTGATGACCCATCATCTCTTTGTAGAGCCTAATCAGGATTTTCAATAAGAAAAATAAGAAGAAGAAAAACTTAAAATGAAGGTAAGATGATGATTAATATACAAAGATTGCTCTGATATCAATCTAAAGGCATTAGGAGAAAATCAAAGGCCCATCCTCTAAGACAAATTGATGATTTTGATGGTTACCATCATTGATCATCTGAAGAAAGAAATCAATGAAGGAAAAAGGAGTAACAGTTCAGATACGTGAGGAGCAGGCAACATTCTGCTTCTCCACACAAGTATAACGAGATACAAGATTTAGAGTATTTTCCATTTTACCTTTTCATTGTCGTACGAAAGTATTTAAAAAAATTCAATGATCCAGTCAGTGATTCAATTTGTTGTTCTATATAAAAAACAGTCTCCCTTAGATAAATTTAACTATGTCGTTCAGTGATCCGGTAAGTAATCCGGCGAGCTGGTCAGTGAGCTAATTTATACTACAGTGGAAGGGTCAGTGATCCGGTGAGCTAATTCGAAGGGTTCGGCGAGCCGGTTCGATGGGCAAAATAGGCAATACAGTAATATGCCAAATCAGTTTTAAGAATTGGAAGAATGCTACATTATATTTTAGACCTGCTCACTAAATTCTCCATCACTTACTTCAGGATATTTGAGTGAAAACAGAAAAGAAAAAGAAAAAGTTTTCAAAAGAGGAGGAGGAAAAAAAAAGGGAAAAATGTAAAGAAATATTTTCAAAACTATATCGAATATCAACAAAACAATTAAGAAATAAATACATTTCAAGAAAAAGAAATGCAAAACCCGCTGACCCAATACAGAAATCCAGAGACCAAACGGAAGGCAGATGAAATTTCGAGGAAATTGCCTTCCTAGCCGCTGGAATGTAAATCGGAATTTTTAAATTTGTATTTTAATGAATATAATTGAATAATTGAATCTACTTATGTAGGCACTAATTTCTTTAATTCATGTTTAAACGAGAGGATTAATTGCGACACTCCATCTTTCATACAGAGGCGCCTCTATTACTTTATTTTATTAAAATGACAAAAATGATCATAATCAAATTGTAATACAAGAGATAATCACTATTATTTTTTCTTTAAAATATTATAGGTATCCCCACCCCACAAGAGATGAGGATTTTAATTATTTCAATTAAAATAAAATAGTAAAAGTTGTGCACTTTTAAATATTATAGGTATCCCATAAAAAATAAATGAGTAGACCCGTCTAACCTAATTATTTCCATGCATATTCAACTATAGGAAGTTTACAGGCATTTAAAGAATAGTCTTGGTATGTATTTTGTTAAAAAAAATCTCCTTACTGGATAAACCCGATCTGAACTGTACTTGAAATAGATCTAAATGAACTTAACCTGTTTAATAAAGAAAAAAATAGGCTCGAACTCGAAGAGACTCAAACTAATTAAGACCCAACCTGATCTGGCCCGTTGCCGGGTCTAGTTGAAATACTGTATGCATGTTAAATTTATCGCTTAATAAATATTTTAATGCTCTTGTATATATTTAAATTATTTAAGTGTTTTCATATATATGAATGTTTAGTAATTGGACATTTGTTTGCAAATTTTTTTAAAAAGATTTATTGGTATTTTATTGTTTATTTTTTTAAATGAGTAAAAGTCAAAATGGATAACACAAAATCCGTCTCAATTTGGTCCGAACTGGAAATAGACTCCGAGTAATTAGCATGCTCAATAAATAAGTACGTGATGGGTTGAGGATTGTTCACATAAACCTGAATAAGACCCGACGAAAAACAAACCCAACTCAACCAGTTGTCAGGTCTACTAATTTGACTCGAAAACGTAATTAAATAATAAATAATGATTTGACACATTTTATGCCTAATTCAAACCTAACTCATTTAAATCTATAAAGATGAAATAACTCCTCTTACTGTATTCTGAAAGTTCAAGCCCATGTACAGATCATTTCTGCCCACTCATCGTTCCATTTATAGATTAATATATTTGGACAAAGTGAGTCGAAAGCATGCTTTCAGGTCCAATTTCAAATTTCAATCGAATAGCTATTTTAAATGAAGGAGATTACATCAAATGAAGTCTACTGTAATAAAATAATAGTACTGATATAATTCTTATATATTCAGATATAATTTAGCATAGACTAAGGTAATAAAATAATAATACTAATATCTAATCGACTAAATAGGCCAAAAAGCTTGAGCTTTACATAACATACTAACTCGTCTATTTATTAAATGAGCTGAAAAAATATGCTCGGGCCTATTGCATAGAGCATAGACTTAGGTCCAATGTGCTTATTCTCGAGCTGAAACTACAAAACAACATGGCTCAGGTTTAACCTACATGCCCTTGACCCAACACTGAAAACTGAAAACTCTGTGTGTCTTGGCTAGGGCCTGAGTTCAATTGGGTCAAAAACAGAGCTTGATTTAAAATCGGGTTTGTCATAGGCTTCACAATTTAAGAGCCTGACTAAACCTAAATAACCAAATTTAAACTCAGGCCCAATTTAATCTTGAGGGCCTGTCATACTTTTTCTTTTTCTAGCATGGATATCCTCACTACATGTGTAAAGTCGGTAGAATAACCCCATGGTAAGTGACTAGAGGGTTTAAACATGAATCGAAGTCAATACCTTACTTTATATTATATTATCTTGCAAAACCCCAATCTAATCCCTGCATAAATTCAATCAAATCAACCACTCCCTATCCACGTCTAAAAAGAACTTGGAATACTTTTAATCAAGTTTTGTAATATATATAAAAATAACCCACTAGCAATATCGAGATAAGCTTGGATCCACCACTCACTTCGGTCTACAATCTTACCATTACGATAAAGTATGAAATTATTCTTTAACACTTGAAATAAGTAAATTAAAGATAAAAATATGAACCAATTCCCATCAAGAAGTAATATAATGAATGGCATGAGGCCAAAGTGGATTAACAAAAAGACATTAGTAAATATTCCAAAAAAAGAAAAGAAAATATAGTATATACTTGTTATAAAATCAGAGAAAAATGCCGAAACAAGAGAAGCAGAGATTACAGCTTGGATAAAATCAACCTTCTCCACAACTCGACCAGCCAACACAGCAGCTTCATCATTTACAAAATTAGCCGCCTCAGGGTCTGCCCTCTGCAACGTCCAAAATCCACAACTCAGTTACAAGGACAAAAAGTTTGCTGTAAAATGAAAAAGAAAAAGGGGGAGGAGGATTGCTCCCATACCCAGCGAAATCAGTGGTCATGGAAGCAATTTCACCATCTTCTCCCAGATTGTTTTTGCAACTCTCACAACCAAAAACGAAAAGAGAATTTTCAAAGCAAATGTTTTAAATTATATCGTCCTTGTCGTGACAACTTGCCTTGTTACTCAAATTAAAATGTCTATCCAACATTTTACTTTGTCTTCAATCATAAAAAGTAAATCTCTCCCTGTTGGTCTTAAAAAAAATACTGAGAGAATGAGTAAAATGTATTTCAAGTATCATTTAAATTTTTTTAACCACATAATAACAGTAAATGTATTTCAAAATAACTTTGAATATAAATGCAACCTAACAAAAGGTATGTATGTAAACATGTGTATTAAAGACTAATGAAATTTTTAAGTAATCCCCACTTCCCAAGTCCCAACTACTACCACTCACTTCACTCTACAATCTTACCATTCATTAGGATAAAATATGAGATTAGTCTTTACCATAAAAGCACTTGAAATAAGTAATTGTAAGATAAAAAAATATGTGAAAGGATTCCATCCAAAGATGGACAAAATAAATGAAGTGATCATGCATTTCTCCAAACCAAAGTTCAACACAAGATTAAGACCATTCTGATTGTAATTTAAAACCATAAACTTGTTTCAAAGCTAACAACTAATTTGCTTCAAGCAGAGACAACGGAAATTTCAGCATCCTTTGTGGACTTTGCTACTTTGGAAGATTCATCAAGATATTGCTGATAAATATAAGAAAGAAATCCCCAAATTGCCAACAGCATAACCGCAATCTTCACCCCACTAATTCCATCATGAAAGAACACAAAAGCAAAAATGGGAATGATGGGCAATCCCTAAGTAGTACTGATGACATTACAAAACAGAGAAGAAACCTCATAAATCAACGTTGTACACCCAAATGAGAACACTTGCCAAGCCACTGCAGTCCAAACTACAGTCAATACATAAGCCAACTTCCCTTCTTCAAATCTCTCCAACTCCCTCTTCAAATCTCTCCACTCCCCACTTGCAAAAAGACCCACAATGCCCCCACATGTAGCAACCAGAGCAGGGTAAATTTGTACATCCAAAATAGCTGAGAGTGTCTCCTTCTTTAGGACTTTCTGGAAGGTAAGTTAGACTAGGGAGAGTAAGAAGCAGAGGCACCTAATGTGAAAAGAAACCAAGCAACATATTTCCCTGGGGGAATTCTTGAGTGGGTTGAGGCTGCTTGCTCTGTTTGGATTGCTAGGAGAGAGGCTGAAAAAGTGAGGAGAACAACGGAGTTGGATATAAGAGATGTGAACTTCTGGCCATTGGTGAAGTAGGAGAAGACTGCATTGAAGCAAGCTGGGTGGCACAAATGAGAGAGTAGGAGGAGACAGGGAGGTACTGAAGACCGTATGCATACAAGAAGCAGTTTTCGATGATGAGGATGCCGAAGAAGATGTAGATTAAGGCAAGAGTAGAGATGAAGACGTACATTGAAGTACTTATAAATTCACTTATTTACTTTAGTTAAAACTAGTTAATTTAGTATACAGTGAACTTGCAACTTCCTATGTAAACGACGATAACTGTCTACCATTTGGACAAATTTGGGACTTACTATGTGCCCATTTTCAACCCTAAGACGATATTAAAATCATTTGTGACCTTCTAAATTCTTCTTAAATCCAAAATCCTAAAGAAGATCCTTTAAACGAAAGCACAAAGGACATATAAAACCCCATAAGGTACCAGTTAATATGATGACTCAGAGAGTGATGTTTGGTATGATAAAGCTTAATCAACAATAATACTGCAACATTGATGGGCTTATTGATCACATAAGTTTGACAAATCTTTTTAAAACGTACCTAACTATGTAATTTGTCGACTGCAACTCTCATAGCAACGGCGAATCATAACCGCCGTTACGAGACTCAAGAAAAGAACACTGAAGGCGATATAGATATACGATTGTAGTCGTATATTAGCACAACGTCGCCCTCCTTTCATGCACTTCAATTGAGCGTAAGAGGATCCCTCCAGTGTCAGTATCTCCCCCCATGCTTCTTCGATCATTTGCTTCTTAGCGTGATAACGAATTATTTCGAAAATCAAGATCCCACCCCATAATATACTTGCGATAACAGAGATTGTGAGGAGGGCCACCCATGCGCTGCAATCGATAAATTTCCCAGTAAAAATAGCAATTTGGAAGCCGACGTAGATGACACCAAGCGCGTAGTTGTTACTTCTAGATGTCTCTAGTTGCTTCTCTTCTCCTAACAGAAACTCCACTGCACGTTTTTCGCTGGGATTCATCGGCACAACTCTGTTTTTCAACATAGCGCGAGAGGGAAGGGAAAGTATAGGGAAGAACGCGAGGGATGCGGCGGAGGGAGAGGAAGGAAAGAGTTAGGGTTTTAGGGATGTGGCGGACGGAGCAAAGGGAACATGTGCGGGGGACTTATTATTTATCTTTCTTTTTTCTCTTTTTTTTTCCATTATTTAATGATTATTATTATTATTATTAAAATATATTAAGTATTTTACTTAGGGATTATGGATATCTAAGTAATTTAGAATTTAATTTAATTTATTATTATTATATTTAAATTTGAGATCCTTAAATTAAATTAGTTTAATTGAAAACTGTAAATTAATTAATTTTTAACTAATTTGATTTAGCTAAAAATATTAAATAAATTTTGGAATTTAATTATAATTTTAAATCATTTTTGGTTCTATTAAAAAAATCATTTAATTAAAACCCAGTCATGTATCAACCAATAATTCCACCCATCTGTTGCAAGTTGGATTACAAATTGATCGATATGATATGTATTGAAAGTACTATAACAGGATTAACAAGATCAGTTGATATATCAGTTGATATTCATAATTATCATTTTTTTTAAGTTTGATATTGGCCGTGGGTCCAAGCCTATATCAACCAATATTTTGAATTTTTAAATTTTAGAAATAAAAAAAAACTACGCTGATTTTCAATATTTTAATTTTTTTTATTCAGAAAAATAAATAAAAAACGACCAATAAATCGGCCCTCATGATTTTAAACCTTAGTTGCAGGCAATATCAGCCAATACATCTGCTCTTGTATATAAGATTTGGAAAATTTTAATTAAAAAATCATTCTATTTATGATTTTAAATAAAAAAATTAGAATACTCAACCAATTTGGTTTTAAGTTGATGTGATGCAATATTTGTTTTTCAAATTCTAATTTGACATGTATCACAAGTAGTCAAGGACTTTCCAAAGGGTTATCTTAAAAAAATAAAATTAAGCCTATTATATAATATGTATCAATAAATAATTTAGGTCTAATTTCAAGTTAACTATTACTATTTCAATATCAAATGCTAATATTAAAGGCAGGATTGAAATATCGTTTCTAGGTTGAAATTAGAACTGGCATTATCTTGACCAGATTAACTCACCTGCTTAAAAGATGAGCCGACCATACTTGAACCTATTTATAAATTGATAGGCCTGATCTGAACTTAAAAATAAATGGGTAGACCCGTCTAACCTAATTATTTCCATGTACATACAACTATACGAGGTCTATACCCATTTAAGTTATAGTCTTGGTATGTGTTTTGCTAAACAAGTCTTCTTAGTCAAATACATGTATAAATCCATCTTGTACTGAACTCAAAAGAGATCTAAACCGACTTAACCCATTTAAGAAGAGCCAAACATAGACTTTGAACTCGAAAAGACTCAGACTAATTAACACCCGATCTATAAATTTGATCCATTGTCAAGTCTATTTGAAAAACTATTTATATATTAAATTTATCACCTATAAATGTTTTAATGCTCTTGTATATATTTAGATTATTTAAGTGTTTTCATATATGAATGTTTAGTTATTGAACATTTGTTTTCAATTTTTTTAAAGATTTTTTTGAAATCTTTTATATTTTTTTGAAATGCTCAAAAGTTAAAATGGATCACTTGAAATCTGACCCAATCTACTTCGAATGTGAAATAGACTCCAAGTAACTAGCATTTCCAATAAACAACTAAGTAATGGATTTCATTTAAACCTGAATAAGACCCGATGAGAAACTGACCCGACCCAACCCGTTGCCAGGTCTAATAGTTTGGCTCGATAACTTAATATATAATAAATAGAATTTTGACACATTTTATGCCTAATTTAAACCTTAACTCATTTAAATCTAGAAATATAGCAATTTAACCTAAAATTTTAAAAGATGAAATATCTCCTCTTACTATAATAGAGCTGGTCTAGGGCGATGCACTGGACAGGTTTGGGCTAGGATTCCATTTCTCAAGCCCCAGTCATTTGTATTTTCAAAGTTCAAGCCCATCTACAGCTAAATTCTGCCCAGTTACAGTTAGATAAATGAAAAGCCTGATCCACTCATCGTTCCATTTATAAATTTACATATTTGGACAAAGCGAGTCCAAAGCCTGCTTTGGGGTCCAATTTCGAACTCCAATCGAATAATTGTTTTTAATGAAGGAGACTACCTCAAATGACGTCTAATGTAATAACATAATTATACTAATATCATTCTTATATATATTCACATAAATATCTAACCGACTAAATAGGCCAAAAAGCTTGACAAACTTTTATGGCCTTTGCTTAAAAACTAACCCGACGGTCTGTTTAGATTCTTATTTACTCTTGAGGACAAGAGTCCAATTTCAAAAGTGAAGGTCCAATTGGGCCCTATCTTAGTTTAGGCCCATAATTGCAATACTGGCCCTAGTTTAAATTGAGTTTGGGCCTTAACTGGGCTGCCCAAGTTGCACATAGCCACATGTCTTTTTGGTAAAGACGAACATTAAATGAGAGTAGTTTGAAACCTGTGAGGTCCACATGAAAAATAAAATTCGTTTTATTAATATTAATTCACATGTTTATATTTATATATATAAAATATATATATATATATATATATTTATATATATATATATATATAAAATTAGGATAAAGTATGAGATCATTCTTTACCATTAAAAAGACTTGAAAGAAGTAATATAAAGACAAAAAAAATGGTAAAAACGATTCCATGCAAAGATCGACAAAATAAATGGCGTGATCTTGCATTTCTTCAAACCAAAGTTCAATACAAAATAAAGTTGATAAACTTTGACTATGATGCTGCCGCCACCGCCGCCGATGCACTTGCTGCCGCCTTTAAATACGAGGCATAGGCACTTGTTTCACGTTTAAATCTTAATACAGAAACTTGTTTCAAAGCTTACAACTGATTTGCTTCAAGCAGAGACAAGGGGAATTTCAGCATTCTTTGAAGACTTAGCTACTTTGGAAGATTCATCAAGATATTGCTGATAAATATAAGAAAGAAATCCCCAAATTGCCAACAACATAGCCACAATCTTCACCCCACTGATTCCATCATGAAAGAACACAAAAGCAAAAATGGGAACGATGGGCAATCCCAAAGTACTGATGACATTGCTAAACAGAGAAGAGACTTCATAAATCAAAGTTGTACACCCAAATGAGAACACTTGCCAAGCCACTGCAGTCCAAACTACAGTCAATACATAAGCCAACTTCCCTTCTTCAAATCTCTCCATCTCCCCCTTCAAATCTCTCCACTCCCCACTTGCAAAAAGACCCACAATGCCCCCACATGTAGCAACCAGAGAAGGGTAAATTTGTATATCCAAAATAGCTGAGAGTGTCTCCTTCTTTAGGAATTTCTGGAAGGTGAGTTGGACTAGGGAGAGCAAGAGAGAGTAAGAGGCAGAAGCACCTATTGTGAAAAGAAACCCAGCAACATATTTCCCTGGGGGAATTCTTGAGTGGGTTGAGGCTGCTTGCTCTGTTTGGACTGCTAGGAGAGAGGCTGAAAAGGTGAGGAGAACAACGGAGTTGAATATAAGAGGTGTGAACTTCTGGCCATTGATGAAGTAGGAGAAGACTGCATTGAAGGCAAGCTGGGTGGCACAAACCAGAGAGTAGGTGGAGACGGGGAGGTACTGAAGACCGTATGTGTACAATAAGCAGTTTCCGAGAATGACGATGCCAAAGAAGATGTAGATGAAGGCAAGAGTGGAGATGGCAGTTTTAATGGAAGTTTGTGGAGATTTAGGAACTGGTCTTGGGAGGAGGTAGAGGGGGAGGAGGATTGGAAAGGCTGAAAATTGGACAAGGGTTGCCAACCATCTGCTGTTTCCTCCTTTGTCAAAGTAGAATCTGCCAAGTAGATTGCCAACTGCTTGTCCTGAGAGAAGAAAAGCAATGCTGATAAACACCAGTAGCCACCATCTCCATCTTCTGAGCGCGAATTGAAGTGGTGGGTGCACGGAAGTTGCAGCTTTTGGTGGGTTCTCTTCTTGGCCTCCTTGAGTTCATGAAACCGTGGCAACCATGTAAGAAATGGATGCAATGAATCTAAGTGGAAAAGCCGACAATGAAGACACTAAAATTTTGATTAAGATGTGCGTTTTCAGCTTTTAAATGATCACACATGTATAAAACAACAAATCCTAATCCATCATAATTAAAAAAATTCAATAAGTTTTTTTTTTTTATCACATGGGCGTCTCCACGTCACTTTAAAGGTGAGGCAAATCTCGCAGACAAGTGTAAATCTGCCAACTCACACTCACCGATTATATCTACACGGAGTAATCGGTTGAACTTGAAGGTAAATCAAACTCCACTTCATGTGATGGGTTTCTTTACTGTTATGCCAAAAGAGTGCATTCAATAATTAAAAAAAAAAAGAAAAGAGTAAAACACACAGCAAGAATTAAGAAAATTCAAGATTAAATTTTAATTAAAATATGAAATTATATATTCTTCAACCTGAAATTGGATTGTTAGATTGAGTTAGATTCTCTAATATATTTTGCTTTGTTTTAAGTTGGAGCTGTTTCGTTAAAATTTAAGTGAAATTAAAATTGAGGGTAACAATTATAATGAGTTAGAGTTGAAGTTAACCCAACTTAATTTCATCCAAATTGTAGCTGTAATACAAACTTGATTCACAATACAGAAGTAAGTGAAAACCATGCCATGATGTTGAAAAAGCTAATCATCATTTTTATTTCATTTTAGACGTTCTCGTACTCTCTATTACTTAATTACTGATATATGTGAAAGAAACAAATATTATCTTTAATAAAAAAATAAAATATCTAAATCAAAACTCTACTTTTCCCCTAAAATAATGCAGACTGGGGGCATCAAAAGCTTTTCTTCTTTTTATGCTGTCTCTAAAAACTAGGGTAGGTAAGAGGGTATTTAGCACTCTAGATTTAAGAGATCAGTTCTGAAACCTTTGAAAGAAGAGAGAGATCAGTTCTGAAACTTCTGAAAGAAGAGAGAGAGACTGAGAGATTACTCACCTTTAACATGGAGTTGAATTTCCTGAATCTCACCCATGTAGAGAGAGAAATAGAGAGAGAGACCTCTTTGAATATGATGATAATTCTATTCCTTTTCTGTGTTGGGGCAGGGATAATGAAATTTATAAAGAAGTTTCTAAAGTTTGGTTTTTATTTTTTATTTCTCTTGGGTGTTGAGGATGAGCTGGAGTTGCGTTTGTCTTTTCTTGGTGTCGGGTTCATCAAAACAGGTGGCTGTAGTTTGACCACTCTCCATGCACTGGCTGCAGTGAGAAACTACTCTACAGTCAATGGATAGTAACTTTTAAACTTTTAAATTTGGCCGGCTACAAAGAGAGCAACTTATTTTCTTTTTAAGTCTTTTATTTCTTTTATACTATTGATTGAGGTCATTCATGATTTAAGAGGATGTAGAGAAATATTTCTTAATTTTTATAGGCATATGCCTATTTATTCATTCTCTTCTAAGTTTGATCTAATTTTTTGTAAAAGTCTAAAATAGTTATGCATTGCATTTGGTTAAGTCTTTAGAACGCGTGCAAATTATATACATCCAGTAAAATTAGATAGAATAAACTTTATATATTGAGAGAACGATTTGAAATCAAAACTTTTTACAATTTATTGGAGTTTTTAATTGTAAAGTTAATATGATTTAATTTTTTTGTAAATTATACTTAAATTTGAACCAATAAATTATTGTTGGTCTCGAGAAATGAGTCAAGAATTCAACCCTTTTAATAGATTTATAATATTAGAATCAAAATATTATAAATATTATAATTGACTAAATAACGCACTTCACTTTACTTATCATTCTTATTCAGAGGTGAATGTGACCCAAAAACCTAATATCAACCGTCACATTTGACTAGTTTAGTCCGCCCAATTATGAGGCTCACACTTTCACACAAGAGATATTTTTTTATGAGACGTGCTATTAAATCAGCTATATCTTTTATATAATTAAATTTATTTGATAGTATATATATATTATTAATTAATAATTTAAGTTATATAATGTTGATAAATATAGACTATTAGTTAAAAAAAAAAATCAAGAGATAAGATAATCATTAAATCACATCTAAATATATAAAATATAAATTTAATGATTGCTTTTCACTACTTTCCGTGAAAGATAACAGGTTTAATGATTGGTGGCATTAACTGAAAGCACTTTATGTGAGTGTGAGGTGTCCTCAAGAATTTTAAAAGAGTAAGGCGTATTCACACTTTGACAACATGACTACACACTGTCAAAGTGGACTCGAAATTTCTTGGAGTCTATATATATAGAATATAAAATTTATTTAACAACACCTTCGTTTAGTCTGTTTCAGTAGAGAAAATAGCGTTATTTTAAAGAAGACCGAGAGAGATAAAAAGCGCGCTCTACACGTGGGTTGCGTTTGGACACGTGTAAGGAAGAGAAAGGAAGGTTTTCCATGAATGTTACTTGTTTTATACGTGTCCTTTTCTCCATTTTACTCCCCCTCTCTAGTCTTTACTTTTTGAATTTTCTTGGCTTTAGGTTTCTCCTTTATCCATTATTTCTCTTTTTTTTTTAAGGAAATATTTTTGTTTTAAAAAATAGAAAAATTATTATAGTTATGACATTGTAAATTATATGAGATGAAGGATTTTTATAATTATAATATAATTTTAAAAATTGAACTTTATCCAGCAGAGTGAGAAAAATGGGAGGGAGGATGGACACTGTAAAGTAAAACCCAGCCTTACACACTGCTGTCAACGAAAAAAATCTAATTTGACATCTATTTAACTTATAATCATTGGTTGATTGAAATCTAATCTTAATTGATATAATTATTTTTATTTTCAATTTTGTAAACCCCCCAGTTTTATCTAATGGTGATAGATGAAATGGATATATACATGGTACACAAGTGATTGCTTGTGCACCAATGTCTTGTGGGGCCCAAATGGCCCACTTTGATCCCAATACCTCCCTCACACCTGATCTTGCCAATTGAATTGCATTTATATCAAATTTGATCATGTTCTTAGTTATCTAGCAGTCGATCTACCCTTGTTAAATTTAATGTGTTCCTAACGAGTTGGACCTAAAATTAAAAAAGAATGGCTTTTATTATTCTAATTAATGGAAAATTTTATAGGCATGATGTACAAGTTATAACCTTTTCAAAGCCCTACATCAAAATGTAACCTAGTGGCAAGTAGGCCCATAATGAATTGGTCTAAAGCTCATTAAGTTTTAATTAATCATAAATAATAAGAAAATAAATTTATATGTATGTTCATAGATGAATAATTAATATTTATAAGTAAGGTTAAACAGACAAAAAAGTCCAATGGGCCAATAGAGTTAACCAGTTTTTACTTTTTAATCAAGTGCCTAAGTGTACCTGCTTAGCTAAAGGACCTAAGCCTGACTTATTGAAATATGCTCATTTATGAATCTAAATCATAGTTCAAACATTCGAAAAATTAACTAAGTTTTAATTTTTATTGAATCGAGTCGATTTGAAGACTCGGGTGATTTTTTACCAAGTCAAAAAGTCAAAACTTAATAAAGATATTAAATAATACTCCCTCCGTCCCATTTTAATTGTCTCATTTGAAATATTTGTGTTTTTTAAGGAACTCTCCCTATAACGCTAACATTTCATGTGATCTCATCCATTTTCAATATACTTTATACTAAATGAGACAATTATTTTGGGACAATTCTAAAATCCATATAGGACAATTAATTTGGGACAGAGGGAGTATCATTTTTTGAACAGTAAAAGAGAATTTATTAAAAACAAAAAAAAAATTACAAAAACATTCGAGGAGGTCTACCAGAATTAGGCCCAAAACAAGACCAACAAGTGGGTTAAAATAATAAAAAATTAATAAAAGTTGAGTTTCTGTTTCAATAGAAAAATAAAACAAGAAGAAGAAAATGAAAAAAACAGAAAGTATAGAAAAATAAACAAGAAGAAAATAGAAAACAATGAAGAAAAAATTAAGTAGAAAACTAACATAGAAGGAAAAATAAATGTTCATAAATAACTGTGTCATTTACTTTTCTCCCTATGCGCCAAAAGTAGAACAAAATAAGTCGAGTTACTTGACTCACCGGAGTTGCTCATTGACTCAAACAAAACTCCATCTTCGACAAGTTACTTGACTCACCATACTGGCTCGTTGACTCAAATAAAACTCGATCTTCGACGAGTTTTACATTGAATTATTCTTTTACACAATGTGTCAAGTTAACTTGACTGAGTCAAAAACGAGTTTTTCAACTAGGATCTAAATCCATAACCTCGCCTAGATTTATAAAATCTATTATTCATTAGAAAAAAATTGAAAGAACGTGGCCCTTCATTTCACTTAATAGAAAGTTTTAAACAAGGGCTTTCCTTAAGTACATTTCGAGATATATATACACAAATAAAATGATAAGAGAAGTTGATGTATGACAAATAAGTGAGAATTTATTCTATGAAGCAGCCATCAACTCATCAAGATGAAAACTAAATTTAAAAACAAAGCTGGTCATCCAAGCATTTGTCTTGAAAGTTGACAATTCTATTATTTCAAGCAGAAGCATGGCAGATCTCATCATCTTTTGTTCCGGCAGACTTTGATGCTTTGGAATCATCAAGATATTGCTGACAAATATAAGAAAGAAAACCCCAGATTGCCAATAACATAGCTAAAATCTTCACCCCGCCAATTCCATCATGGAAAAACACCAGAGCAAAAATGGGGATAATGGGCAATCCCAAAGTACCAATCACATTGCAAAACAGAGAAGAAACTTCAAAGATCAACAGTATAGACCCAACCAAGAACACCTGAGAAACCACTGCAATCCAAATCACAGTCATCAAATAAGCCACCTTCCCCTTTTCAAAATTGTCCATCTCTCCCTTCAAATCTCTCCACTCTCCACTTGCAAAAAGCCCCACAATCCCCCCACATGTAGCAACCAGAGATGGGTAGATTTGTACTTCCAAAACAGCTGAGAGTGTCTCCTTTTTAAGGACTTTTTCGAAGGTGAGTTGGATGAGGGAGAGCAAGAGAGAGTAAAGGGCAGAGGCAGCTAAAGTGCAGAGAACCCCAATAGTATATTTCCCTGGGGGAATTCTTGAGTGGGTTTTGGTTTCTGGGTCTGGTTCTACAGAAAGCAGGGCAGCTGAGAAAGTGAGGAGAACAACAGAGTTGAGTATGAGAGGGGTCAATTTTTGGCGATTGATGAAGTAGGAGAAAACTGCATTGAAGGCAAGTTGGGTGGAACAGAGGAGGGAGTAGGTGGACAGAGGAAGGTACTGGAGACCATACGAGTATAAGATGGCATTCGCGACGATGAGAAAGCCGAAGAAGGTGTAGATTAAGGCAAGAGTGGAAATGGGAGGTGGTGGAGAAGTGGAAGTTGGTTTGGAAGAGGAGGAGGAGGAGAGGAGGTAGAGAGGGATGAGAATTGGAAAACCTGAATATTGAAGAAGGCTTGTCAACCATTTGCTGTTTCCTCCTTTGTCAAAGTAGAATCTGCCAAGGAGACCAGTGACTGTTGAACCTGAAAGAATAAAAACAATGCTGATGGAAACCAATAGCCACCATCTCCACCGCCGGAGATTGCCGGAAACTTGTGCGTGCATGGGAGTTGCAGCTTCTTGCGGGCATTTCTCTTGGGCTTGGGCTCCTAAAGTTCATGAAACTAAGAAAATTATTTGGAATGGCAGCTGATGATAGATGAATGAGATGAAACTCAAGTTGAAATACCAGTGACAATAACATCAGACACGACCTATCCATGGAGCTCTGATTGTTCTATATTTGAAATATTTTTGTTTGAGTAAGAAGTTCAATAAAGATTACTTTTATTAGATTAATGAAGAAGATAATCAAATATTCAAGAGTTTAAAAACATAGTTTACTTGATACAATTAAAATAATTTTTATAGATCACATTTTTGAAAAAAAGATATGTGACACATCACCATCTTATTTTTTGAATTTACGTGTAGAAAGTCGTTAGATATCCAACGTAAAACTCCAATGGGTAAGCCCATCAATGTGTGACTCATCACCATCTTATTTGATGAGCCTTTTGTCTAGGTGCGTAAGATAATTTCGTAATAAAATTCTTCATTAAAAGATGCTACAAGTACATAAAAATATTTATTTTTATATCGTTATCTTTAGTATCAAATACGAAAATCTCATATATTTGAGATCAAATTTTTAGACTTCTACTTCTCTAATTGCCCTATCATGAATCATACATCTTGTAGGCCCATTATCCATTTTATCTTTCTATATTAGCATCAACTTTCTCAAATTAGAGCCGTTGGAAGTTTTTCTAATTGTGAGATTTTATTTTGTAATTATACTAATTTTCATTTTATTTATTTATTTGTATTTTCTTACCTTTTCTGTCTTTTATATTTCGCTTTTTTATAAATATGATAGATCTCTTTTCTTGATTAAGAAAGACACATCAAACCATTCTCTTAACTGCATATGATATCAACTTAAATCGATCATTCTCTTTCAAAGTCGGAAACCCTTTTTAACATGACAACAAGTCTATGCTTTTTCAATATCTTTAAAATTATAAATATATAATGATAAAGTTCACAATAGAGTATTTTGAAATAAGTTCAAATATAATGTAATCCAATTTATAAAATAAAAATGAGTATGAAAGAAAAACACCTTCACATAAAATGAAAAAAAAAACTCAATTTATTTCAGTATGGTTGCTGGTGACAGTAAGAAAACCTATGCCAAATCACGAGATTTGTTTACTGACCTTCGATTTGGAGCTGGACTTCTTGAACCTCACCCATGTAGAGAGAGAGAGAGAGAGAGAAGAGAGAGAGAGAGAGAGAGAGAGAGAGAGAGAGAGAGAGAACAATGAACACTGACATCTAAAGAACCACCCAAGTGTTTATGTAGGGACAAATGAATCTCAGGCACCGGAGTAGGAGAAATGATTAGACGACGGACATTAGAGAATTATATAATGTTTAGATTAGTGAGACTATTTGGTTCAGTAGATGGTGAGTGAATGAGTTTTATTTAGTAAACTGCTTTAAATAAATAAAATATAAATATTTTTTTTACAATTTTTTTTTATCAATTGATTATCTCCATCATGTCATTACCGTCTTTTATATTTTAATAAATACAAGTTATTAATTTTTTTAAATTAAAATTTTAAAAATAAGATAATTAATAGAGTAAAATATTATAAATCTCTTATTTATATGATTATAATTAAGGTCGAAACTCGAGTTAGGTTAGATCAGGTTTTAATAAATCCCAATCTAATTCATGTTAAATTTTTTTGAATCCGACTCGACCTGAATTGTTTACCCCAATTACTCAATCCCATCCGACCCAAATTTCTGACCTGAGTGTTGTTTTATAACTTAGTGAACTTGGGTTGAATCGGGTTACGCCGGGTCGGATTGTGTTGATTTTAAATTTCTCAATTCAACCCAACTCAAAATTCATACGGGTTTTTATTTTCCCAACTCGATTCAATCCAAAATATACAAATATATAACCCAAACCCACTGATATCTCAAATCGGATCATGCGAATCAGATTAAAACCCAACCCAAATTTCATCCCTAATTACAACAAACCATTTAAAGCTTAAATTTAAAAGACATCATCACTGTTAATGTTGGTAGAAAGATCTCATTAGAGTTCTTGTTAACACAGAGAGCATCACGTGGATCTCGAGAGCCCACTACAAACGCCCAACTCTCCTTCTTCCTTGTCTCTTCTCCAACAATCAGTCTGGCTCCAAATGGAGTGATTATTCTCACTTAGTTGTGAACTAACTGTTCATTATTTTTTTATAGAATTTATATTAAATGATACAGGGAGGTATTTAATAGGTCTGATTTTGTGTAAGAAGTTTAAAAATATTAATTAAAAAAAAACTCTTCAAAACATGACTTTCAAGATAAAACTTTTAATCTTTTATAAAACTTGGACATAATTCAATGAGAAGTGCATTTTAAAATTAGTTTTAATTTAATATAATATATTTTATGAAATGACAATAGATACAAAAGAAGAACTGGTGTAAATATTTGCTCTATTAAAGATTAATAAGGCGAATTATAATAAATTAACTAATATTATTTAAAATTGACCTCCGTATCCATTTTCACTTTGTGGCCTACTCTTCTTCCCCCTTAAAAGCCATATTAGCATAATAAAGTTAGAGGCTCACATGCTAATTAAGTGTCATGTATTCCAACATCCAACAGTCCAACACAAACGCTCAACTCCATTCTTACTTGTCACTTCCCCAACTATTAGTCTCACACCTTGAATCTGAGTCCAAATCTCTATATTATTTTAGAGAAATTATTTTTTATGTTGAGGCTGTCGACAAGTTTTGTACTAGAAGTATAGAGAAAGATCTATGGATTTATAAAGAATTTAGGTCACTTCACCGAATCGACTAGTCTTTTGGACGAGATATTCAGGTCTTAACAAATGGTATCAGAGACATGTCTCAAAATACCTTATGTCTCTTAAAAATGTATTTTCTTGAATACATGGTCCACTAAAGATCACTTTGATTGAATTGATCAAGTTATTTTTTTAAACTTTCTAAAAGTTTATTAATTTAAATTATTTTTCAATTTTTGAACTTTTTAGCTTTCAATTAAAGACTATATGGATAACTTACTGAGAAAAACTTATTTGTGAAACCAAATACAATCCTAGTGCATAGAGCTAAGAGATTACAGATTATGGACACATGGAGATAAAGTAGACCGTTGAAAATATAAAAGAAATGGATAAAAGGAAGACATGTTATACAGTGAAGTCGTTAATTTTACAATTTATGATTGGATTAAATAGAGAAACATAACTCAAAAGACCAACTCCAAATATGAGATTCTTGTGTTTGATAATATAAATGAGAAGCTTGGTTAGAAATGATATATTTAACGATTTTTGCGCTCAAAATATAAGAGTTTTATGTGGCATTGACTTCATGGTAAATTCAAACTATTAAAATTGTCTTCTTTTTTTTAATTTAAATTCAATTATTATTTATATCTATTTGATGAATCTTCACCATTGGATTGATCATAATAGATAAAATATTTATGTACTACTTTATTCTTATCTTAAAAATCAAGTAAAAAGGTTCAATATTTGATGATTTAATAGCTTTCATGATAATGTATCCATCCATCTAACTCTTTTTTTCTAGGGCTTGAAGTTAAAGTATTAGAGACTGAAAATTCACTTTTAAGAATGATATTTTCATGTTAACAGTTTAGATGGGTAATAAGTTTTTATTGCATTGTAAAATTCTTATTTACGTATCAACACAAAATTAAATTTTATAAAAATTGTTAATTTTTTTTTTTATCAAACGCCATCCTTTAATTTTTCAATTGCATCACACATCTTTATTTTCTTTCCTTGGTTTTGGAAGAAATGTAGATGGGATTTCTCTCTTTTTTCTGATGAGTCTTGCTCTATACAAATAATAAATTTTATAATTTAATTCAGAGGAAATTGACCCAACGGTCAAGAATCTCTTCTCATAAAAGGGCGATTTTTTATTCGATTCACGCTTAAATTTCTCTGAACTATCTCATAGGGTTATTCTTCATCAACTTACTTAGTGTGTATATTGGGGGTTTAGAAATGTTTATAGGATTAACCTCACCTCTAATATAGGGTGAAAATACTCATGTTAAAAAAAAAATTATAATTTTACTCATTTTCATTATTTAAGCAATGGAAAAACAATAGAGGTATTTTTTAATTTCAAATTTATTTGATCATAGTTTCAAACTTATATGATTGTATATTGGCCCATGTGCATCATCTAGAGTATTTTTATTTATTTTTCACTATTTAATAAAATATAAATAATTTAAATAACAAGGACAATGATATTCCATATTCCATAGCATGATTGAAGCTACAGAGAGGCAGGCTGCACGTAGAGCTAACATTGCCTTGAGGGCGCGCTTCTCAACATCTATAACTGTCATCCGTCCATACCAAATTATCTTTTCTTACGGCTGCCAAACCAGACAAGGTCCTCATTGATTAAAAGTGTTCAGATTATTCTTATTATTTAAATTAGATTTAGAAGTTTTGATTTTCATTTCTCTTATATTTATTTGATATACGATCTTTATAAATAGTATAATATATATGTAGAATTAATTTCATTTTTAATATAAGTTGGAGATACTCATGTTATAAAAAAAAAATTCAGATGTTTTATCCGACTAATTCTTTAGAATATATAAAAATCTTTCAATTTACACACAGATAAAATTATATAAAGTGATTTTTCAAAATTAAATATGAATCAAACACAAAATCTACAAATTTTTAAATGGAATTTTGGCTATTCACATATTGGATAAGTCTATAGAGAATAAACCTTCATTAAAATTAATTATAAGGTTCTCATTTTTTATCTCCCAGATATTTGTTGAGGGATATTTTTTTACCATCAGATACAGTAATTTTTTTGTTCGCTTCTGCTCTTTTTTGAGCTGTGTACAGGCTGTTGGCCCTTCTTTGTTTTTTTGTTTGTTTCTGTTCTGTCTACCGGGCACCGGCTGGGTTTGTCAGCCATTCCTCCTTCGAGATGTATTTCCTTTTCTAAATGACACTGCTTTCTTTATTTTTTGAAAAGGAAATTTTTAGTTAGAAAGTGTTAAGCTCTATTAATCATGTAAAAATTTCTTCTAATTCGAATACAAGACCTTTGTTCTTGAGTCAAGTTCTTAACCTTCAAACCAATATATAAGAGTTAAAAGAATTTTATAAATGTAGAAAAGTATCTCCTAATTTTAATGTAATAGTTATTGGTCTAATTAAACTTGTACTAGCTAAGAATTGTTTGAATCCACTTGTATTGAATAATTTGAAAAAACTCAAAAAAATTTATTGACTCGCTTGAAATTAACTTGGATTGACTCTCTTTTTTTTTTTCTCATTTTTTAAACTATAAAAGCCATCAAAAGTTCATAAATATCCGAGTTCACCTGCACTAAGTATGAAGCCACACAAATTTTCACAAAACTATATACTGCTGAAGTACCAACTGGGCCTGCTATTAGATCCCAACATGAGCTTAAATTTTTGAGTTTTTCATGCAAGCTTGTATTAAGGCGGACCCAAGTTGAAGGCCAATCAAATTCCTTTCACACTTTTACTTATAAATAAAACAGAGACTTTGGAAAGGCAACTAGATCAAATCAAACAATAAAAATAATTACACTTACCAAAACTTTGAGCTTTCAAATAAAAAAAGAAGTATCATTAAAGACATGGTTATTTCAAATGGTCGATCCATAAACAACCTACAAAATTTGGATTCTAAGTTGACATGGGTTCAAGCCAGGCTCATTTTTTTCCCAAAATTGAACTCAGGTAGAGCTGGGCCTAGTACAAGGAAGCCCAATCTTGGCCCGAAAACATCGATTTAAATGGAATTTTGTAACATCTAATTTTTTAATGATTATTGTGTACACTAAAAAATGGGAAAAATCTTTAAATTAAAGAGAATGTCAAAATACCCTCAATTAGCTAACAAAAACAGACAAATACCATCAATTGCACAACCTCAATGAAGACCCACTTTGACCATCCTCAGTTCCCCACACTTCTGTATCATATTTTCCCCCTTTTTCGGTTTTGAATCCTCAGTTTACCTATTCAATCAAGAGTGAATCTAAATATAAATATAAAGAAGGTAATAATATTTTTAAGTAATTTGAATTTATCATTAAATGGGTGGTACATACGGCTCAGCCAGACTAATTGTAGTTTAGCCCGAGCAAATTGTCTAGAGATTAACATAATCTTAACATATCTTGACAAAGATCAATCAACCACAATTAAGAAGCAGCGTGAGAGACTTCATTGGCATCAGTTCTTGTGATCTTCGGCTTCGAATCATCGAGATAATGTTGATAGATGTAGGAAAGGAAGCCCCAAATTGCCATCAACAGAGATATGATCTTCACTCCATCCATTTTGTCATGGAAGAAGATGACCCCAAGAACAGGAACAATAGGCAATGCCAAGGTGCTGATGACATTGGTGAAAAGAGAAGAAAGAAGAAAAATCAATCCAATTGTACCAACAGAGCAAACTTGCCAGGAAATTGCAGTCCAAAACAGAGTCATCACATAAGAAACTCTCCCCTTCGCGTACCCGTCCATCTCTCCCTTCAATTTTCTCCATTCCGAGCTCGCGCAGAGACCTACTATGCAAGCACATGTAGCGACCAACATGGTGTAGATTTGCATCTTGAACACCACAGAGAATGTCTCCTTCTTTAGAACCTTTTGGAAGGTGAGCTGTGAAAGAGAAAGCCATAGCGCGTAACCAGCTGATGCACCCAGAGTGAATAGAAATCCGACTGCATACTTTCCGGTGGAGACACTACTGGGACCGCTCGAGTCAGCTCGGACAGCGAGGAGGGAAGCTGAGAAGGTGAGGACTACAATGGAGTTGAATATGAGGGAGGTGAACTTCTGCTTATTGAAGAAGAAAGAAAAGAGCGCGTTGAAGGCCAATTGGGTGGCGCAGATGAGGGAATATGTAGAGACTGGAAGATACAACAGGCCATATGAATACATGACATTGTCGCCGGCCATGATCAGTCCAAGTGCAATATAGACAATTGTAAGGGTGGCCACAGAAGGTGATTTATTATTAGTATGATAATCATTAGAAGTAGTAATAGTAGTAGCAGTATTTTTACTGATCCAAGAAGGGCTCTTCTTAATGGAGCAAGCAATTAGGAGAGGAAGAAAAAGAATTGGAAATCCTGCAGATTGAACTAGTGTAGCCATCCAAATGCTATTTCCACCTTCATCATAGTAGAACCTTCCAAGAAGAGTGCCAGTAGATTGGCCGCCGATGAGAAATACGATGTTGAGGGCCACGAAGAGCCACCATTGCCAGTGTCCTCGCCGGCTTGATGCTGATTGACAAATGACAGATGCATCTTTTGGCACTTCTAGCTCTTTACCACCTTGAAATGGAAGATCAAATGGTATGATTGGTGTCTTGATAAAATAACATGATTTTTTCATTATTCATTGTAGAAATCTTTAAGAAAACCGCAGAGTCGGTCGGCCATGTATTCCATTCAACATTTACAGAGAAAAGCATTTCACATATGTAGGTTACGACGGATCATGTCTATACTCTATACCATAGCTCAAGAACTGAAAATTAAGATTCTGACTCAAAATCCTATCAAGTTGAGAGTAACTTGGACAAATTTTTCAACTCACATCGACAAAATTCAATAAAAAATCAATTAAAGTTGTTCACTCACTCATCTCAAAATATTAGAGTCGAGTCAATTCTATATAGTTTTGTAGAAGCAATTTGCCCTATGCCTTTTAGAAAATCCACAGAAAATCCACCGTTGGTTAAGCGATGGAGGAATGCAACCGTTCGAAAAGCAACAACAGTTGTTGGAGCCAGCCCTTGCCCAACTTTCTTTTGGATAACATAGATATCTTCATCCCACATTAGAGATATTGAGCGTGAATCTAATTCAAGACCCTGCTTCATGATGCGGGCTTCTTGACCATCTGACCAACCCCTTGGCAGTTTTCTTGAGTTGAGATGGCAACTGAGTTGTGCAGTGTTGATAAGATGACAACTGAGTTGATGAAGGAAGATTAGTGCGAGTTGTACGGGTTGAGGTATTGTTTTAATGACAACAATTCTTTAATAGGTCGGTTCACATTATCGTACTTCCATTATACAATGAGTATGTATATATTTTTCAAATCTGCCTCCTGCAAACATCAAACTAATAATATCCATAATAAAAGGGAAATAATTTTTTAACAGATAGTTTCATAATTTATTTTCATATTATAGGATTTTGATTCACATAGAAAGAAGAGAGAGGGATATATATAGAGAGAGTCTTATGAAGGTTCGAACTTCAAAAGGCAATGAATTAAGCAAAGAATCATTAAATAAAATTACTATAAAAAATTAGTCATTACTTTAGTTAAGCACTACACAGTGAAATTTTCTTTATTATGAAAAAAAAATAGTTAGTTGGTGTTTTGGACTTGCTGGGGTTCTTTAAAATAAGCTTCTATGACTATTTTAATTTGAGCAACAATTTCCTCTGTTTGCTCACTGAGAAAAAAATTATTCCAGATCTTCAGTTAGTTTGTTTGACACTGATCACTGAATTATGTATTTGTCATCTCTCTAGGACATTTCTATCTAGTTGGCAGGGGGATGGCAATAACCTTCTTTTGTTCCCCTCAGCCTTTTTTGGAATCAAGCGCATTCCTTGTTTGATTTGGATTCGAATTTGACATTTACTTTACTACAGAGCTGGCTCTGGCTATAGGCGGAGTAGGCCGTCTTCTAAGGCCCCCACCAATACCACTAATGATTTTACTCACAATCTCAGGAGCTGCATTGCGCCTAGAGCCCCTGACATTTCAGAGCATCTCAGGGCTGACACTGAGTTTACGAGACGAGTTCTTGCTGTGAAGTCAAATTCTGTAGACTGAATGTCGACGCTTGTTCAAACTCAAAATCAGCCTAGGAATGAAGTCACTTGATCACTGGGAGAGGAACGAGAATGGACCGGAATTGACTCAGTCTACTCACCCACAATTCTATGATCAACTCAACGAATAAAGCCATATTCAATGATAAATCATTCTCAAATTTCATGGAAGATTCATAAGGTTGGAGCATACCCCAAAATTTCCTTTTCCTAATCTAAACGATTTAATGGCAGGACAATCTCAATAGATAGTGAAAAAGGTTTTAAAAGTTGGCCCAGTTATTTCTGACTCGACTCGTCCACCGGTGACTCAGCTGATACATCTCAATCTCTACTAAGAGACGGATGGTGAAGGAACCACATCAACAGTTCAGATTGATTATAGAACTGCAGCCTGCAAGTTTCATGAATACATACCCTAACATCATTATAGGCCAGCAGTGCAGCTCATCCATGCTTAAATGATTAATACTTGAAAAGAAATAAGACTTCAAAGAAGGCAATAAAATTAGTAATTTCTATATAAAAATAATCACTTTAATATTTAATTTTAAAAAATAAAAATAGTATATCTATATTAAAAATATAATTATCTAAATTACTGAGGAAAGAAAAAATACAGATATGAACTTGATACGATACTTCTCTTTTGGAGTGTTGGGTGATGAAATAAGATAAGGTGGATGACTGACCTTCAATACGGAGACGCAGCTGCTGAAGCTCGCCCATCAAGGAGATAAGAAGAAGAAGAGATTGATTTTCAATTATTCAAGAGCCAATTAAGGACATAATTATCAGAGAAATAGTGCAAGAGGGTTGGTGTGGTGTTTCTCAGATTTTATTTTATGAGAAGAAAGGCAGAAGCGGCGGCGGCGGCGGCGGCCAAGCGACCCTTATTACAACTGTCCACACGACGCCGTTTGACTTCTGAAGATAATTAGACTATTAAAGCTTCCATTGAGGATTTGACACTTAATTAATGCTCTCAAACTCAGGTTGTATGAAGTCAGAGTTTCGTAAATATATTTTAATTCATGTTCAAATTTATTGAATTCGACTTCACTTAACTTAAATTATTCAACTCAATCCAATCTAAATTTCTTAACTGGGAATCTAAGTGCCATTTTATCACTTATTGTACTTGAGTCAAGTCGGATTACATTGGATTGAATCGTATTGATTTTAATTTTCTCATTCGACTCGACTTAGCTCACCCAAATTACTTAATTCAACTTGATCCAAATTTCTTACTAAAGTCAACCCGAGGGTGGTTTTATTATTTGGTACACTCAGATTGAGTCAGGTCATGTCGAACTGGTCGAGTAGATTTTAATTTTTTCAACCCAATCGAACTCGAATTTTATACGAGTTTTTATTTTTCCAACCCACTGATTTCTCAGCTCAAGTCATGCAGGTCGAATTAAAATCCAACCTAAGTTTTACCCCTACTATTAAATTATAAATTGAGGAGAATATTTGTGTTTTTTAACTACAGATGTCCAGATGTCTCACTCAACTAATAATTTGGAGCATACAAAATCTATTTCACTATATGGTCCAGCCTTGGGGTTAATATATGTGCTTTTTATAATAAGAGGATTGGATTTATTTTTTATTTCACACTTATAAATGAGAAGGGGATTGATTGATTTCTTTATTTGTTACTTATCATCCATATCGAACCGCACTCGGTATTACTTCATTAATTTATTTTCACAAAAAAATCTCAAAATCGAGATTATTTTAGAACAGACTTCAAAAAAATTGATGAAGATAATTTAAAATGTCAAATTTTAAGGGAAAAAAAATTAAAATTATAAATACTTTTCACATTTAAAAAACTTACTTTAAAAACCTTTTTAAAATCATACCCAATTAAAGATTTAACAAAAAAATGATTAAAAAAAAAGGTAAAAATTTGAAAATAGCAGGTAGTATTAGCCGATAATGAACGCAAGAATAAGGCCGATAAACAACTCTAATGTAACCCATACTGATGATGTTTATCTCTAATGTAACCCATACTGATGAAATAAATAGCTTGGACGATGATAATAAGCATAATTATTTGTCACCCAAGGGACCGGAGAATTGATGATGTTCACTATGTACTGAGGTTCAAATAGGATTCGTTTAACGAGCTCTTGACCTGAATTTCTATAAAAATAAAAATAAAGGGAAATTTTGAAAAATGAGATGAAAATTTATTTTTAATATACGAGGACTTGCCTTAAAAGGCATTGCGCCGTGAGAAATGGACCATTCATTTGACCAGCCTGAACTCAGGCCTGGCTTTTAAATTTTCAGGCCCAAACCTGAGCCCACACCAGAGTCCTATTGGTCCAATAGTCAAGTCTAAGTCCAGCCCTATTTGTATAAACGGGGCCAAAACCCAATTTACATCCGAGTATCAGGTCCCATCCCCATGCCCAATTTCAAGCCCAAGACAAAATGCAGACTCGAACATTAAAACACACAACTTTACCCATTCATATTGGGCTTTAAGGTGGGTCAAGGCATCATCAAGCTGTCATAGAGGTCCCAAGCCTGGCCTGAATTTGAAGCAGGCCCATCTTTTACACCTACAATAAAGCCCAATCCAACTCCAGATGGGCCAAACCTCTTTTTCACGTCATCTCGAGTCCTGCATCTCCTATCTATAAAAGACATGGTATATAAATACATCTACAATGAAACAAACATGCACAAACCAGAATAACAGATCAATTATGGGAGCAAGTTCCTCCTTACAAGTGCGTTCCATATTCAGAGAACCATTCACGAAATTAGGGACACCAAGTTTAGTATGTATATTTGATCAGATGCATCCAGATTTGGCCAGTCATCAGTCCCCTTGAATGCATCCGCCTGCTTCCACTGGATCTATCAATGGTGCTGGAGAATATTAAACCTTTTCCTAAAAAATTGACTGCATTGAAAATATAAATAATTCATACCTTCCGTAAGCATTGGATCAACTTGATGCTTTGTTACAATAATCAGATCCAATATATTGGAGGAAACAAATGAAAAAAAAAAAATCCAAGAGTCAACTGCTAGAGATGGCTCTAAATGATTTCATTCCACAAAGTCCATAAGCAAGGATAGGCTTGATGAAGGATTAGATGTAACAACCTAAGAATCTCTCACAAACTACTCTCACTTAATCCTCTCCTAACACACTGGGAAGGAAGACTTCTCTGTGTCTTTAGATGGTGACTAATGTGAAAGCCTTCCCCTTCCGTTTTACAAGGAAAGGCTATAGAGAAGAAAAAGGAGGAGATAAAAGAGGTGATAAAAAATTGGGATTTTCCAAACTTTTCACCCAAGCAATTAACTCCTATTTTATGAGTGGCGGGTAGGAAAAAAACACCAGTAGAGAATTTAAAGATAAAAAAAAAATAACAAAATCAAACAATAAAAAGTAAAAATGATATATTGCACGACTGCATTCATTAAACATTTTCCAACCCAAAGAAGTTTGAACTGGGAGACATTATCTTAGCCCCAGCCATCATGGTTCAGAAATCAGTAGCTTGAATACAAAATCCACCTCTAAGGAACATCAGTTGCAACGTAGATGGGCTACATGAAATCCAAAAATCCAGAGTCCAAAACAACCAACACAAAATAAATGGATTTGGATGCACCAAAAACATACCCTAAATTTTTTGGATCTGAATCAGTACCCAAACCCAACATCCATTTGTTTTCAGAGGCAGATTTGGATATAAACCATATCTAAATCTGATAACCCACGAATTTGAATGGCAAGTTACATAAAAAAATATATCTATTGTTAGTGGATATGTTATGTCTCACACTAGATGAAGAAACACTAACATTTATGCACACATCCTTACCATAATAACCAAATCACAGGATTAGATAAATTGGGCTACCTTTGGCTAAATTCTAAATGTCAAAAATAAGTTGGAGCTTCAATACTCTATATAGCGGAGCAATGATTCATGTTTTTTGATAACATTGGAGCTATTGTGCCAAGTAATCAAACTGGTCCCAAAATGAGATATCAGGTAAAAGAGAACATACACACAGATGGCATGAAAGCAGATGATAAGATGACGTTGTTAACAAGAACATCCTCCTGATTGAGGCTGCGACTGTGATGCGTTTGAACTTGTACCCTTCAAATTCACATCAACCATGTCTTCTTGCTTTGTTGAAGAAAGAGTCTCCATTCCTGGCAGAGCAGCAGCAATCTTCCGAAACAATGCCTGAAAAGGATAGGGGAAAAGGTTGTATTTAGTTAGATGTAGGGCTGCAACTGGGGTGGGGTTTTGGCCCGACCTGCATGACCCGACCCGAGAAATCATGTGGGTCGGGTCGAGACTTTCGGGACAACGGGTCAGGTCGGGTTGAGAAGATAAAAATCCGCATAAAATTCAGGTCGGGGCCGGGTTGAGGATTTTACAAGTTAACCAGACCAGACCCGACCCGACCCGACCCGACCTAATCGGGCAAAAATTAGGCTAAAATGGGTTTATAATGCGGGTCAGGTTAGAATTCGGGTCGGGTTCTAGAGTTCGGGTTGAGAATTCGGGTCGGATTCCATATATATCAACTCAGGTCGGGTTGGGTTTTAAGAAACCCGGCCCGCCCGACCTGAGTTGCAACCCTAGTTAGATGCTGCCTTTTGGGTCTCTCCAGAATACAATCGGCAATTGGGCCCAACACCAAGAGACATAAAGAGCCAACCTAAGACCTGTCCATTTTACATCTTTAGGTGGTAATTTGGTTACAAAGCCCAAAGAGCCCAGTCCCATATAAAAGGGCCTGCACAGTGTAGGCTCATCCTGAGAACAGCCCATTTACCTACTTACTCGTCCAGCATTCAGTACAGGCTAATGCTCCCTTAATACTTTTATCTTTTGCCTGATGGCCATTGGCTGCTTACCACCCCAAAAAATTACTATTATCATCATTGACCCATCATCCTCGTCACCCTCGGATGCAACCCTTATTTTACATGTATAAATCAATATAAGGAAACATTAAAGTAAGAAGGATGCACCTTTATATTAAAGCCAGCCTTGGCACTTGTTTCAATGAACATGACACTGAGATCGCGAGCTTTAGCCTCTCCTTCATCTATTGATACTTGCCTATTTAAGTCATCAATAGGGAAAAAAATGGAATCAATGAAAAGAGCATACAGAAGAGGACCTTCAAAAGTACCAGAAGACCAACTTAATTGGCCCATGCATGTTGTTGATTAAAACATTTCAAGACAGACCACCATGGTCAACTACAGTAACCATCATGGAAAGTAGTTCAATTAGAGCGCTTTAGGCAATAATGCGATTCACAAGAAAACCAAGGCAAGAGTGGAAGAAATAACAAATGGGTGCAAGTATATTAAAATGATAAACAAGCAAATTAAACAAAATTTGCATGAAAATTATAGCCCAAAATAAAGGATCAAAGAAATGGAGCTGCCAGCAGCCAAGAGGAACACAGAAAGAGGGGATGCTTGGACACAGTTCTCTTAGAAGTGTACTGGTCACACTTGAATATTTCCCCAAAGGTTTACCAAAAAGAAAGAAAGAGAATATTTCCCCAAACATATGCTTCTAAAGTACACAAGTCTTCAAAAGAGAATGACAGCAAAGAGGAACACGGAAAGAGAGGATGCTTGGAAACAGTTCTCTCAGAAGTGTACTGGTCACACTTGAATATTTCCACAAAGGTTTACCAAAAAGAAAGAATATTTCCCCAAATGTATGCTTCTAAAGTGCACAAGTCTTCAAAAGAGAATGACAGTCAATATTGTCAAGAAAATGACTGACAGATTATTGACAAAATAAGATAAATGTCAAAGAAAGCACGGAAAGCATAACATTTTAACCAGAAAATACAGGTGTTAACCGTAGTTTCCACTTCCCATATTTCCAAGAAAAGAAAAAGGATTTTTGTGCTCCATTTGTCATGAAGGAAATGGTAAATCAATTTGCTCCTTTTTTATATGAAGGGAACAGTAAATCAAAGTATAGCATCAGGAGGCCTTGGTGCATCTGACCACTAACAGAGCTTTTAAAACTTCAATACTAATCAACAATCTTCACCTGAGGCAACACCAATAAAATCTTCTAAAGGGCATTTAAGGCACTCAGTATATATATATATTGAAAGATTCAGTAGATAAATATTTACAGATTGAAAAAAAAAAAAAATCAACTTCAGGATGAGCCAACCAGAAAATCAAGTCAAACCACAGCAAGAGACTGGACCACTTACCTTTTGTCCACAAGATCTGTCTTGTTACCAACAAGGACAATGATAACATCACTTCCCCGTTCAGAGCGAACCTCCTCAACCCACTTTGAAGTATTTAGGAAAGATTGCCGACCTACGTACAAACATGCCATGACAATCAGCAGAACATAGACAGGAGAATGGCGATCAATAAGAAACGTATGCATGAACGGAAATACATTAGAAATTTAGGAAGCGAGATAAGATGCATCAGTGAACAATAAGAAAATGGAATAGAGGAACTGTTTGGAAGAAGAGGAGGGGCAACTATGAAAAACGAAGAAGCTATTGATATGGCAGATTGCTCATCATTGCAACCATGTTAGGGTTGTGGATTTGAGTTATATAGGTCTAACAAAGGTGGTTGGCTCATGGAAATTAATTTACTAAATGGGTTTGATGATCATTATCATGAACTGGGAACTGTTTGGATATCAAACATGAATTTTGACAACAGTATGCAATACAACCTCGTCATGAACTTATATGGAGTTGATCATGTAAAAGGATTTCATTTGAGCCACCAGTAAAGGCCACTATCTTCTTCATCCATTCTCACCCAGACACAGCCTGTGCTAATATTGAGAAGCATAGGCTATTAGGCTGAGAAAAGGTGATTAGGCCATAATGGTTTTAGACAAAACTTGTTTACTTCATCTTAACAATTTTTCTGGATAAAAAATTATGCAACCACAAATTTGCCAGCTCTACACATGGATGAGTATATAGGAAATAGAAGAGCAAACGACAAAGGAGACTTCAAACACAGATTGGAAGAAGGAAAGAATGCATACTAGCAACATCATAGACAATCACAGCAACAGATGAATCCCTAATGTAGCTTGGAATGAGACTCCTGAATCTCTCCTGCCCAGCTGTATCCCTGTTAAGAGTTTACATAAACACATAAAATACAGTATATGGTAAAAGGAAAATATATCCAGAAGTAAATTACAATTTAATGTCATACTACTAAAACTATATATGGATCATTACACTCAAAGATACAGTCAAATAAAAACTGTGCTATGATACCCGTTTCTCCCAGTATCTCATCTTAGATAATCATGGATTTCTCCAGCATCATTGATCAGCCATCAGCATAGTAGAAAGAGGAGTGATATAAACATAAATATACGTATAAAAAGAAAATTTGCTCACAACATCATCATCATCAAAGAAACACCTTTGTCTCATCTATTTGGGGATTCTTTTTTTGAATGATCTATTGGGGATAAGTTTTACATGTCTTATGAATAAATAAATAGAGTGATCGGAAATGTTTTTCTGCAATCAACCTAGAAGGCTTTTGCCATTGGCATGCATCAAATACAAAACAAACACATTTATGTATCTGCCCTTGAGTTATGCATGCATTTATCCAGAGCAAAGAACAGTTCATGCTTCTCCAAGAGACCTGTGTCTTTTAAATGATGTCATCCAAGATGCATATTAAGAAAGTTTGCAATAGTAAATTTACATGAGGATAAAGACTTCCAAAGGCCTTCTCTGCCACAAAGAATAAATAGTTTCTAAAATCTTGCATGCAATTTTAATGAAGTTCCATTTTTCATGGATTTGTGGGCCTGGTCCCTTCAACCGAAAGAGAGAAAGGCCAAGTGATCAGGAAAACGGTACCATCAGCTATAAGTGGAGAATGTGGAACAAAAGAAAAAGGAGAATATTCCAAAACAGTTTTTTCATTGCCATCTTTGATGGAGAGGGTTATTTCTTCTTATCCAGGTGGAGCTTCAAAGCAAAAGAGATGAATGGCATGTTAGCATCAGAAGTGCAGAGATTGGAGATTGGTGGCGCTGGATTGATGATCATATTTGAGGAGAACTACATCATCAGAAACTATCAATGAGTCTCTTGCAATGAGATCAGTGATGATTAGTTGTACATTTCTTCTCATGATTTGTATCAATTGACTTCATGGACACAATGAATATAAATATCTATATAGTTTTAAAAAGTTTCTGTTACATCTCAAAGGAAAAAAAGAATATACAATTGCTCCCTCGTGCAGGAACTCTCAGATCCAGTTGGAATCACAATCATGTCAACCACCTATCCAAATATTTAGGAGTTTACTGACTGAGAAAGAACAAGGTCCTTCATTGACCATTGTTTTGGTTCAAATCAATACTAGCAGCAAAAAGGGGTGTTAGTGCCAAAAAATAAAATGAACAAACCATTTATTAAGGAACAAAATGAACACCTATTACATAATCAAGCTTTGTACGTGTAAATCTAGCATCTGATCACACGTATTTAATCCACACATTTAATAGTCTCACAACATTCATGTGCAGCATACAACTTTATATATAACATTCGAGGTGAAAGAACAAACCTGTCCAACGTAAGGGAAAAGACATCATACAGTATATGAAATGGATCTAAATCACAAAGATCGGAATTCCTACCAGAGCTGCAATCTCACTGTTCGATCTTCTAGGTACATTGTCTTTGACAGAAAATCGATGCCAATTGTAGCCTGACAATCAAATTTATCATTAGAGAGAGAGAGAGAGAGAGAGAGAGAGAGAGAGAAGATACATGGGATGAGGCACATATAACTTGTGAGCAAAATAAGGGGCACTTATAAAGCATGAATATAACAGATTACTTTATAAAAACCAACCAAATAAGTATGAAACTAACAATTCAAATAATGGATTTGACATGAATCGAATATTTCATTTGATAGCATTTCCATGTAAAATCATATAACAATGATCATTAAAAATGATCTCCTAGGGTCTATCTGGATTGGAGCAAGAATATCATTAGCTTGGGAGAAAAGAGAAAAATGGATACATCCTCTTGGTGATTGAACTGCCTGGCAAATCACTTAATGTTTCCTAACAATTACAATTACTGAATCACCTAAGCACCTTGCTGATTTCATTTTCCCCAATTTAGATTTTTTTTTTTATTCTTTTGCCTTGCCACAGAATCAGTAGGTTGTCAGAAACTGAAATAAATTACTTCCAAAGTTGCAACTGATCTAAATGCACCCTAGTTTTCAGAAATTTTCCTTTCATCCGTTGTAACTCATGAAATCATAGCAAGCTCTCTCTGCTCCCAAAATGAAAGGATCTGAACACAGCTAATATTCAAGTCGGTATAAAGCCATTTCTGGGAAGGGCGAAAAATGGTAACAACTGCTAGCTAGAACCAAAGCTTTCCTTAAGTTCTTGAAAGCAGGTATTGCAAAGAGTCCAGATCCAGTAGAGAATGTTTGTTGGTATAGAAAGGTTCTCTAAGAAGGTCAATGGCCCAAAATCATTGGCTTGCATTGGACGGCTAACAATGTCTGATGAAGCATTGGAACATCCAAAACCCTTGAAAAATTCTCTAAATCTCAGATTGCAAACAATCTGATTATGGGGAATTCAAGATTCATGAACACTGAAATTCACAAACTCTGTTCCCCAAGATTGAGAATGTGGAAACGAAAATCCATTTTTATCATCATCAGCAGCACAACTATTATGAATCTATTTGGGGCCTTTTTGAGTTCTAAGCATATTTAAATAATTAAATGTGAAGTCATAAGATCTTGGCAAATTATTTTACACAAGCCAACTCCCAATCTCTCACCCAATTATAATACAAATCACGTATAAACATATCTGAACATATAAAAGTATATGAATTCAGCAATTTATCTTACATAGGCCAACTCCCTATCTCACACCCAAGAATAACAACAAAAATAATCATAATAAGAGCAATAGCAGTATTATATATTAAAAAAAAATACAATTAAAATGGATCAGAAACAACAAATTCTAGACAAGCACTAGAACCGAAAGGGATTCAAGAAAGAGAGTGAGATCCATGGAAAATTATCCATTGAGGACCAACATTTACACTGTCAATTTAAAATTATAAACACCACCCCACTAGATCCCTACCCGATTTGACCCATTTCCAATTAACGCTCACCCCAAGGGCTAACCTGAAGCTCTACATCACCTTAAAATCTTCTGAGATGCTATATGTTTATAAAGCTACCTTTTACACCATTATGCCGATGTGAGAAGCCAAAATTAGTAGGCCTTCTGAAAATCAGAAATCAGCAGATATTGACAATGATGCTATATGTATATGAAATTACATCTTTTATAACATGGTGTGGCAAGTCAAAATTGGTTGGCTTTTCGAAGGCTAAAAAAAATACTCAATCAAAGAATTTATCAAATCAAGCAATACTGATTTCAAAGTATGTTTACTGATTCCTTTATACCTTTAAAACCATCCATTTCTCTAAGATTAGACCTTCAGAAAAGTTTGAGACGAGGGGAAAGAGAAGTAAAAATACCTGATAGGTGTTATCGAATTTATCGTACATGAAGCGGGTGATGATACTGGTTTTCCCCACCGACTGATCCCCCAAAAACACCAACTTGTATTTTGCCAGTGGTGAAACCGTTGGAGCCATTTTCACCCAAAATCACTCTCTTTCTCCTCTCTTCTCTCCCTACAAATACAAGAAGAAGGAGAAGCAGAAAAAGGAGGAGAAAATGTTTCAATTCCGAGGAGAAATCGAGGGTCGTGGGTCTATACAGAAGCCTATTAAAGGCAGAAATTGAGGGTCGAGGGTCAGTCCAGTTTTTTTCCTGATCACATCGAAAATTTGATAAGCTGTTCATTTTAATTATTTTTATTTTTATTTTTAAACAAGAATTTTTAATTTTAAAAAAAAATATATTTAAATCTAAACATTCTATGACTGGTATATTATATATGTAAATATCCTGTAAAATGAAATTCTTTTAATATTCATAAAATAATGATAAAATGTAAGAGATTTAACTTTAATTAGAATAAATTCAGCATATCTTATTTGTTGAAAAACAATTTTAAGTCTCTGCACTTGATTATTTATCTATGTATAAATGTTTTTCACTTTGATAATAATGAATCTCTTCCCCCATTAACAAGATTTAAGATTTTGTCTTGATCTCTTATATTTAAAGTTTTCAAAATTAGAATGTAACAATTACCAAATACACACAAGGCTTTTATGAGATCTCCTAAATTCATCAAATCAAACTGAAAGTTGTAAATGTACTTAATATAAAAATTCAATTTTATTAAATATATATCTGTTCCATCTAAAAAAAAAAAGTGATTCAAATGCATTTAATTTAATCCTCATTTCAGGTTGTTTAGAATTACTGCACAGAAATCTTTAGTGAAATTAATTTTTACAGAATATGATTGGATGTCATTTTTCGTGGAAAACAAATGAATAACCAATATAAATGGATCATTTATCAAAATCCCCAAACAAGTTACAGTCACTGTCTCAATTCTCAACCATTATAACCCAAAAATAAATAAATAAATCAACTAAAGTACAGTTAGGACTGTCCGGTCAAGAAAGGAGGAAGCTTATCTTGGCTCTGAAGCCCTTAATCCAGTCCAAGAGCTTGAAAATTGGCCCAGTTCAAGCCCTATTTGTAAAAGATCATGTCTGCTGGATGAAATTGTAAGCTGAAGGCCCAGGCCCATCTCATGTCCAGCCAAAGTCGTAAAGCCGTTGGCTTGGCCCATAAACAGTAGTTACTACCATTGTTTTAAAGCTCGTTATCACCCTATTTGACTCAATTAGATTTCAAGTGAAACGAATGGCCTAATTTTCCCAAAAAATGGTGAAGGCGGCTGTCTAATTTGTCCAGATTTTGATTTTTAAACCTGCGCCTCAATTACAAACTTCAATTGAAATTTAAAAATAAATTTCTGAAATATACATAATTTAGCCCAAGTTTAGACTGAGAATTTTCAACTAAAAATTTAAATTTCAGTCAAAATATAACTAAGAACATATTGACCAGACATTGATACCACCTATGAATTTTCTAGTGAAATGATCCAAGTCCAACTGTGGACTACAATTTCTGCCAACTTTGTGGATGATTTTTGGCCCACCAAGTGTTAGAATTAAAAAATGTACTGTAATAAAAAAAAAACTATATGATTTGATGATCATTAATCATTTCATGAGAGGCATTCAAAATAAATGGGTATAGCATCAAATAAAACAATTTTATTTAGTATCATCATCTAATCACATTGAAATTTACATCACATGTAAAACAACAATGGTATATTTTCTATTAAATTATAGATTTGCAACAGGTAGTTAAATGGGCCCATAAAGAGAATAGGACTATAATTAATTAATTATAACCCCCACTCTTTTGTATATTGTACTTGTTCTCCCATCCTATGTACTATACCATAATTCCACCTATATCATACCATAAAGGTCGGTATTGGGAGAAAGTAAGAGAAACGAAGGGTTTCACTTGCAACTTGCAAACAATGCAAACAATGGAGCACATTTTTTTTTATAACCAACGGAAACTCTAAGCAACACCAAATACAAAGAACCTTATACTATTTTTTGTAAAATCTTTTTATTTTACAGATAATAGAAGCCCTTCAGAGTTTCTCCTAAAATCTTTCTACCAATCCAAATCAAGGGTTTAAAAAACGCTCAACGATATGCCATGCCAATTTATTTATTTACTCATTTGATGACAAAAAACTCCAAGACTCTCTCCCTAACTACGAGAGCATTGGATAAAACTCTAGATGCACACAGATCACTGCAAGCTACATGTATTAGATAACTAGAGACTCGAACGGTTGGACCTCTGTTTCTTGAACATTTTATATCATTTCATTAATCTTTCCCACAAAAAATTCTAAAAGGAAATTATCATAGAAAACCCGGCTTTCATTCATTTTTGAAAAAAAAAAAGGTTGAAAAATTATACAACACCCTACGGATGATATCACACTAAAACATCTTATTCAATTCCATAAGTAGTCAATATTATTCAATTAAACTATTTTTCACAAAAAACTGCATATTGAGATTATCTTAGAACAAAAATATAAAATAACTCAAAATTTCAAATTTTAAGGGAAAATTTGTTGAAATTGAGAAATATCTTACTTCTAATCCTTCTTAAAATCATATACAATGCAAGATTCAACACGAAAAAAGGTCAAAATGCTATCAGCCGCTATGGTCCATGAATGGCCAATATGTATCGGCATAAAAAAAAACCAATATGTATAGGCCAATTTTATGACCCCTGAATTCCAAGCAAAGATCCCAAATTCAAGCAAGTGATGCCCATGCTCCATATATCCAAGGGTGGAAAACGTAAACATGCAAAAGCCTCGTGGCCATGGTTTCATGCTAAAGGCAATAATAATACACTTACAGTCATTGAGCTTAAATACATTATTGATGGGATTGCAAATACAAAATGGAAAGAAAAGAAGTTAGGGAAAGAGAAAAAAAGAAAAAAAAAAGCCTTCATGCACAACATCTCTGCCTAGTGAGAGAAAATGGTACTTAGATTTCCCCAGCAATCTGATTCGATCTTGTTACCCTGCATTGAAGTTTATTTGGTAGGTAACAATGTCTTTAAAGGAAATGGGGAAATGATACCATGCAGTGTATGTGAAATGATCGCCTACATACTGGTCTCTGCAGTATTACCCTAGACACACAGGAATTGGTCTATCAAATGTAGCGGTGGTCCATTGAAAGTCTTTCCTTGAATATATGGTCCACCAAAAATCACCTTGGTTAAATCAATCAAGCCATATTTTTTAAACTATTCACATTTTAATCACTTTAAACTATTTTTTAATCAACTTTATTACTCTTAAAAACACGACTTAATTGACCCGATCAAAGTGAATTTCAGTGATCTCATACTCAAACAAAGACCTTTTTCCAACAACCCATCACCAACTCATTTGGGGGACATCATGCCTAGGTGAAAAGGATAATACTGTGCACACAGATGCAAATTATCATCCTTTCAAATATATCGTAATAAAGGACGGAAGGATGTAAAGCAAGAGACACTGCCAGAAGGATTTAAAAACCACCTGGGTGGTACATGCTGGATCCTGGTGGACCAATTGGCCACGGGCCATTCTGCCAGCATTTTGTATGTAGGCTGATGCTTATTTAAATTCCCACGAAAATCAGGAGGAATTCCAGATTCCATGCATATTGGGTCATGAAAAACCTAGCATGAATCAACCAGTATTCTAGATACCAACCAAAAATTTAATCCATGGCTTGAAGTGCTGTGAGCTTCCCTTGAAATGGGTGCATCAGACCATAGACTACTACACATATTTATGCATCCATCCATGAAAGCAGGTTGTTGACATTTCAAGATAACATGCAATTATGTGAAGCATATGAGAGTATAAAAACATTCTGAAATGATCTTTGAAGCTTCAGCTTACCTTCCCAACTGAGAGAGTTCAGGTTCTGCCAAGAGCAAGACTTGTAGTGGTTTTTGGTTAAATTCCTGGTTGACTCCAGAACTGGGGAAGAAAAAGGTAGGCATTTGTTAAGATGGGTTCTGATAGGGTACAATGGAGAGTAGAACTCAAAAATCCAAACCCATATGGATAAAAAAGTGGTAATGATGATGATGATTTGTTAGGATCAAGCAGAGAAAAAAAAAAGTACAGAAAAAGAGATGGAAGTAAAATATCACATAAGAATTAAATTATGCTGAACCTCCAGTCTTTTGGGGTTAGGTGTGGGAAGGAAAAAAGCTGAAGATGCATGCTTCAAGAATACATGTTCATAAAAATACAACTTCTGATTCATTGCTTAATTAGGAGACAACCAAGTTCTGCTCAGCTGAGATTTTGGGGAAAAAATGGAGTCAGCTGCTTTGGTTCAAGGGTCACAAATATAAACATATTAAAAACAAAAAAAATATGAAAGGTTGTAAATGAGACACACCTATTTGATAAAGGGAACACCATTTTGTCCTAATTGACAAAATTGTTCAGTTGAATTCACCATTTGTATAAGAAAGTTTGAAAGGAGTTCTAGTCAATAGCATTTTTGTCGAGTTGAAAAAAATGCTGTCACCTTTCATCAGAAGAGTTGGTGTCCAAAGCACAACCTAAACAGAGAGAACTTGATACAGCCAGTGATCAATGGTATCCATGTTTCTGAACTAGATTACTTATTACAACATTTAATAAAATGGAGAATCTATAAAGAACTATTAAGACTTTCAGAAATACAAGCAACTCAGCCACGTAATCAAATAGGTGAGAACATCAGAATGCCAATAATAACCACCAAAATTTAAATGCAATACATGGAATAATAATTATATGAAGTACGACAAATCTATGAGTGGGGCTCATTTAGTTACTGAGATTGCTGCTGACCCACCAAGCCTGATCTAGTAGACCATACCACAAAAATACTTGATAACTGGAACTCAAAACTACACAGTTATAAAGGTATAAATTAAATGTCTATATTCAATATAGAATAGAAAATATTGAATCTTCCAATCTGAAGCCAACATCTACAAACTAGAGGCTGAAGATGATGCTCAAGGCATGAGTTCAACAACCAAAATTATGCTCAAGGAACATATAATCCCTCCTTATGAAGTTATAAGATGAGCCCTTAGTTACTGGTGGCCATATTGTGAATCTATTAAAATGATTCTTCTATATACAGCTTAAGAAAAGAAAATACCTGTCATCTAGAGAAAGCAGTCTATGATGCAGAGTATAATCAGAGCCCACGTAAGTGACAATCAGACTGCCAGCGTCTGGGTGAGGCCAACTCCTGGAAGTAGGAAATCGAAGTACAAAGTTTCCTGGCTTTGGAGGTCCTCTAGGGGGTACTAAGTGAAGTTTCTGCTTCTTCCTTTGTGATCAATCCTTCTATCCACTTTGGTGACATACATTCCCAAATCCCTTTAATATGACCTCTTGATAAAGTAAATGCAATGGGATACAGCCAATGCCACATCTTATCAAAATTTTCACGAGCAAGGTAGTCCCTGCATCCAGCAACTCTTCGCAAAACATCTATGTCCTGAAATATCGATCAAGGAAGATTAGTACTTAACTGCTAAAATCAACTTCCGAATAAAGAATGCTTCCACTGAGAAGAAAAATTAAATAGCTTGAAATCAAGATTCACCTGATCTGAAAGACCTCTAGAGCAATGGGAAATCGTCATGAATCTCTTTTCAATTTCATGAGTTGTATCTTCCCAAAGAACCTGGTTTTGGCTTCGTGAAATGAAGTTCCAAGTATCGTTTCCCTCTTGGATCAATCTCTTTGCCATCAAAATCTGTTGCCTGGAACCATTAAAAAATCAGTAAAAAAAAAATTGCCTGGAAAAATAACAGAAGGAACCACTTAATTGCTCATACTGTATTTTGATTTTTGAAAGAAGATACGAAAGGTCATGTAGTTTTTTTAACAAGCCCATTTTCAATATTTGGACTCATAGTTTATAGACTAGACGTATGTTCCAATGATGGGTGGTCAAATGGGTCCTTTGAAAGTTTGAAGAGGTGGTACCCAAAAACTTCTGTCAGACTGGGACCTCTAAGCTCTTTGTCATTTCTAACCATCCAATCTCAGACAAAACCATGCAACCTTATACTCTGTTCTAACCTAGTCAAGTCTCAAACCTAGTACCCAAAAAATGCATAGGGCCGATCTAAATCCTGCTTCTAACTCCACCAGTATCTTTTTCATCTCGAAAGATTTGGCAGTCTAGCTCTGTTTCAATAGAGACCAAAAATGAGCTGTTCAAATTATGTTTTCCATTTTTCCCACCTTAATGATGTGCATAAGCCACTGACCATAGGACTGGTAATTCCAACATAGAAGATTTTGGGAAAACCCCAATCCATGATCTGGCCTACTATATCAGTAGTCTGGTTCACTGAATGATGGGCCACACATTAGAAGGGTGGTTTTGCAAACTGCAGACTTGCTGAGTTTCAGAACAACAAACAACACAATTCCTCATTTTGAAGTTCCAAACTCATTTCAGAAAGAAGAAATAGAATCTAAATATAAAAAAAAAAAATTAAAAAGAAAAGCATAGACAGAAAAGCATTGCAAATCCATATAAGATTACCAGTGATGAAAACATCCTGAATATAAGGAAACCTGCTGTGCAAATTCTGCAATATATTCATCACTAGCACTATCTACAATCTCTCTGAGTAACACTGAACGTTCATATAGACCTTCCAGACAGTATCTGAAAATGGTCCCATCAGATATGGGATTCCTCACTACTTCCATTGTTTTGAAAGCAGAATTTCTGGCATGAACACTCTCAGAGTCAGACGGGAAACTCTCTGTTCTTTCAAGGTTTTCAAATCTACCCTCTGAATTTGTTCTCGGTGCATTCTGATCCTGCAATTTTATGGAAAAGGGAAAAGAACAAGGGAAACACAAAACAATTAGGTCCAACCAAGACTCTATTCCAAGCAAAAAATGAAATAGTTGAGATAACTCAATCAAATGACCCAGACCACCGTTTTTTAAGGGCATTGGCCAGATTATACAATCCTATAATTGTCATGATTTCCCCAAGAACAGCAGACTAGACTAACTGGCAGTCCAGCACAAATGATATTGGACTATCCACATGTCCAAATGCAACTCATAGCACTATATCCTAGAATGCAATGAAAGCACCGAACCAACTTCTCCAGTGTACACAAAATTGAAAGATGGATTTACATAAGGAATAAATAGTCACATACATCTTTGGCAGTCAAGGATTGGGGGTTGCAACTACTATCCAAATGCTCTGAAAGACCATTCGCATAAATCCTCATTGAGGATTTTTCATGTACTACTTTAACACGTTTGAAAGGGGGACTGTACTTCAAATCCCGCTGAGCCAAAATTTCTGAGTGACCATTGCCACTTCTATGTTGAACTTTGGGGAATCCTTCATCCGCTCCTGATGACTGGGGTCCATCATGTTGGTTTGCAGTAGTGGTTGTCTTTTTCCATAGCATAGAGGATGGCCGCATATTACGATTGCGTGAGATACAACGTATTGGACGGGAGCATGCTTCAAGGAAAGGATAGCGCTCAGTCTGAGGTGAATGAAAATGCACTCGGAACAGCCTATTTTCACATTTGGAAGAAAGCTGAAATGGCCCAACAAGAAGTCATTAATGAAATCCATAAAAATCAAGAAAACATTCTGTTTTGACAAATGCTAAGGACTAAGCTAAGATGGTCCTATACAAAAGAAAACATTAACATCAACAACAACAACAATCTAAGGTATCCCTTGTCATCTTTTGCATTCTCCTAATTTTCAGTCACCTGAATTTACCACCTCACAGAATCCTATTAACTTTTTTGTAAAGAGAACCTCCCAGTTAGAGGGATCCCCTAAAGTAAACTAGCAATGCAAACAACACCGTGGGGTCCCTATGCACAATGACACAAGTAGCATCCAGAAGAGCCACTGAGAAAATCGGGATCAATTTGGTAATCTAGATCATTGATGATGGGCATTTGTGGGGGAACCCCTGAATGATTCCAGACTTGAAGTGCGCAGACTACAAGCAGATGGATGAGGAAAAAAGATACGGCCCAAAAGAAGGAAGACGACGGTAATTGCACAATATATTGTCTGGGAGATTTTGGGACCTACCCCTTTGATCAATGACCCGGAGCAGTGACCTACAGACTCAACTTGTGCAATACTGTTCATATACAGAATCCTGGTGCTTGAGGAACCTATGGTTCCTTCTCTCTATAAAAAAAAGAATACAGGAATTAGAATGATCTAGGATTCCCATTGGCTTCTACTGACAAGATTGAGTTAGGAAGGAGGAATGGTGCGACAACAAGAATTAGAACAATCTAGCACTCCCACTAGCAATATCTCTATAATAAGCACCTGTGAAATTTTGAGCTTAAATGATGCACGACCATTGAGGAGTTTAATAGGTCTATCAGTTGAAGGGAATTCAACTCCGTCATAACTTGTCAAAAGAGGGGCTTCTGCTTCATTGTTAGGCTTCTCTACAATTGATCCATTATCAGCATAAACAAGTGAAGCAACAAGCTGAAAAAGCAAATACAAAAAGCATCATAAGAAAAAGAATAATGGTAAGGACCCCAATCACATTTCAGAGTTCAATGAAATAGAACAGATACAGAGAAAGATATTGACCTCCATTTCTTTTTGTACAGTGCGACCCAGGGCATCCAATAAAACCACATCCAAAGAAAAATTCCTGCGACAAGATGCCTGCAATTCAGTTGAATGTCAGTGAACAGAAAATCATGGATAGTGCATCAATATGCATTGTACTGTTAATCTTAAAACATCTAAGTGGATTTTGTTCTTGTGACAGAAACCCAAGATAATGGTTGATCGTCTCCAAAATAGTAAAAATGTTGGGATGGCTGTGCCCTACAAACTCTACCCAGACAGAACAAAACCTGCATCAAACGAGCTTATATGGTTCTAACACACCAAAAAAAGGGTATCCTGATGTGACATCTCATATAGGTGGGATTCCTGCTGGTGATCCAAACCATTGATCCAATTAGGCAAACATCCATGAAAAGTGAAGGGACAAAGATTGACAGCCAGAGATACAGATATGGGGAGCGATTAAAAATGCCACACCATTGTAGAGCCTATCATATCAATGATCCGGATGACAAAAAAGGAAGCCACTTCTACCAAATGAGCACAGAAGAACATTAAAACCCCAATTCATCAGAATCATGAGGACCGAACAGTTCCCATCTTCCAAAACAATGTTCTTAACTCAAGCTTATCATTATATGTGATGTAATTTTGAATTTCCAGCCAAAATGAAAAACAGAACTGGAAAATTTTAGATCATAGAGCAATGATGTTATCTCAGGTAATTATGTCTCAAAAAAGTCAAAAATTAAAATCATGAGTCATCTGTATTTATCAATTTTAAAAATGCCTACATGCATGTATCAACTACTATATCCTATAGCAAGAACTATGTACGATGTTGCTCTTGGGAGAAAAAAGCTTTAACCTTTCCACCAACAACACTCCAGACCCCATCACTTTCTTCCACCTCGTGATTTTCAGAAAAGGATGAGCTGTCTAAAGACAATTCCAGTGGTGGGTTCTGCATAAAAAAAGAAGCTTTCTTGGTTACAAAAGCACAAATGCAACTATCCATAAAATGAAAAAGGCTTATGAGCTCAATGTGTCTATTAGGTACCTTAAGATAGTGATCTGAGACAGAAGCTGATAAAGGCAATATGTGAAAAAAGTGGACATAGCCATGCATTCGCTTGTCACCCCCATCATTACCAACCAAAGTCATTTTCCGCAAGCTGCCGTGATCAGGATCTTCCTTTGATGAATAAGATAGCAGCAGTTCTCCAACCATCACTCCATCAACATGAAGACGCACAAAATTTTTTGCCACCTAATGTAAGCACACCAACCAATAAAGATCTGCCTAAGTGACACCAGTCTGAAGAGATGTTTTACTTTATTACTTTGGCATAAAATTGAAGTTCACCATTCAACAGAAGTTTTGGGAAGAAATCAGTAAATGGGCCATTTGGTAACCATTTTCATGATTTTTGAATTTCCATAAAAAATCTCTAAATTTGCAAAAATTTGAAAAGAAAAACATCTACTTTTTTGGGTTCGTAAACCCTCTGCCAAAGAGGATATAAGGCATATACTAGCAGATCTAAAAACTAAAAACAATCAAAAGATAAATGTTAGAGATCACAAGGATTACCCCATGACTCAAGAAAAATAACATGTCATGGTTTGTTTCAAGTTTGTAGACTTAAAACTCTAAAATAAGTACAAATAGAGAATAAAACCAACAAGTGGACAATCCTTGAAATTCTCAGGTACTTTATATAAAAAAGTTTGTTTGAACTATATAAATCAAATTCCTGCATATCAGGTTCTTTGGGGATGAATTTGCTTTCTTGGGGTGCAAGGTGCAAATTGGTACCCTATGTGATACCCCCACCCTTGAAAGAGGGGGGCCTGGGCATCTCTACTGCTTGGTGTGGGTGTGTGAATCCCACATCGGAAGTGGGAGTGGATGCCTTGCGGTTTATAAGTGGGTGGCCTCCCTTGTACTCATGTGACGCGTTTTGGGCCGGGACAGGTGGGCCCAGGCCCAAATGCAAAACCGTGCGGGCTCGCTTGTGTGCGAGGCCCAGAGCGGACAATATCACACTGAGTCAAGCCCTAAGCCCTGTATTCGGGTCTTGTCGTTACACCCTACATCTGAGACCCCAAAAAACAAGAAGGAACTTCCGAAGAATGCGACATTGAACCAAGCCAGCAACTCATTTGACAAACATTAGCCCAAGTAGCTCTTTTTTGCATCTATTGTGACCAGACTTTCAGATGGAAATTCTTGACATGCTGAGGAACCTCCATCAATCAATTGATTTCTCATTCAGACAATCATGAAGCTTAAGTTGACAACTAACCTCGCACCCAACATGGACCCATTTCCCCAATGGGCACTCAGCTTCAGCAGAAGCAGATGGAACATTGGCCCAGGAAGCAGAAATGCGTGGATGAGGAGCTTCCTTGTGCAGAAACAGAAGTGGAAAGAGTGTCAGTTTCTTCTCTTCATTCAACGCAAGAAGAGGAATGGTGCCCTCAATGTCAGAATGCATCTGGACAAGGAAAAAAAGAAAAAAGTTATCCACATTTCCCAAAACTAGAACAAAGTGGAGAATGGATGTATTCTAGTTACGATGATAGAGTGGTGGTTTTTTATGGAAAAAGAGGCATGTCACATCAATGGAATGCATGATACCTTAGAAATTGCTAACTCGCTAACATTCCAACAATCAAGTAGTAAAGCATTTTAAGAACATCAAAATTTGAAAATGGGAAAGGAGATAGCATACCCTCAGTTCTGGGAAAAGGAAATTGTTACTGTTTCATTTACAGAAATTGAGCCATGTCCATAAGAAGAAAAATAAACACAAAACAAGATATTGCATTTTGTTTGTCACAGACAAAAAGGCAACCACGTAATGAATGAAAATCAAGTGGAATTCAAAAGATAAATCCATATGTAGAGGGAGAAGAAGCATTGCCTTCACCACCAGAAAACATCCAGCTGCAGAAGAAAATAGCTATTCTTCGATTGTCAACAATCAACGGTTAAAATAGAGACAGGAAGAAGAAGATTATTGACAACAATGAGAAAAATTGGGTATTGCCAATAACAGCTAAAAAACACAAAATAACCAATAGAAAGAACTGGGAAATGTGTATGACTTACACGTCAGAAACATACCACAGAAAGTAAGATACCTGGCTGGAATCAAAACATGCCAAACAATTGCAACCAAAGAGATGGCCATGTTTCAATTCTCCACAATCAATCAGTGAAGAGATACAATGATGATGACAATGATGATGATGAAATGGAAGGACAGTAGCAAAAAGGAAAAAAGAAACCAGTGGAACATGAAATGCCAATAAATGGTATTGATTTCAACATGAGGAACATATTATAGAAATTCAGTTGTGGCTGGAAATCAAGACCTGTCACTGTTTCAGATTATTGTAGCTGAAGAAAGCAGCTATTCTCCACTATCCATCATCAACCGATCAAAAGATGGAGCAGAAGAAGAACATCACTACCACTGATAACAACAACAACAATGATAAACAAGCAACCAACATAACATGAAAACCCGGTGGCTACCCTGTGGGGGTGTGGGGCGTCACCCGAAGGGGGGGTTTAGTAGGGTTGTGCTCGAGGTGAGGTCCCCCCCCCCCCCCCCTCTCTCTCTCTCTCTCTTCCCGTCATAAAAAAAAATGCAAACAAAAGAAAAATGAAAAATTAGGAAATGGGCATTTGATTTCCACAATTAGAATTACAATGCAAAATGGAAATGAAATACCTTTAAAGAGCCAAAAGAGCTATTTTTCAATCCTCCATAATTACTCAATCAAGATTAATGAAAAAAAATGAGCAGAAAAAACTAGAGAGGAATAACAAAAACAAAAAAAAATGGGTGTTGCAGTTGATGATGTGAAAATTTGGGAAATGGGCATTTGATTTGCACCATCAAAAACACATTGTAAAGTAGAGATTAATTCCTACATAACCAAAACAGCTATTTTTCAATCCTTCAGAGTCAATCAAACAAGATAAGTGAAGAAGAATGAGCAAAAGAAAAATAGAAGAAACAGCAACAACAACAAAATTAAGTGTTGTGGTTGATGAAAAATTGGGAAGTAGGCACTGCTTTCCACAATCAGAAATACATTGCAAATTGGAAATGAACTCCTGTCAGAATCAAAACAGCTTACATTGCAGAGGGAAATGAATAACTGTCGGAACCAAAACAGCTTTTTTTAAAGAGAACCAAAACAGATTTATTTTTAAAATAGAACCAAAGCAGCTAATTTTCAATCCCCCGCAATCAATCAACCAAGATAAATGAAGAAAAATGAGCAAAACAAAGTAGAAGGCAACAACGGAATTTGGATGTTGCAGTTGATGGTGGTAAAAAGCAAAAGAACCCAACAGAAGATGAAAATTGGGAAATGGGACTTGATTGCCAGAATCAGAAAGAGAGGATAGAGATTAACAATAACAACAACAAAAACCAAAAAAAAAATGACAGTTGAAAAAAAAATGAAAAATTGGGAAATGGGCATTTGATTTCCACAATCAGAAATACATTGCAAAACGGAAATGAAAACCTGACGAACAATTGTGGCGGGAGAGCGAGTGGAGCTGAGAAGATAAATCCACATGCAGATGGAAAAGGCGCCATCGTCTCTGTCGAGGCGAATTCTAACATCTTTGAGCATCGAGTAGTCGTCGTCTCCTTCTGGGAGAGGTGTTTGAGAGGCCATCGTCTTCTTCTCAGAGTAGAAGGAAGAGAGAGAGAGCGAATCGTGCGCCTCTTTGAAGGACTGAACCTTTGCTGGAGACTGAGACTCTGAGAGGGTTTGAGTCGAATTGCTGCTTCTGTTTCTTCTTTAACTTCGCTCGTGACGGCCGTTAATTAACGATCTGTTGAGTCTTCCTGTTGTGTGGGGTTGACCCCTGTTTCCTCTGTTAGTCTTCCACAGTCTTCCACAGATCAAACTTCAAAGACTCTTTTTTCCGATATTTAGCTTGGAAATTTTATTTAGTAAATTAATAAATAAATATTTTAACATGCCATAATCAATCTAATTATGATTCACAAATGAACATTATATAATGTTAGATCTAAATTTTAAAAAGAAAATTAGTAATTTCAATGACTTGAATTTAACATAAACTATGTACAATTGATATATCTACACTTTTTACTTAAAATGAGGATTTCAATTTTTTGAAAATTTAGGAGTACTTTTGTTTTCAAAATTCAAATATTGCTAATGAATGGTGTAATTGCAAGTATTGTCTTTGTTTTGAGATGGCATCGTGCACTTAAACTTATTATGATTATGTATCTGAATCATTTCAATGCACTATTTTAATTACTGAAAAACACTGAGATGACATGAATTGATTTCAATTTGTTTGAATAATTTACAAGTATTAATTATGGGTTTTACATTTCTTATTGTATTGAAATTATAATCAAAATTTGAGAGTGGAAAAATTGGATACTTTCAAAATCATGATCAAACAACATTAATGATTTTTTTCCTAAAAAGGAAAATGGAGTTAGGAGTTTTAGGAAGCACATGATTGACAATCTAAAATCACCTAAATGCAATGACAACATTTAGTGTGTGGAATTTTGATTAAAGAAAAAAAGAGAAGTTTTTTAATGCCACTGATAGATGAAATGTGGCAAAAACTTGTTTTAATCAACTATCATTTGGTATGAGGTAACTAATTGATGGAAAATAGATATTCTAAGTTGTATCCCATATTGTTTATCAATATTATTATAAACATAATTTTTTTTTTTTTTTCCTTCTCTTATACTACACAAGTGTGGACTCTTAAGCAAAGGAAAAGTTTAGGAAAATGATGGGTTGAGAGAGTATCAATAGGAAATAAACAGTGTTATAAAGGCCCACCAACCGAGCATAGAAAACTATGCTCTGAGTTCTGAGATACTCCCATTCTAAAAATAGCTCTAATTATGAAATCCAAACCCAGCTTATAAAATGGTGCGATTATAAATCAAGTTTAGGTCCAATAATTTTTTTTAATTTATGTGTGGGAAATTACGGAAATCCACTTAAAACCTCTGCGGATAATACCGCCCTTAAAGTACACCGAGTTAGACCATGAGAGTTCAAACTTGACACCTCCAAATTCCACCCAGCCTGAAAAACCTTGAGGATCTATAGTTCTATATAATAGAACAATACATGTTTATAGTTGTGTTATACAGTAAAATATTGACCATACTTGGATGTCATAGGATACAAGATGTACTTAGTGCCTAACAAATACAAATGAAGTTAGGCCAAGATGGCCAACCAGTTCACTTGGGTTTTACCCCATAAATACAACTCAACCATGGCTCAAGTCAATGTTGTGCCCAACTTTGGAAGTTCGAATGCCATAGTTGCCCTCTTCTACTTGCTTAAATTACTCAATTTGACCATTTTTCTAATCATTAGGTTAGATAAATCAAAACACTCAAATTTTAATCTTAACAGCACTTGATTTAACTTTATTTACTAAACAAGTTATGAAAAATCTAACCCAAATTCTTTCACTAAGTTGGCTGGTCTAAATTAAACAGATCAATCAAATTCATAAACTGACATAAATTATTTATTAAATAACTTAACCTAATCCAAGTAACCAATTACGCATAACTGAGTTTGACTTCAACCATCAAACCACTTATTAAATAGTTGAAGTATTTGATTCATATTTAATTCGATCAATTTTTTAAAATGGATTGGCCCAATTTGAAAATCCATTTTTTAAATAAGTTGATTCAATTTGAAAAACTTTTTTTTTTAAATAAATAAATCAACTCAATCCAAACAATCTCAAATGAATGAATTCAATCATACTAAAACTAATTTATTCATTAAATGAGTTATCTGACTTGAACACACAATAAAATTGAAATAAGTTTACTTACTTAGACAATTAATCAACGCAGTCGTTCCATTTATCAATCAACTATCTTCAATTGTAGATTCAAGGAAAAAGATAAAAAAAAAAAAGTTTCTATAAAATATTTCAAAACAGTTTTTTTTTCAAATGAATCCATTTTATGTGAAAATCACTTTCTTAACAAAACTAATAAACATATTCTAAATCTAGTTTAATTATCTCAAGTCTCAACACTCACATACAAACATCTTTTTCCTCTTTTGGACAGCCTTGGCAGCTGGCAGCCCATTTGATCAGATGGACGGATGAAAGTGTTAGGAAGGCAATGTTGAAGTTGAAAGAAAGACCTGAGGAGTTACTTGGCCCTCAAGTTTCTTCTTTTTTTTCTTAAGTTGCACATCACATCCAATGATAGCTTAAAGCCTTAAATATTAATAGAAATATTGATCTAATTTTCTTTGGAGGATGTAAATTGTATCGACCACAACCAAATAAATCTTGAGAGATTGGTTCATTTTTTGGATCTAATCATTAATTTATTTAGTATTGTAATTTTCTTGAACAAAATAAATCTTGAGAGATTGGTTCATTTTTTGTGGAAAGTCTTGAATTAAGTTTTTCTTAATTTAAAAAGAGCCATTTTCTATTATTTTGTATCTACAACGTGTGTGAATTAGAAGATTTAAAAATATTAGAAGAATTAGTCGGACGCTTTGATACTTGTTCTGAAAAAATTCTCACTTAAAATTTTCAATTGTTCTTTTGAATTTTTTAGTCTATTTCAATTGATATATGTATTTTGATCAAATAAATATATTTACTTTCATTTTTATTTTTGATTTCATAATCATTCTCCTCAGTTCATTAAAAACAGTAATTTATTTTTTAATAATTTTATAATTTGAGTATAAATTATTATTTATATTTTTGTTTTTTTTTTGACTTATTATGGTTTCCTATTTATATTATTTTAAAACCTTTTAAATTGCCTTCAAAGCAAAACTCAGCACTATACCAGGGGCAGATTATTTCAAGAACGTCAGACATTGGCAGGAACGGCCATGATTGGAACCGTACACGCATGCCACGTATACCACATATGAGTTAAACGGTGGCAAACGCGCTCGGGAAGGATATAAGAGAGGGAACACATAAACCGGTAAATTTAGAACTCGAGCTCGCGTTATTTCATTTTTCATGTTATTTTCCAAGGAAACAAACAACATTTCCGCGCATTTCTTTTTCAAGGAAACTCACATTTCTAGGTCTACTCAAAGGCGTTCTTCTACTCATTGAACCGGAATCGGACCGAGGAATTTCATTTTCTACAGCCCCAAACAGGTTCAAAACTCTCACTTCCTTCGTGTTTTCTCTCGTCTTTCTTTACTCTGCTATTTCGCTATTCCATTTATCTGAATTCCATTTTTTTTTGAAGAAAACTTGTTCTTTCTTTCTCATTGTCCTTGAAAAATTGGGCTCTATCTTTGGGTCTCAGTAAAGGAGATCCTGTCAAGATTAATTTAGATTATTTCCATAGTGTTTTCTAATATTTTGAACCGTCATCTTTACCATTAATAAAGAAAGAAATTTAATCCAACGGTAGTTATTGATGGGAAGGTTTTAATCTGTGAAAGATTTGCCAGTGGGAAAATGAGGGGTGTGTTATAGGATTTTCCCCCCTTTTATTTCATTACTGGAATTCGATGAACAAACTCAACTCACCTCAACTGGAACTGCTGGAACGTTTGGCTGAATTTACAAGTCCTTATTAAAAAAATAAAAATTCCAAGGATCATCGACTCCTTTATGTTAACTCCTCCTCTCTCTTTCGGTCTCTGTTTCGCTGTTCTGAGTCTGTCTTTCCTTTCTTCTTCTTTCTTTTTCTTTCGAATCTCTCTCTCTCTGCTTCATCTCCGGCCGTTCTTCTCTATTTCTTTCCCTCTCTTTTTGATCTCCTCCGTTCCCGTCTCTCTCTGTCTGTTTTTCTCCTCCGTTCTCGTCCTTCTTCTTTCTCGCCCAAATCGGTTGTTGCACGATCTTCGTCCAGATCTGCTCAGATCTCGCCTGGAAATCAGCCAAAGAATCGAAGCTTCTCAGCTCTTTCCCTGCTCTCTTGCTCCACCACCTTGCTGGGTTTCCAAATTCAGCAGCATCGATTGGGTGGGTCCCTGCACATCAATCTGATCTAATTGGATCAGTTTGCTTTGGATCGGGCTCGAATTGGGTTCGATACCCGCATCAGATTTGCATTTAATTGGACTAAGGTGAAACAATCTCTTATAATATTTTTGCTGTTTCATCTAATCTTGTCATGCTTCTGTCGAGTTCCTTATTATTGGTAATTAGGTCTTCATCAATTGCAATCATCGTTTCCTTTGTGAATTCTTGTTGAGCCCATTGTTTTGTGGTGGCGATGATAATGGGATGGGGGTTTGGTTGTGGGTGTCTGTGTTGATCAGTGGGTTGAGAAGAAGATCACATACAATCATCTGAATCAGAGTCTCATTTTCTATCGGATCTTATTAGACTGCGGGCCAAGGCATTCTTGAAGTCAACTTCTTCTTTATATTTAAAGAAATTCATAAGTGTAGGTAGTTTGATAAGGAACCTCTTTTCTTCACCCTCAGTTGTTAGTCAGCTGATTTGCATTTAATTGGACTAAGGTGACACAATCTCATGAAATTTCTGTTTTCTTTTTCTTTTCTTTTTTCTATTTCATATAATGTTGTCATGCTTTTGTCAAGTTCCTTATTATTGGTAATTAGTTGTTCATAGATGACAATTATTGTTTTCTTTCTGATTTTGTCTTTAGCCCATTTTTTTGTGGTGGTGATATTATGAGGATAGGGGTGTCTGTGGTGTGTGGTACCGGGGGGGGGGAGGTGCGGGGGTGTAATTTTTTTAATGAAATACTTACCAATCATTGGAAAAAAAGAAAAACTTTCACAATCTCTTAGATAGCATCCGACAGTTGAATGGAGGATCATACTCCTAATTCATAGGAGCAAATACATAAATACTGTTGTCTGTGTGCTTTGCTTTTGTGTGTGTGTCTTAAGTTACTCATTTGAAGTGCTGTTTTGCATAGTTAGATCGAGAAATTGTTTGGTTTCTGAATTTCTGTGTCCCATAAGAAATGAACAACTATGAAATTATGGTCGCTCATGTTGCAGTTTTTATTCTTGCTATACATTAAGTTTTTGGGATAAAAACAGCTTAAAATTATTTTTACAAGAATACAAGCTATGGATTTCGACAGTGGCTTAATTCATGGACCAATAACTTCTCTTTTATTATGTCCAACAGAGATACATCAGGATTGATTCATTGTTGAGTTTTTGTGAAAGAGTGATTGATGACAACACAGTCCCTCTATCTGCTCCTATAGCAATACCTATTTCACATTGTTTTGTTATACCCATACCCTTTTCCTCTTTTATTTGCAGCATAATTACATTTTATTCAAAACTCTATTTATATGTATACTCTAGGGATCAATATAAGCATATGAGATTGCACATATCTGAAGCGATGCTTTTATTACCCTAAAAATTAACTTTTACTTAAATTGTGTTTTTTTTTGCAGTTAAGAATATTGACGTGCATCCATTCTAGCTCCACAAAAAGTTTCAAAAGATGGTTTCGTTCGAGATGAATGACAGAAAAAGTACTCACCTTTCCTCATCTGCTGTTGCTTTTGTTTTTGAGCATTTAAGGTTTACGTGTTATTGCTTCGTTTGAAAGATAGAAAAAAACTATCATATTGTGGTTGTTGTGTTTCCCCCCATTTATGATGTTACTTTTTTTAGCGGTGCCATTTATGATGTTACTTAATTCATCTTCATTCATTTTATCTGTCTCTGGTCAGTGTGGAGCGTATCATGATAAATTCTGCTTCTGGATTTATGTTTGCTAAGCAGTAGCATTTTGTTTTGTGCAAAGGTTGTCCTGACCTTGGTATCCATCCCTACTTTTGGAAGGATTCTCTATTTTCTTGGAAAAAAGTGTAATTGGTGGTACTCTTATTTATATTGGATGAAGATTCACCATTGATACTCATAATTGGGGGAAAATGAACATATATCTCTGTATACACACAGACATACATATAACGTCTAATATTTTGTGTAGTGGCATGTTTTACTATTCAGGTAGCTCTGTACTTCTATGAGCTATATGGAAAAAGAAGGAAAAGAGTCAGTGACATGAGGGCCATTCCCCAGATAGATGGTATAAGGTCTTCAATCATCATCATCTTCGAAGCAATTTAATAGCCTGAGATGCGGGAGGTCTTGGGTTCAAGTCGCTCTCAACACAAAAGGGCCACTCCCCTTAGCGTTACCTGGTGTGTGTGGATAGGGAGGTTTGCACATGCCCCAAGGATTAGTTAGGTGCTCTAAGAGGTCTGGACACCTTGGTCTTCAAAAAAAAAAAAAAGGTCATTTAACCCATTAGTCTGGAGTTGACATTTGCATTTAGATTTAGCATATTTCTGTTATCTATGGGCTGATTCCCTATCTGATGCCCATAGGACTTGAATTCACAACATTAAGGACACAACAATGAGCACCTACTAGCTGTGCTAGAGGTTTTTCTCACACAAGGTCTTAGTAAAGATGGAAATTTAGTGATAGTATGTAATAGATTTCACAATTTAGAAGTTGCTGTGAATAAGAAAAAAAAGAGATCTGTATAGGGGTGTCTGGTTTCTTGTGCAAAGTTGAGACAGGTTAATGGAGTCCTCTCTGATTGTTGAGTGCTATTTCGCTTTAGTTTTCACTTTCACGTGATGGCAGATAAACTGCATTGTTGCATAGAGTTTAATGCTAGTCAACAATGAAATGTCAGCAATATGATGTATATGTGGCATTGGTCCTGAGATCTGTGTCAATGTTATGGTAGAGGGTGGAGTAACAAGGGTAGAATTAAGAATGGACATGTAAGAAGCAATAGCAGGAGTCACTACCAAAAAGAGAAATTAGATGAATACTGTTTCAGACCTTTTGCATTTTTGTAGGATGGAAGTATACAGAACTGCAAAAAACTGGAAGCAGTGCTCAGGTGATGCTGTTTCAGATGGTTTAGAGAAAGAAACATACACACTAGAGAAGGTCTAGAGAAACAACCAGAAAAATAGAAGAATGCAAAAGGAACTAGTCTGCTAAAAATAGGTTCCCAGCTTTGCCTGAGTCAGATAACTCATTTTGGGCTTTCTAACATGTCTACTAGTGTGAGCATGTTTTGCTATCATATCTCTAACTTCTTCTACAACATCAACTAAACCTATATGGATAAAATTTTATGAAGATACTTGAGGGACAGAATGAATGATAACAATGATAGTCACAGTTGAAGCCCTTGAATGTGGACTTCTTGTACTCATGGTTCTTCATGAGGAAATCTTTTTTTTTTCTGGGGATTATTGTAGGGTATCCCTACCCCAAAGTGGAGGTGAGACTAATCCCCATGGATGCACGAAAGCACCTGCAAGCTCCAGTATGAGGGAAAGACCGAGAGGAGTCGAACCCAAGACCTATATTCTAATCCTAGAAGCTCAAGCCAATTGAGCTACCTGTGCGGGTTATATGGAAAATGGTTTCCGGGCATTGCTACGAGTATATGGAAGGGCCCCACAATAGATTATTCAGAGTCAAGTTCGAGTCCTCTTTTATGGCTCTCCGGGCTAAACGTAAGGCTATTTCTGGCTACCAACCATGAGGAAATTTTGTGGTATATGCAAGACTATCTTCATAAAGCTTGGATGGAACTTCTAATGTTTCAAGGTCCCTCTCTTCTTTGTTTTCACCATGTCTTTTGAGGTGTTTTCCCCCGTGTTCTATTTGTGTGTTGCTTGGTGCCAGGCAGATTCTCTGTAGCTTGATTCCTTCATTATTTTCCTTTTGCCCCTTAGGTCTTTTTCTTTTCTTTTCAGTGTTCTTCTTGTGTGCCTTAGGATAAAATTCACAAGTACAATCTCAAAAAAGGAAAGTTGTAGCAACTTGACTATGGTGGTGATGGTAACAATGATTGGATGTTCTTAATAGTACTAATTAGCCACGTGTCAGTGTTGTTATATGTGGTGTCAAACTTAGGCTGTTTTGATAACTAAAGAACTTCCAAATTTGTGTGATTGAATTGTACTTGAAACAAATTCTAATACTAGGGCTCATTGATAGAGAAATTGATCTTGAGCATGTGGTAAGAGTATCTTTTCAAATGTGTGGATTTTGAGTCCAAAGGGAAAAGATGGATGATGGCATGTGTAGAAGGCTTATCATTCTCTGTTTTGGTTAATGGGTCACCAACAGATTCGATTCTAGCCAATAGAGGTTTAAGTAGGGAGATCCTCTTTCCCCCTTTATTTTTACTCTGGTGATAGAAAGCCTAAATAAACTTATTGAGAGGGCTAGAGAAATGGATACTGTTCATGGTTCTAAAGTAGCTAGGAAGGGACCAATGGTTACCAATTTACAGTTCTCTAACAATACTCTCTTGTTCTGTAACGCTTCCACGGATTTGCAAAGCTTTAAAGCAATTCTAAGGTGCTTTGAATTAGTGTCGGGGCTAAGGATTAACCTAGGTAAAAGTACTATTGTTGGGATTGGGGTTAAATTTTTTAGAAAAGAAAACAGCCAGCAGAACGTGGCTATAAGCAGCAACAAATCAGGTACATGCACTGCAAACAAACAACAGCTAAAAGGATAGTAGGAAAAATGAACAACTTTCTGGGTAAAATGCTTCTTCCATGCTCTACAAATACCTGAGACCAAACAACATCTAGAAATCATACAGTAGGAAAAATGAACAACTTTTTTGATAAGTCAGAATACTCCTTTCAAGCTCTAGAAGTATCCAAGATTGAGAGATTTTTTAAAAGAAAATTAATTAGTAAAAGTAAAACTTTTGTTTCAGTTCTTAGATTAAAACATAGAAAAAAGGAAAAAAATGAGGGAAACTTCCCTCTTGAAAGAGAAGGAATTTTGTTCATGAATGATAACAAAAGAGTGGAGTTTTTTCCCCATTTCTTTTTTGAAATGATGATGTTTTGGTCTTGAATGGTAAACAAAGAGGGGAGTTTCCCGAGATAGTTATTATTATTATTATTATTTGATGGTTGGAATAATGATTCATGTGGTTTTTTTTTTTTTTTTATGGTTCAACTTAAAGGGCTAGTTTACACCTGGTTGGACTGATTATGTAACCATGTCTGTTGGATTAGTTCTGATGCCTGGTCTGGTCTGGTCCAGCTGTTATAACACTTGCAAGATACTTACTGTGGGCCAATTTTGCCACTTCAATGTCAGTGGATGACAAGATAAGAATGGGTGTAAGCTGATACTTGCGTTGGAATTCAACACTAGTATGCTGTGTTACATGGGGCATGTCCCAAAACATATGATTGTGGATATGGCATAATAGTTAAAATGAATAAATGACTATTAGCTCTGAATAAAGTTGATTTGGAATACGCCATAAAAATGTTGAAATTTTACTCTCTACCATCAAACAACAAACCTTTCAATAATTTTTTTACGGCCGCGAAGAAGAAAATGTAACAATGTTTTGTCAGCTAAAAATGGTGTTTATTGGCAGTAGAAGAATGTCTTAGTGTTTTGAAGAGTGGTTGTTGTGAATAGATGTAATATATGCCTGTAAATGTGGAGTTACATTGGATTTTGCTCATGTTGAAGAACAATGTTTTGTCAGCTACAAATGGTGTTTACATTGGCAGTAGAAGAATGTCTTAGTGTTTTGAAGAGTGCTGGTTGTGAATAGATGTAATATATGCCTGTAAATGTGGAGTTACATTGGATTTTGCTCATGTTGAAGAACCCACGTATCATTGGTGGGTGGGAAGGGATTACTACAGACATTAGTTGTCCAAGAATCAATCCTTGTTCTTTGATTGGATGATTATGCCATGAATCATGGACATGAACGAGGATAGACAGATGAAGGTTATCTCATGCCCCTGGCATGATCCTTTTTGTCAATGTTGTCAATGTCTTGAGAATCTTGTAGAGATCTAGTGGTGGCTGATTTTTTTTTTTTTTTTAAAAGGTAACTGTTTTATTGAAAAGATGAAAAAGAATACAACCATGTAAGGACCCACAGAGGGACAAGCCCAACTGCCAACAAACCAGAGACCCTGACTTACCAAATCGAATCGACAGGCTAAGAACTGAAAGTCTCAATAACAAGAGAAGACCCCTGATTAGTCATCTGTCTTGGAGTTGGCAGATCTAGGAACTTGAGACAAAACAAAGTTACAGGACTTCACAGATTTCTGATATTCTCAACTTTATCCAGTGGGCTCTATGGACACTGCGTGCCTTTGGCCCAGCTGATAACCACTTTAGATTCTCTCTCCAACATGTCACCTTCAGCCCCCCTAAATTCTTCCAACTCTTGAACACCTCTCTAGAGGGCATGGAGCTCAGCTTTCATCCAAAGAGCAAGCCTGAAGAGGCCCAACAAATGAGGGGGCAGAAGGCTCTGAAAAATCACGAATGCAGCCTCCATAACTAGTTCTACCTGATTCCTCCACAATACTCCATCAAAATTGAGCTTCAGCTGCCTCTGGATAGAGGGGACCACTCCATAGAGATCATGTCTCTACTTGAAGCTGAAACATTCACAGCTGCCCAGTTACTGGAAAAACCTGAGAAGCTCAATCCGTTAGCAATCCCAATGAAATTAACCAGGAGGCTACCTTGTATTTTGTAGAATCAATAACCTGATGCACAGATCCAGCTTTCCCACAGAAAACTTTATATTTATTTCATGCCAAAGAGACCAAACAATGCTTAAAACAGTGCCTTTCCTAACCTCTTTCCTGAAATGGCTGCACTTTGTGACAACGATCTCATTTAACAGAGAACACCACTTGTCAGGGAAGCAGAAAGAAATCTCAGGTAGACAATAAAAATGAATATAAACCTTATAAGAGAAAGGGTAGTGCAGAAGAAGACGAGATTGACTCTACGACTGCAGACGTTTTCTATCTTTGAGTCCTTAACATGATCTGGGGAGTGACTTTCTTTTATGTTTTGTCCTGGACATTTTGTTGGATGTATTTTTCTTTTTTTGTTCTCAGTTTTCCTGGTTTAAGTCTCCTAGACCATATACTTGGTATTTGTATCATTCTTTTTTCTATTAAACATATTCAGCCTTTGTTACCGCTCCAAAAAAAGGGTGTTTCCTTTTCCTCCGCCTTAAGGCACAAGGGTCAGGCGTTGACAATTACCATTCTTCTTGATATCAAATGGTTGATCATGAGAATTCTGTCTAGGCCCGTCATCCACCCAAAGATATGCACTCTCAAAGGAGCACAAGATTTCCAGATTGAAGGTGAAACCAAAGAAGATTCGCCCTTCTTTAACAGTCTTGTATAAAAAGGTTTCACACTAGAACACCATGAGGATCAGAGTCCCATAACCTACTGTCTTTTGATGTAGGACAGAAGTGGGTTATGCCCTAAAATTAGATTAAAGTACCTTAAAAACCCTAGATCTAAATGCTAGATAGATATCTTTATGAGAATGCAAACATGTGTGGTGAATCCTAAAATGACATGCAACTCATATCTATGATTCACATAAGATGTTAAAGAAATAAATTTATGTTAAACAAAGAGTGAAACAAAAGCTTAGGCAAATTCTCTAACAATACTCTCTTGTTCTGTAATGCTTCGGCGAAGGATTTGCAAGGCTTTAAACCAATTCTAAGGTGCTATGAATTGGTTTTGGGGCTAAGGATCAACCTAGGCAAAAGTACTATTATTGGGGATTGGGGTTAAAGACGAAAAGCTTAGGGATCTGGCTGGGGTGGTATGTTGTAGAGTGGGCAGTCTTCCTCTTACCTATTTAGGTTTGCATATCGGCGGAAATCCTAGGTCTGGGAGCTTGTTGTGGGGAAAGTTGAGAAGAGTTTAGCAATGTGGAAAAGGAATTATTTATCATTAAGTGGAGGCTAACTCTTATTAAATTGGTTTTGGCTAATCTCCCTATTTATTTTATGTTGTTTGAGATACAGGCGGGCGTAGTCAAGAAATTGGAAAAATTGCAATTGGAGTTCTTGTAGAGTTGTAGGGGGAGCGAGGACAAAAGGAAGATGCACTTCGTAAGTTGGGGAGAAGTTTCTAAACCCAAAGAAAAAATGGGCTTGGGGGTCGTCCCCGTGAGGATTAGAAATCAAACACTGCTTTATAAGTGGTCGTGGCGCTTTGATAGAGAGAAGGAAGTGTTTTGGAGAAGGTTGTGGGTCGCGGGGTATAGTGTTTTTTTTTTAATGTCCGGAGGTGTGTGAAAACCTCCCTATCCGCATACAGTGGGTAATTCGATGGGACCTTACTCTATACATATTCCCATGGGAAGTGGCCCTTCATTGGGGGCTCCATGGTTTGAATTCAAGACCTCCCTCTAGAGATCTTTCTCCTAAACCAACTGGGTAACCCCTACAGTGTTAGAGGAGCCAAGTGGTTCTTTAGCCGAAAATGGTTTAGGTTTGATAGTGGTTAGGAGCATATAAGGTGGGGGATAGGGGAGGGTAGGGTTGGGAGCTTTTTTTTAAAAAAAAACATTGAACGACTTAATTCATTAAAAACAAAGAGTGAGCATTTGTTCGAAACCGACCTAAGCCCAACCCAAACCCGACCAAAATAAACGGTTTCGAACAATGATTTTTGTCCGACAGACTAGACTCAGGCTTTGATTTAAAGTCCATTGAGGTTTGTTTATTTTTTATTTTGTAAATTAAAATCCTTACTGTACAAATTGAAAGTAGACTTAAAAACCGAAAATAAATTAAATTTTCACCTCAAAAATCAATTTTTAGCCACTTGATTTAACAATAAAAATCACCAGACGTCATCTTTTCAAGGACGTTTGCCAATTTTGACTATCAAGATTAGAAATTGAATTTTGGATTGAAATTTTAACGAATGGTAGATATTTAAGTATAATTTCAATCTATACGTTTATATTTTAAATTTACATAACACGTTTTTTTAAAATAAAAAAATGGTATTAGGTGCAAAATAATCCGGCTGGCTTGAGCTTTTTTAGTGAATCACGAATTTGAGGAGCTCGTATAGTTTAATTACTTGCTTCATTATTGCAAGCACAAGCTGCGGCTAATTTTGGGCTGATGGTACCTTTAACGAAAATAGTAATAACAAAAATATTTATCATTTTAATTGAAGGATTGACAGCACCTTCATGTGGCTTTTCTTTTCCTATGTTTGTGTGTGTTCTTTCCAAGATTGGAAGTTTTTCTAACCCCAAGTTCAAATGAAACAGAAATCGGCCTGGGACTGACGGGATTCGGTGTATTATTTTCGTTCCTGGGAATTATCTTTTTCTTTGACAAGGGGTTTCTTACCATGGGAAATGTGAGTAGAGCAGTTTTTGTCATCATCTAATATTTTTTTTTCATTCAACTTTTGTTAACTTATGCTTGTGCATGCATTAACGACATTAACCAATGGCTTGTTTGTGTGACGCTTATCAGATCCTCTTCTTGTCAGGGGTGATGTTGACCATCGGACTGAAATCCACAATGCAGTTCTTCATGAAACGGCAGAACTACAAGGTTCATTGATCTGATGAGAGCCTAATTCTACTCACCCCTCTTTACTTGCTTCTTACTGGTGCTATTTCAATGGACTTTACAGGGCACCATTTCCTTTGGCTCTGGCTTCTTTCTGGTCCTTGTGGGGTGGACTTTCGTGGGCATGATGTTGGAGGCTTATGGGTTTGTTGTACTCTTCAGGTCTGAGGTGTCTCTTCAATTATTGTGAATCATCTCTTATGTTGAACTCCGCTAATTGTTGATATATATTTTGTTGTGCAGTGGCTTTTGGCCTACTTTGTCAGTCTTTCTGCAGAGAATACCCATTGTTGGTTGGATCTTTCAACAGCCATTTGTGACATCAGTGAGGAAACTCGATACCTAGTCCACATTTTTTTTTCTTTTTGAACTCTTTACAAAGTGGCTGATGTCTGATTTGTTCTCTTGCAGTTCTTTGATCGCTACAGAACCAAGCGTGTGCCTGTCTAATGATGATTCCCAATTGGAGGAACCTGAATACCTGACGACATCTCTGCTATATCAAAGCATTTGACTGAGATCCGAACTCTGGACTTCCATGCCATTGTGAATAATGGAAATATTTTACTTCATTGATCAATGATATGTTTGTAATTCACTCTCTCTAGCATGTCCAGCATTCTTTTTTTACCTCTCTTTTGGGCAGACTAGAATGATCTTGATTGCCCCTTGGGTTTTTCATCAAGGTGATTTTGGTTCCTTTGATGGGAAACAAACTTCAGTAATTGAACCATGTCGGATGATTCAGGCTTGAGTTATATCCTCTTTTTTCTTTTTTTTTGAACCTTGGGATAGTTTGGAATATATCTTTAAAATGTGTCGTGAATTTTTCTGACCATTTTATTGTTTTGTTACGATTTGTGTTGAAGAAAACAATTTTTAAGGCATTTTTGTGTCTAGCATCCCTCAGAGTAAGATTTTCAGGGAAGAAGGGGTTATCTTTATAATAAAAAAAAGTGAGTTTTAAATGTACTTTCAAATTTTTTTTTTCACGCTTTTCAGTAAATGAGATTCTTTATAAAAGTGCGTATTAATCCATATATAAAAAGTAATTTTTTTATTTAAAGAGTTTTTCTTTTTTAAATTAGATGCAATAAACGAGCTCGATACAACTCTTAAATGATCCAATAAAAAATTAAATAGAGTCACGAGATTGATTATTAAATGATCTAATAAAAGATTAAGTGGAATCACAGGATTGATTATTAAATAGGCTATTTTCTAGGAGTGCGAATACTTGGAACAGGTTGGATATTTCATTGAGATTAATTTACTTGCATGGGCATTACTCAATTCAAACTAATCCCTTTAGGAAGGCCAATATTTTGATTCTGTCAAGTCCCATTTTGACGACTCGAAAATAATAGTATAAGCGTTAGATCTAACTCAGGTACACTAAAATCTCTATAATTGAGATCATGTTACATATATTACATTAGATAAATTATTTAATTAAAAGATCTAACAAAAACTCTTTAAACTTTTACTAATTGTAAAAAGTTTTTTCAGCTAAAATCATTTTATCTTTCTTCTTTTTCTATCCCATCGGCTATTGCTACCTAAAAGTGAGATGGTCTATCGCCGTCGTTGGATTTTCTCTGTCTGTAATCCCAAGATCAATGAAAACCCCTACCACTTCGGCCACATCGGAAAAGATCAATGAAAACCCCTACCACTTCGGCCACATCGGAAAACAAGTCATCCTACGATCGTTTTTCAAATTGTTTCTTAAGAGAAATAGCAGGAAGAGGGTTTACATCTTAAGATCATTTTTCAGTGTGTTTCTTAAGAGAGATAACATGAAGAGGGTTTGTAGAGCAGTAGAAGATCAAAAGTAACAAAAAAAAATATCGCTACTCTCATAATTTATTAGTTCTTTAGTCAATTTTCTAATAATTTTGTATTCTAAATGTATAGAATATTACTTTACAAAATGATTAGGAGTCTACTTTTTTATTCTAAATGTATTGAGTAGTGAGTTAGAGAGATTTATTACATTTTGTATAGGTCCGAAGTCAAAACCAGCTACTGATATTATTTTAAATAAGTTATAACTTTATAGAATAATACGTTATAGAGGTTTTACCAATGAAACCTTCATAATGTAACATGGTTGAGACCATGGTATATATATTACATTGGAGAAGTTAATTAATTAGAAAGTTTAACAAATTGATGTTCAGTATTTCTTTTAAAAAAAATTAAAATTCTCACCCATCGTAAAAAGTCCTTTTGATTGAAATCATTTTATTTTTTCTCTTTCTCCCCGTCGGCCATTGTCGCCTGAAAGCGAGACTGCCGTCCATCGCCATCATTAGATCATCTCTGTCTGCAATCCTCAAGACTAGCGAGAAACTCTACTATTTTGTCTAGATCTGGAAATAAATCATCATAGTCATTTTTCAGAGTATTTTTCGAGAGGCAGCAGAGAAGAGGGTTTACAGAGAGTAGCAACATATCGACAGTAAAAAAAGATCGCCGTGCTCTTATAATCTATAAGGTCCTCGATCACTTTTAAAGTAATTTTGTATTATAAATATATGAAATATTACTTTATAAAATAGTAAAAATATTACTCTGAATGTATAAATACTGAATTTAAAAGATTTATTACCTTTGTATCAATCTGGGGTTGGAATCGATTGCCAATATTATTTAAACATGTTATATAATTTTGGCCGCCCATTTAGACACCAGGTTTTTTTGCTAGGAGACATCAGTTTTCTGATTTTGTGGGGAAATTATGGTTTTGCCCTCCCGCATTTTATCATTTTCGCGATTTTTTAGTTCATTTTTCACTTCCTTCGAACGATTCACTGCACACTCGAATCGATCCCTTTTGCCCTCCTACATTTTATGCTTTGAAGGATTTTTCATTTGATTTTTCAGTTCCTTCGAACGAATGAATGTCTGCGGTTATAGTAAAATCCTTTAAAAAAATTTAAATAGTAAAATGTCTTCTAAAATTTTAAAGTTATTTTTTAAGCACTGTGTATTTTCAAAATTTCTAAAATTAAATATCCAGACTAATTACGATAATCTGATAAGGTCGTTTGACATTCCAAATATTTAAAAAACAGTGTTTTACGAATAAAGGTATCCCTCAGCTGTGTCAAAAATATATTTAGGAATGCCAAACGACCTTAAAGTGTTAAAGTATTTTTATCATGCTATCGTAATTAGTCCAAATATTCAATTTGAGAAATTTTAAAAATACACAGTGCTTAAAAAATAACTTTAAAGATTTAAAGGAGATTTTATCATTTAAAAAGTTATTTTTTAAGCACTGTATATTTTTAAAATTTCTCAAATTAAATATCTGGACTAATTACGATAGCATAATAAAAATACTTTAAGGCTTAAAGGTCGTTTGACATTCCTAAATATATTTTTGACACAGCCGAAGGATACCCTTATTTGTAAAACATTGTGTTTTAAGTATTTGACAATGTCAAACGACCTTGAAGTTTTAAAGTATTTTTATCAGATTATCGTAATTACTCTGAACATTTAATTTTAGAAATTTTAAAAATACACAGTGATTAAAAAATAATTTTAAAATTTTAGAATATTTTACTGTTTAAATTTTTTTAAAGGATTTTACTTTAACGACGTTCATTCGTCGAAAGATCTTATGAGTGCAGTGAAATCGAGGAACTGAAAAATCAGTCGATTCATAAAAAATCAGTCGAATCGTTAGAAGTAACTGAAAAATGAAATAAAAAACCATTAAAGGATAAAAAGCAGAAGGGCAAAAAAGGATCGATACGAGTGTACAATGAATCATTTGAAAGAAGTGAAAAATAAACTAAAAAATTGTCCTAATGATAAAATGCTAGAAGATAAAATCGTAATTTCTCCTCAAAACTGATGTCTCTTAGCATAAAAAAACCCGGCCAAATTTTAAGGGGTAATCTTTGAGGTTTTACTCGATACCACCACGAATCTAATAAGCACTCGATTCCTCGCCCCCGCGTAGAGAGTAAAAATGGTGTTCCCGCGGTATACGCTACACCCGCACTCATTCGTTGGAAATTGACGGTCCCCACTCTTCTCAATAAATGCCACGCTGAGCATCATATCAGTCGTCCTCGTATGACACCCCATCCAACTTCCAAATCTCCCTCTTCCTGTCATCAAATCTCGTTTCCTGTCACCCTAATTTTTTCTCTTTCACTTTCCTGAATTTATAGGGTCTGATTCCATGGCCGCTCAGGCGGCCGTCTCCAACCTCTTCGAAACGGCTTCGCAGCCCGACTCCGGTGGCGACGCGTACACCTTCCTTGAATTCAATACCCAGGGCGACGAATTTGACTACCCCGAATTCCGAGAGCTCTCGCAGCCGATTCGGTCTTCTGTCTGGTCTCCACCTTCTGATGCTGTCCCTGACCCTGCTGATCGCGGTGCTGATTTGCCATCCGAATCGGGAAGTGTGTCCAAGGGTCGCGGTGGTGGTGCCAGTGGGAGCGGTGGCCAGGTTGCTGTAGATGCGCTGGCGACAGGGATGGGAAGCTTGAATTTTGAGGAGACGGTTGAGGACGAGAGTTTTGAGTATGGAAAGGGGGAGTTCACAGAGCACGCTTGCCGTTACTGCGGGGTGCAGAACCCAGCCTGCGTCGTGAGGTGCAACGTGCCGTCTTGCCGAAAGTGGTTCTGCAACTCCCGTGGAAACACATCTGGGTCGCACATTGTCAATCACCTGGTGTGCAACAAACCCTATTATTCTCATATATTTCTTCTCCCCTTTTGTTTTATTTGTTTTCATTTTTTAAGAATTAGCTGGATGAGATCACAAGAAAAAGCATTACAAGAAAACTAGTAATTAATATTGTGGGAATTGGAATTTGGAAGCAGAGTGAGAATCAAATGCTGGAAATGCTCAATTTGCACACTTTGAATAATATTTTTGATAAGCGTGAAATGAACTTGAGGAATGTGAAACAAGAATTAGGCATTTAGAGAAGAGATGAGTTTCCTAGTAACTATCTAAGTACTGTTAGAAGAGGAAGACGAATTTTTTTCATTGAAATAATTCATTGTCATTTAAACTTTTATCCCATCAACATAGGCCGCTTTCTGGGTTCTATTTTGGAATACGGTTATACGGATATCAATAATCGCAGTCATTGCTCCACAATGTGCTATGTGATTTCTCACCACATCAATGCAAGTCTTCTGTGGTCTTCCTCATCTGGTATCTTGTTTGTGTAGCCCTTCAGTTCTTTGTACTGTGACTGTTTCTTGTCTACCGCATATGTTCTAAAACCTGGTTTAAATGACATTGCTTGGTCTTTTCTTCTGTTAGAGCATCCTTTACGTTTTCACTAAACTTCTCATTTCTAATTCTCTATTTTCAGTATGCCACCTTTTATCTTAACTCCATATTCCTGATAATATACCTCCATACTTGTCAGCAGTCTATGGCTAAAAGGGAAGTGATCTCTAGCCATAATCATAAGTCCTTGATTCTTTCAATTCTGACCACGTCTAATGGCATTTAAGGTTCTAATGAGGAAATAATATGCTGATAGGCCTTTAGTAGCAACTGAGCATAATAACACTGTAAATCTTATTGTAGCTAAGAAATTCAGTATTTCCTTATGCCCTTCAGGAAAGGGGAAAGCCATCTTATTTTCTTATTTTGATTTTTTTAAATTTTTTTGAATAACATGGGTATCCTCACCCACGTGGGGTGAGACTAATCCCATGGATACACAAAACTGCCTGCAAGCCTTGTGTATTTGGTTACTTTGGGAGGAGTTGAACCCTAGACCTCTAATCTATTCCTAGAAGCTCAAGCCAACTAAGTTACCTGTTTGGTTTTTTCTTTTTAATACTTGTGACTATTGGTTTGATCATCTTAGGCGAATGATGGTGTTTGGCAGTTTGAGATGGAAGAATAAGATGCATGTAGCTAGACATGAGAAGAGAAAAAGAAGATAGGAAAAGGCTATTCCTTATAGTTTTCATTCAATAATCCATCGTGTATATCATCTCTATTACATCCATAGGTATTTATAGGAAAACACTAACTTAAAAATAGCATAAGAATCTAAAACGGGAAAGCTACCAACTTGGCCTCCTTACTAAACTAGGACTCTATCCAAATGGAAACGAACTAAAATTAGGAGATTAAAATCCCAAACGAAAATAACAATCCTATTCTACTCAAACTTGCTAAATAAAATAAATAGAAGTAAAGAAAATAAAAATAGAAGTGGATCCGTGGGGATCATCTGTGTCTGTGTCCTACATCAAATATGGTGTATAGATGGAAATCAATTGTCTTTATCTCTTTATTGAACCGTTGTTCAGCTGTTCACCTGATCCTTAATCCTGTTGAATGTCGTACATAGGTTCGCGCCAAACACAAGGAAGTTTGTCTTCATAAGGACAGCCCGCTGGGAGAAACAATCCTTGAATGCTACAATTGTGGTTGCCGGAATGTCTTTCTCCTTGGATTTATTTCTGCTAAGACGGAGAGCGTAGTTGTTCTTTTGTGCAGGGAACCTTGTTTGAGTGTTAATGCATTGAAGGATATGAATTGGGATTTGAGCCAGTGGTGTCCTCTTATTGACGATAGATGTTTCTTACAGTGGCTTGTTAAGGTACAGAGAACAAGCACCTTCTTTATCAGTCTTGAATCATTACATGTTTTACTGTTCAATGAAACATCTCACCTTTTCTAGTTATTTGTTGCTATTTGTAGATCCCATCAGAACAGGAGCAGTTGAGAGCACGACAAATAAGTGCTCAGCAAATAAATAAAGTGGAGGAGCTATGGAAGACGAACCCTGATGCTTCATTTGAAGACCTTGAGAAGCCTGGAGTGGATGATGAACCTCAGCCTGTAGCATTGAAGTATGAAGATGCTTACCAGGTATTATTTCCTGTAGGAAGGCTTGTTTACTTTAAAACATTAAACTAATGACAGTAACAAGAGCCTGTATCACAGTTGGTAGGTGTTCTCCTTTGGAATCACAATAGTTGCAAGTTACAGTCATGATACCAATTCCAGAAAAAAAAATGTTTCATTTCTTTCTGATTGCATCTATCTGCTTCGTTTTTTTCCCCCAAAAGATATGAAGCTGTGATGAGAATTTCTTGTTTGGTTTTTGCTTCTGCAGCTAAGGTTTTGATGCCTGATCCTTCTGTTTTGCAGTATCAAAATGTATTCGCTCCACTCATTAAGCTTGAAGCTGATTATGATAAAGTGCGTTTTCTTGCTTTGTTTTACTGATTTATTCCCAAATGTTACTATTTGCATTTTAAGTTGCAAATGCCATCTTCCTTACAGAAGTTGCTAGTCTGTTGTTTCTTTTATGATTTTATTTTGATCCTCAAAATATTTTATACTATGGATATGGACTTATCAGTAATTCTTTTCTTTTTTATATTGGTTTTCTCCTATCTTAGATGATGAAAGAATCTCAAAGTAAAGATAATGTGACAATAAGATGGGATATTGGTCTTAACAAGAAGCGTATTGCATACTTCGTCTTCCCAAAGGTGATCAAGTTGAATGAGTTTTTCATCTTAGACATCTAAAAATCTATTTGTTTTGTACTATCCATCTCTGTGTATTTTGGGCTGGTTGTATTTTATATATGGATCGTTTCTCTTTCAGCGCTAAAATTCATTTTATGATTGCAGGAAGATAACGAGTTAAGGCTTGTTCCAGGTGATGAGTTAAGGCTTCGGTACTCAGGGGATGCAACTCATCCCGCGTGGCAGTCTGTGGGGCATGTGGTATGTTTCATTTCGTAACTTTCCACTGTTGAAAGCAGCGTTTTATTTGATCTATTTATTGTGATGGATGCCACTTATCTTCTTGGTTGACAGTAATGGACGTAATTTTTCTTTTTGCTTTGTGATGTGTGGATGATTCTTATGGAAATTTGTTATACTATTGTGGCTCAGATCAAGCTAACTGCACAAGAGGAGGTTGCACTTGAGTTACGTGCTAGTCAGGTATTTCTGTTTTTAACTTATTCATTTTGCTGTTGCTTATACTTTTTGGTGGATTCAGCTCTGACTTTTTGTCTTTTGTTATTTAGGGTGTTCCTGTTGATGTGAACCATGGGTTTAGTGTTGATTTTGTTTGGAAGAGTACAAGCTTTGACCGGATGCAGGGAGCAATGAAGACATTTGCAGTAGATGAAACAAGTGTTAGTGGGTGGGTGATGCCATTCACACTTTTTTTCTTAACAATTTTATAATTCTTTCATAGCATGTATTTAATAATTAGCTAACAGAATTCCTCTAGAACAGGAATTGTTGATTTGCAATTTTTTATTAAATCTGTTATTTTTTCTTATTAGATCACCTAATGATGCAAATTGTTGTTTTTCTTGCACTTAAATTTTCTTTATTTTTTTCCTTTTTGTTAGATTGCTTAATGATGGAATCTGAGATTAAGTGGGACATTTAACACCTTTGCCTGAGTCATTTGATTCCTGTCACCATCTGCTTGAATTCTTTGTGCGAAGATGTTGGCTTTTACCACTTCACCAACATGTTTGAATATATTTCAGATTTAGGAAGAGGTTTATATCTTCCCCCCACCCACCCACACACCCTCCCACGCCCTTCTCGTTACACCTCTGCAATTGTTAAAGGTAACAAATGAGAGAATCTTAGTCCTGCTGTAGTACAGAATCTGAAAATTAATGTAAAAGTGGGCCATGGTCTGTACCCATGAATTTTGTGTGTTACACGTGAGGCCCACCTGTGGTCTCCTCCATCCGTGCATATTCATTGGATTTGATTGCAACCTTTTTTAAGTTACACTTGCTCTTGGATCAAGAGTTATGTCTCGTGTTTCTTTCCATTTGACATTTGGCAATCACTTCATGGCACCCATTTCATTATTTTTATTATTGAAATGGCATGGCACCGATTTTATGAGGGCTCTGCTATAGTCCTGCTAGTTCACTAAAGTAGTAAATTCATTTTGAAAAATTATGATATGTGGTGGTGTTGTGGGCTTCCATTGATTCTAAGTTAGGGTTGTGGATTACCCATTTGTCAAAAAGTAGACAAGTCTTGCTAGCCTTGCACTCCAATCACTGAATTGATGTTCAAATTGAAAATGACAACATAATTTCAACCATTGATTTTAATGCATTGGATTTGATGGCTCGGCAATGATCTTTGGAACCATTTCTGTTGGCTGGACAAATCACATCCCTGCCTTAATGTGGTGGGCCTTACTTGCCTAACAGATGTTGCCTTCCAAAATGGATTATATTACTTGAACAAAGTGATAGTATCTATTAGAATAGTATTTCCCATTACCGCTCGCAATGGGATGTGTATGGGATCTGATGGATTGGGTTTGGGTGAATTTCATCACAATCAAATACTTCACTTCAACTTAGAGTTCTCATGGCACAAATCACGAGCCTCTCATGATTGATTTGGTTATGGTATTTTTTTTTGGGTGGTGGTGGTGGATTCCCCCCTTCATTCTTCTCCTCCTTTTTGGGTGGGGTGGGGGAGTAAGGTATTTACCCATGTGGTCCCTTACATATCCCACCACCTCCATGAATTTTTCATTGGCTTAGGTAATATTTCTCACCACCTCCATGAATTTTTCATTGGCTTAGGTAATATTTCTCACCACCTCCATGAATTTTTCATTGGCTTAGGTAATATTTCTCCGTTCTATCATTTTACCTTCCAGATTTAAAAAAAAACTGTAGACTAAGGTTTTGAATCCTTCCCACTATATCTCCTAGATAAATTTACTGTGGTTTGATAAGGATACAATAAACAAGGTATTTAAATTCACCACCTTTTATCCATGTGGTCCCTTGCATTATCCCACCACCACCATGAATTTTTCATTGGCTCAGGTGGGTCACATACTATTTCTCCTTTCTATCTTTTTTATCTTCCAGAATTAAAAAATCTAGACTAAGGTTTTGAATCCTTCCCACTTTATCTCCTAGATAAATTACTGTGGTTTGATTATGATACAATAAACATAAGAAAATTGTACATCTAATATATTGGAGCCACCTGACACTTTCTTTGCAGATATATTTATCATCATCTTTTGGGTCATGAAGTTGAGGCCCAAGTTGTTCGTAACGCACTTCCTCGCCGCTTTGGTGCCCCTGGCCTTCCTGAACTGAATGCATCTCAAGTGAGTTTCATTAGTCTAAGCAATTTTTTTTAATTGGGAAATTATGCTTTGTTTAGAGTGACATTTTACTTCATCATTGTCGATTGTGTTTGAGTTCTTGTTTTGGACTTGCTTCTATGTTTAATCTTTCTGGTGCTCGTTGTGTGTGAAAGATTACAAATGGAGCCGTTCTCAATCAAAGTGGTTGCTAGATATTCTGGTTATTGTTTTTATTTTTGCGACTCATTTTCAAAGTCCTAGGACATGTGGGGAAACAGGAAACTTATTTTTTGTGTAAAAACTGCTTGCTGACCGTTGTACTTATTTTGTTTTACAGATGAAGAAATGGTCTGTCTCTTAAGTTTTAAATATGCTCCTACTGCATCATTTCTTAAATTTCTTTGGTAGTGTGATTCCTCATCTAAACTGGGGTAGATATTTTTTTTTTTTTGAGAAAAAGAGTGAAGGTAGAAACTTCTGTGCAAATAACTGAAATTGTTCCAAGTTTATTCAAGAAAACCACAAAAGAGGTTTGCTATGAGGAGATGACGTCCTCTCATTCAACGATGTGTAGTAGGAAATTTAGCTCCTAAATTCTGTGTTATAGTGACTTTGTACCATTCACAAACTTTCTTGTTGTGACTAGGTGTGCTTCCTTTAGCTCCTGATATTTTCTGATGAAGCTTATATTTTATTCTTATTACAGAGCATATCAGAATGCTAATTCCTGTAGCATATTTTCTGATTTCATTTTTTTCTAATTCCTGTAGCAATTGAAAAGGATTCTAAGATTCATAAATTTCTTCACGTTACATAGTTATTGAATGCGTCTTATTTAATTGTGTTTAAGATGCCATGAGGAGTTAGAAGTTAGGTGTTTTATATGATGTTCACACCTTGGACAGGTTTTTGCAGTAAAGAGTGTTCTTCAGAAGCCAATCAGCTTAATACAGGGACCCCCTGGCACAGGGAAAACAGTTACTTCCGCAGCCATTGTTTATCATATGGCCAAACAAGGCCAAGGACAGGTAAATGACTGTGTATCTTAAGTAGGAGTTTGGGATTTAGCACTCTTTGGTTTTGTTACATTCTGTGTTGATTGCTGTTGATGTCTTGTCCAGGTTCTGGTTTGTGCTCCAAGTAATGTGGCTGTTGATCAACTTGCTGAGAAGATAAGTGCAACTGGATTGAAGGTAATAACATTTACTTGATATCTTTTCATCGACATTTCAAAGCTTTCATGTTACGAGAATTACCTTATTTTGTTGTCACCATATTGTTGTTATCATGATTTCCCCGTCTCTTTGGGATAGCTTTGTGAGTTTTTATTTTCCACTCATTATCACTGTATTGCATCATTTGCCATCTAACGAGCCATTGAGACTTCATTCCAAGTGTTGCCATAGTTTCATAGTTTTCTGTTTCTTAGAATCGAAGACTAATATATGCATATGGGTTTCCCACATTATTGAATGGTAAAACAAATATTTAGATTAGTAGTTTTATTTTTTACATGTAAAATTACCAATGCAAGTTCTTCTGTTCTATTAAATGAGTCAGTCTTCAAGTGCTAAATGTTACATGTGTGTGATTTATGTATGTTGCGTATATTTTGAGGTTAAATCTTTCATGGCCTTTCTTTATCATTTAATCTTTTATGAGAAAACTATGATGAAAGCGTTATAAGTTCAAATATAACAAACCTTGAACAATGTGATTAGCTAAAGCATGCTTAACAATGTATCCTGAAGTACAATTATTGTTATCTAACCAGATATATAGTATATATACAAGTGCCCATGCAACTTTGAGAGTAGTTACAGTATGTGACCACCTTGGTGGCAACTTCGATTCTAATACCTGTGCCAAATTTAAATGTGATCTTGGAAGCTTAAGTTCAGTCCGGGTTTCTTCTTCCCCCCCCCCCCCCCCCCCCCCCCCCCCCCCCCCCCCCCCCCCCCCTCTATCCATTTTCTCTCTCTCTCTCTCTCTCTCTCTCTCTCTCTCACACTCAAGTTATACTTAGATATGAGGTGGAATTGCTGCATTGAGTATAATTTATATATTTGGTACTTGAAATTTTAGCTTTGGGTTTTGTGATATGGAAGCTATTTATAGGGATAAAATTGAGTCCTTACCGTTTTCTTTCAAGTTTGACTTGGACTTGCTTTTAGCTTATATCCGTTTGTCATAATCTTTGCTTTTTCGTTAATTTTCATCAACATTTTGTTTGATTTTCAGGTTGTCAGGCTTTGTGCTAAATCAAGGGAGGCCGTGAGCTCTCCTGTTGAGCATTTAACGCTGCACTATCAGGTGTGCTTGTTGACTGGCAACTTTTTGTAGATTTATATAATTATTTTGTAGCCATCAAGGAGTTCCTGATGATTATTGCTATGTCAATATAACCATCTTATCTATTAAATGTTGCAGGTCCGACATCTTGATACATCTGAAAAGAGTGAACTTCATAAGCTACAGCAGCTTAAAGATGAACAAGGTGCATTTTGGCTTATATCTATATTTTGTTAAATTGCCTTGTTCTCGGTTATTATCTGTTGGTTTTCTCTCTCTCACTATAATTGATGGTATTGGAGGTGTCTCCATGGTTGAATTGTTTTGCACTTGTCACTTTCTGATTTTTCTTATGCCACTGATTTCTTTGTTACATTACTGCCTTTTTGTATAATAGATATATCCGATGGTTGCAGTTTGGATTGGATTTAAACAATATAAAATGTTGTATGGATTGCTTTAAGCAATGCCTATTTTATCTACATACATGCTCCTTCCTTGCATGTTTTGATATTACTTATGTGCAACTGCATTGTATTACATACTTTGAAGATGATGTAAAATTATCATTCCCGGAAAAATGTTCAATTTGCTAGTGCCTGCCTACATATTGGAGATGCAAAGCCATAAATGGAGCATGTGTACCCAAGTTTGGATCAACATGTCCAGTAAATAGGACTGGGTTGAGTATGAGTTGGGTAATTGAGTTGGTTGGCTAAACCTATGTAAGCCTAGTTGGGTGCTTGGGTCGGGCAAATTTGTTTAATGAATGAGTATGGATCAATTTGGCCCATTTAAGATTATTTGGGTTGGCTTAAACAATTCAAGGATTAGGCAAACCTTTTAATAAATATGTAGGGTTTCGCTAGACCATTTAATAGATGGGATAATTTGGATCAACTCATTTAAGCATGATTGGATATTGAGTTGGGCCGTCCAACCCATTTAACAAATAAGTCAAATTAGGTATGGTTTGGATTGACCTGTTTAAGATTGGTTGGGTTGGGGAGCTTGTTTAATAAGTTATGAGTCAGGTTGGATTAGGCGAACCCATTTAATAAGTAGGGTTGGTTGGGTCAACCTATTTGATAAATGGTTTAAGTTGGGTATTAATAAGATCAAAGTGTTTTAAGATTTGTTGGGTCAAATCCATGAAGGCATGCTTTATGAATTTTCTTAGGAGAAGGTCCATGGATCTTGATGTTTTCCTAGGAAAATTTGGCCATGTGTTCAGATTTGCAAGTTGGCATGGGTAATTTTCATTTATGAAAATCAGAATTTTCTAAGAAAATCTGTGTGGACATCTATGACCTTAATGTTCATTCCTTTCCTGGGACCTTGTTGGTGTGGATGGGTTTGGGTAATTCATCATGCGACGGGAAAAACAATTGAGGACTGCCACCATGGAAATGAATATCATGAAACAAATTGGGTGATTAATTGATGAATGTTTCCTTCATGTGTATCGAAGGCAGGTGATAGCTAATCCAACTCATGTCCTTGTATGGGTTGGACACATCCACTGTCTGAAGGAAACTGTTGTGTGTTATTGGTGGTAGCTAATTCATGAATTCATTTGGTGTTGGATTCTTCCAGTACCTTTAATGAATTGGTAACTGTTTCTACATTGTCTCTCTCTCTCTCTCTCTCTCTCTCTCTCTCTCTCTCTCCCTCCCTCTCCCCCCTCTCTCTCTCTCTCTCTCTTCTCTCTCTCTCTCTCTCTCTTTCTCTCTCTCACACACACACACACGCGCGCGCGCGCACAAGGACACAAAATGGCTAATGCCTGCTTGCTGGTTGCATCCATGCTGGGTGGTCTAGATCTGAGGTACAAATTTGGTTGAAATCCTACATTTCAGCGGAATTTTTTGGATTTGGTATGAGCTGAAAATATAAATATTGGAAATATAGGTGATTTTTTGGGAAAATTGTTTTGGCCGATATTTGTCATATTTCTGCCAAATTTCGAATATTTCTGAAGTTTTGGTTTAACTTCAGAGAATTTGGTGATTTCACCCATTTATAAATTTTGGCTGTGATGGCCATTATGACCGAAATATCGATTGAATTTTTTTGGTTCCCCTCAAGATCGAAAAATTGATTACAACCAAAATTTGTACCTCATATCTAGATATCCTATTTTTAAATGTTCAAAAGCTCTCTCTCTCTGTGCTCCAATGGATGACTGTAATTCAGTGATGCCAAACTATTATATTAAAGTTTCAGTTGTGTTCTTTTGTTTTTGAAGTGGTTTTTTTTTTTTTCTGTAGGAGAATTGTCGAGTAGTGATGAAAAGAAATATAAAGCATTGAAACGGGCAACTGAGAGGGAGATATCTCAGAGTGCTGATGTCATCTGTTGCACTTGTGTTGGTGCTGGTGATCCCCGACTTGCAAACTTCAGATTTCGCCAGGTTGACAAGCTTTCCAATTTGATTTCTTTATTTATAATCTGAAAAGTAGGTGAATGAATCTTCCGTTTATTTATCTTTTCTTCTGAGCCAATGTATTTTTCATCTTTTTTTTTTCAGGTACTTATAGATGAGTCTACACAGGCAACCGAACCAGAGTGCCTTATTCCTTTGGTTCTTGGAGTGAAACAGGTACTTGAACTAGTGTTTGCATGTCTGTATTTAAGATGTATTTACATTACCACTTAAATGTTAGCTACTCCAATTAGGTTGTTCTTGTTGGAGACCATTGTCAACTAGGACCAGTCATTATGTGCAAGAAGGCAGCCCGTGCTGGTCTAGCCCAGTCTCTCTTTGAACGTCTTGTCCTCCTTGGAGTGAAACCATTCAGGCTGCAGGTGTGTTCTTATTTTATCTCCATTTCGCATGCACACACAAACAAGAAATGTTGGAATTATCTCACTTCTATACTCCCTTGTATGTTATCCTCTAATTTGGTCATGCCCCAGATATCATCCATACAGTCCCTTGACACAATCATCTACTCATCCACCTTCCCAATCCTACCCCCACCAAAAAGAAGGTTGTGACTAGCTCACCCGTTTCTTTTATGGTTTTCATATGAATGGTATGAGAAAGTCTAGGAGTGCTGAAAGTGGAGTGTTTGTGGTTATTTATAAATGGCAGGATCTTCTAAAAATATGGAAGGCAGGAGTTTATGGATTTTCTCCACTAGGTTTCTCAGTAATTTTCATTTTTGCCCGAGTTATATATATAAAATTTTTAGGGAGGGGCCTGGGTGTTATTTAAATATAGGATTTTTTCTGGACTGCAGAATCTGGTGAGAGATGGTAGATCTGGTTTAATAAGTAAGGATGTTAGATATATTGTGGAAGTCACAAGTCTATTATTTACTTCTAGTTGAGACATTCAAATTCTTGCAGATATTGTTCAATCTCTTTTGTGGGATTTTTTTTTTTTTTGAATGATTACTATATTAAAAAAGAGAGGCACCAGAGGTGCACTCTTTGTGGGCATTTTGCTGTAGGTGTTTTGAGTTCAGTTAATAGTAGTAGTTTGGTATATGGTAGAAGAGACAACCTCGGAAGCCCAAGATCATCAGGTGTCAGGTTAATGGAACTGCTTATATGCTATAAAAATTACCCATTATACTTGGGCAAGCTTAACTTGCTCACATTTGAACGATTACTTGCTTGTATCACATTAACTTCTCCATCTCATCATGACATGTTGGGTTACCAGTACAAAATTTATTGCAAGCAATTAGCTAGCCAAGCAAAAAACAGCATGCAAATGATGTGGTTCTGGTGTGGATATTAATCCCACTATTGGTGTCTTGTAATTGTAGTGCTTTGTTAAAATGGAGAGGACTGAATAGCACACAAATTTTGGTTTGAATGCCCTAAAAGTTATGCTTGGGCATATGCTGTGTTATTGATCCTTTTTTTTTACATATGGAGTGGGGGTTGGAAAAGGGCCCTAGTATAGTATGCCCTTGTCTTGTAGGGTTCTCAGCAACTTCCTTCTTCTGTAAGCAGGCCCATGTGCATGAGATCAATCACAAGCATATGGAACTTCACACAAACACATTTTTTAAACAGAAACTGTGTATTAATTACAAAAATTTGCGATGTCCACACAATCACACAATTTACAACACCCTTTTTAATCACCCATCACATCTTGTTTGTTGTACTCCTTTGTGCAATTTCACCATAGTACACAATATATAGCATCCTTCAAGTTATCTACCATATATTTCTGGTCACACAAAATTTTCATTCACCCTCTTGTTGTTCATCCTACATTTCTTTATGTGTGTCCATTGGGCGCATGTGTTGTTATCCTTCTTCATCTTCATTTTTTGTAAATTTGTTTTTTGTTTTTAATTCCTGTGTGGTGTCATGTAAATTGTGTCATTGCATCATACTTAGATGTTTATTCATGCTCAAATTGCAGGTTCAATATCGTATGCATCCTTCATTATCAGAATTTCCTTCAAATAGCTTTTATGAGGGCACTTTGCAGAATGGAGTGACCATCGATGAAAGGCAATCAACTGGCATTGATTTTCCATGGCCTGTGCCGAACCGTCCCATGTTCTTCTATGTCCAGGTACTTTTGTTTGTTCTTGTTTTCTGAATGATTTGTTTACTTGGGAATTTTAACATTCTAGTCTCATGTTCTTCTATGTCCAGGTACTTTTGTTTGTTCTTGTTTTCTGAATGATTTGTTTACTTGGGAATTTTAACATTCTAATCTGATTCTTTAGATGGGACAAGAGGAGATAAGTGCAAGTGGAACATCTTATTTAAACAGGACTGAGGCTGCTAATGTGGAAAAAATTGTAACTACATTCTTGAGGAGTGGTGTCATACCAAGCCAGGTGTGCATCTGTCTTATAGAATGCTTGATTCTTGTTGACTTGATGTCATTAATTTGTTTGTGTTTATGTGATGATTTTTTGTGGCAACTATTTGTAATCCATCTATGCTTCTAAAATTGAGCAGATTGGAGTCATAACACCATATGAAGGTCAAAGGGCTTACATTGTAAATTATATGTCAAGAAATGGCTCTTTAAGACAGCAACTTTATAAGGAGATTGAGGTTGCCTTCACCACTTGAGAATAATTGCTATGGCTTCCATGTGCGTGTTTGCCTACTTGAACATGATGTTGTGTCCTTTGTAGGTCGCGAGTGTTGATTCTTTTCAGGGAAGAGAGAAAGATTATATTATTTTGTCATGTGTTAGGAGCAATGAGCATCAGGTAGGTTTTCTGCACCCAAGTTTGTTCAACAATGTTCTACTATTTGTCTGTTCATGACTTAAATCTGTTTGTTGGGCAAATATCAGGATGGGCTGTCACTCTGCTGCAGAAAGTGTTTCTATGGCTATTTAGTGTGGGGGATGCGCTAAAAATCAAATTTGTGTCACAATAAAGTTTTTGCATAAAAAGGACTAATTTCTTGAGCTGAATTTTATTCTATATTCCAAAAAGTTATGATGTGCTTGAAACACGAAACACACAACCTTTTATGGTTGTTAGTTTGTTACAGTTGCACTTCCCAATTGAGCTTTCAAAAAAAAATAGCAGTTTTCTTTAACTGCAATGTTAGTTTGTCTTTGGAATGAAACTTGTAATGTTTTTTTTAATGTATTCTTTTAAACATAGGTGGGGAATGGAGGTAGGATTTTTTTGGAACCAGAGCTCAACTGGTAAACAATTTGGCTCAGGAACTAGAGGTTCCTAGTTCGAGTCCCATTGTAACCCGTTGCCTGTGGCTTGCGGGGGATTGTATGCATTTGGAGTTTTACCCAACGCCCTCGTACTCAGAGAGAGGTGGGAGTCTTGGGGTTCGTCATCATAAAAAGAAAAAGGAAAAAAGAAAAGAAAAAAAGAAACAAAGTGGGAAATGGAGGTAGGATTTTTTTGGAACTATCTCTTCTATCTTTTTTCCTTGAAAAGTACTGGAGGGTAGAATAGAAACATGGAACTCAAAAGGCCAGCTCCTGATGGATGGGAAAATTGACTTTAAAGATGGTGAACTTTAATTATTAGGAATTTTGGAAAGCTTGGTGTGTTTTCCTGTGTTGCTTCTCTGAATGATACACGTTGGTATATCTCGTCTGTATTACTTCTAAGCATGTGGGTTTATATCTAGATATTTCAATTTTATCTGCTGCTTCAGTTATCTTCTTGCTATATCTATCGAGAAACTTTCTGTTGGTCAAAATTGAAATATGCTGGATTTATTTGTTTAGAGAAAGGATATGGTGGCCCGATCAATAGATATTGTTTCCTTTTTTTCAATCCGATTCATTAATCATGGTATTGTTATTGATCTTCTCATTTAATCCTTAGTCCTGTGATGTATCATTTTCAATAGATCCAATTATTCTGATCCATTAGAGTGAGTTATGTTTTTGTCGTCGCTCTTAGTTTTATTAAATGCTTGACAACTTCAATACTATTTTTACAGGGCATTGGATTCCTTAATGATCCACGAAGGCTGAATGTTGCCCTAACTAGAGCTCGTTATGGTATTGTGATTTTGGGAAATCCTAAGGTCCTAAGCAAACAGCCATTATGGAACAGCCTGTTGACACACTATAAGGTAGCTTCTGTTTTTATGGTTGCATATTGTTGTTACACTTCTATATTGTTGTTACACTTCTGCTGGGGTGAGCACAACAGGTTAAGATACTGAAGAAAGTTGAGAGAAGAAAAGAATCATATAATACTAATACTTAAGGTCATATGGTTATTCTCTAATAGTCCTCTTACTATTCAAAAGCTAAGTACTATCCAATAATTGCAAGTGCCAGTATTATTAGTATTATGATTGGATGATTTGTTCTATTTCGGGTTTTTAACTAGCAGGATGGGATGATTGGTGTAGGGTGGGCTAATGTGTAGACAACCTTGTGGAGTGCTGTATAATAAATGTTTAACAGAATTTGGTTTCTCTCTCCCTTTTTTATTTTTGAGTGGTAGGCATTTTTTTGCTCTGTTTTTTGACTTGTAAGTTATACAACTGTATTGGCAGGGATTATAAAAGCTGTTGTATATGTGCATAATGAACACCTTTGTGTATAATAAAACTGATTGTTTTATTGATTCCATAGGGGCATGTTTTTGTATAAGCTGTACGTATACAAAAAGTGTTTTGTTGATTGTATAAAGAATAGGGAAAGATTGTTTCTCATTTAAAGGGCATTCGAGAATCAAAGCAAAATGTGCTCCTCAGGTTCCAGGACTTTTCAATGTCAAACATTATAAGAGCCTGGAAGGAGTGCATCAGTCTTTTATAGTGTTTTGTATTGTCACGAGGGTTTTCTTTTCCTCTTTTTTTCCAGAGTGATGTTTCCTCCTTTTTCTCTTTATTTGTATCTCTGATGGTATTTTGAACACCTCTTGTGCTTTTAATGAAGTTACCTTTTCAGAAAAAAAGAAAAGAAAAGAAAAGGCCATTTCTCATTTGGGTGATGGTTAAGACCTTGACTTTCTTTGACCTCTTATCATTTTATACCTTGTAGGCAGTATTTTTGAGACATTGTAATGTCATGTGTTTATCATTTGTTGATAATGTTTCATCAGGAGCATGAATGTTTGGTAGAAGGACCACTGAATAATTTGAAGCAAAGTATGGTTCAGTTTCAAAAGCCCAAAAGGGTACAGTATGCCTTCCCTTCAAGTTATTGCCTCTTCAATATTTTTCAGTCAGATGTATGCCAGCTTTATTTTTCATGGTTTGTGTGAGAGAATATTTTCTAAAAAGAAAGTGACGTAATAATTGATAATATTTGAATCCTAATTTTGAATCTGCACTGTGTCAAACAGATATACAATGACCGCAGACTTTTCTTTGGTGGAGGACCAGGGATAGTGCCTAATGATAATCCTGGATCAGCCAACTCATCAAGCCCAAATACTGATAAAAGAGGCAGCCGCTCTAAAGGTACAACACTCCAGCCATTAAGCTTTGCCCAGCCCAGAAGAGTGATCAACATGGCTTAACTAGATCTTCAATTTATATTTGCAGCTAATTTATTTAATGCTATTTCCATTTTCATATTTTAAAACCTTTTTTTTAAGTGCAATGGTAAGTGTTCTTGATCTTTAATTGGTTGTACCACTGAAGTATATTTTTCCTAATGATTCATCCCCTGATTTAGGTCCTTCCTATATGCCATTTGGGCCACCAAATGGTACCCACAAGCCTGGTGTTCATTCAGCAGGATTTCCCATGCCACGGATCCCTATTCCTCCCTTTCCTGGTGGTCCCCATTCTCAACCTTATGCAATCCCAACACGTGGAGCCATTCATGGACCCATTGGAGCTGTTACTCAGGTTCCTCAACCTGGAAGTAGGTGTTTTGGGGCTGGCCGTGGCAATGCAGGTGGTCCTATTGGAGGTCACCTCTCACACCAACAAGGTTCACAGCAAACTGTAGGGAATCTTGGTTCATCTTTCAATTATCCTGCCCTGGACAATCCAAATAGTCAACCATCTATGGGAGCTCCATTGTCTCAAACTGGGCTCATGACTCAGGTTTTCTTTCTTCTATTTATGTTCTCATTTTTCTTACCATGATTTTGGTCATTGTTTAAAATTCACCTTCTTTGTCTGGTAGATGCCGGTTCAAGGGCTAAGCCAGACATTTCGTGACGGGTTTTCTATTGGTGGCATGTCTCAGGTATTTCTGATAACTGGAAGCCAAATATTTTCTTAAAATTTATTTTCATAGTTGTTCACCTTTCTTCTTTGACAATGGTTGTTTGTCAGGATTTCCTGGGTGATGACTTCAAAAGCCAAGGTTCGCATGTTGCATATAATATTGCAGATTTCTCTACACAGGTATGAGGCTGGAAATATTTGCAGTTTCATCTGTTGCGTGTTACAATATTTATTTCTAATTTCCTGGAACAATAGGCGAATCTCACCTGTATAGGAATGTGTTTGGTTTTGTTCTGGACGAACCTTTGATTCCTATATTTCTTTAATGTTTTATTTGGATTTAGAACTAAATTTGTGGACTGATATGCAAGGCATCATCTCAGCACTTGAACAGTTAACCATTACTTTGAGAAAGAAAAAAAACAAAAAAAAAAAAATATATATATATATATATATATATATTCACATTGTAGGAGGAACAAAAAGTATGTTATACTTTTCGACAAGTTACAAAGTTAACTAGCATGTCTATCAAACCAAATACAATATTTGATGTTGATCTTCTAAGTATCACCACTTGAAATAGGATTCTTGGCACGGTTGATCAATATTCAATGTTTATTTTCTGAGTCCTGGGAGGACATTTTGTTTTCCCCTAGAAGGTATGGTTGAGTTTATTAGCATGCTTCTTGATCTGTAGGCTTCTCAAGGTGGATATGGTGTGGATTATGCCACACAAGGAGCACAAGCTGGGTTTCCAGGGAGCTTCTTAAACCCAAATTCTCAGGCTGGGTATTCCCATTTGGGCACCGGAAATGACTTTATATCTCAGGTCTGTTGATACTTCTATCCACCTTCGTATTCAATAATTGTGTATCATATTTTCCTTTTTGAATGTCAATTGATAATGTTGTGAAAATCAAATCATATTGCAAACTCGTTACACGTCTTGAATGACTGATCATGACTCACAACATTCATATTTTTTTCAAACCCGCATGGGTGTTAATTCAATTGGCTTGAGCTTCTAGGAATAGATTAGAGGTCTCAGGTTTTACTCTCTCCAGAGTTATTTGATACATGAGGCTTGCGGGTGTTTTCATGTATCCATGTGATTAGTCTCACCTCTATTGTTGGTGGAGATACCCATGATATTTATAAAACAAAGAACATTCATATTTGTTCAAAAAATAATATAAATATGTCAAATGACGTCATAGATATCTGAACAGCTATAATATGAGCAATTTTCCAATGTTCTTCCAATATTAAGTGCTGATGCATATATATATCCCATGTTCTTTCGAGACTACTGTACTAATATATAATCCAACTAATGTTGTAAATATGCCTACATAAGCTGAAAAAACCCCAAAAATCGATAGGCCCTAGGTACCCAACTTAAGCCCAGAAAAAGACCATCAAAATGCAAAATTCCATATATCAAACTCCAAATAGCTGCAAAACTCTATTTGGGAATCATATTTCTATGGGAATTGTTGTTCTTTTGATTTTGTATGAATCATAAGATTTTAACAACGGTGATTGAAATTTTCAACAGGACTACATGCCTCATGGATCACAAGGTTTATTTACACAAGCAAGTTTCAACGACCCCTCACAAGATGATTCTTCTCAGGTCCACTTTGGTGCGGCTGGACCTGGTCCTCTTCAGTCGCAGGTCTTGTAAAATCGATATCCCTTGTTTTCATGATGGATTTATTTCACTTTCAGTATGTTGACTTGCAAGTATTCTGCTTCTGCAGGGCCTGATGAATCCTTTGTACTCCCAGCCATTCTCTCAGTACAATACACAACCATTAAACCTGCAGGCTCCGCAACAGCAGGGCCAGAGCTCTCAAAATCAGAAACTCCACTTCAATGGCTGAGCCGCATGGGGGCTGACTGTAGATGGGTTGGCTCTTTACATTCAGCAACTTGGTTGTGCTGACGAGTGTGCTCTTGTGCTTGTGTGCAGAGGAGATTGTCATCTTGATGCATTTACTGCTCAAGAAGGTGTGAAAGGTACTAAAGTTTGTAATTGAGATGGTGAATGGTGGCAGTTATCTCTGTGCTTTCACGGGTAGCAACAGCCAAAGCTGAGAGAGGATAACCCCAATTTCTGGTGCATACGAGTTTTGAATTTTTTTGAGAAGAGTAGCTACTCTGAGAAAAGGGAGAAAGCAATGCATTGCCAGAAGGATCTGGGTCGGCCAATCATCCACGGGAAAGAAAACAATAGTGGATGTGCTGCTGCATGCATTACTTACAGGAAAATGGTAGTCTCTTGAAGAAGCATATCTGTTGCTACCTCACGGCCCCCTGAATCTTGCTGAACAGCTACAGGTGTAAGTTTTGTAAAGCAACTACGCAAAGGTTGACCTCCCATTTAGCCCTTTTGGACATGCACTGCGAAGTACGTATTTAGACTCCTAAAGAATATATGTTATGATGCATTGATGATATGAAACAGCTACTGTTGTGAAATGTAGACCATTTCCATTTTCTGGAAGAAGTATGTGGATATATATTCGACGTAGTATTTATGATGCTTAGTAATGCACAAATTTGGTTCTATAATCTTATGTTATGCTGGACATTGGTCATGATGCGAATGTGATCCGATACTTGTACGGAGGTCACATATTCCTCCCACTATATATATATGCACATGTTGGAAGCCAGATTAGTAACTTGAAATTTCGGTCGACAGGTTGTTTTTTTTAGTCCACTTCTTTCATGGTTTGAATATTCGTTTGAATTTATAGGTGCTTTGTTGTTTATTGTTCTTATTAGGCTTGAACGTGATTAAAATTTATTTTATTTGTCAATTCTTGTTTTCAACTTTGTGCTCGAACAGTGAATTCTACAATCTCACCTGAGCCAACTAGGGATGAATTGACAAATGGTGTACACTTGTTCTCATCCATTATTGTATGCATGGAGCTCCATCCATGGAAAACCAGCTGCCACATCAACTGACTAGATTCCTCCATATTTTGGATCTGGTACCAGTAAGGGAATCGAGTTTAAGAAAGACATGAAAAACTTAGGCGAGTCGGTCTAAGTTGACTCTACTCGGTAAGGTTTTGAGCTGAGTGAGCTAACAAATTTTTATGGGTCAATGTGATTGGATTTCTACTCAAATTTGAGTTTGAAGTTTTCAAACCATTATCTCCAGTTATGTTTAATGTCAGTAGTGTTTTGCAATCGGATTGTAGGTCTCGGGTTGCAGGCTACTGCCATTCAATATTCTTTTAGTTTGAATTGCTTTGGTGTAATGGAAACAGAAAACTTTCACTGGACAAATGATTGATGAAGCTGATTTTTTATGTTTTAAGACATATTTTTCAAGGGTTCCATGCTTTGTTCTGTTTTCAGCACTTGAGTCGCTCATCTTAGGTTATACAGGTGGTATTTTAGATTGATCCAATTATGTTAGAGAACAACACTTGCAATATAAACGATTTGGGGGAGGACTTTTGGAGAATGATCCTTTCATTGCTTCAGAAATCAAAGAAGAAAAACTTGTGATCTTTTTATTCCTCACGCCTACAAGTCACTAAAGTAATAGTTTGAGAGTAAGAATTATGTTATCTCAGAATCATCTAAAATTTCTCCATTTTCTTTCCATATATCCCAATTTTTATATTAAATGAATGAAGGTTTCTGAAAAAGGAGAATTTATGCACGTTATTTCTTTTGCCTTTTATTTGCAACAGACTGATTGCTAAAATACCATTTATGGGTTGAAGATTTCTTTTGCAAATTTTAGAATTACAACTACTATTATTAATTCCATTATTAAAGTCATCTACGGATCTAGTATCAACAAATTATGTTAAATTTTACAAGTATTTTCTATGAGCCAACTACTTATCATACATTCATAAAATTTAAATTTACTATTTGTAGTTCGACAGTGGACGTGTGCCGAAGAGTTGCTAATATAAATTTTGAAAAAATATTTTTCCAATGGCCCTTTTTAGAATGTTTACATTCAAAATTATACACTGAATTCTATGAACTTAATAATTTGAAACTTAAAAACAATGCATTTGGATCTTCTGACACTAATATTAGTCAACATTTTTCAAATTTTCTCAATAGAACATTTGTTAGTACCAAAACGGTATAATTATTGTGCAGACTGAAATATCAGTCACTATATTTAACACATTGGCCAATGCATGTTCTTTTAGGAGACCAATAACTTATATCAGTTGAAATTTATTTTTTCAAATTTAAATGAAGTTTTATAAATTTTAACGATTCTGATATTTCAAGTATAAAATTTCTTAATTTTTTGTAAATTTTTACAAAATTCTAATGTCAGTTATAAACTCTCGGTTACTACGCAGGGCCAGGAATATTTAATTCCTCGTTATATTGAGGTGATCTTCTTCAATAACAATCGGTACTTCTTTTAGGAAATTGATAAAGAAAGGGATAAAAAGGAATTTGTGTATCTTTTCACTGACAAATTAATAAAAATATAAATTTAATATTTTTATTATCAAAACACTAAATATACCATCAGTAAAACATTATCTATATCATTCCTATCAATTTCCTTTTCTTAAGTCGAGTGGAGGTCAAGAAGTTGACATCTTTGCCTCAAATTAATGTAAAATACCAACCAAAAAGGTGTACAGCTAAACATTTTTTTTTGACAAAAGAGGACTGAAATTTATATAAAAAATAAATGTAAACATGACTGAAATTATTAAGTTGGTAAGCTCACCCTCCCTTGCCCCGTCGAGCATATTATGATAGAAAGAAATGACCATCAACCTAACTTCCAGCATATAATGCTTGTCAGAAAGACAATATTTTGTCATCTGAGAAAAGTTTCATAATCTTTCTTTGAATGACCAAATTTTTAGTTAAATTTGAGAGTGAAATATAAGGACCCTAATAAATTCAAACAGGTCATTGGGCAAAAGAAATATTGGAAGAATGCAACCTCACATCGAGTCTTAATTGAAAGGTATCATCATCTAATGTGTTCACTATAGTGAGAAAATCATGAAAAGTAACCCACGAAACCCATAATTCTTTGCATTAGGAAATGATAGATATCACCCTTTATCATTTATTGTCAACTTACTTTCTGAGCTATAGGTTCATAGTCAACATACAACATGATATTGCAGCCTGGGTTCTAATATTTAATTACAGAGAAAAGTGATATTGCAGTCTCTGTCTCTCTCTGTTTCTCTCTCATCTGGAAAAATCACCATATTAAATGAAGAAAAAACAATGGAGAATAACATTGCACATAACTATAAAGCAAGAATAAGAGATTTTCTAGTTACAATATGCAGCGTAAAAATTTACCTCTTAGCATATGTGTTAAACCGGTGCCGTTGTTTTTGGTGAATGGGTGAAGCTGGAGTCGAAAAAATGGTATCCTTTTTTTTTTCTTTTAACAAAAACGGTGGATATCGGCCGATATGCTGTGGCCGAGGTATCGACATATCGGCCAATATAATAAGATTTCAAAACTGTATCATATCGATCGATAAGATTCGTATTTGATATTCAATGAGACAAAGATTCCATTTCCACGCCATTTTATCCGTGGCTTTGGCACCATAAATAAGGAGGAAGAACAGTAGACTGCATTGTGAAGTTGAAATTTGATAAGACATTTTTTTACTTATCCTCATCTTATGAATTGTATTTATATTAAATTTAAATTCATTTCAAAATATATTTAGAAAATTATTTAAAAAGTAAGAATTCTGAGTTCAATTTTCACTTCACTTAAAAAATCACTCTACCTGCTTTGGAGATGATTCCATTGGTCGAGAATACTTCTTAAAATCATAAATAGTGTATTTTTTATAATAATTTTTTTCAAATTTTATATATAAGAGCAGATGTATTCGCTGATATTGCCTCCAAAGAGGGGTTCAAAAATTGGGAGTGCGATAAAACGGTCGTTTCTTTATTTTTATATATATTTTTAATAAAAAAAATTAAAATATAAAAAATGTGCATTTTTTATTTTTAGAATTTAAAATTTTAAAATATCAACCTATATTAGCTTGATATGAGGCAAATATTGACCGATACGATACACCTGATATCGTATCAACCAATATTTATAACCGAGTCTTCAACATACACATCAATATTTTATTGGTTGACACTATTATTATATTGTAATGATCAAGTTTTAACTAAATGAATTTAAGTTTTTTAATAGAACTCAAAATGATTTAAAATTATAATTAAATCTCAATATTTAAATTTTTAGTTAAATCCAAATTAGTTAAAAATTTATTTGATTTGCAGTTTTCAATTAAACTTATTTAGTTTTAGGATTTCAAATTAAATAGAATAATAATTAATTAATTTAAATTCTAAATTACTTATATATCCTTAATCCTTAAATAAAATACTTAATACATTTCAATAATAATAATAATCATTAAATAAATGAACAAAAGAGAAAATAGAAATAAATACCCTAGTCTGGGTTCACGACTGCGCAAAACGTAAAACCCTAACTCTGTCCACCCCATCCTCTCTAATTTTTCCGCCTGATTCCTCTCTCATCCTCGCAGCCGTTTCTCCTTCTCGCGATCTTTCTATCTTTTTCTTCTTTCTGGCGCTGTATCGGACGTAGAAATATCGTAACAACAAAAAAGACGTGGTTGGAGAAAAAAATAGGGGTGTTGGCGACGATGGAAAAGAAACAGGTCAAAAAAACGAAAGTTCAAGAAAAAGGGTGGTTTTCCATCTTGCGATTCGCAGCACCTCGTTCTCCATCATCTCTCCGGCGATACACCATCACTTCTATTTTTTTCTTCTACAATCTCTTGTTTCTTGTTATGATGTTTCTATCTTCGACATAGCGCGAGAGAGAAGGGAAACATAGAGAAGATCGCGAGAGGGCTGCGAGGATTAGGGGAGAGATGCAGCGGAAGAGACGGAAGGATGGATAGGAACAGGGATCGCCACCGATTATTGAAAGTTTCTATTGGAGTATATGAAATGAACAAACTCCACCATCTCAACTACTACCTACATAGCAGGCAAATAGGTACATTTTAAACATATTTGTTAAATCTTAATTTTTTTAGGGTTTCTTTCTAACCCAACTCATGTGGGTTTAGATCCACTTTTTTTTCCTGTTCTTGTTTGGTTTTTTTTAAACTAAGAGTATTATTGTTGATTAAGGTTTATCATACCAAACACCACTTTCTAAGTCATTATATTAATTGGTACCTTATAGTGTTTTATATGTTCCTTGTGCTTTAGTTTAAAGCTTTAGGTCACAAATGATTTTAATATGGTCTTACGGTTGAAAATGCCAGACAATTATCATCGTGTATCATAGCAAGTTGCAAGTTCACTGTATACTAAATTAACTAGTTTTAATTAAAGTAAAAAGTGAATTCATAAGTACTTTATTCATTAAAACTCTATTTTTGATGTACTTTATTTAAGAACTTTCTTCCAATCCAATGACAGCTGTCGTGATGGATTATGTGATCCTTTTGTATCTACATCCTTTAATCAAATGGTAGTCTACAAGAAGCTTAATAATTCTGAAAAATGCCCTCCAATTTACAGCATTGAAAAGTCATCTTAGAATTGTTAATCCAAAAACTTAGCTGAGTTCACTCTTGAATTCTTACGATGACTCGCCTCGCCAATGTTTATCTAAACACTTCTCAATTTCCTTTTCTTAAGTGGAGTGGAGGTCAAGAAGGTGACATCTTTGCCTCAAATTAATGTAGAATACCAATGGAGAAGGTTCACAGCTAAACATTTTTTTTGCAATAGATTGTATTTATCGTCAAAGTTATTTTGAAATACATTTACTGTTTTTGTTCTTGTGACTGAATTGTCGATTTTGGACTTTGCAGAGGGCAGACCCAGCAGCTAATTTTATGAACGAAGCTCTGCTCTGTTGGCTAGTCGAGTGGTGGAGAAAGTTTGATAGCTGTAATCTCTGTTTCTCTTGTTTCGGCATCTCACTGATTTTAGCTGTTATAAAATTGTAGAGATCTAGAATTCTGACACTTCACTCAAATGTGCCTTGTCTCGTGTTAATTCAACTTTACAATCCATCATATTTTCTTTTCTTTATTAGAAAAATTTACTATTCTCTTTTTGTAATCTACTTTCCCGTTTCACAACTCTAGAATGAGATCTGTATTAGACACTTTTTAATATATCTCATGCCATTATATTACGTCTTGATGAATGGGAATTGGTTCATATGATTATTATTCTGATTAAAAATTAGCTGATTCAAACCCTGAAGAGGATGGCCTGACGGTTGAGGCGCTCGCCTCAATTCACTCTCAACCCTAATAAAGGGGACTTGAAGGGGACCCGAGAAGACTTGTCCGGTGTGTGAGGATTGGAAAGACTAGTTAAGTTGCCATGTCAAAAGGCCCAATGGATCCACCCAACACATTGACAACACTACTATTGTCTCTTGAGTACAAAGTGCATTTGTTACTTGGTGTCACACAAAGTGCAGATGATGGTAGTCTAGAAATTATTTGGGGATATCAGGAATACATAGAAGGTGGACGAAGGTGTTAAAGCAACACATGGATATGGCTTGAGTAGCTTAGAAAATATTATGAAATACTTGTGATGTTGCAAAAATAAAAATAATGTGAAGGTCTGCCACTTGCAACATAGATGAACCGTTAGTTCGAGTGATGGCGTACTGTAAAGAAATTGTGGTGGTCTACATCTAAGCAACATTCACAAGTAAAAATCTTCCGATTAAATTGAAAGAGTTCTTTCGGGCATTTTATTACTTCCTACATGCAATTTGAGTTGTATTTCTAGTGTGGACAATTGCGACTTTTAACTTCTAGGTATTCAAAGTTATTATGGGTTAGACTTGATTTAGGTTCAACTCAAACAAACCATTTCTCATAGATTTAACTCGTTTGTGGGGGGATTGAGAGGTTATATGCCCGTGGGATTCGTCTTACTTTCAACATTGCTCAAGAAATTCATCTTATAAAGTAAGGTCTTAAGGTCTTAAGTTTGATTTACGCTCCAACTCTAATAGGCTATTTCTTGTAGATTTAACTGAGTTTGATTGAGATATTTACATATGTCTGTGCATGTGCATGTATATATATATGCATGTATATATATATATATATATATATGCATGTATATATATATGCATGTATATATATATATGTGTGTGTGCGCGCGCGCGCACGGGATCGAAGACTATAATTGAAAGAGGCTCTTGAATCATATGTATGAAACATGGCGAATTTGAGTTATTAGATATGAGAAAAGTGTGGAATCATTGTTGTGAATGATCCATTCATTACTCATAATTCCAAATCACAGATTCAATGTGGTATGCTTACAAAACACCATAAAAATGAGTCAACAGGAAGCAGGCTCGGTCATAAATTTATAATACACAAGTAAACATGACTGAAATTTTAAAAAAAAAATTATGTGAGTTATAAAAATTATGTGAAATTTATAACATTTTTTGTCGTGATTAGTACAATTCAAAGGGATGAAAAAAGAAAATGAGGATATAATCTAGTGAGATGCATCAAATGATTTTTGGAAACTAAGATAACTTGGAAGTTTTTTTATGCATTTTATCAATAAAGTTCTCGACACTAGGGATATGAAAATTTACGATTTAACATTGTTTATAAAAAATAAGAAACATATAAAATTAGACTTATTTTTTCTTTTTTTATAAAATGAGAGTTCTTTGGCTACTCTACTTCCACAGTAGAAAAGCCACTGCTAATTGTGGCATCGACTTCCAACATATGGAGCAATCTGCCAGCTATGAAAACATAGCCGATTGTTAATCTTCTTTTTTGTCAAGATCCCTTGCATAGTCCGAATCCACGTATCCAAGAGTACCGCCTTTTTTTAGTACCATTAGAGCATCTCCAATGGGTGCTCTAATTCTCCAAATTTGGAGAGTAGTTCAACAAATACAAATCCAATCACATCCTCTATCTCACCGGATATTTCGCTGTCGATATGACCGATATCCATAATATCGATCTTTATTTAAAAAAATAAAAATCAAAACGGTGGTGAGACCGAGTTGATATTTCGGCTGATATTTTTGTTTTCAATTTTTTTTTTTTTAAAAAAAAAGCTTTCTTTTGGATTTTTTAATTTAAAAAAATAAAATAATAAAAAATATCGATATTTAAAAAAAAAAATACAGACAAAAGAGGAGAGAGGATTTTATCCGCCGATATTTGCATATTAGCCGATATCCCGGTCTTCCCGAGATTTGCACCCCTAACACAAATTAATTAGTGCGAATTAAAAATGAATTGGGATTTTAAAATTATAGGCAGATTTAGGTTAGGCCATTAACTCAACTCACCTGGCCTAAGTTGCACCCTGCACAAAACTGAGTTCACGAAGTCATAAGGATTCTTTCGTTTGCAAATATACAGATGATAGATGTATCATATGGAAGTTATTAATATAAATTAATAAAAAAAGACAAAGATATTAGGCAAGAGAAGTACCCTCTTCGTGTGTAAACTTATATAAAAGTAGGGTGTCAATTCTAACATTATCTTTTAAGAGGCACGAGTTTTAGTGAACATTCTAATTTGCCTCTCATCATCAGCAAAAATCGGTTCCGGTGCACCGATCCGATCACTTGGAAATTGGTGCACCGATTTCTTGAGTGCAAATCGGTGCACCAACCGAATCCAAATTAATCCATAATACTTGGAATAGGAATAACCGTAATTGGAATTAGGATAGCTATTATTGATTTATGTAAGTTTTGTTGACCCAATTATCTTGCAACACAACTTAAATCTCTTCTAATTACAAAATTTTATCCTAAAATATCTCCATAATACAAAAAATCAATTAAACCTATTTCTAATCCCTATTACAACTATTTGTTGGATAAATAATCACTTTTATTTAACATCATTATCATCGCCAAGTAGTGAAATTTCATCTATTTAGGTCGTGGTTCCGAGTTTTGTTCAACAATGTCTTAACAATAAAAAATTGTAAACTCACGAATTCAGTCATTCCATTTTTTTATCACGTATTTTTTTATCTTTTTTTTTAAAAAAAAATTCATATCTAATGAATGACTAATTCATTCGAATGAATCGACTTTTTTTTTAATTTTAAAGTTATTTTTTAAGTACTGTGTATTTCCAAAATTTCTCAAATTAAATATCCGGACTAATTACGATAATTTGATAAAAATATTTTAAGACTTTAAGATCTTTTGACACTCCTAAATATTTAAAACACAGTATTTTACAAATAAGGGTATCCCTAGAGTGTGCCGAAAACATATTTAGAAGTGTCAAAAGACCTTTATCACGTTATCGTAATTAGTCCGGATATTTAATTTGAGAAATTTTGAAAATACACAGTGCTTAAAAATTAATGTGCATAGTGTATTAAATAATAAAATCTCCTTTAAAACTTTAAAGTTATTTTTTAAGCACTGTGTATTTTCAAAATTTCTCAAATTGAATATCCGGACTAATTACGATAACTTGATAAAAATATTTTTAGACTTTAAGGTCTTTTGACACTCCTAAATGTGTTTTCGGCATACCCTAGGGATACTCTTATTTGTAAAATACTATGTTTTAAATATTTAGGAGTGTCAAAAGACTTTAAAGTCTTAAAGTATTTTTATCAAATTATCGTAATTAGTTTGAATATTTAATTTAAGAAAATTTGAAAATACACAGTGTTTAAAAAATAACTTTAAAATTTTAAAAAAATTGATTTATTGGAATGAATCAGTCATTCATTGATTCATTCTAATGAATGACTGATTCATTCGAACGAATTGATTTTATAAAAGGGATTCGTTCGAATGAATCAAAATTGGATGGGTTATGTATCCATTCGTTTGAACGAATGCCGAAATGAATTGAAAATTCATTCGAACGAATGGAAATGCAGAGATAAAATGGTAATTAGCCATCTACACCTAGAAATGGGTGTGTAGAAGCAAAAGAATCGAGTGTGTGAATGGAGACCGTTTAGAAAATATCAATTCAAATGAAATGAAATTTAAATAGATGAAAGCGTATTAATTTGTAAGCTTTGAATTTATACGTCTAGTTTCCTTTACGAACAATTGAATCAACACTCAAATTTCACATGTATGTATTTTAGTTTTTACCATCCCTCAATAAGAAGAATAAGAAGAAGTCGAATGCCTTCTTAATTTTTACCGGAGCTCTAGAGTAAAAAGAGGTAATGTTGTTGAGGGTGAAACAAGTATGAATAATGAAATGAAATTTATTTACACGTAAAAAGATTTCTGACCGAAGATTGTGAGACTGAAACGGCACGATTTCTGAAATTATCAATTTCTGTTGTTCAGAATTCAAATTGGAAACTACTGCTCTTTTGTGGTGGTTGTTGGGAATCTGATCAAGTGTTCCAACCCGCCCGTCACGTGAAAGGTGATTCTGTGAATCTCCAATGCGTCCACGACCTCCTCCTCATCTAACTGACACCTAGGGTCACGTGATGAAAATCTGCTCCTGTCAACTCAATTCACCATGTGAATCTCTGATGTGTCCTCTGTATGCTACTGTCAACTTAAAGTTACTCAATCGATGGATAAAAAAAAAGTTGTAAAATATTTGTATCTATATTTAACTATCCATTTTTATAATTTTATATTGGAAAGTTAAAATAAATCTACTTATTTGAAAAGCTTCTATTTCTATGTTACTAAATTATTTGAACTTTTTAATCTAAGCAAAGTAACAAAAAAATAATTTTAAATTAACATATGATGTAAGCTAAAAGGCTCTATGATATGAAAGTTCAAAGTATTTCAAAATTAAAGTCCAAGGACAATAATATTTTTTGTTGTTACATTTAAACTTATAAAAATCAATGATAAATTGATATTATTTTTACTTTATTTGAATTAATCGACCCACAATTATTTTTCATCATAATTTTTATTTTGATATAGTTCAGAGACTATATTTTTAACTTGGTAGGAGCAGATAGAGGACCCATCAGAGAACTCTGGAAAGTAATTTTTTAATCTTTGACAACGTTGCAGTCATCAGGAACGAAATGGAGAGGTCACTATCACCTTCAGAACTCTGAAGTGTGAAATTGTGAAATTTGGAAACTGTTTTGGAAAAGTAACACTGTACAATTTATTTACCGTAAAAGTTGTTGGTGATACAATTCCCTCTCATCCATTACTGACGTGTATTTATTAATCCTACCAGTTACTTCCAGTGGCATTTGATATCTAACAAATTATATCTTAATTACAAAATTTTGATGAAATTTAAAATTAATCTAAAACTTATTAGTTTGAATATGAACCGAATCATAACTATTGAGAATATGAACATTTTAATAAATAATTTTTTAAAAAAAATTCAAGCAAATTTAGACGAGTTTCAACCTACATATAAGACACATATAATTCGATCCGCACCGTCCAATTCAATCTAACATTCATGAAGTGAACGGATGGTATGAATTGATATAACCACCCGAAAAACAAAAGGGAAAGAAGCACAAGAATTTGATCACCTCTTTTAAATTTCATAGCTTTTTCATATATTTATCAAAATAAGAAGTCAAGATGACTAATTTTAAAATTTAATTAATTGAAATATATATTAATATAATATTTCTAAATGTACATAAAAAATTATCATTGATTAATTACTTATATATTGGAAAGTTGAAAAACACTATAAAGTATAAACTATAAAATGTAAAAAAAATCCTCCAATTTTATCATTTACAACAAAATTAATAATTAATAACAGGAGTCAAACCTAATTTAACTAATTTTTAATAATAACACAAGGGCATATGTTCAATTAATGTTATTAATTAATTATCGACTTCAACTTTAACATCATTTCATTTCTTTTTCTGACACTATTTATAATTTAATTAATTACTAATTATAAATAAAAGTACTAAAGTAGTGCTTAAACACTTCTCAATTTCATTAAATTAAACATTTATTTTTATATAACTATCACCAATAAGATTATATACAAATATTAATGAGGTGTCAAGTTTGAGATCCCATAACCAAACCTTTTGTACCAGAAGTGCAATGGTATTATCCTTTAGATTTTTTTTTCTGATTTCCCACGATTTCTCATATCTAAATTTTTTAAAAAAAAACTATATACAGATAAGTATCTTAAATGTTTCATCTTATAAAAAATATTAGTGATTATCAATAATATTATAATCATCAACAAAATCAATTAAACTGCATGATATTTCAATTATATAAGATCCATAATTAATTTCATAACAAAACTTATAAAAAGTCTCGCTAGCTTGATTCTTTCTCTTCTATCTTTTGCGTGAATGGGTGGGCAAAAGAGCTTTTAGGGATGTGTTTTCTATGTCTGCAAGTCATGGGGTAACTTTACTCTGAAAACTCCATTGTCATTGCAGTACACCTGCCAATGAAATGTATACACGTGTGGAAGCCAATGAAATGCATACACTTGTGGAAGAGAAGGCTTCTGACGTCTTTGAATAATACACCAACTCAGAAACCATGATATTTCTCTGCCTTGTGTTATTCCTTGTGATTCTCCCTTCCAACAAAACCATGTGAAAATCCTCATTCGCATATTTTAGACACATCTAATCCGATCCGCACCGTCCAATTCAATCCAACATTCATAAAGTGAACGGATGGACGGGATGGTATGAGTTGATATAACCATTCACATGGTGAAGAAACACCTGTCACATGGATCGATGACGTGGGAGATTTGACCAAGGGAATAGAGGAAAAGTTAAAACAAAGTTGAGATTTTATGCGGGGAGTGGACACTCGATTTTTTTTCCCTGCACATGCTTTTTCAAAATTTTAAGTAAAATAAACCTTTTGCCCTTCCAGTTGACAGTGAGTATTATTTCACTTTGGAGTTGAATTTTAATTTTAAAATATAATTTAAGGTATTTAAAATTCATAAATGTTTAGACTATAAAGTCTAAACTTTAGAGATTAAAATTAAAGTAATAAGTTTAAATCATAAAGAATTAAGCTCTTTAAAAAAAAAAATCATTCAGCTTCATGTTTATAGATAGACCTTATCATTTACCTGAATTACAAATTTAAAAAAAAAAAAAATTAGTCAAAGTATAAATAAAATATATTCCCTCCGTCTCAGTTTAGTTGTCTCATTTGAAATATGTGTTTTTTAAGGAACTCTCTGTATAAGACTAGTACTTTATGTGATCTCATTCATTTTCAACACATTTTATACTACTCCAATACAAATAACACAACTATTTTGGGACAATTCTAAAATCCATATAGGACAACTAATTTGAGACAGAGGGAGTATAAGTTTAACAAAATTTGATCAAAATTTTCAAATATCAGAAATATAGTTTGTATTGGTGAAAATGTGAAATGAGCTCATCGTATAGGGAAACATAGGATTGAAAATATAACGATTATTAAATAATTTAGATTCATAATTTATGAGAGCTTAAAAATATGACTTGATTAATCCTAGATGTTGTTCCCACTTTTTAATTACTAATTCAAATTAAATATTATTTTATTCAATTTCTCGTGACCCAAATTTCTATAAAAAAAATTAGAAAAATAGAAAATATGATTGTCAAAATCTTATCTTAATTTGGTTGAGTTAGATCACCCGATCAGATAAGATCGAACAAGAAAATATTTTATTTATAAATCTGTATCAAAATGAGACTCAATGAAAATAAATTTTTTAAACACCTTAAATTTTAATTATTTTAAATTATTATTCTTTTTAATTTCTAAATATCTGTTGATCTCATAATAGATCACCTTGAATAAATTAAATCAACCACCTAAAATTATTTTAAATTATAATAATAAAATACTTTTTTATACCTAAATGTAAATTTCTGGCAATATAAAAATTGAAAATTATTACCTATCTCACTTTTTTCATTTTCCATTTTTCAATTTTTTTTAAAAAAAATATAAATCAATTACATTGCTTGCCTGCCCTTTTCGTAAAAGAGATAGGCCTCGAACGACACAAATCTCTTCAAATGTATCGTCCTGGGACTCCTGCTTACTCTGCCTCTGCCATCACCTCAGGGTCCCGGGTTCTAGGCTATGATTTGTGACAATCCGAACCCCTTTTTATGTATAGAATATTAGAGGCCTGCGCCTACCCGTCTAGGAAGTAAGATCACTGAAAATTATCTACATGTTTACCAAGTTTAGCAAAAAAATGTAGTTTTTTGCAATTTGATTTTAGTAGTAAAAGTTATTGGATGTTCTTATTTTGATAATTTTTAATAATATTTGATAAATTCGATTGTTAAAATCAAGTGACTATAAATTAAATTTTTAACTGAAATTTAGTTCACTTTTTGATCAAGATATCTATTTTAATCTAAATGGTCTATCTTTAATTAAGATCATTATAATTTTTTTTTTTAAAAAAAAGAGAAAATGGATCATGTGAATATATATTGGTTAAATGAGTTGAAAAGTCTAGAACGTACGACTTGAAAAAGTCAAAACATGGTTGTTTATATAAATAGATTCAAAAATTAAACTTGATTCCGAATTAATGTGTTGATATATGTGTTCAAACTCGTTCATTTATAACGCTTAAATACATATACAACCCGAGTTCAAGTGGAGAATTTACTCTATATGCCTATATAGTGCACTAGATAGGTGACTATATAGATTTGAAACTCAACGTAATGTTTACTTATTTTCTTTTTTATGAGTGTGGGGGAAACCTTTTTGTATAAACTGAACTCAATGTTGTGAAGCCATTTCTCTATCCTGAGATTCGCCATGGTCTGGCATTCATCATCTTTGGTATACACTGTACACCAGTTGAAAATAAAATTATTGAGTTATTTTTAACTAGTACTTGTTAGTATAAAATTAAGTAATTAAATAAATATTTTTATATGTCATGGTTAATTCAATAGTAAATATATAAATAAATAATAATTTTGATTACATCATAGATTTAAAGAAGGAAATTATGTTTTTTAAATTTAAATTAACTATTTAGTGTTTCATAGAATTAATACGCAAAGTGGATTTATGAATTTAACTCTTTTCTTTTTTTCTTTTTTTTTTGTAAGAAATGATTTTTGTGATTATAATTTCATATCATATTTTTTAATAAGTAAATAATATTTTTATAATAAGATTTTAGTTGAGATAAAATAAAAATTAACTGAGTAACTCATTTATAATATAAATAAATTATTTTTTAAATAAGTATTTTTTTTTTTATTTTACATTAGAATTGAATTAGACGATATAAATAGTTCTACAAAAACATTTTTATAAAAAGATATCCAATAGAAATAGATGACGATGTCTGATTAAAAATAACAACATCTCAAGAGAATCTATATTAAAAAAAATAAGAAGAGAGGAAAATCTCGACAGAGATGAACGACCCTGATTTATCTACATGGGCAGAATTGAGCTGCAGATGGGCATGAACTTTTAGAATATGAATGACTTGGGCTTAAGCAATGGAATCCTACCTAGCCCAAACCTGTCCAGTGCATCGCCCCCACACTAGCTCTATTATAGAGTTATAGTAAGAGGAGATATTTCAGGTTTTTAAATGTTAGGTTAAGTTGCTATATTTATAGATTTAAATGAGTTAGGTTAAATTAGTCATAAAATGTGTCAAAATTCTATTTATTATATATTAAACTTTTGAGCCAAATTATTAGACCCGACAACAGGTTGGGTCGGGTCAGTTTTTCATCGGGTCTCATTCAGGTTTCGATGAACAACCTTTGATACATTATTTAGTTGTTTATTGAAAACGCTAGTTACTTGGAATCTATTTTACTTTGTCCGAGGTAGATTGGGTAAGAATTCTGATTATCCATTTCAATTTTTAGCTCAATTCAAAAAAATTAAAAAATAATCTAAATAATATACAAGAGCACTAAAATATTCATAGGTGATAAATTTAATATATAAACAATTTTTCAACTAGACTTTGCAATGGATCAGATCAGGTCGGGTCTTAATTAGTTTGAGTGGCTTTGAGTTCGAGTCTATTTTTGGATCTTATTAAACGGGTTAAGTCGGTTCAGATCTGTTTCGAATTCAGTTCAGATTAGGTTTATACATGTATTTGACTAAGTAGGGCCGGCCTAACCATAAATTAAATTAGGTTGACATCTTAGGCCTTGTTTTAAAAAAAGCTCACTCGATATTGTTGTATTAAGTTCTGAAAACCTTAAAAAAAAAAAACACGCTTTACTTGTCCCGGAACACCATAATAAAAAACCCGTCCGCGAACCCTAAGAAAAGTAGATTTTAATTTTTACTATATAATTAAAATTTTAATTAAATATTATTTATAATAATATGTTAAATATCAAGAAGCCTTTAGATTTTTTACTTTACGTCTCAACTTGTGTCCAGTCAACCTTCTGACTAAAAAGACTTGTTTAGCAAAATACATATCAACACTATCATTTAAATGGGTATAGACCTCTAACAGTTACATGTGCATGGAAATAAGCAAATTAAGTGGGTTTATCCATTTATTTCTTAGTTTAAATCGGGCCTAGCATTTATAAATAGAGTAAGGTATGGTCGGCTCATCTTTGAAGCAAGTCAGTTAATCGGGTCAAGATAATGCCAGTTCTAATTTCAACCTAGAAACAATATTTCAATCGTGCCTTTAGTAGTATGCTAGTAGCATTTGATACTGAAATAGTGATAGTTAACTTGAAATTAGACCTAAATTATTTATTGATACATATTATATAATAGGGTCAATTTTATTTTTTTAAGATAACTTGTTGAAAAGTCCTTGACGATACATGTCAAATTAGTCATTTTTTCAGTAATTATCAAAATAAAAGTTAAATTTTGAAAAGCAAATATTGCATCACATCAACTGAAAAACAAATTGATCTAGTATTCTAATTTTTTTATCTTAAAATCATAAATAGTGATTTTTTATATTATTTTTTTCCAAATCTTATATACAAGACCAGATGTATTGGCTAATATTGTCTGCAATTAGGGGTTAAAAAATTGAGAGGGCATATATATCAATCTTTTTTTTTTTTCCAAAATATCAGTGATTTTTGTTTTTCTAAATAAAAAATTAAAATATTGTGTGTATTATTTGAATTTTTAAAGTATAAAAAATAAAAATATTGGCCTATATAGACCTAGACCCATTGCCGATATCAAACTTAAGAAAAACGCTAATTATAAATATCAACCTATATATCGATGATATCAGCTGATGTTATTACAGTACTTTCAATATATATCGTATCGACGGATTTATAATTTAACCTACAACATATTGGCTGAATTATTGATTGATATAGTCATTGTATTCTAATGACCAGGTTTTAATTAAACGAATTTAATTATTTATTAATAGAACCCAAAATGATTTAAAATTATAATTAAATTCCAAAATTATTTAAGGTTTTTAGGTAAATCCAAATTAGTTAAAAAATTAATTGATTTGCAGTTTTCAATTAAACTAATATTAATTTAAGGATTTCAAATTTAAATAGAATAATAATAAATTAAACTAAATTCTAAATTACTTAGATATCCTTAATCTCTAAATAAAAGACTTAATATAACTTACTAATAATAATATAATAAATATTATTAAATAATAAAAATAAAAAATAATAATAATTCTCACCCAAATTTCCTTTCACTCCGTACAACCCATCTATAAAACCCTAAAATCCTAATTCTTTCTTTCGCTCTGTCCGCCGCATCCCTCTCTAAATAAATGTGTTAGAACCGGAGAGTCTACCACACCGTCTTCGAAGAAGGTCCGGTTCAACTGGGTTCAGCCGTAGTCAAACCCTACCCTGAATATTATATTATAAATATTATTAGATTATTAATTAATCTTTTTTCTATATAAATAAAGCTCTTATAAGAAAGATTTTTTTTTTCAAATCACACTCAATTATGTGGTGTAGAAAGTTGAAAATTGACAATTCTTTTTAAAATAACATGATTTCTAATTTTTAATAATTACCACTTATTACTTTGCAAAGTATAAAGCATTTCAATATATAAATGTAGACTAATATTTTCTAAATATATGAGTGGTCTATTATAGATCATCATGGATTGAATCTTATAAATTTAATTTAGCTTTCAAATCCATTTTAATTAACAATGTAATTAGTTATTATTATTTGTTTAAAAACAAAAGCAAGAAAGCTACTTACTATGACAATCTAAATTTTTAACTCCAAAATAAAATTTATTATAATATAATGTTTTCTTTAATTTGAGAAAAGAAATTTTAATTCTCATTAATAATAATTAGATAAATAAAATTATTAGATTAAACTATGAGTTATAGTTAATTATGTTACATTGATATAATAAAAATAAGGAATACCTTTTAATAATAATAACAATGGTAAATATATTAGATGATAAATATAATATTAAATTATTACAATAAGATAAATAAAAGAAAATATTATAATTTTTACTTTCAGCCTAAATAAATATTGTATTTAAAATATTTTTTTTTTTAACTTTCACACTAAAAAAATTTGATAAAATATTAGAGGACACACGTGAGTTTCGATGTGAGCTCTTGAGAAACCTCACGTCATTTCCTTTTCATAATGGGTTTTCAATTAGAAACCCTAATGCTCATCTTTTAATACCCTTCTTCTCTTTCACTCTCTCTGTTAAACCATAGCAGTTGTTGCCCTCTGTATTTTACCCATCAACGGAGAAGAAAAAGAAGAGAGTATAGAATTGAAAGGTGTAGTGATTTTTTTTCGTCAATGTTTTCTCCATATTTTCTTTTTTCTCTTTCCATTCTTTCTCTCGGCCGTTTCATGTATTCTCATTCCAACTCTTTCCTTCCTCTTCATCCACCACATCCCTCGCCAAACCGATCGTTCTATCGCGTTGTTTTGGATACTTTGTCTTACCTCTCGCACTATGTCGAATATAGAAAATTGTTTCGAGAAGAAAAAAATTGGAAGAGAATAGTCTGTCGTGTCTTCTTCTCCCGCTAGTAAAATCCTAAGTCTTCTTGTCCTCTCTATATATTGTTAATCCTTTTGTCCTCGTCACTCTCGATATAGATATGTCGGAGAAAAAGAATCTGATTGAAGTGGAAAATGCTGAAGATAGAGAACATCTTTCAGAGATTGAAGAAAAAATAAATAAAAGCGAAGCCGATTCTGAAGAACATCACAAGAAGAAAAAAATTGAAGTGTTCGTGAATCGCACCGAAAAACAAACACGGGAGTTTTTAGAAGAAGAAGAGAGTAGACTATCTGTTCCAATACCATACCACCTCAACAATGTCGGTTCCCCATCGTCTTTTTTTTTTTTGTTATTTTTAATATAGTTTTAGGAAATAGTCCTTTCAAAGGGTGGGTTCTCATTGTCTTCTCCTGCATACAAACTTTCATATTTGGTTCAGCATTGACCCTAATTATCCGTCACTATAGTATTAAGCAGCAAATGCTCCAAGAAGATTGGAGGTTGATTATGGACCGGCCAGAATCATCTTATTCCGTACTGAAGTGCGTAAGAAGAAGAGAATAGTATAATATATCAAAGCATTCGTATGCTCTTATTGCCACTGTGCTAAGTCTATTGATTTTGGTATTGACGACGGTGATTGAAATTATGTATTTTAATTCGACACAGTATACATGTAAGTTTCTAACGTTCGTTTAGATCCACTTTTTTTTTCTTGTAAAAAGAATTTGACTTCCGCTCTTGTTTGCTTTTTAAAACTAAGATCAATATGCCCATCAATGCTAGAGTGTTATTGTTGATTAAGCTTTATCATACCAAATGTCACTCTCTAAGTCATCATATTAATTGATATCTTATTGTGTTTTATATGTTCCTTGTGCTTTAGTTTAGAGCTAAAAATAAGAATTTAGAAGGTCACACATGATTTTAATATGGTCTTAGGGTTGAAAATGGCCACCTACTGGGTCCCAAATTTGTCCAAGTGAAAGGCAGTTATCGTCATTTTCTATAGCAAGTTGCAAGTTCATTGTATACTAAATTAACTGGTTTTAATTAAAGTAAAAAGTGAATTCATAAGTACTTTTTTCATTAAAATTCTATTTTTGATGTACTTTATTGAAGAACTTTCTTTCAATCCGAAGACAACCAAGGTCATTGATTATGTGACCACCGTGGTCGGGGTTGCAATTGACTAAAATACAACGATTTGGGCTTCACGTGTCTTCAGGTTGGAGCGTGATATTTGAGCATGGGTTTTACGTACCTTTGTGTTAGAAATGATTACAGAATTAATAGTCGTACTGGTATATAATCAAAATGGATAATAATTCAATTTGATCATATTAGATTTTTAAAAATTGATTTAAACTGATTAAATTTTAATTACAAGAATTTTGTCCTTACTGGTGTAGAATCTCCTTGTGGACCTCGATGAAATCTTGGTCCTTTTAAATCTTCAAAGCATGGGTAGGGCATGTTTTTTGTATTTTTATACATAAGAAACTTGGTAAAAATACAATTTTCCTATCTTCTTCATAAGGAACTAGTTTACTTAGAAAAGCATATTTTGGCATACGTATTGACGCACGTTTTGATTGAAAAATCTCTGTTCTAGCAAACATGGAAAAACAAAAGCTAGGTTAAAAAAAAAAAGGGGCTACCTTGATTTTGCATAGTGTTTCATTTTCAGTGGAAATCTTACTTTAACCGAAAAACACATATCTTAAATTTAGAAGTTGACAAAGAGTGGCTTTTGATCGTCGTCATTATCATCACAAGCTAGAATCTCATGTACTTTTGATCGGCTTTAAAAGTTCTTCATTTTTAATTTAATCTATCATAAATTATATCAATAGTCACTTTATAATTTAAAAAAATTATAGAAAATAGCTTATTGATTATGTAATTTTTTCATTAAATATTAGTTCATTTACATGTTCAAATGTAATTTTGAAGTTAATTGAGAATTTCCAAAATTATTAATAAATTGGAAAAAAAGTACAAAAGAATTTAGAAAATATGAAAAAAATTGTAGAAATAATTTGATAATTTATTTACTTAATTAATGAGTGTTTTTAAGTTTTATATTTTTAAAAATTAATTAATAAGACCGATAACCAACACATCATGTGGGATCCGACCCTCTTCAAAATCGCCAAATTTGTTGATGAGATTTGGCATGTAAATTGGGTGCTTAAATAAGGTAATTTTTAATGTCAAAGTCAACGTTAATTCTTAGATAAGGTAATTTTTGTTATTGTAAATTCTATTAATGTCGACATTTTAATATAAGCCCACGGTTCTAACACTTAAGGTAAGACAACTAAGTAAATGCATGCATCTTAGTTGTGTTAATTATTGATGTTAGAAAGACAATGTGATGCATGTATTTTTAGATGGAGGTAATTTGTTTTAATAAATGTCATTTCTATGTGATAAAATCATTTAACAATGAAATCTTTTAGTTAGACAATTGGAAGTGAGAGAGAGGGTGTATAGCATCCTTAGTGGAGGAATTTTTTTAGCAGAGTTAAAGTTTAGTGATAATTTTAATTCATCGAAATATCGATATTTTTTTTTTCAATTGAAATATCATTGATATTTTAAAATCAAACTATCGGTTCATATCGAAAGTGTAATATTATTTTTCTTTTTAAAAGAAAAATTTTCCTTCTTCACATGTGTACAGTAATTTTTATAGGGTCCACGTTTACACACCCGTATTTTCTGCCTCTACACATCCATTTTCAGGTGGAGGTGGCTAATTACCATTTGCCCCTGCGTTTTTATTCGTTTGAATGAATTCTCCGTTCATTTCGCCATTTGTTCGAACGAATGGATACATACCCCATCTAATTTGATTAATTTGATTGAATCTTCCTTATAAATCCATTGGTTCGAACAAATCGTTACTGTTCACCCCTGTTATTGTTCACCTATCTAATTCATTTGAATGATCAGCCTGATTCATTCAAATAAATCAATTTTTTTTTAAATTTTAAAGTTATTTTTTAAATACTGTATATTTTTAAAATTTTTTAAATTAAATATTCAGATTAATTAATATAATTTGATAAAAATATTTTAAAGTTTTAAGGTGTTTTGATACTCTTAAAATTAAATCTGTAAATGCAGAAAATTTAAACGTGTAAACGGACCCTTTTTATAAATAACTGCTCTGTATGTCAAATGAAAGCCCTCAAAGCAGCTTTGAGGGACGGTCTGTCACTACAGCTGACTTTGGACAAAAAGTGACAGAAAATTCAGCCTTTTCTTTATTGAAAGAAAATCCAACTTTCGAGTACTATCTTTCTCCTCAACTTTTCAGCTTTTTTTTTTTCTTTTAATGAAAGAAAATGCAGCTTTAGAGGACTATCTTTCACTTCAACTTCTGAAACTTCAGTATTCACATGTGTCCCACAGGTAAAATATAACGCTACTTTTAAGAAGAAAGGGATTATATCTTGAATGATAGATCATAGATTTATGGAAATAAGCTGACCCATTTATTTTCATTTCATTTCTAACAATTGATGAATAAGCATCTCTGGATTCATAATTTTTTGAAGATGATGTATGGTTTTATATTGAACAAGATATCTGCATCTTCATCTTGACATTTCTTAATTTATTTTTCAATGTCAATTTCAATCAACACAATAATAGCAGCCCATAATTAAGGAGATTTGGATCTTTGATTCGTTTGCAAATTTTATGTCAAAGAACATACTACTAGTAAACTTTGGAAGTAGAGAACGAAAGGTTGTATACAAACAAGCAAACGAATAGTAAGCTGTCCTTTGGAAGACAAGAACTGGGCAGTGTGCTGGCATTTTCAATTCCTTTTACCCCCTCATGTTATAAACCTACTACTGTCTTTCTTCTCTCCTTTCACGTCAACTCTCTTTTTCTCTTTTCCTTTTCTCTCTTATGTTTATAAATATACTGTCCTTCTTCTCTCCTGTCACGTCAGCTCTCTTTTTCTCTTTCTCTCTTCTCTAATCCACTGCCCATCTCGTGTTAAAGAATCACTGACATCTCTTTTAAATAATGGACATCTTCTCAATCTAATTTTCAATTTAAAGTTCAGGAATTTTGAAAAATTCCAATAATCAAATTAAGATAATGACCAAATCAATCGTGAATATAAGACAATTCAAAGGCAAAGGCAAAGCAAAAAGAAATAAGTAATGTAACTCAGGGGTCTCAAATCCAGGAGCCTATCTACAAAATGATATGCACTTAATTGTATTTTCAAATGAGCCATCTTCATTTGAAGACAAAAAGATGACAATAAAGTGAAATGAAACGACAAGAAACTAAGAAAATATGAGAAAGGCTATCACTTGACAAAGGTGGAGAGCCAGCTGATGATGTGATGGGAAGTAAAGGTGGAGATTTATATAGAAAAGGGTATTAAGAAATAAATAAAACACAGCAACCCGGACATTCCAAATCAGTGTTAATCTCCCTGCAACTGAGGAAAAAGCACTGAGCAGAAGCAGGTGTGAAAACATTTTTTGCGCACCATCTCACGAAACCAGTTTCAGAAGAGATTCTGAGGAAAAAGCAGTAAGCACTGTGAAAACATCTTTTGCCCACCATCTTACGGAACCAGTTTCAGAAGAGATTCTGAGGAAAAAGCAGTGACCAGAACAGCTGTGAAAACATCTTTTGCCCACCATCTCACGGAACCAGTTTCAGAAGATATTTTTACGTCACAGCAAAATAAAAGATTGGAGAAGAAAGAAGAAAGAAGAAAGATAGTTCGTCCTTGTCGCTGTTGTACGGATTCTGACCAGTCTTACAAGCGGGTGCAACCTCCGTTACGAAATACAGGCAGATTAATCTGAATTATTTTAAATACAAATTTAATTTTAATATAAAATATTATTATTTTTAATTTTGCTACGATATTTGATGATTCATATAACTCACGTGTCTTGAATTTACAAGGCTATCTACAAAATGGTATGCACTGAATTGTATTTTCAAATGAGCCAGACAAAAGATGACCATGAAGTGAAAATGAAATGATAAAAAACTGAGAGAATATATATTTTGAAATGGCAAGGGCAATGACACAAAATGACAAAGGCTATCACATGAAATGAAATGAAATGACCATGACATGAAAAAACAAGAACAGTGAAAGAATCTACTTTTGTTAGATTTCTATGAATAAGTAAACGCTAATCTCCATACTTATCTCTAGTCTCCATACTTATCTCAATGTTATGTCATGAATGTAAATGCTCAATATCTCTATAAATTGAGCGGTTCGTGATACATGTCTAACTTCAAATCTTAGTAGTTCTATTTTTAAATTATAGCTTAAAATTGTTTTATTAAAATTATAATTTCTTATAGTCAATATCCATTGTCATTTTCCTATTCCTCATTGGTCTTAATTGGCACAAAGTGAGGTGAACCGGATTACAGTCTACTTTTCATTCTTTTGCGTGCAGTGGAATGCTACCTATTTTTTTTATTATCAGCATCTGTCGACGTTCATTACTCTTTGAATATAATGATAAAAATAATTTCAAATAAAATCAACTAATATATATATGTATACAATTTATTTTTAAAATTTTAAATTATTCATTAATTTCGAAACGCGACGGTATATATACATTTATTAGAAGAGTGTGATAAACTTTATAAGTTTTTTTAATCAAGTACTTCTCATTATCTATCAATGAATGAATTAGTTTTACAAAATTTAAAATGACAGGTGTATATATATTTTACTGTCCTCTAGTTACTCTCTTTCAAGTTTCTTAAATGGAAAAATAGAGATGTTTTCAGACTTGTATTATGGATTCAAAAGGTTTCAAGAGATATCAAGAGCCCAAAAGCCAAAACTGATCCCGGAACCCATTTGGTAAGCGACTCAAAGTTAGGATTCAAAACTAAATCTACGAAACCTCATGAGCAAGGTTTGTGTTGAATATTAAAAGCAATGTTTTAAAAATGGACTCGTAAGATATTTAACCCCTACCCAACTAGCTCTGGCCCAGTAGATCAAAAGCAGATTATCAGAACTAAGCCGAATATAGATAAACCCGAAACCCCGAAGCCGAAATAACAAGACCAGTACTTCACACCGTAGGGTCTGTGAAGAAAGGCCCAATCCAATTACCAGATTGGCTTTGTATTGAAGCCCAATCTGATACATAATCTTTAAGCACTGGCCCATACAAATCAATCAAGCAAGTGTTAAAATTCAAATATGGCCCATTTAAGGTTTTGAATTTTTTTTAAGAAAAACCCAAAAATAAAAAGAACTGATATATTGAAATATATTTCTTTTAGTTTCAATTTTTTTTTTTTAAAAGTCCAGCTCCCTCTTAGATAAGCGTGACGGTTTTTCAATTTGACTGGTTGTACTACTAAAACCCAAAGTTATGTAATCATTCTAGCTAACCCTACGGTTTTTCAATTTTAATGGGCATTATCGTGTGATCAAATCCCAGTCAGTCAATTGGCTGTAAGAGGTCTCTTCTGCAGATGTAGCGTGTTGGAAGACGAGAACTGAGACCTTTATTTTTCTTTTGTAGTGGTAGCGTCTTGGAAGAATGTGATGAACTTTACAAGTTTATTTTTAAAAAATTAAATTATTCATTAATTTTTAAATACAAATGTACATGTGCATTTTAAAAAAAAATTATTAGAAGAATGTGATAAAGTTTATAAGTTTTTTTAATCAAGTACTTTCCGAATGTAATAATTTTATAAAATCTAAAATGACACGTATATATTTACATTTAGAAATTAGTGAATATTTTTTAATTAATTCTATTCATTTAATGAAATTTTAAAATATGTAATTTTAAAATTATTTTAATACAAGCTTGACTGAATGATAATAAAATCTCGCACATAATAATCTCTTTAACATAAACACTCAAATTCGAAGATATCTCTCTCAATAAATCCAGTATCTGCTGAGATTTCGACCCGTGATCCTACCTAACCCAGATCTCTCAACTGATCGCCCCCACACTAGCTCTATTCTAGACTTATAGTGAGAGGAGCTATTTCAGCTTTTAAAATGTTGGGTTAAATTGCTATATTTATAGATTTAAATGAGTTAGGTTTAAATTAGTCATAAAATGTGTCAAAATTCTATTTATTATATAGTAAACTTTTGAGCCAAAGTATTAGACCTGTCAACAGGTTGGGTGGGTCAGTTTCTCATCCGATCTTATTCAGGTATGAACAACCTTCAATCTATTATTTAGTTGTTCATTGAAAATGATAGTTACTTGGAATCTATTCCACGTTCGAGGTAGATTGGGTTGGATTTCTGATTATCCATTATAACTTTTAGCTCATTTCAAAAAAATAAAAAAATTAATATAAATAATATACAAGGGCACTAAAATATTTATAGGTGATAAATTTAATATATAAACAACTTTTCAACTAGTCTTGGAAATGGATCAGATTAGGTCGGGTCAGGAGTCAAGATATCGGCCGATATGATACGAGTTTTAAGCACTGTATAATATCAGTCGATACGTATTGTATTGGCCGTACAACATATTTATCGGCTGATATGGCTGATGTATTGGCGATATATATTGGTTTGATATGATTCATATCGGTATTTAAAAAAAATTCAAAACAGTGATGGGCCCGAGTCGAAATATCGGCCGATATCGACCAAATATCAGCCCAAATATCAGCCGATATTTACGTTTTCAATTAAAAAAATAGTTTATTTTTTGGTTTTCTTATATATTTTTAATTAAAAAATAATAATAATATACTTCCGATATTTAAAAAATAAAATAAAAAAGAGGAGAGAGAGTCATATCGGCTGTGGCATTTTTTGCACCCGTGGGTCAGGTAAGAATTAGTTCGAGTCTCTTCGAGTTCGGCTCTATTTTTGGCTCTTATTAAACGGATTAAGTAGGCTCAGATCTGTTTCGAGTTCAGTTCAGGTACGATTTATACATGTATTTGACTAAGTAGAGCCAGCCTAACCATAAGACAAGTTAGGTTGGCGTCTTAGACCTCGTTTTAAAAGAGGCCCACTCAATATTGTTCTGTTGAGTTCCAAAAACCTTAAAAAAAACATGCTTTTCTTACCCTGCAACATCCTAACAAAAGGCCCCTACCACGAACCCTAAGAAAAGTAGATTTTAGATAATTTTTTTTTATTATATATAATTTAAATTTTAATTAAATATTACTTATAATAATATATTAAATACTAAGAAAATTCTACATTTAGATTTTTGCGTTATGTCTCAACTTGTGTCTAGCCGGTCCTGTGACTAACAAGACTTGCTTAGCAAAATACATATCAAGACTATCATTTAAATGGATATAGACCTCATACAATTATGTATGCATGGAAATAATCAGATTATGTATATTTACCCATTTATTTTTAAATTCAAATCGGGCCTACCAATTTATAAATAGGTTAAGGTATGGTCGACTCATCTTTCAAGCACGTCAGTTAATCGGGTCAAGATAATGCCAGTTCTAATTTCAACCTAGAAACAATATTTCAATCGTGCCTTTAGGAGTAGCATTTGATACTGAAATAGTAATAGTTAACTTGAAATAGACCTAAATTATTTATTGATACATATTATATAATAGGGTCAATTTTATTTTTTTAAGATAACTTGTGGAAAAGTCCTTGACGATACATGTCAAATTAGTCGTGTTTTTCAGTAATTATCAAAATAAAAGTTAATTTGAAAAGCAAATATTGCATCACATCAACTGAGAAACAAATTGATCGAGAATTCTAATTTTTTTTATCTTAAAATCATAAATAGTGACTTTTTATATTAAATATTTCCAAATCTCATATACAAGACCTGATGTATTGGCTAATATTGTCTGCAATTAGGGGTTCAAAAATTGAGAGGCCTATATATCGATCCTTTATTTTTTCCCAAAATATTAGTCATTTTGGTTTTTCTAAATAAAAAATTAAAATATTGAGCATATTATTTGAATTTTTGAAGTTTATAAATTTACAATATTGGCCTACATAAACCTAGATCCATGGACGATATCAAACTTAAGAAAACGCTAATTATAAATATCAACCTATATATCGATTATATCAGCCGATGTTGTTAAAGTACTTCCAATATATATTGTATCGCCCGATTTATAACTCAACCTACAATATATGGGCCGAATTATTGATTGATATAGTCATTATATTCTAATGACCAGGTTTTAATTATTTTTTAATAGAATCCAAAATGATTTAAAATTATAATTAAATTCCAAAATTTATTTAAGGTTTTTAGTTAAATCCAAATTAGTTAAAAATTTAATTGATTTGCAGTTTTCAATTAAACTAATATTAATTTAAGGATTTCAAATTTAAATAGAATAATAATAAATTAAAGTAAATTCTAAATTACTTAGATATCCTTTATCTCTAAATAAAATACTTAATATAACTAAATAATAATAATAATAGTTATTATTATTAAATAATGAAAATAATAATAATAATAATTCCTATCCAATTTTCCCTTCACTTTGTCTCAATGTTATCAGAACCGGATCGTCTACCAAACTGTATTCGAAGAAGGTTCGGTTCAACTGGGTTCAATTAGGTTCAGCCGTGATTAAACCCGATCAAACCCTACCATGAATATTATATTATGAATATTATATTATAAATATTATTAGATTATTAACTAATCTTTTTCTATATAAATAAAGCTCTTATAAGAAAGAATTCTTTTTAAAATCATACTCAATTATGTGCTGTAGAAAGTTGAAAATTGACCATTCTTTTCAAGACAAAATGATTTTCAATTTGTAATAATCACCACTTATTATTTTGCAAAGTATAAAGTATTTCCATATATACATGTAGACTAATATTTTCTAAATATATGAGTAGTCTATTATAAATTATCATGGATTGAATCTTATAAATTTAATATAGCTTTCAAATCCATTATAATTAACAAAGTTATTGTTATTTTTTTAAATACCAAAGCAAGAAAGCTAATTAACATGAGATTCTAAATTTTTAACTTCAAAACAATTTATTATAATATAATATTTTCTTTCATTTGAGAAAAGAGATTTTATTTTTTCATTAATAATAATTAGATAAATAAAATTATGAGCTACAGTTAATTATGTTACATTGATATAATAAAAATAAAGAATACCTTTTAATAATAATGGCAATGGAAAAAATATTACATGGTAAATATAATATTAAATTATTATAATAGGATAAATAAAAGAAAATATTATAAATTTTACTTACAGCATAAATAAATATTACTGTATTTTAAAAAATATATATATTATTTTTACATTAAAATAAATTTTTAATAAAATATTAGAGTACACCCGTGATGTTTTAGGAACCTCACCTGAGTTCCTTTTCCTATAGATATATAGATGTGTTTTCACTTAGAAAGGCTCATCTTTTAATACCCTTCTTCTCTTTCACGCTCTCTATTAAACCCCAGCTGCCGCCGCCGCCGCAGCCGCTATCTGTATTTTTCCCCGTCAACGAAGAAGAAAAAGAAGAGTGATTTTTTTTCTTCTATCTTTTCTCCATATTTTCTTTTTTCTCCTTCCGTTCTTTCTCTCCGCCGTTTCATTTATTCTCATTCCATTTTTTCTGCTGAATTTTACTGTTTTGTAGGGAGGCTAGAGTCGCAGCCGCCGGCGTTTTTAATTTTTTTTTCTAACTCGGGCGTCTCACGTCTCACGGCTCACGGCTCACGGCTCACGACTGAATTAAAAAATCTATTTAAACCGCGGATGGAAACGGTTTTTTGCGGCTTAATTTAACAGGTTTTTTAATCAGATCGGACCGAGAAGATGACGGTTGTGGTCGAACATGCGGCCCGACCGCGGTTCGGTCCGGTTCTGATAACACTGCCTTCGTCTATCTCGTTCCTTCCTCTCTCTATACCGCATACCTCTCTAAATCGATTCTTCCATGGCGTTTTTTCCTATACTTTCTCTTGGAACTCTTTCCTTCCTCTCCATCCGCTGCATCCCTCACTGAACCTATCCGTCTATACTTTATTTTATCTCTCGCGCTATGTCGAATATAGAAAATTGTTTCGAGTGTTGGTGAATTCCACCGAAAAATACTGGAGCTTTTCAGCATTCGCATGCTCTTATGCCAGTGTGCTCAGTTTATTGATTTTGGCGTTGACTACGGTGATTGGAATTATGTATTTTAGTTCAATATAGTATACATATGTAAGTTTCTAACATTCATTTAGATCAACATTTTTTTCTTCTGTAAAAAGCATCTGACTTCCACTCTTGTTTGCTTTTTAAAACTAAGATCAATATGCCCATTAATGCTAGAGTGTTATTGTTGATTAAGCTTTATCATACCAAGAATCACTCTCTAAGTCATCATATTAATTGGTACCTTATTATGTTTTATATGTTTCCAGTGCTTTAGTTTAGAGCTAAAGATAAGAATTTAGAAGGTCACAAATGATTTTAATGTAGTCTTAGGGTTGAAAATGGCCACCTACTAGGTCCCAAATTTGTCGAAATGGCAGACAGTTATCGTCATTTACTATAGCAAGTTGCAAGTTCATTGTATACTAAATTAACTAGTTTTAATTAAAGTAAAAAGTGAATTCACAAGTACTTTATTCATTAAAATTCTATTTTTGATGTACTTTATTGAAGAACTTTCTTTCAATCCAAAGACAACCAAAGTCATTGATTATATGATCCTTTTGTATCTACATCCTTGAATCAAATGGTGTATGCAACAAGTCTACAAAAAGCTCAATAATTCTGAAAAATGCCCTCCAATTTACAACTTTTCATTGTCATCTTAGAATTGTTAATCCAAACACTTATCCGAGTTCACTCTTGAATTCTTACCATGACATGGCTCACCAATGTTTACAGTACTTTATGTTTTAATTAGGGAGGTAATTTTTGCACTGTAAGTATTTCTCACGGTGCACCAAATTTAAATGAATTGTTAATCAACTGCTTATTACAGCCAAACATTCAATCCCAAAATTCCCCAAAGTCAGTATGACTTGATGGGGATGATACTTCATCCATGAGTTATCCTAGTGGTCTTACACATCAGGCTCAGGCTCACCAGTGTTGCTCCCTGTCCATATTAGATGGTTAATCTTGCTGAAGAGTCTTGCTCAATCAGCCTTGCAAGATATTTTCTTTATTGAATCAATATTTTTGCTAAGAATGAGTTACTCTGGTAGCCATCATTGTTGCTCAGAACTCATTTGAGGGCGACCCAATTGGCTAAATGTAATCAGAAAGAGTTCTTGAATATAAACTATCTGAATATGGTTTTGGGTTCATGTATGAGCAATCAGGAATCAAATTTAAACTCTCTTCTAGAATCAAAGTTAGTGTGCGTTGTTGGTGTTAAATCAGTTTGGTTAATCTCCATTTGAAAGCCGTCAATTGGATCCTTTGATACTTTAACGAAGCTCTAGGCTTTGGTAATCTGTTCACAGAAAACATTTGAAATGTTGCTGCTTATGATGAAGCCTGTTTGGAATTCTATTATGATAGGGTATTGTACCTTTTGGCTGGAAACACTTCGAGATGGAAAAGTAAACTGTCACATGTTTTGTCAGGTTATCACTGAAGCTGAGTATTTACTACTACTACTATGGTCTGTGAGATAATTTGGCTAAAGATGTTATCATCTGAGATATGTAGAAAGATAGTAGTGAGTGGGAGTTGTTAACGAGGACAGAGTGGTCTTTAAGATAGTCACTATTGGCTATTCGAGTTTGGTTGGGACTTGAATAATTCTTGTTTGGAGTTTATTCAATTACTCATCTTAGTTGTGGGTTATATGATCTTGTAACAGATGGATCAGTGAGAAGGTGAAGAATAAGTTAGAAAAAAAAAATTTACCCCTAATTTTGCTGATTAACTGTAACCATGCAAGTTAGATCTGGCCTGCTTTCTTGTTCTAAATTTCCTTGGGTTCTTCCCTCTAGTGTGCTTCTAATTTTCAGTTCTCAGTTCTCACTCAGGTTACCCGTTAGAGGTTAAAGAATGACGTGGGTCCTTTATCCTGTCTTATGAGTAGTCAGTTGGGCTGAAATGACAGATTTATCATTAGTACTTCTCTTCCACCACCAACCTTGATAAATGAAGTGAAGTTGAACACCTTTCAATAAGTTTTCTATCTGGAATGACTCGGCTAGTAGGGAGGCTTTCATTATTTGATTTCAATACTTTATCAAGGTTGGATGTAGCTGGGTATCTAGCATCAATTTGTGCAATTTTGTCACCACCAACGCCGAGCTGTCACAAGCAGCGGGCCAAACATATTCTCTATTTTCTCTCCTTTCTCCTTTCTCCTTTCATCTCCCCCCTTTTCGTCATCACCCTTGGCCGAGCCGCTACCGCTGTTCAACCATAGACCAGTCTCTTTTCGGTTTTGCTACAACAAGCACTTTTGAACGCTGTCCAGACATGTTGAGACTCAGAATCGATCTAAGATCAAGACTGAGGTAGGGAAGACAAATGATATCTCATAAAATTTAATTCAATTTCATATATTGCTGAATTATGTACCACATGATATAGGGGTGGACCCATGATACCTATATGAACATAATATGCAAAATTGTTTTTATTAGTATACATATGCTTCCAAAATTCAAGTGTCTACCGTGGTTGGGGTTGCAATTGACTGAGATACAAGGGTTTGGGCTTTTGCATCAAAGGTGGAAGGGGTTGGTATACTGGCCAGTGATTGGCAAAAAACTCCATACCCTAGATTGTGTGATATGCATTATATCCTGCATTGTGTGGGCATTTATGATATTTGCATTCTAACAAGAATGTGTTTATGGCATTGATGATATGTGTTGTGTGGTGCATCATCGTGAAATATGCTATGCATCATTGTGAGTATTTATGATGTTATGATGTTGACTCAGAATATGTATCTGTTGGTAGAATTGATAATATATCATGGTATACTATAATATTAATTCATGATGTTTAATTGAATTAAAATGATATTATATTCTACTGTGGTTTTACTCACCCTCTATTGTTGCAGGAATTCTCCTTGAAGAGATTGATGATGCTATTAAAACACTCAGGAGGACATGACTTGAGAATTTATAAGTAGGATGAAAAAACTGTTTAATTAGTTATTAATTTCCACACTTGTTGTGTATGTCAGTCAAGATGGTAGATAGTAGTTTTGATTTAGTGGGATAATATTGTGAGTATTTATGATCATTCAGAATGCAAGAATTCTCTTCGAAGGGACCGATGATGCCATTGAAACACCTCAGGAGAACATGACTTGAGAATTTACAACTAGGCTGAAAGAACTGTTTAACTAGTTACTAATTTCCATACTTGTTATGTATGTGAGTTAAGATGGTAGATAGTAGTTTTGATTTAATGGGATAATATTATGAGTATTTACGATGTTCATTCATGTATTTGTTGGTAGAATTGATAATATGCCATGGTGTACTATAATATTAGTTCATGATGTTTAATTGAATTAAAATGATATTATATTCTTCTCTACTGGGCAGTGGTTTTGCTCACGCCCTATAGTTGCAGGATAATATGGTTTGAATCATGGGAACTTGGGGTCCCCGATTTTGTTGACATACTTAATTATGGCTTGGATTGATGATTTGGGAATGTGAAACATATATCTAGAAATGTTAATACAGGAAAGAAAAGGGTGCCAATATAGACACCGATTTTTTCTGCCAGCAGACACCGAATTTTAAATTTTAGGTGAAAATTACCATTCTGTCCTTACACGCATGAAGGAATCGATCGATTGAAGCACAAGCTGATTCCCGAGCGGAAGAAATGCAGCATTACAGATCGATCGCACGATCGTGCGATCGATCTGTTTATGAATGATAAAATAATTATATTATTTAAATAATAAAATTTCCTTTAAAACTTTAAAGTTATTTTTTAAGCATTGTGTGTTTTCAAAATTTCTCAAATTTAATATCTGGACTAATTACGATAACTTGATAAAAATATTTTAAGACTTTAAGGTCTTTTGACACTCCTAAATATTTAAATACTGTGTTTTAAATATTTAGGAGTGTCAAAAGGCGTTGAAGTCTTAAAGTATTTTTATCAGGTTATTGTAATTAGTCCAGATATTAAATTTGAGAAATTTTGAAAACACACAATGCTTAAAAAATAACTTTATAATTTTAAAGGAAATTTTATTATTTAAATAATATAATTATTTTATCATTCATAAACAGATCGATCGCACGATCGTGTGATCGATCTGTTACGCTGCTATTCATACACAGATCGATCGCACGATCGTGCGATCGATCTGTAATGCTACATTTCTTCCGCTCGGGAATCAGCTTGTGCTTCAATCGATCGATTCCTTCATATGTGTAAGGACAGAATGGTAATTTTCACATAAAATTTAAAATTCAGTGTCTGCTGGCAGAAAAAGTCGTCTATGTTGGCACCCAAAGAAAATCCCAAACCTTCGATTTACAAGGGAGAACTTTCCAGATTTTCGGTTGATTTCTCTTATCGTGTAGTACTGTCTGAATAGACGTCAAATGAGTCTGATGATCGGTGACACGTGTGAATCAGAGAAAAAAAAATCTCTGTATTTTCCTTTGTGTATTTTATTCACGTGCCTGGTTGGAGCGTGACATTTGAGCATAGGTTTTATAAATGAATACAATAGTCGTACTGGTATTTAACCAAAATGGATAATAAGTCAACTTGATCATTTAGATTTTTAAAAATTGATTTAAACTGATTAAATTTTAATTACAAGTCTTATGTCCTTACTGGTGTAGAATCTCCTTGTGGACCTCGATGAAATCTTGGTCCTTTCAAATCTTCATAGCATGGGTAGGGGCATCTTTTCTGTATTTTCATACATAAGAAACTTTGTAAAAATACAATTTTCCTATCTTCTCCGTAAGAAAGTAGTTTCCTTAGAAAAGCATACTTTTGCAATTGTATTGACGCACGTTTTGATTGAAAAATCTCACGTAATTAGCAGTCAATAGCAAGTCAACTGAAACACACAGCAGCGTCATTCATATATAAACTTTCACATTATTTAACAAGATGCAATGTAAAATGTAATCAAACAAGATCCACAGTAAACAATATCTGAGATTATTCAGACTGCCTTTTCAATAAAGAAGCATGGATTGTGAATGAAAAATGAGTCAATAGGAAGCAGGCTCGGTTATAAATTTATAATACGACTGAAATTTATAAAATAAATAAATTTGGGTTATTAAGTTGGTAAGCTCACCCGCTGAGCATATTATGATAGCAAGAAATGACCATCAACCTAACTTCCTGCATCTTTCACCAACCCCCTCTATTCGAGCGTTGCGTCACCCACCAGCTACTCGTCATATTATTATTTCTAATTTCTAATATAGCTATTGATAGAAGCATCTTCTATTTTGTTTTTTTTTTTTTTTATCATAGATAACTTAAAACAATAAAAATCAAATATTGCCAATTTGTCATTTTGAGTAGAAAATGTCTGAAAATGCCTGCAAATTAAAATAACCAATTCACAACCATTTCTATAATGAGCACTTTTTTTTTCTAATCTCTCCGTTCTCTTCCTTGATGGAGAGATTTTGAAAATCCTCTTAAAAGGATTTTCTGTGTGCTACACAAGGCTCCAATCTGAGATATCTCCATGTGAGGTTGACCAGGGGTTAAAATATCCGGCAGAGAATGATATCGACCGTATCTCATTCTCTCTCTTATTTTATTTTTTTGAAATATCGGATGAATTTTTTTATTTTTGCCCTTTTTATTAAAAAATCTAGAAATAAAAAAAGAATATCGACTAAAATCGGCAATATCATCACTGATATTTGACCTATATTGGCTGATATATCAGTGGCAGGAAGCACCAATTTTTTTTTAATATCAGACGATTTTGTTATATCGTCCAATATTAGGATGTATAGTTGATACATATCGTATCGTCCAATATTAAGATGTACGGTTGATACATATCGTATCGGCCAAATATACATCGTCTTTTAAAAAATCGATACATATCGGCTAATATAATACATATCATCTAATATTGTTACCTATAACATTGACCTACAAGGTAAAAGGAAATAGTCACAAGTTTTAATAAAATTGAAAATAAAAGATGGCTCTGAAATTTTTTTTTATTGTGGTTTAAAATATCACAATATTTCAAACAAATGGAATCTTAAGGTCTAAAACCTCTACGATACTCCAAATTTAAATTTACAGAATGATGTGTGTATTTCAAATAGTATTCTTTCAAGTATTCCATTTTAATGTCTTTATCCCAGCATCCCTCCCTTCTATCCAATCAAGGACAGTGGCAGCGGCAGCCACTATGGAGCAAGAAGAAACTTACTGAGACAATATAATGTCAAGATTCAAGAAGCTGATTTACTTCCAAATTAAAAACAGAACCAGAAGCTTGAATTGAGGAAAGATTGGTATTCGTTGTTAAATGATAATTTTAACCAAGGATTCGAAACAATACATTATCAGAGGACGAAGAATACCAGGAGCCCAAAAACCACACAAATCAAGAAAACCACACAAATCAAGTTATTTAAGAACACATCAATATGAAGAACATTGGTTGTACAGTTTCCATAGAGCAATTCATCCGTGAGAATCCCTTGGCCCCATCATCATGTAATGGATCATTTATAGAACCATAGCTGACAGCTAATATATTTCTGCTGGCATATGAAAAAGAGGAAGCTGCGGCAGCTCACGCAAACTCAAAATCGCGATCTTATTGAACTGCAGCAAGCACCCATGTGGAGTCCTTTTAAGCTTCATATAACTCTTCCAGAGCCGTGTATGGACACACCCTGCAAAAGGGGCAAAAGTTAAATTCATATGTAACCATGTAAACTCAAAGGGCTTGTAAGGTCATAAACATGGACACGCGTCAGTTGCACCAAAACTAGCCCATAAATTTAAGAATTCAAATGTTGCATACATTTCAATACATATTGTCATTAGCCATATGTGTAAGAAGAAAACATCTTTGACTCTATATTAGAGCAAAACTGAGTATATCAACACTTTACATGAAAAACGCCTGCTTTTGTTCCCATAAGAACATGGAACATATGCTTGTCAGAAAGACAATATTTTGTCATCTGAGAAAAGTTTCATAATCTTTCTTTGAATGACCAAATTTTCAGTTAAATTTGAGAGTGAAATATAAGGACCCTAATAAATTCAACCAGGTCACTGGGCAGAAGAAATATTGGAAGAATGCAACCTCACATCGAGTCTTAATTGAAAAGTATCATCTAATGTGTTCACTGTAGTGAGAAAATATGAAAAGTGACCAACGGAACCCATAATTCTTTGCATTAGGAAATGATGGATATCACCCTTTATCATTTCTAGTCAACTTTACTTTCTGAGCTATAGGTTCATAGTCAACATACAACATGATATTGCAGCTTGGGTTCTAATACTGATTACAGAGAAAAATGATATTGCAGTCTCTCTCTGTGTCTCTCTCTCATCTGGAAAAATCACCATATTAAATGAAGAAAAAAAATGGAGAATAACATTGCACATATCTATTAAAGGAAGAATAAGAGATTTTCTAGTTACAATATGCAGCGTAAAAATTTACCTCTTGGCATATGTGCTAAACCGGTGCTGTTGTTTTTGTCATGGAATCAGACTTCCCCTGCAGAGGAAAGAAAAGAGGGTCCAATATAAATGGCTACAAACAAGTCAGTCTGGGTACCACTAGTGTCCCAAAATGCTGATTCCTATACAATACTTCCATGGTTAAATGAAGGAAATGGAAACGCAACAAAATCTTTCAGACACTAAGACCCGAGGTCTTTCTATCTATTTACTTCTATTTCCTATCAATGACTAAAGAAAGAACACAGTAATGCATCAGAAAAACAGGCCAAGGTTGGATAGTTAGGAGCTTCCACTCAGGAAAACCTGTCGGATGTCCAACAGATCAATAGGATGGATATTTGAACGATCAACATATCACCAAGCAGGACTTTTAATTCATCAATGTTGAAACTCAGAAGAATTTGGAGGACAAAATCAACAAACCACGTGTAACGACAATCTTACATTTTCATTAAATGATCAGATAACGCAATGAATATCTACATTAAAGCATGGACTAAAAAGACAAACCTCAGATTTATCATTCCTACGTATCTTCCTAGTGGAAGTCCTCATTGTCACAAATTCCTCTGCAGATGTTGGGTGAATACCAACTGTGGCATCAAAATCTGCTTTGGTCAATCCAGCTTTCACAGCAATTGCGATTCCCTGACATTTTAATGAAAATCTTATTAACAGCAGATACAGAGAATTAAAATACACAAAAGGAATCAATTAAGGCAACATAAACCTGCATTATCTCTGGTGAATCTTCTCCACACATGTGAACTCCTAAAACTACATATGTTTTTGCACAAACAATAAGTTTCATTAGGACCCGGTCTGGGAGCCCTGATAGCGTGGCCCTTAGAGGTCTAAAATTTGCAGAGAAGACATCAATGTCACCGTACTCCTGGACTGCCTATAAAAGTAGAATATGGTCAGAGGGAGGGAAATGCAGTCCGACATTGTAGACAGTAAAATATTCACATCACCTGTTCTTCAGTGAGGCCAACTTGCGCAATTGGTGGCTGGGAAAACACAGCAGATGGTACAGCTCTATTGCAAATAGAATATCCAGCCATTAGAAAATCCTTCAGATATGGTTACCTGCTCACCTAATTCTGATCCCAGAGCCAAGTAGACACACTGAGACAGAAGAATTCTAAAGAGCTATATATCTCTGCATGTGGGTCACGTTTAACAGTTGGTTTTTGTGCACACACCAATAAATGCAATCAAAGAGAATATAGCATTAGAATTGAACCCCTTGAATATCTTTCCCTTTAAATATTTATGTACTTAAAAACACAGGTTTGTGATCTTTATCCTTTCATAATTCATTTAGGTGTCTAATCTTATGATTGATTTTGCCATTTACCATCTATGGTCTTTCTCCTGTCTAAATCTTACGATTGATTTTGCCATTTACCATCTATGGTCTTTCTCCTCATTCATATAAATTATTTTCCTCAGTATTAGACCCAAATAGATAGGATTAATGCATCTTAGTTAGCTTCAATGTCACACCATGCTGCTGCTGTTTTTTTTATTTTTTCTTCTATGCCTATCTCACACATTTTACACAGTTTTTCAAAGTCATTTTCTCGCTTTATTACAACTATTCCCGTTCTGGCAGCTATATTACCTATTCATAAGATGTCTTACCCATGATCAGGTTTTGTAGGTTCATGTAAAAAAACAGTTTTGGCAAATGCTCCTCCTTCCATCAATGCAACTGGAGTCAAATTTATCCTGTTCGTAACATCACCAACCGCCCAAATGGAACTGACTGATGTCCGGGAGAACTCATCAACCTAAATCAAAGTGGTAAACCAAATAAAAATATAGAAAAACCAATTCCAAATAATGATAGAACTGAATATAGACAAGTTTCTTTTGGTCTGACCTAAATCAAAATGGTAAACAAAATAAAAATATAGAAAACCAATTTCAGATGATGATAGAACTGAATATAGACAAGTTTATTTTGGTCTGGCAATACACCATGTGGCCACTTCCACGCAGCCACAGTTGTGAGCACGAGAGTGTCACATGTAGTCATGGTTCAGGTGCGCCAATATATTCCACCAGGCATAAGAATAAGTGAGGGCTACTAATAAGATAGGCTGACCATGTACAAAGAATATAGACCAGCAATCAATTTTTTCCAGAACTCCAATTATTTCATACATTGGTACACCTTGTGAGTATTTCAGACCCCTTTTTAATGGTGTAGTTTGGACTGATTTTTGGGCCAGCTTATTCATAAGATAGGGCCAGTATCAAGAAATGTGGATATTATGTTTCTGCCACTTTTTGCACATTTAGCCACAAGCAAACCAGTCGTTCAAAAAACTCACCTCTATTGCCCCATCCTTGGTCATTTTCACCCCAACCGCCTCCAATCCCAAGTTCTGCAAAGCAACATCCACTCAGTTTATTTACTTGGAAGTTTAGACTTTAGACTCAATGTTGAGAGCATAACCAAACATAACATATGAATCTATGTTCATAAAGAAATGGTTTCTTTTGAGCATTGATTTAAATGCAATTAAAGAGAGATTTATAACTTGCAGATCATAAAACATGAAATTGAAAATCCTAATAGATATCATACCTTTGTGTTTGGCCTGCGTCCTGTAGCAAACATAACATGAGAGAAACCATCGATAGTTCCTTTGTTAGTCTTCAATGACAGTAAGCCATTGGGTAATTTTTGGATAGCTTGAGGGGTTTCCTCCGTGTGAAACTCAATTCCTCTTAAAGACATCTGTTCAGCAACAAAATCTCTGATCTGCATTAATTTAGATGTGATTAAAATATTCTTAAATTTGTAAGAATACATCCATGCATCTGTCAAACCAATAAGTAAAATGACTCCCTCACCTCCTCATCAAACCCTCGTAGGACCTGCTTCTGCCGAATAAATACATGGACTTCACTTTTTAACCCATTAAAAATGCCAGCAAATTCCATGGCGATGTAACCGCCACCTACTATGGCAATCTTATCAGGTTTTGAAGGTAAATCTAGAGCAACATCAGAATCAATGACATACTCTTTTCCTGGAATGTCAGGAATGAAGGGCCGTCCACCAACTGATATAAGTATATGCCTTGCAGAGTACAGTTTACCATTCACATCAACAGTATGTGGATCTACAATCTGTGCAGTATCAACACAAAGATTCATCGAACAAATAAAATTAGTGATCATTAGTACCTAAATTGTACAAGGCAGTTAACTTTATCTAAGTTTTAACCTGGTCTCAGAACATCATCCAACCTTTCCACGACCTTCAAGTAGTGTCACACCGGCATTTTTCAAAATATTTTTGTAAATCCCAGTAAGACGCTGCAGTTCTGCATTCTTGTTGGCCATCAGAGTGCTCCAGTCATGCTTGGGATCAGCTTCATATGTCCATCCAAAGCCATGGCTCTCTTCAAAATCATGAGAATATTTGGATGCATGCACAAGTAATTTCTTTGGGACACATCCACGAAGTACGCATCTATATTGTGGAAAATAAGAGGATGGATAATTGGTCATTTACTTAAACACAAATGAATTTTATACAACAATATGCACAAATCATATCAAAATAATGGCTTAATTTAATATTTTCCTCTAAATTATTGAAAGCAACAATAGGTATAAGACCTGGAGAACAATAAAGAGAATAACAAAATATGAACAGGATTAGTGAAAGGGAGAAAGTTGTCAGCAATCCTGGGAAATAGGAGATCACCTGCATAATGCAACCATGTGCGTCCAAAACAAATTTTGCCTATCGAATGAAGCTTAGTCAAAGATCACATGTTAACACTTGTGCACTTACACTCTTCTCTTATATTCTTCACAAGGTAGTTAGGTGGCATTGCTTCAGAATATCATTATCATTAAAGTCAAAATCCCATCAATCTAGGGTCAGCTTATCAGTTCTACTCCTCCATTTAACCGTATCATAAACCATAAGTTGCTCTTCAAGTTCTCAAGCAATGAATGATCAAGAACCTTATGTCATCCATTGCTTGAGAACCTTACATTTTTATAATATAACCTCTGCCTTCATTTAAGCAGCTGCACGTTGTCATCCAGATTTTCAAGTAGGATGGTCTTATAAGTTAAATAATGTATTCACAAATTGTAGACACCCTGCAAACCTTCTTGGTAGAAAAATCTCACAGATTTATAATTCCACCAATTTTCCATATTCTTAGATTAGGAGAGTTACATAATAGCCATTTTTTGTGTTTAGAATGCATGGAATATTAGCTAGAATCAAAGAAATCCCAGTCCAAGTGTTTCAATATTTGGATTCCAAAATAAATCATTCATATAGGAATTTATCAATACACTAGGAATTGGGTTATGAAGCAATTCATAACTCCCCATAACCATGGAGGATTTCTAAATGCATCATCAATCAACGCATGATGTGTGAAAAGTAGAGACTGCTGCATGGACAGCTGGGTTCAGCTAAACCATATAACCATGTTGGCCCCATCAAACAACATATGACGATGAAACAGTGCAAGTCAAACAAATACGTCTTAATCAGAGGTTAACAACTTAAACCTCAGAGTCAAGTTGAAATCCAATTGAGTCGAGTAACTTGGATGAGTTTTTCAACTTGACTCAGAAAAAATCAAAATGGCCTGCTCAACTTGAAAACTTGTCAAGTTGAATCAATTCAGATTGATTCATCTGATTTTTTTTTTTTTTAAGTTTTTAAACAAAGTTCCAAACCCATGAATAAGAATTATACAAACCAATATCACATGATTCTTCATGCATATGAGAAATGATCAGGGGCAAGAGGCCTGACCATAACAGGGGCAGGTCATGCATATCCACCGTCCATTAGAGAAAAAAACTGTATTTTTAAATTTAAAATTTTATCAGACGGTGGATATCCAAAACTGACCTTATTATGGTCAGGTCTCTGGCACCTGATCATTTTTCTGCTTCTAAATCAACGTTCAAAATCCTAAACTCAAAGTCGGCCTAAAATCCAATCAAAACAAGTTCCTTTTTCAACTCAACTAGGAAAAATTCAGAACAGCTTGCTCAGCTTGAAATCCTGTTTAGCCTAGTTAATAAGACTGACTCGTCTGATTATTTAAAGCTTTTGAACTAGTTTTAAGCCCGTGAATAAGACTTACACAGACCAATTGTGTGATTTCATCATAGTAAGAAGTGAAATCAAAATGACAACAAACTAAAAAAATAAAGGGATTGACAGGCACTTTTTATCGAGACAACTTAATACCTTTTTCTGATTTAAATGACAAAAAATGTCTTTTTTTCAATGATAATTATCTCTCAAGATTTCATTTAAATCAAATAGAAGTACTAAGAGATACCCCCGTATTTAAAACTATAAGAACATGGATCAATCCCTTGAAAAGATATATCAAGTTGAATAAAGCCCATATCAAAAACTAAAAAGAAGTCCAAAAGACGTACGTTCCGCCGACACCGCCGGTGTTTTCAGAAGAAATGGTGGCGAATGGAAGTTCACAGATGGCTACGGTGGCACCATAATTCGCCGCGAAACGAGATGCCCGGACGCCTCCGCTTCCGGCCCCAATGGTGAAGAGGTCGAAATCGAAGTTCCGGGGCTCAGCTCCATTGTCGGTTTCGGCGCGGGTGGCGTAGCGCCGCCGTGAGAAAAATGGGTATCGATGGGTAGAAAATTTGATGGATTTTGAGGGGAACGTGTTGCAATCAATGGAAAGGGATTTGGATGGAATAAAGGTAGGAAATTTTCTGCAGAGATTTTGAAAAGGTGAAGAGAGAGACACCTTTGGAACTCCCAGAGAGCTCGCCATGGCTGCTGCTTCTTATGCTTATCTCTCTCTTCGATAAAAGAATAACCCTCGTTTATATAAAATTTAGGAAAATATTGTATTTATGTATTTTTTTTAAATAAGAGTGCGTTAAAATTAGGAAAATGATGGTTACACCCCTCATTTTTACCGTACATGCACTCTCTAAGAGTAAAATACCAATTTTGCCCTCAATTTTTTTTCTTTTTCTAATAAAGCACCCACATTTTTACCCAAAACTGATATTTCACTCATGGAGAGTACCTTAGATAAAAATAGGGGGTGCACAAATCATTTCCCTAAAATTATGAATGCTATCAATCTAATACTCTCTCTCCCAATTTAATTAATATTGAATTTATGTATTTTTTAATAAGAGTGCCTTAAAATTATGAATGTTATCAATCTAATACTCTTTCTCCAGATTTAATTGTCTCTTATAGATTTTGAGATTGTTCCAAAATAATTATTCCATTTATATTGGAGTAGCATAAAATATATTGAAAATGAGCGAGATCACATGGAATGCTAGTTTTATATAGAGAGTTTCTTAAAAAATATAAATGTTTCAGATTAGACAACTAAAATGAGATGGTGGGAGTAGTAAAAATAATGTTGTTTGATAATTTTAATAAATTTTCAATATTAGTATTTATTACAATTCTATGTGGGCCATGGCTTGAGCTCGCATTTGTAATGACCATGTTGGCTTGGCCTAATAGAAATTGGGCTTGGACAAGGGCCTAGATCAAAGATAACAATTCTTCTTAATAGTTGCCCACATCAATATTAGTATTTATCATAATTTAACTATTGATCTTGGTATATGTAAATATAGTTAAAAACAGTCATTGATCGGCAGACATTTGTAACTCTATTGCGTGTACAAGTTTGTTGGGCCACTAGGCCTGACTTTATGGGCCTTTGATTGGGCCTGTCTTGATTAGACTTGAATTGGGCTGGCTTCTTTGGTTGAATCCCAGATCCTCCTTCATGTTTCCACCCGAAATTCATGAAATTATTGTAGAAACCATTTCAATGGCCACAATCTCATCTTCATCAATACAAATGTCCGCATCGTTAAGATACTCTAAAATTTTGAACTTAATATGATAAGCATTGCAATCCAATACTATCATATATTAAAATAATAATTTGTATCACTTAGCTCAACGTCTCTATAATTCTCACAACCAAGAAAAGATCGGGGTGTACTTTGCACAAACTCACAAAAAAATGTTTTTTTTTTTTTTTTTGAATTTTCTACTTTTCCCTTACACAAATGATATTTTGATATTGAGTAAACATTGAAATTTATTTAATTATAATAAATATGTAATATAATATATTGAAATATATATACATAATATTAAATATCAATAAATTATGTTATAGAGTTTTAGGTCATGTTGGGCCCTAAAAATGTGAGGCCTAAATACAGGCTTGACTCAAAATTATATGGGATTCTACATTTTAAATTGCCCTAACCTTTTTTATATCAAAGTGAGTTGATATGGATTGAATCCTACTTAAGGTCAGTTTTTCGGCCTATTTCGGCCATATATGGGCCGCAAACCAAATGGGTAATGGCAAAGTCGTAAATGCCTCGAATCGGTGTCCATATCAATTCCTCCTATGTATATAAGTAAGCTTTTCTTGTCCTTCACTTCAGGTTCCCCGTTTTTGTGATTTCCTCTCGCTTTTTCAGTTTCGTCATTTCCTCTCGTTTTTTTAGTTTCTTCTTCCTTGAAATCGAAATGTCTTCGGATCCGAACCCCAGCAATGGCGGATTGGAGCAGGCAACCGTCAAAGTCCCATCGAAAGATCCCAAGAAGAAGAGAGACGAAAAGAAAGAGGAAGATCTGGTAACCCATGTTGCCCTACGTTTTCACCGCCTTTTACCCTATTTTATTTTGTCGATTCTCTGGATTTATTTTTTTCAGCAAAATCTTTTACTTTGTTTTTCTAAAATATTGGGAAAAATTGCAGTCGGACGAGGATTTGGCCATAAAACAGCAGCTAGAGCTCTACGTCGAGAGAGTCCAAGATTCAGACCCTGGCGTGCAGAAACTTGCTCTTGAGAGCATGAGGTGATTCACTATATCTTGTTAATTTGTTGAGTACTATTTTTTTCTAGTTTATTGTCAACTTTACTGAAACTTAGGGGGGAAAAAAGGACATGATGGACAGTGAGGTGACTGATGGTATGGTTTATGACAGTGCAAATGGAGAAGTAAAACTCGAATAGTCCACACTAAATAGATTGATTTTGGCTGTGTTGATAACGATGATGAGTTTATTGTCAGTTTTTTACAACTTTAGTTGGAGTGTACATTATGATACTTTTTTTTTTGAAGACCCACAATTATGATACTTTTGGAAGTTGAAACTTTGAAATTTGCGCTCAAATGAAATAATTATTTAATATTCACTTAATGTTGAAAGGAAATTGGAGATTTGTTCATATTATTATTTTTTAGATATCTTTTATTTCATATATCATATAATTTTTGGAGGAAATAGTTATGAATCTCATGATTCCATGGTTTATAATACACGATTTGCTGTTGAAGACATAAAATCATTTACAACGCTATTCAATTTTACAACATTGCTGCAGACAGAGGGCCCTGAACCTGCTAGAGAATATTCATTTTTAAGTTTCTCTCGAGAACCTTGTTTCTCACTGATCAACGTTTGAGCAGTGGCTTTATACTATTGCAATATCTGCATTAAACTGCTCACATTCAATTATCTGTAATGAATATTTTTATGCTTCTATAGGCAGGAGATCCGAACATCAACCAGCTCTATGACCTCTGTGCCAAAACCATTGAAGTTCCTTCGTCCACATTATGGGACTCTAAAGGCCTACTATGAAACAATGACTGATTCAGAGTTAAAGGTATGTTCAATTGGTTCAGAATTTCAGTTACTGTGTGTGTGTGTTTTTACTTGACGAAGTTCACAAAGTGAGTTTGCTGTGTTTTTTTTTTTAATTACAGAAATACCTTGCTGACATACTATCGGTATTAGCCTTAACCATGTCCGCTGAAGGGGAACGGGTATGAACAATAACTTTGCAGTTTTTATTTTAAACTATTGTAGGAATATATTTCAATTACTTCAATTTTCACTTCTCATCTGTAGTTTTTCATTCTCTTCCACTTTTTAGGTGCTTAGTTATAGTTAAATTATTTGGAGTATTTATTGATTTGTCGATTTGCATTTTTTTTTCAGGACAGCTTAAAATATAGACTAGTAGGTTCTGAGGGTGATATTGGCTCATGGGGCCATGAATACGTAAGGTTAGTAGTTTCCAGTCTTCAAAAGCAGAATGAGGATTATGGGTCATTGGCCAAGTAATTTATATGCTGTCAAAATTTATTTTATTACTCTCTAGTTGACGAAAATGAACCTGACTGCTGCATATGACCCTTATATGTCACAGGAGTTTAAATGGGTCCATGAGATAGATTTGAGTGTTTTGAAGAATAAAAAATGAAATCAGACCAAAATAGAATTTTGACAACCAGAAAGTGTAGCATGGAGATTACCTTAAAAGACGACTTGTTTCTCATGTTTGGAAGCATCTGATCATCTAGGGTCAAAAATAGGTGTAGACACGTGGAGAAAGAAAACTTTTACTATTGCATAAGCATAGAATTTATCTACTTTTAAGAGGCATTAAGATCTTGAACAGTGTTTTTACAGCCAATACTCTTAGACTAGAATATAACATTGGTAAAGGTCGGATGCCTACCGTAATGTATACACGACATGCTACGTGTATAAACCAATTCTAGTACAAATTTAATCAACTGACAAATAATGAAAACAGATTACTTCAAAAATTAAATTATTGAGTGGGGGGCAAGAGCGAAAAATGTAAAATCATCTGGTACTAGTAAGTAAAAAATGGAAGGGTTGATAAACTGATCGTAAATTCTTAATAATAATGAGTTGCATGTGTTGCTCAAAGTAAGATATTGTTCTACTAATTGAGGGAGATACGATGGGGATGAGAAAGAGAATGAAAGATTGAAAAGTTACTAGTTGACATGTTTTTTTGGACTAGTGACTTAAGGTTTTTGATACAAGTATTCTATGCTCATGATACATTTAAAAAGTTAACTGCAATTTGCAATAATGTTTCTTCTTCTCTCTCTCTCTCTCTGGAATGATTTCAGTTTGCAATTATTTTGTTTTCATCTTTTGAAATTGATCTGCTCACATCTGCTATGCTCATGGATAGTGGCTTTCCTGTCAAGAAGACTCCCTTTTGTAACTTTATAATTTTGATGTGGTGGTCTTAAGTAACCTATTTTCTCTGATACAATTGGTACTTTCAGGAACCTTGCTGGTGAAATTTCACATGAGTTTGCAAAGCGACAGGTTGGCCCTGTGAGCATTTTCCTTATGATGGTTATACCTGTTTTATATATTGATAACCTTGCCAGTTGTTCGTTATGGTGACATTTTTCCTGTTCACTTTCAATTTCTTTCTTTCTTTTTGAAAGGTATCTACTTTTAATTCTAATTACTATATACTGCATCATGTTCTTTCTCCACAGCAGATTGAAGAGGCTCCAATTGATGATTTGATGGAATTGGTGCAGCAAATTGTTGCTTTCCACATGAAGGTATATTCATGAATTTCTATTTTCAGAGTGAGAATGTAGTGTCTCAAACTTGATACCTCATATTGGGCTCTTGTTGTATGTGGTTTATTAACATCACAATTATTGTTTATTGGTATTTCATGATTTTGCAACTCCGTTTGCTTGATCAGTTTATTTGACCGTTAGTTTGTTTTAGTTAAGTTGCTTTGCTTATCTTTTTTTCACAGTGAGCTTACTTTGTGTTTTTTTCCTGTTATAGCACAATGCAGAGCCTGAAGCTGTAGATCTTTTGATGGAGGTATACTCCACTCCCCTTTTCCCCTTCTAACTTATTGTATTTTATTATTATTTGGCTAAGGTTAGATGTATAGAGTAATTATGGACTTGTATCCAGGTTGAAGATTTAGATATGTTGGTTGATCAAGTCGACTCCACAAATTATAAAAGGACATGTTTGTATCTTACCAGTGCAGCAAGGTAACTTTTCCATCTATAGTTGTCGTTATTGTCATCATCATCATCATAGCTACTAGTCCATCTTTATGGAGATGCTTTTTGAGTTAAATTGTTCCTATTGTAATTGCCGCTTTGCCATTATATGTAAATTATGAAAACTTTGCATAAAACATGCTTAATACATGCTTGTATTGGATTTTTTGTGGTGGGTTCATTGTAGCCTGCCTTTCTTGGTTGTTCTTATATCTTTTTGTGATTAATGAAGTTACCTTTCCAAAAAAAAATGCTTAACACATACATTTCTTTCATTTGGTATGAATTTTTGTGAAGAATTGATGAATACATCATCATCATCATGATCAAAGTATTTGTTAGTAATCTCAGGTTAACTTTTATATTTCTACTTCTCCAGTTAGCCTTATCAAATTGATAAAAACAACATCCTTATATTTTTCTCCATTTCATTAATCTTGCTTGTGGATGCGATGTCTGGATAATAACATCTTAACATGATGAACTTTGATTTCCCTCACTTGTATAGGGTTCTGCTCAATAATGAATACAGAACCTAGCTTGGCATAGTTGGTGAGGATTGTGGACTGGTGATCCCAGTCTTGCCTGAGCCAATTACTAATGACTGAAAGAGAAACTTAAACCACCATATCATCTAGGTGGTGTAAAAGTTGAGACTTAGTGGGGTGTTGTGTTTAACCCTGGAGTCCAATGAGACAATGTTGGTCTCTACGAATTAAGAGAAATCACTTTTTTTAAGTGAGAGAACGGATAAAATTCTGTTAGTTGTTTACAAACAATGAATGCGCAAAAAATTCCTTTTGTTGAGATTAAAACATATTTGCTATCTAATTACAACCTTAGTTGATGCTTTAGTTCGTAGTTGTTACCTTTGCCATACTGTTTATTTAGTGGATTTCCTATTGTAGAGGCATCCTGGGTTATGTTTTTGTTGTCATCATTGTTGATGTCATCCCATGATCATCCAAGTCATTCTTCCCATCACCTTCAGGTTGGATTTACTTATTAGTTGTTCCATACTTCCATGGTCATTGTGACTACAGACGACGTTCGATCCCCCTATTTGTTTTGTCCAATTGATGTTTTCTAATTTAAACGTGAAAATCTTGCAGCTACCTTCCTGGCCCGGATGACATGTTGGTGCTTGATATAGCATATCTTATTTATCACAAGTTTGGAGAGTATGCAAGTGCCCTTCGTATTGCACTATTCCAGGATAACATTCAGGTCTTGTATTTGCCTTCTTCTTCTTCAGGTCTCATTATTACTACTGCTACTATTATTATTGTTATTTCTTTCCATCTTTGATTCGCTTGATTCCTCAATGGCCTTACGCTTTTCCATCTCCTTGACAGAATCTGAAGCAGGTATTTACATCCTGTGATGATCTGATACAGAAGAAGCAGTTCTGCTATATTCTAGCTCGCCATGTAAGTTTGGAGCCTTATTTTTGAAAGATACTTGCAATTTGAAATTAATCTGTCTTACCTTTATCACTGTGATATTTTGTTTTCTTGTGAATCTCAATGCGTTGAAAACCTTGTGCTGAATCTCAATGTGGTTTATGCTAATTCTGTTTTTGGTGAAATGCTGCTTGACAGCTACCTTTAAGCTTGTTTCTGCTCTAAAGTTTCATTTAGTTCATTCTTTGAATACCATTTGTGATGAAATATTAGCTTCAAAAAATCAGTTGTGAGAAAGTACCACGCCTTCTGCATTTGGTTGGAATGATGCCTTTCTATTGTGCAGTGTAACCGTTTATTCTGTGCCATTTGTGTGCTTCCTGTGCTTGTGACGTGGCTTGTATTTTTACCCCTTCCCCTCCTTTTACTATCTTGAACCCCAAATTGCTTTAAATGTTCTTGCCAGGCTTATTCATTTATTTGGCATTTTGGCATACACTATTAGAATTTGTGTTTCCTCTGAATACAAATAAATTGTGTTTGTATAAGCATTGATGCTTCTAGCAGTTTCATTTTCAATGATCGATTAAGCCATGTTGTGGGAATTACTGCCCTGTTAACTTTGTCAATTCGTCTTATCGTTCTCTTGATTGATGAGGTCATTTGCTAAATCAGATAGTTCCTCCCCTTCCCCCTTCTTTGTTTGATACAACAATTGTATTGCAGAATCAAATACTGCATTTTATTTGTTTGCTCATCTTTCATGAAATACACTTCGTTTTAATGCTTTGGTTGACTGTACAATGGAAACTTCTAAGTAATGCTTTTCTTATTCAGGGAGTAACACTGGAACTTGATGATGAGATGGTTCCCAATGATGATGATAGGGAAGTTTTACAGGATATCATCAACAATGTCAAATTAAGTGAAGGGTATCTTACTCTTGCTCGGGACATTGAGGTCATGGAACCAAAATCACCTGAAGATATCTACAAGGTAACTGCTGCTGCTACCACTAATACCGCCACTCCATAGCTTCATGGGAAAAAATTATACCATGTGACAGACTTCATGCATTTTGTGTACTAGATCCCATTAGACTCCATAGATAAGCATCATGAATCTCTCTCTAATCTGATGAAATTTGGGGCATGCCATTTTATGGTGGTTGGTTTAATCCAATGATATTTTCTAATCACCAAAAGGATCACATATGTGACCAGTTTGCATATGTATCTGTGCTGTATCTAGTAGTAATTGAACTCTCCATATTCGAGCTGAGTGCTTAGGTTCTTTTAAATGTTTGTTGTGGATGTCTTCAAAATCTCATAATACTCTCTGCATTAGGGTCCCAGTCAGATGTTACTTGATATATTTTTAATTCTTACTTTTTTGAGGTGAATAGATTGTAACTAAGTTATGTCTTTGTCTTCTGTGATGTGCTTGCTTGTTTAATCAGGCCCACTTGATTGATGGTCGGGCAAGTGCTGGTGCAAGTGTTGATTCAGCTAGACAGAACTTAGCTGCTACCTTTGTAAATGCATTTGTGAATGCAGGTTTTGGTCAGGTAGAGCTTAGTGATTTTTAAGTCATGGTAATCCCTTGTATGCACTGAATTCTCATTCTGTTCCCTTCATGCAGGATAAGTTGATGACTGTCCCATCAGAATCTTCGAGTGGTGGTTCTGCAGGAAGTTGGCTTTTCAAGAATAAAGAACATGGGAAGGCCAGCGCTGCAGCAAGCTTGGTACATTTGCATTTGATATTTGTACATGTGGTATAGGCATTGTGAATTTAATGATATTGTTAATATCCATTACCATTTTGTAGGGCTTGATTCTGCTGTGGGATGTTGACTCGGGTCTTGCACAAATCGACAAGTATTTTCACAGCAATGACAATCATGTCATTGCAGGAGCTCTATTAGCAGTTGGGATTGTCACCTGTGGTATAAAGAACGACTGTGACCCTGTGAGTGTCCTTTAGTTCGTCTTTGCAACTAACCTCCCAGACTTGTGTCGTGTGTATATAAAATGTCTATGGTGTGAAGTGACATTTTTTGTACTGGTATACATGTGGATCCACTTTCTAAGGCCCCTAAGCTATTTATCTAGTTGTACTTACCATGGGATGGAGCATCCTCTGATGGTCCCAATTGGATGATTTTCTCCATCCAGTGGGTAACTGTCATCGAGGACAATTGCAGCTACTTATTCATCTTTAACAATGGTCGGATCATAAAGTTTTTTTTCCCTCTTTCTTTGGTATTATCTGACATTTAATATGCTTTATGAGTCTTAAATATAAACCGTATGGGCTGCCTTAAGGTCACTTGCACATTTTTTTTTTGGGCCAAGAGGATGATACATATTAAAATTTTTATTTACTCTAAATATTTTGTGGGTGTTTACGGAATTCTTTTGTTTAGGCCCTGGCTCTTCTAGGCGACTATATTAACAAAGAAGATTCTAGCATTCGAATAGGGGCAATAATGGGCCTTGGCCTTGCATATGCAGGATCTCAGAATGAGCAGGTGAAAATGCCAAATACTTATTTACTCTGTATTGTTCTTCATTGGTTTATTTTTTCTAGAGGTGCAATTTTTTTCAGAGGCATCTTCTTTTGTTGTGGGTTTCATGTTTGTTGACGTCTATATGCTATATCTTTTGTGTAGATTCGTAGGCTTTTGACCCCTATTTTGGGTGACCCTAAAGCTCCACTTGAAGTCATTGCCTTTACTGCCATCTCACTGGGGTTGGTCTTTGTGGGATCTTGCAATGAAGAAGTTGCGCAATCGATTATCTTTTCGTTAATGGACCGTAGTGAGACTGAACTGGGTGAGAGTCTCACTCGGTTTCTTCCGCTGGGCCTTGGCCTTCTTTATCTTGGAAAGCAGGTAAAATTTTATTGGTGCTGTTTTGAGCATGCACTTGAGTTGCCTTTGGTTGTATGATGGGCACCATAACTATATTTTGGGAGGTTGCATCACTTTCCACCATCAGTGGTCCATGTGCACCTCCAGTTGGCTGGTTATGAACCTTCATCCGTAAAGTGTGTATCTCATTAAATGATGCTTCTTGCTTTCAAATTTCACTATGACTTCTGTAGCTTTCATTTATTTATCCAAAATTTCTTTTTCTTCTTGTCTATGTCTCCCTCTCCGGCACATACCAATGTCTATACTTTAATACTTTTTCCCCCAAAGATTCTGTGGTTCTCATTGTAGTTTTTCTTTGTGCTACAGGAAAGTGTTGAAGCTACAGCAGAAGTCTCAAAGACATTCAACGAGAAAATTCGCAAATACTGTGATATGACCCTCCTATCTCTTGCTTATGCTGGAACAGGAGATGTTCTGAAGGTATTAATCTTTATCTCTACCATTCCCCCTGGATAACATAACTAGAGAAGAAGTTAGCTAGCTGTCTTTCGTGTTTCTATGCAGGTTCAGAATCTTCTTGGATGCTGTGCACAACATCTCGAGAAGGGTGAGACTCATCAGGGGCCTGCTGTCATTGGAATTGCCCTTGTGGCCATGGCTGAAGAGCTGGGTGTTGAAATGGCAATTCGTTCACTAGAGCATCTATTACAGTATGGAGAGCAGAATATCCGGCGAGCAGTGCCTCTGGCTCTTGGTCTTCTCTGCATTTCCAACCCAAAGGTGATGTATCTAAATGGAAGCTTGAGTAATTTCTGTTATTAGTGATCCTAAATAACTTCTGAGTTCTAACATTGTGTAGTTGATGTGGTTTGTTAGGTGAATGTCATGGATACATTGAGCAGACTTAGCCATGACACTGATTCTGAAGTAGCAATGGTATGTTGTTTTCCAGATAAAACAGAAGCTATTCTTCTCTTTAGCTCCACAATTAGCAGCATTAATTTTTATTTCATCTTTCCAAAAAAAAATAGTAATTATATTTTTTTTCTCTTGGGTTCTGCAGTCTGCCATCATATCCTTAGGCTTAATAGGTGCTGGCACTAATAATGCTCGGATAGCTGGCATGCTTCGAAATCTTTCTAGTTACTACTACAAAGAAGCCAGCCTTCTCTTCAGTGTAATTTCCTGTACTTATTATGTCTAGAAACTATTTGTTCAACCTTGATACTAAATCCATAACAATGGGGTATTGTCATGTGCAGGTGCGGATTGCTCAAGGTCTTGTGCATTTAGGAAAGGGGTTGCTGACTCTGGCTCCATACCACTCTGACCGATTCCTTCTGTCACCGTTAGTGATGATGTTCAATTGATTTTTCCTGTTCAGCTTTTACTTCCAGTTTGATTTTATCCCACTTTTAGTCTTCCATCTTTCTCCAGGACGGCACTTGCTGGCATCGTAACCATGTTGCATGCATGTCTGGACATGAAATCCATCATCTTGGGGAAATATCATTATGTCCTGTACTTTCTGGTTCTTGCAATGCAGGTCTGCTTTTTCCGTGGTCTCTGATCTCATTTTTTAAATTCTAAATCTCGATTTACCTGATGTGTTTCATACCCCTTTGCAGCCAAGAATGTTGTTGACTGTGGATGAGAATCTAAAGCCTCTAACTGTGCCTGTTCGAGTGGGTCAAGCTGTGGATGTGGTTGGTCAGGCAGGTCGTCCGAAGACAATCACTGGCTTTCAAACACATTCAACTCCTGTTCTGCTTGCAGCAGGTGACCGTGCTGAATTAGCCACAGAAAAGTAAGCATACGTCATTGACATTTTCACAATTCGTTTAATACAGTAGCTATGGGTTACAAATCCCTGTGTAATAAATCATATTTGTCTGATTGAATAGGTACATTCCTGTTTCACCTGTACTCGAGGGCTTTGTTATCTTGAAAGAGAACCCAGACTACCGGGAAGAGTAGTAAACGAATCTGCAAGGCACTGCTGTAGAGCTCAAGTTCATTTAGTGCGCCTGCTTCTGTTCCCAGACTGTATGAGAAGCATCATGTGTAAAGCGGCAAGCATCTCTTGACAAATTTATCGAATGTCACATTGGAACAAGAAAGGGCAAGTGTCGGATTACACCTTAGTTGTAAATGACTTAATTTTATTTTTTATGTTTCTCCACAATGCATCCATTCCTGGTGAACTGTAACCGACATGTCACTTATCTAAGACCTTTGTCATGGTTGATTATGAGCTTTATTTTTTACTTGACTGAAGGATTTCTCGACTCCCACGTATGGAACTGCAGACACACAAAAGCCTGTAAATGCCTTTGTAGACTATCATTTCCATAATCAGGAATCTGTTTGGACCTCGATCTGGTAGAATGAACCTACTTCTCAAAACCCTTGAGCCCTGGATACAAATGAGCCTGCCCTCTCAAAACCCTTGAGCCCTGGATACAAGGACTTGTTAGGATCACAAGGGACACTGAGCTTGTTCTTTTGTCTACTTGTCTTCACCATGTAGTGGAAATGTATATGGTTTTTTTTGTTATAAAAAACACTAGTTTTCCCCCTCAATTACCTTGGATATATTGCTTGTCCATTTACTTATTTCTCCACCCACATAAAGTAGGTTGTGAACAGCCTTACAAAAATTCTTCACACAACTATCCAATCTGAGAGAATGGTTGTGAACTATTAGTGTTTTAATGTTGAGGACATATAATTGTTGTTTTAGATTCAGCGGCTTGCAATGATATGAATAATGGAACTAGGCTTTGTTACTGTCAAAATATTTAGTGGAGACTTCAAGCAAGAATTCTTCTTAAAGTTCTTCCATTTCTTGGGATGGCGGAATCAACTAGGAAACAATTGATTTATTCTGATAGGTCACATGTTCGCCCTACATCCCTATTTTTGTCAAATTCAAAGGGCTTTAGGCAATTGATGTCGATGATGATGAATTTTGTTGGAGGGGTTAATGGAAGGGGTGAAACTTGGGCAGGTGGGGATGGGTCAGGTTTTGCTAAAACTCAGCCTGATCTAGCGGCATACATAGTCAACATGGTTGAGCTTAATTTGACGTACCTTGGCTTTATAATCCAATCATCATGACCTAGCTTGGTTTTAATGTAGTTCAATAACTCGACCTCACTTGCCCCGACCAATGCTTTCCCTATATTTCTCACCTGTATTATCCTGAAGTAATGGAAACCCAATCTTTTCCATGAACAATTTGATTATGATAACTTGATTATTGGAATTCACATAATGTTGATGAAAATAATAGTATCTTGAGATGGATTCAAGTTGGGTTGGTTTGTATTTTTAGAGCTGGTTTTAGCCCAATTTGAATTTTCTTCTCCTCAATCCAATCCAACCTGTAGATTGAATGTTTAACATACTTCTAATGATTTTTCCGAGTTGAGACAAGTACGTTGAGCTAAAACTCGAGCAAAGTTTTACCCCTACCCAGTAGATTCATCCCCGACCATCAAAACCCATGTAGAGTCTTCTCCAATTTATTGTTTGGATTCCACTTATTAGTAGATGTGAAGCATGCTCTAATTTATTGCTTGGATTTCACCTAGTAGATGTGAAGCATGCTAGGTGTGAGAGAGTGCATTTATGTTGAGAATTGCTTGTGTCTATTATGTATATTGTAAAGAAAAACATGATTACTTGAAGGGAAGTGATTGGTGCATCAAATTTATATAAAATATTTATTTTGTCTAAATTTTCTTTAATCTCTTTTCTTGCCCTTCATTTGTACGGTAAAATAGATATTGCACGTAAATTTGTGCACCAAAGATAAAAATATTGGTGCACCAATCACTCTCTTATTTGAACTTTCAATATGAAACTTTATTGTATGTGAATATGGTGTACCAAAGATAAAAATGTTGGTGCACCAATCACTCCCTTGAAACTTCATTGTACGTAAAGTTGGTGTACTGAAGATAAAAATGTTGGTGCATCAATCACTCCCTTATTTGAACTTTCAAGATGAAACTTGATCTATATTTGCAACATCACTTTGACATCAAATGTTAGATTTGTAATCTTCGACATTCTCCATGTGAAAATGAAATGCATCATTCATATTTGAGACGGACGAATTCATATCCATGTTTGTATAATACAGTAAAACCTTTATAATGTAATATGCTTTGTGATACCCCAACCCACCAATGTGGGAAAAAAAAGTCCCACATCGGTGGTGGAGGGGAAGATATTAGGGGATTTAAGTGTGGACACCCCCTTGAACTCAAGTAAGAGGCTTTTTGGGCCGGGTCACGTGGGCCTGGGCCTAAATGCAAATCCGTGCGGGTTTGAGCTGTGTGCGAGGCCCAAAGCGGACAATATCTTACTGAGTCAAGCCCCTAAGCCCTGTTGTCGGGTCGGGTCGTTACAAATATAGTATCAGAGCCGAGTTCAACACTCGGACTGTGTGGGCCTATCATCCTTCCCTGGAGTTGTTGAGCTGGACCGGAGTCGAGCCGGGGACTGCTCGAGGCTTTAGGGGGGGTGATTGTGATACCCCAACCCACCAATGTGGGAAAAAAAAGTTCCACATCGGTGGTGGAGGGGAAGATATTAGGGGATTTAAGTGTGGCCACCCCCTTGAACTCAAGTAAGAGGCCTTTTGGGCCAGGTCACCTGGGCCTACGCCCAAATGCAAAACCGTGCGGGTTTGAGCTGTATGCGAGGCCCAAAGCGGACAATATCTTACTGAGTCAAGCCCTAAGCCCTGTTGTCGGGTCGAGTCGTTACATGCTTAGACCGTAGTATATATATTACATTATAGAGGTTATTAAATTAGAGGGTCTAGCAGTATTCCTTTTTAAAAATCTCCTTAAAACTCACTTATCATTAAAATGTCCTTTCGGCTTCTCTTTATGAAAATAAATTATTCTATTCATTTTTATAAAGTTCTCATTCATTGAGAACATGGTGCCTGCACCATCCTAAATAAGAAGAAGCTTATCAAGAAGTTTATCTTAAATTATTTTTCTGGAGTTTAGATGATATAGTTGGTGAGGTCTTTAGTCACTTTTGAAGTAATTTTGTATTCTGAATATATGGAATATTACTTTACAAAATGGTTGGAATATATATTTTTTATTCTGCATGTATTGAGTACCGAATTAGAGATTTATTACATTTTATATGGACTTGAGGTCGGGACCAATTGTCGATATTATTTTAGACAGTTTATAATTTTATAGAGTAATACAATATAGAGTTTACTGTAATTTGATTATATACGTGTTGCATTTTAACATGAAATAGCATCTCTATACAACTAAACTATCAACGTTCCCTCCAACAGTGAATAGAAGATTGGCTTTTAGGTTAAAATAGAATAGTAGAACTAAACAAAAACGAACCTCCAACAGTGAATAGAAGATTGGCTTTTAGGTTAAAATAGAATACTAGAACTAAACAAAAACGAACGATTCCAAATGGAAGGAACTAATGTTTAAAATATAATACTAGAACTAAACAAAAACGAACGATTCCAAATGGAAGGAACTAATGTTTAAAATATTCGCGATGATTTATTAGTTATAGTCTTCAAATCAAATTAAATTTAAATGGTATGTATTATGTACTTTCATGCAAAATCCAACACTCTTGTGGTACACTCATATTCAATGCATAAATATTGGTGATATTTTCAAATTTACCACATTTTGATCGATAAAATATCATTCTTTCATCAATAACGCGTATTTGTCGACACTTGGTAAATTCCCAATATTTATCAATATTCATGATGATTTATTTTTATTAATATGTTTATTTTATATTTCTATTATTTTTAAAAATATTGTAATATTTTTCCGTTAATTTTTGATAAAACCTTAAGAATTTAAAAATATTCCCATATCACCAATTGCTGTTAATATTCTAAGAATAGTAGTTGTGACAATGGGCATACTGCAACAAGTATTGAATGAAGAGAGATGAATGATTTTGCACACATTGATGTGTTGCGCATTACACCGAGCAAAATTATTCACGCATCACCAATGCAGATAAACAAATTTTCTGTTAGAAAATGCTCTCATTGCAGTTTTCAAAACTCAAAAAAACTCGGGCAAGTCGGCTTGAGTTAATTTGACTCGATACAGTAAAATTTTGAGTTGAATAAAACAACTGAGTTTTATTGAATTTTTTCGAGTCTAATTGAAAATTTTACCTGAACTTTTTAATAAAATTTTGAGTTTTTAATCTATACTTCAAATTAAGTTCTAAGCACCCGAACCTCGTTCAAAACCCACTGAGTGCATTAACTTCGACGCGGCCTACTACAAGCAAAATTGCATGGTCGAAATTGATTGGGTGTTAATTTTCGACCCTCCAACTCAGAATGCATTACTAACCTTTGCTTCTGCTTCTGAAGATCCGACAGATCTACAGAATGTTATCGTAGATGAATGGATGGATTTTTATTTTATCTAAAGAGCAAATAATTGTCAAAACCCAGGAGAATATTTTTTCCCTGGTTTTGTTTGATGCACGAATGTAATTAATAATTTGTACATATTTAATTATTAATAATTATAACAAAATAAGACAAATAATCAAAATTATCTTTTAAATAATTAAAATTTAACTCATGAGATTTGACTTGGCGGTCAATAACCCACTTCAGATGTAAGAGATTTTGGGTTTAATTCACTCTGAACATAAAAATGATCATTTTCTATAATGTTATCCAGTATATGTGGATATAGAGGTTTATACGTGCTCAAAAGATTAGTTAAATATTTTAAGAGGTCTGTATATGTTGCTCTTCAAAAAATAATTAAAATTAAAAAAATAAATTCAAATAAATAAAATAATTGAATGAGCCAAAATTTTGCACCTAACACCCTTGTAATTCATGCAAGATTCTTAAACAATGCAAAACCCTTGTAATTCTACAATATTCTTAAACAAGATAATGCATATCACATTCATAGCATATCTGGGTTGAATTTGGTCAACTTATATGATGGTAGAGTAGAAAAGGAAAAAAATTCAAAAAGATAAGGAATATTACAAAAGATATGAAAATGGGAAAAATCACTATATAGTTTTAAAAGTTGTGGATGGGAGAAAAGGAAGGTTGATGGTATGGGTACGGATTTTTCAATTACAAATAGACCAATGTGATGTTTAAAACTAAGTTGTTTGTAGCAAAGTAGGAGCACAGAGACTCCTGTGTGTGTCATAGTGTGCCCATCGAATGTTGACTGGGAATGGGAAGAGTGACACACTCAGTCAGACTTCCTCAATCACCAATTCTTGAAAGTAGAAAATTTCTGGTCTGAAAGTGGGAGAGATGAAATCAATGTGGTCTTGTGTGATTCAAGAAACACCCAACTTAGGAGAAATTGGAGGAAATTTGCCCAACAGTTAAATTACCAAATAGCTGACTCCATGATCTCCCCTAGTGTTTTAGTTTTTCCGCCTAATCAAAACAGACCTAAAAGGCAAGGATGGTCCACTTCTTATCATCTTTTGTTCTTTGATGATGATTTGGTGGTGATGGATTCACCCAAGCGAAGGTTTGCCCGTGGGTGGTGATGGATTCACCCATTCGAAGGTTTGCCAGTGGGCGTTTCACACTGTAATATTCTCCTTGTTTATGTCATTACTGGATAATTAGCTTTAGTGGATGCTCTATCCATTTAGGCGATGAGCTGTGGGGTTTTCTTACACAGCCTTAGTGTGTAATTGATGCCAATAAGCGCTTAAAATCATACTGTGGTTGATTTTTTATTTATTCATTTATTTTTAGAAGTTACAAGTGTCATACTGTGGTTGCTACGAGTCATTATGTATTTTTTTTCTTTAGATATTACACTTTTTCTTTTAGGCTTTTGCCCAATATTGGGTTTGACTGTTCTTTATGATGATATCTGAAGTCACACGGTGGCTTTATGTACAGAAATGAAGTGGAAGAACTCACTGGGAAGATGTATGAATGTAAGAGGTAGATGAACTCTTCTCTCTTTTAAGTGTGTTCTTAAATGTAATCTAGGCCTGCATATCAGCTTTGTTGTTGAATGGTAGTTGCTTGATTGCTTTTAATAGGGCCTTTGCACACAAAGCACTTGTTATTTGAAGGAAGTGATCATGGAGAATTCTGAATTTTAAATTAAGGATCTCATCTGTGACATTTTTTATTGGTTGTCAATTGTCATTTTTAGGCTTATTGAAAAATTTGATCGAGAAATCAAGGAAGAGGAAGTCAGGAATACACCTGATACTAATAAATCAATGGTATTGTTCACTCCTTAAGTTCTTTACCAACTATGTGCTAATGGAATCAATTTTTTGGTGTTTTATTAATTATAATCTTCGTCCAATTGTATGTATGAGTACACTCTGAAACCTTTTTTCTTTTTCTTTTTGCAGATTAAAGACTTGAATTCCCATGTTGCTCTTAAGAAACAGTAAGTTATGAACTATCCACTAGAAGTGTTCATCCTTTCATATTAATATATTTCTTAATCAGTCCACTATGTCAGGCATAAAATAATAAGCATAGTATTAATTTTTGGAGAAAATTCTGCGTAAAAAAACACCGTTTTGACAAAATTCTCTAATTTTGAAGAATCTTGTTGGAAAAATCCAACCTTACAGTTTGATAGAGTAAATTAGCTTGATAAAAGTATTTTAAAGTTTCAAAGTGATTTAAAGTAAAAAACCACCTTTTCTAAGTTAATTAAATCGATGGCTCATAATGATAGATGCAAAATAAATATCAAAAGCCCAATATTTTGAAAATCTAAAAACGCAGAAGCCTTTATTATGACACAGATTGAGTATTGACTCTCTCCGTGTATTTTTAGGACTTTTCCTCTCCAATCAAATTGGGGCTTTGACACTCAGGAAATTTAGACAGATAAAATCGGTCAAAGTAGATTGAGATTGGCATTCCGTTAGGTCAGGAATTTAAAAATACTTACGGCCCTAAAATTTGGAGTTCCAACTAAGTCAAATGGATAGGCTTCCAAAGCATTTTAGATTTAAGTTTAAAATAATATTATCATATTCTTAAATTGACATTATACCTTTGGGACTCAATTAAAAGGGCTATCAAACTTGGTCCGGATCAAAATCAGATCCGTTGGAAAACTTATTTGATAATATTCACGATTAAAGGAACGAAAATAGCATTCAACGGCTAAAAAAATTTAATTAATTATAATTAACCGTAATTAACCTCTAATTAGAGCTGCGGTATCACATATGTATTCTGTAATACCCTGCCCCAGATTAGGCGAGTTTTAGCTCGTTAATCTTGTTTAACCGGTTAATCTAGAGGATTTTGGTTAGGGCTTCGAGGAAAGCCCAAGCAAGGCCCAATCCAAGCTCGTAAGCTCAGTGATCCAGCCCGTCGAGCTGGAAGGGTATTTTGGTAATTTTACCGTTTGTTGTGTAAATTTTCATAAATTGTGTGATTTGGTGATTATTATTGATTGAAAATATCCTCTTTAATGAAGGATTTGCATTTATTATTTTAAAATGATTTGATTTTCAGAAAATGATATTTAAATATCGCCCGTCGGAATCCCAAAAGGAAGTTTTAATTATTTTAAATAATTTCGGGAAAGAGTTAAATTTTGAAAACGGTACAGGGTGTTAGATCATTTTAAGAATGATCTAGATATTTCATTTCCCTTGAAAATGAGATTTATAAATTAGTTATTCTTACATTAGTTTAATTAAGCAATTATGGGTAAAATGTGATTTTTGTTTAAATGAAGGGTTTTTATTGAGGGATAAAATCTAAAATTTTTATGGTGACCAAGGTTTTCAAAACCCAACCCATCTGTAAGGTTGGATCAAGTTTTTGAGTTTTTAAAACATTACTTTTAGTTTAAAAATCGATTTTATGAAAACTAGGGCTTATGTGCAATTTGTAAACAGTTGGAGGGCTGATTTGCAAACGAGTCCGGCACTGTAGCAGCGTCACCCACGATGGCATGCAGGCGCATGCACTCCGCTCGGCTCATTTCCCGGCTGATGATTTCGTCTTGTCCCATCGCTGGCAGCTGATTCTCCGGCCAACAAGCCTATAAGTTGAGGCCTTCTTAGATCGGTTGAACTCCCACAGAATTCTTTTCTTTTCTCTGTCCCTTTTAAACCCGGCCGACCTTTTTTGCTTCTGTTTTTTTTTCAGTAACAGTAAGCTAAGTGGAAGATTTTCCAAAAACCCGATTTTCAAACCAGGAATCGAAACCAAGGTATCCATTGCATTCCTCTCTCAATTCTAACCAATTTAGAATCAAGCAAAACCGAAATTGACCCCGTTTTGATGGAGAAAATCAGTTTTAAGTTTTAAGGAAAACCATGGGTTTTATGTACCCGTGAGGATCTACCCTCAAAATCGGATGGCCCTTTGAGCTTTCGAGCTCCAAACCAATCCCTGTATAAAGAGGACTCTCAGAGGAGTCCATCAAACCAGACCGATGTGAAAAACGAATCCGGGAAGCCCTCCCTTTTTGGAATCGTATTTCACTGTTCATCCGCCGTCACTGTCTGCTGCTGCAGACAGTTGAGGAAGACGACTCTCGGAAGGTCCGAGAGCCGTTCTTCGGAAGGTCCGAACCTTCGGACGGTCTGACCCTCGGATGTTCCGAGCTTCACCCCGAAGCCCAGCACGCCCGAGGCGAACCTGACCCTTCGGAAGAACCGAACCAAGCTCGGAAGGACCGAGCCCAGTTCGGAAGGACTGTCAGCCTTCGGACGTTCCGAGCTTCAACCCGAAGCCCAGACCGCCCAAGGCGAGCCAGATCCTTTTCGGAAGGACCGAGCCATCTCGGAAGGACCGAGCCAGCCCAGAAGATCCGAACACCTTCGGAAGGTCCGAACCCAGTCTTCGGACGTTCCGAGATCTGTAGACCCACCGAGAATTTTGTTTTCTGTTTTTACCAGTTCAGATGGACTTCAGAAGGTCCGAGACCCAGTCTTCGGACGATCCGAAGTCAGGCCCCAAGTTCCGAGGCCAGTGACTCAGTTTAGAGTGGTTCGGATGATCCGAAGCCACTGCACCCAGTTCCGAGGCGATGTTCCGAGGAACACTGTTTTAAAAGATAAAATATTGTTGGAGTATTGTTTTTGTCTAACTCTTGAGTAATATTCGATGTGATTAGTGATAATGATGATTTATACCCCCTTGTTAATTAAAAGTGTGCTAACCCCTTTCCTCTTATTATTTATAGAGTAAATACTATTGTATACGCTTTCAGTCCGACACTAGTCGGGAACTGAGTGATTCACTTTCAGGCCGACACTATAGTCGGGCACTGAGTGACCTCGAGGCCTACTCAAAATGTCAGCTCTGGTCCATATCCAGAAGACAACCTAGAAGTGACCCGAGGATCTAGACCTTACTCAATAAGTCAATCTGGTCAATGCCAGAAGACAATATGAGTTTGGATTGAGCCCCTTATGTTTATTATGTTATTATCTTGTAAATAATTTAAAAAGGACAGAAACCAAGTAGGAGACTCATTTCCATTAACCCTGGATATTTTATGGGAAAACGTGTGATTTCCAAATACTATGTATGTGTATGTATTTGTTATGTATATTGATTGAGCACTTGTATGTTGTTTGAACAGAGACAGCGAAACCACACGATCACGGTGAGGGAACTTAACTTTGCAGTTAAAATGTAAACAGGTTTGGTTATTGGATATGGATATCGAACAATGAGTGGTTTCAGATTTGATGAACCCACTCATATGTCTGAATGTGACGTACTATGGTAAGAGTGCTTATGATGCTGACCTAGACTTGACGCACTATGGTAAGAGTGCTTATGATGCTGACCTAGACTTGACGCACTATGGTAAGAGTGCTTATGATGCTGGCCTAGACTTGACGTACTATGGTAAAAGTGCTGATGATGATTGTAATATTACGATGTTGATCGTATGAGTGTGTATTACTGCTTCCACGTGCCTGGACTATTGAATCAATATCAGCCATATGAGAGATGGTTTATGTCTACTGGACCACGGGTGGACTGTGGAGCGTCAGTTGCTGACTTGAGGGTGTCAGTACCGGCTAAGTTTAAGAGCCGGAGATATACTTGCAAGGATGTATTTTGACCGCGTCGGGACTTAATACTATTGTTGTCAATATGGTGCCAAGAGGTTACGGTGGCTGACAGCAGTAATGGAAAGATGATGAAAGGATGAAAATGATGATGAGACTTTACTTGATATTGTGATTCTATTATCAAGCATGAGATGTTATATTACAACTGTTGATTGTATACTCACCTGTTGTTTACTTAAACTGCACTGTTATATTTCCTTCACTGGGCTAGTTAGCTCACCCCACTCACCTTTCAGGAGATGAACTCGAGGAGGAGGACCCTCCGTTTGAAGCTTAGAGTGGATAAGCTGCGGCGTTGCTTTGGGACTCCCACTGAGGGGAATACCCTTGTATTTGTGTTTTCTGATTTTGGAACCATATTCCTTGTAAAGTACCGAGTACGGTACTTGGCGTGTGTTAATGTGTTGAACTAGGACTGCTGCGTTTCTGTAGCTACTCTGGTGTAATTTTGTAAATGATGAATCAATGGTTGGATTCTATATGTTAATGTTTTGAATAATGATTCAATGTTTGGAATTATGTATTGATGTTTGTATTTTCTATGTCTATTTTTATGAGGGAAGCATATGGTACATGTTTGAGTTCACTTAACGGGGTACTGAGTAACCGTTGGGCCTAACTGTTGATCCGGCCTAGTAAGAATGCTGTGGTTCAGTTTATCTTCAAAAAAAAAAAATCAGTCGCGTTCCGGGCCCACCGTCGGTCGGGGCAGGGCGTGACATATTCAATGTTTTCTTAATAGGCGCTCATCTTAATAAGGGCAAAATCTTTTAGGAGATACGGGATGGAGTAAAATGATCATTTTATCCCTACCGGTGCACCGTTAAACAAGTACCAGTGCACCGGTATGCAGAATATATACATGCAGAGTGGTGTATTATCGGTGCACCGATACTTGTTGAACGATGTACCGGTAAAGGTAAAATGATCATTTAACTCCATCCCTTGTCTCATAAAAGATTTTGTTCTTGTTAAGATGATCACCCTTTCTTAATTCTCCTATAATAAATATAACTTAATTGTAATGGTCAACTGTTGTAAAATTTTAAATATTTTTAAACGTACGAACCATTTATAATATATATTTATGAATACGAATCAAGAAACTAACAAAATTTATACAAAATACATGACAACGAAATTATGTAGTCTAAGTTCAATTTCGAAATAGTAATTTATTTTGTATTTTAATTTATTGAAAATCATAAATTTTAAAATTTTAAAAAGTAAAAATACTAGTGGGACTTAGGACCCACGCCCCAATATATATATATAGATATATATATATATATTTTGCTTTTAAACGCGATACGTGACCCTTATTATTTCGTCTTCGGTATCCGTCAGTCACAGATCTCTCTCTCTCTCTCCCCCCAAATTGGCCAAACCCCCGTTTGGAACCCTATCTTCCTATTCTATTTCGTTCTCTCCTTTTCTTCCCCAAATCCAGCCATCGCAGCTTCTTCTTTCCCAACGCCAATCTCCCAGCACTCTTGGCCGTGCTTGTCCCATCGCTCACTGTCCAGGCCACCGTTGCCGTTCAGCCCTTCTGGCTGCCGCTGCTTGCAACGTCGGCTTCCCCAGAAACGTTCGCCCGGATCTGCCCTTTCAGCCAGTGAGCACCATCACCTCCTGCCGCATCTACCAGCCCTTTCCGCCGGGTTAGGTCTGCTCTCAACAACCAAACCAGGTCCCTAGTTGTTGTAGCACGTGAAGGTCAGTCATGTAGGAGAGAGTCCTCTCCTTCCAACCGGTGCCACCTTCTCCTCTTTCACGTATTCTCTCTTTCTCTTTCTTCTCTCTTCCCTCTCCCTCTCCCTCTCCCTCTCCCTCTCTTCTCTTTTCTCTCTCTTCCTCTCTGCACCACATTAGACCAGTCAGCAGGAACTGCCTGTGTCTACCAGCCCGAGAGAAGACTTCGCCTGAAGCTAGAAGTCTGCCCTGCCTGCCCTGCTGCGGATGCTGCCGTCTCTTAGGTAAGTTTTCCCTATTTTCCTTCTTGTTTTATTTAATTGGTTTGTTTAAAGGTTTTCCTCCTTTCTGTTCTTTTCAATTACTTTTTCAAAATGATCTCCCTTTAATTATTTCAATTGTTTAATTTAGTTGCTTTTACCGATTGGCAAAAATCAAAATAAGTTTCAAAATATTTCGGCCTTTACCAACATTTCTTTTATACCTTTCTTTCAATTAAATAGTCTCATGATTTAAAGTCGCAAAAACATTCTATTATTTGATTTCGAAATTTCTCTATCATGTCTTGGAAAAGAATTTGTTCAACTGGATTTAATTATTTATTCACTTGTTTTCTTTTGTAAAAAAAATGCTCGACAACTCAGGTTTACAAGTTAGCCCCCCTTCAATCCATCTTCTTCAATATACGGATTTCATCAACACATTAGGTGAGGGCTCATCACACTTTTCCGGATCCAATTTGGACATTATTGATGTTTGACTTTGTATTTTCCGCATCAAATGCGTGATCGTTGGAATTAGGGGAGGAGGTTGTGATTGGCGTGGAATTTAATCTTCAGTGATGGGTTCACTGTCTGCGGAGCAGGCCAACATTGAAGGGCAGATCAATGACATCTATCGAGCTTTGTTGTAAGGACCTTTTTATTATCTATCCTTTGAGTTTAGATATAGCTCTGTTCCTTTGCATTTGAAGTTTTGTCTTAATTTGAGTTTCAGTGTTCTAATTGATCTTGTTTAGATGTAAATTATTAGAGAAAATGTTGATTTTCACAACGCTGGTGTATTTTTTGAAATGGTTCATATATTAATAGATAAAAAGCACCAGAGGTGCAAATACAAAGAGCACAAAAAAAAAAAAAAGCTGGATAAAATGGCTAAGAAAGAATTAAAGCTAACAAACTATAAATATTGCTACGAGAGACACAGCTGGATGAGGCGATGTAGCACGAACACGACGGTCACTAAATCGGAACAACAAAAACATCATTGTCCAGGATAAGAATCCATTGAATCACCACAAGTTTCTCTAAAAGCATCAGGTGTCCTGTTTTTGCAGCTGGAGTAATGGATAGAGGAACTCAAGCGAGTTAATTCTCTGGCGGTTCTATGTTTTCTATTGGACTTCACGGGAGTGGATTCAGATTCCCTTACAGCAGCGAGGTAAGAGAGGAGGCTGCTATCCTGGCCATTGGAGATCAAACCAATCTTCCTTCCAACCTCAAGCATTCTTTGATCAATCCACTCGACTGGTTGGGAATTAACCAAAAGTGTTGTTGATTCAGGCTGCGAGGGAATCGGCTCAGGAGTAGACGATGCAACGACATCAATCCCAAAAGGGAGACCACCAACCGGAGCTGAGACATGCTGGTGTATTGATTTGGATGTTTTTTCAATTAGTGTAATATCTGATGATAATGCTCAAAGAACAATATTTTTTTTTTTTAATCTGGTCAACTTATATGATGGTAGAGTAGAAAAGGAAAAAAATTCAAAAAGATAAGGAATATTACAAAAGATATGAAAATGGGAAAAATCACTATATAGTTTTAAAAGTTGTGGATAGGAGAAAAGGAAGGTTGATGGTATGGGTACGGTTTTTTCAATTACAAATAGACCAATGTGATGTTTAAAACTAAGCTGTTTGTAGCAAAGTAGGAGCACAGAGACTCCTCTCTGTGTCATAGTGTGCCCATCGAATGTTGACTGGGAATGGGAAGAGTGACACACTCAGTCAGACTTCCTCAATCAGCAATTCTTGAAAGTAGAAAATTTCTGGTCTAAAAGTGGGAGAGATGAAATCAATGTAGTCTTGTGTGATTCAAGAAACACCCAACTTAGGAGAAATTGGAGGAAATTTGCCCAACAGTTAAATTACCAAATAGCTGACTCCATGATCTCCCCTAGTGTTTTAGTTTTTCCGCCTAATCAAAACAGACCTAAAAGGCAAGGATGGTCCACTTCTTATCATCTTTTGTTCTTTGATGATGATTTGGTGGTGATGGATTCACCCAAACGAAGGTTTGCCCGTGGGTGGTGATGGATTCACCCATTCGAAGGTTTGCCAGTGGGTGTTTCACACTGTAATTTTCCCCTTGTTTATGTCATTACTGGATAATTAGCTTTAGTGGATGCTCTATCCATTTTGGCGATGAGCTGTGGGGTTTTCTTACACAGCCTTAGTGTGTAATTGATGCCAATAAGCGCTTAAAATCATACTGTGGTTGATTTTTTATTTATTCATTTATTTTTAGAAGTTACAAGTGTCATACTGTGGTTGCTACGAGTCATTATGTATTTTTTTTCTTTAGATATTACACTTTTTCTTTTAGGCTTTTGCCCAATATTGGGTTTGACTGTTCTTTATGATGATATCTGAAGTCACATGGTGGCTTTATGTACAGAAATGAAGTGGAAGAACTCACTGGGAAGATGTATGAATGTGAGAGGTAGATGAACTCTTCTCTCTTTTAAGTGTGTTTTTTACTGTAATCTAGGCCTGCATATCAGCTTTGTTGTTAAATGGTAGTTGCTTGATTGCTTTTAATAGGGCCTTTGCACACAAAGCACTTGTTATTTGAAGGAAGTGATCATGGAGAATTCTGAATTTTAAATTATGGATCTCATCTGTGACATTTTTTATTGGTTGTCAATTGTCATTTTTAGGCTTATTGAAAAATTTGATCGAGAAATCAAGGAAGAGGAAGTCAGGAATACACCTGATACCAATAAATCAATGGTACTGTTCACTCCTTAAGTTCTTTACCAACTATGTGCTAATGGATTCAATTTTTTGGTGTTTTATTAATTATAATCTTAGTCCAATTGTATGTATGAGTACACTCTGAAACCTTTTTTCCTTTTTCTTTTTGCAGATTAAAGACTTGAATTCGTATGTTGCTCTTAAGAAACAGTAAGTTATGAACTATCCACTAGAAGTGTTCATCCTTTCATATTAATATATTTCTTATTTAATAATGTATCATGTATATTGTATTGGTTACCATATAAAAATACAGTTTTTTAATAATAAAATAGCAATTTGTAGAATTAATAGTTTTACATAATATATTAAAAATTAGTTTTGTATAATATTTTATTAATACAATTGTTGTTCTATACTTTAACATTATAAATCTTTCAAGATATGTAGAAATTTCTTTTATAGATCATATTATTATCATCTCATGGCAATTTTATTAAATCTATTCAATTGAAATTAAATTTATAATTACGTTTAACAAATACATTTTTGAAATTATCTATCTAAAATACATACTATTCAAATTCAATCACGTGTTTGTATATTTACTTATAAATTATGAGGAATTGAATAAAACATCTTATTATTATATGTCATTTTATATGTAATTATAGTATAAATAATATCTAAATAGTTATCTTTAAAAAATGATATCATATTGTAAGATTCAAATTGTAAATCGTAAGATTTTGATAACTATGCAAATAACTGGCCTTTACCCACTTGATGACACATGGTAGAACTTGTAATTTAATAATAGCTGGTTATTATTACTAAAATTTCCCTTTAAGTGAGGAAAAAGTGGCTGGTTCTTTTAATGTTTTGTTCACATACTATTTTGGAAATATTTCATTTGCATATATTCCTCTAGTTTGTTTATTTATATTTTAAGAGGTTCATTTCTTCCTATTATGCTAGCAATTTTGTTGTTGTGACTGCCATTATGAATCTTGTCATTTTAATGCAATATTTTAGTTTATCTTGTCATTTTCAAGTACGTTCGGTACTGTAAGACATGAATCATCATCCCATCAACAATTTCTAGTATCCCATTATCGAGCATAGTAGTTTTGAGTTACACTTGTCCATTCTATCCTGTCATAATCAATCTAATAATAGGTTTAAATTTGTAAATAGAACTCATGAAAGGATTTAATGAAAGGTGCATTGACCAACTTCTTTGAATGATGCCTCATATCATTATAATGTTTTTTTTATTACTAAATGCCTGCTTTTGTTAATGGCATAACAGGCATGCAAACAATGTTGAAAAACAAGTTGATCTTTTTGGTGGACCTAATGGTGGAGAGGGGTTTGGTGAAGAGAATGTTCTGCGGGCTTCAAGTAAGCCTTTTTTTTTTTTTTTTTCCCCCCACCTGCAGTTTGCTTTTATTTCTATTTCATAGATTTGCTTTCATTGTTGATTTTGGTCAGTTGTGGTTCCGTATAGTTACATCACTCAGTAATTCACCTTTTAAAAAAAAACCCCTCAGTGCTTCAATGTCAGATTTTTTTTTATGAAAATGACACAACAATCAACCAGAGGTCCAAGTTTGAGTCCCATAGTAATCTGATGACTGTGGCTTATGGGGGCTTCATGTATCCGTGGGGTTTTATCCAACGCCCTCATACTCTCAAAGAGATGGAGATCTTGAAGTTTTTCTTTGTCAAAAAAAAAAAAAAAAAAATGACAGCAGGCAGCACCTCTACCTACCTTCATTGAGATTTGGAAATACTTTCCTCTCTGTAAAATCAGTTTCAATTCATAAGATAATCAATCACTGGTAGCTTAAATCGGGGGCATGTTGTTTCTTTTGTACCAAAGATGTGGCTCTTAATCCACCAACCTTCTTTGATAAGAATGTAAGATAATTGGTTCTTGTTTATCCTACCCATGAAATCATGTCATATGGGTCAAGGTAAGGTCCCAAGTAATTAATTTATACCCTGATTGAACTGGTTATTCTTTTCCTAGTGCCCAACCTAAGCCTAATTAATATTATTACAGTATGCCTCTGGTCGGATCTAGTCAATTTTTGTGTTTGACCCATCCATTTCACAATTCTATCTGAGTGCTACTTGTCACATCCTTTTCTTAATGTTTTTCAATGATTTTGGTGGGATTTCCATGTGTTTTATACCTAATATACCTCAAAACCCTTAAAAAAGGCAGTTGTATCCTACTGCTCCATTGGGACAAATCTAAATGAGAAGTTGTGTAATTTGAATGAACAATTTGGCCTCCCCATCATTTAGCGGATGCTTCAAAACAGGGCACCTATGTTACCATGCAATGGATCAGTCCCAGCATCTGCTGATCACCATCTCTTAATCAACTAAAATATGGAATAATCTAGGGCACAATTTTCTTAGGGAATGATAAGTAGCCACTGGGTCAGCCCTGAATTGGATCCACGTCACAGTGACCAATCCAATATAGTTGCAGATTTCCAAAATACAGAAAGTTCCATAGGCTCTGTGTTGCTACCAATCATCTTAAGGCATTTCCAGCTATGGATTTTGTGATATTTGAACTTTTTTAAGTGTAGTCCTTCGTAATTCAAAAAAGATGTACAGGAAAGCAACCGGCTATATGTATTAGAGATATGCTTAGGAATGTACAAAACTAAGTATGAATGTAAAACTTTAAATATGAATCTAATTGCTAATGCCCTCAAATTAATGGGATAAATGGCTTCGGTGATAAAATCATTTTTCGGAAAAGCTCTGCGGCGGTTGGAGTGAATAATTGCCCTTTCTAGGGAGGGAGAGGAAAATGTAGATACTCTGATTGTGAGTAGAATAATGGCAGATTCCTCATAAACGAGTCAACAATGGTGTAGTGCTGGAAAGATAGTTTTATTTTTGTTTTTGTGGGTAATATTCCAAATTGGGGGGCAAGCGATTTGGTTCAGGTGTTTGGCATTGCAGGAGTTGTGTTTGATAGTTTTGTTCCTTTGATAGGAAATCGGGGAAAAGGAGAAATTTCGCTTTTCTCCGTTTTAAAACAGAGAGAGAAATGTCAAATGTGATTTAAGTTATTGGATTGTAAGATATTCGAAGGTAAGGCGATTCAGGATAATGAGGCAAGATTTGCGCCAGAAAATAGAAGTTTTGGGTGTCGTAACGAAAGAACAACTGCTCATTCTAGACAACCTATTTTGCAGAATCCAAGTTCTAAATTGTGATCTTTACTGCAACCGAGATATATCATACAATATCTCATCCTACTGAGAATCTTTTACAGGTTAATGAGGCATGTAATGGGCCGGCCCTTAAGTTTCTGGATTTATGATGTAATAAAGGGGTTCAGGCATGTGAGAGGTTGATGCAGAACAAGGTATAGGGTAACCTTAAGTGCCTAAATTTGGTTTCCTAAATATTATGAGGGATAAAAATAATGCACCCTAAGTCTAAAATGAGCTAAAATTAAATTATGGAGGAGATAGTGTCTCAGGGTGCTTTGGCGGGAGGAGGATGTTCTCTAATAGACCTTGTTTAGACTTGATACTTCTCTTCCATTAGACTCCTCCTTACAGGAGGAATTTCTTTCCATTGTTTTCATCTTTCAAAATATTTTTTTTCTAGATTTGTGCCTTATTATTTCTTTCTAACTGCATATCAATGTAATACTAAGATGTCAATTTTATTCATATTATAATATATGTGTTGAAACATACATTTGTTGTACAGGTATGACCAATCAACAATTAATTGATAAAGGCAACCAAATAATGGATGAGACCTCTCAAGCCAATATGAGGTCCAAAAAGGTTAGTCTCTTGATTGATTTGAATTTTTAGAAACTGTTGCGGGGCCTTGAATGATTGAAGGACTCCCCTTTTTTCTTCCTTTTCCCCTTCCTCCAACTGTCGCTGCTCTTCTTCTTCCTTGTCTTTTTTAACTTACTCGACTAGTTCTCCACACCCGACATGTTCTTTTTTTTTTCTGTAAATCTATGAGAATTGTTGATAATATCATCCATTTTGATAAATCTGCCGGGAAGTATCGTGGTTTACCTTCATTAGTTTTGGGTTGGAAGTTGAAGCTCTTCTTGCCATTATCCATGACATGTTCAAAGGGGTCTATCTCAAGTTGCAAACGTCCTGTTGTGCCAGCCCTAAACGTCGAGCTAGCGACAATTCTCTACCTTCTCCCAAGTTTCTAATCCTGCCTTTTTTTCCCAAGTTGTTTCAGCTCCATTTTGGATGGTTATTTCCGAGAAAGGCAGATCCATCATTGCAAGAAAAATCTTGTTGAGAAGATGTCAAATTCCTCGAAGAAGTGCCTTGTTGGTACTTTCTCCTATCCCTCGGTCAGCATCCCAACCTTAGAAGCCTGAATATTTGAGTGGCGTCTGCAGGATTGATCGTGCCCATTCCTTGCTCTTCTTTGGAAGTTATTGAAGAGCCTGTCTGTTGAAGGAGTTGCATGCTCTTCAAGATGCCCCTATTCTCCGATCTTGAATTTTGGTCGGCAAATCTCGATACAAGATCAGTCTGTGTTTGGGCATTTGGTCCCTCTTCGTGCTTGGTGTCCGAAAGCCCTCAAAGCCATTGGTGGGTTTCCCGGTAAGGTGGTGAACAATTGCGGGGAGGCATTTCGTTTTTGCCAGATTTTTTTGGTCACCAAGCCTCTACCCAGACTTTTGTGCCCATGCCTCTCCCCCGTCCCAGGCCACTCTAAGACTTTTGTGCCTGTGCCTCCCTCTTCTATCCCAGGCCAATTTACTTTAACCCTTTTGTTTTTGGCCTGGGCCCATTTTGGAAAAGCTTCCACCTCAGTCTTCTTCTCCTCCCTTAGTTACTCCTAACATTGTTCTTCAAGCCCCTTCTCCCGCCCACTTCAAGGTGTTTTAACTATTGCCCTTGGAAGGCTAAGTGGAAGGGAAATCTTTAATTTCGCTGAACAGAAGATTGAATTTCAATGTCAACCTTTTGTTGTTGTGAACCTCCCCCACCTTTATGTTTCTGGGGTTTTTATTGATTTATATACCATGCATTGTATGTAGGTTGTTGAGGACACCATTATAAATGTTGGAGAGGACATAACAACCCCTCTCTTAAAAGCACAGGTGTGTTACTATCAATCCTGATTTCGTTGCCGTTGACTTGTTTTTCAATTGTCTTTTTTTGTTTTTCTGTTAACATAATCTATGCTGATTAAACCTTTATAATTTATTACTCTCAGAGAGAACAACAAATTTGGAGCAATATCGATTCTGATTATGTCTGGGTCAGTTTCATCAGATACTGATTTTTCTGCTTTTATTGAGCTATTCGACTCTTCTCTCACAATGTGTGATTTATTCACTCACAAATTTTCAGCATAGGAACTGCTTTCTCCTCTTCCTTGCTATCGTGTTGGCGATGCTTTTAATTGGTTTATGGTTTAATGCTAGGTACTTTCTCGCATTCGCATTTTATTGTAACTTAAATTCTGGCTTCCAACTTATACTCAAAAAGACAACTGGCTTTTGAATTTTCAGGAAGTCAGGTAGGAAGTCATTTACCTGATCAAGCTATTCCATTCAACTTTAGATATTCAGACTGTTGTGGATCCAACAAGGACATTAGATGAAGTATCCGACACGAGGCGACATCAAAAAAATTCTTATGCTATTCATTTTTATCAAGTAGATTAACTAAAATACCTAAATTCAGCTTCCTAAATTATTTTAATTTTTTTGAGTAATTTGAGATATGACAAAGGGTAATGTTATATACAATCGGTTTTTATTTATTTAAAATTCCTATTTTACCCCTCAGTAATTCATTCCTTCTTTCTTCTTCGATGGCTATCATTAAATATTTGTATCTATTCATCTATTTATGAAACAATTGAAACAGTTTTTAATAATTTATTTATAAAATGAACACAATATAACATTCTAAATTTTTTTGTTCCTAACTGATTTACTTATCTTATGCTACTATAAGAATATACGTAAAGTTAGTTTATTCTATCCGGTACAAAGTTGTGTTCATGATCAACGAATACAATAGGTATTTTTTTAATATATGATTTTTTACCTTCATTTATGAGTGGTGATTTTTGCATCATGAGTTGATCTCATAGTGCATCAAATTTAAAAGAAATTTTAATTTTACTCTTATTTTTTGGAAAAGAGAAAAGGAGGGAAGTAGGAGCAAAATTAGAATTTTCTATAAAATTTGATGTGCTATGAGATAAAGTCATGAGTAAAAATCACACAAGTTTCTACAATATGCTAGTTATTTATTCATTTGTTACCATTTTTGTAAATTATTTTTCATTTGGGTTCACTCTGATGATTCGAGTAGAAGTTCGGGTGTCTCTGCTTTCATCCATAGCAGTTTATAGTTGTGATCCAGGCCTAGGATGTGGGCTTATGTGGGATCCTGCTTTGTTGGCTGGCTGTTTTGGGCATCTTCCACGTCCTTCTGTTGTTGTTTCTAATTGGTGTTTTCACCATCATATCTGGACTTGTCATGGGCTTTAGATCGTTATTTGTAGGCTGTTTCTGTTTTAAATGCCTGGCCTGGATTGTGGCCTTCTTTCGTTCTTGTGTTTGGCCCTTGAACGGCCCTTTACACTCATCTTCCCGAGTTGTAGGTTTGTTTTTGCCTGGCATGGGCTGTGGGTTTTTTTCTATATTTCTGTGCTTATCCTTTCTTTTGAATAATTAACCACCCAATCTTTAAAAAATATATATCAATTATTTTTATCATTTATAATTTATTACTATTTTAACTTTTTTCTCTACACCGTGCATTGCATGGGCTTAAATGCTTAGTTCAAATATTCATATGACAAAGGCTCAACTACTTGAGTCATGGCATTGATGTCTAACCAGATTTTCATCACGTAAAGTAGCCACTTGGTAGACTTGGTCAACTCAAGAACAAGACACGGCAAATTCCAAACAGACCACAATATTATTTAATATTAACTTGATTTGATCTTAATCTTTTAACTAATGAACTTATTTGACTCGATTTGGTCATTTTGAACTAATTTTTATAAAAAAAAAATTATAAATAAAATGAAATTTTAATAAAAAAAATAAAAGACAAGAAGACTTTTCTTTCATATTAGACCATTGTACTGTGAAAAGTGGAGATAATAAAAAATGGTTTTTTGAAATTAGAGTGAAAATATAGATAAAACCAACAGATAAGAAATAGAGTGTTTAAATGATTTTTTTACTTCAATTAGAATTATAGTTGAGTTTGAGTCCAAGATTTCTCTATCCAGTCCGGTCTTAAATTTATTATGAACGAGTATCAGAAAAGTCGTGAATGAATTAAATTCAAATTTTCGAAGTTGGATTGGGTCAAAAATTGCTATTCATATCTGCAATGCTAAATTGTGAATCTTTTTTTTTTTTCCAATTGTCCTATTTTGTAGTTTTAATTTTTTAAATGGAGCCTTTTTTGTAATGAGTATTCTCATCTCAAATTGGAGGTAAGATTAATCTCACGAGTATGTATATCCATATACACTCTGCGTAAGTTGATACGGAGTAACTCCATATAAAGTGGCTTGGAGGAGTTGAGCACGAATTTAACTCAAAACTTTACTTCCTGAAATGAGCATCTTAAGGTCTTGGGATCAAGTCCCCTCAACACAAAAAGGGCCACTCCCCTTATTAGTTCTGTACTCAACATGTGCAGATTGATTACTAAAATACCATTATGAGTTGAAGATTATGTTTTTTTTGTAAATTTTAGAATTGCAAGTACTATTATTAATTTCATTATTAAAGTCATCTATCGATCTAGTATCAACAAATTATGTTTAAATTTTATAAGTATGTTCTATGAGCCAACTACTTATCATACGTTCAAAAATTTTAATTTACTATTTGTGGTCTGACAGTGGACGTGTCCCCAATGGGCTTTGGCTCGTCAAAATTTAGAGTCGTGAAGCATTTCAGGGAAAATACAAGTTATGGTAAATTTAAAATATTTAAAAATATCAATTGGAAAATTAAAAAATAGAAAACTAAAATAAAGGGGAAGAGAAAGATAATAATTATAAAAATAAATAAATGATAAGTTATATCAAAATCATAGAATTACAAAAATCTAGTTACTAATGGACGAAGAAAAAAACAGATTAAATTAAGAACAAGTAGAAAAGTAGTTATACTTATTTAGCTGAAATGTGCCATATTTTGTTGACAGGAATGCATTTTTTTTTTTTAATTTGTCTTGGTAAGAAAACCAAATGAAATGAAGCATTTTATTTGGAACTTGTGCCTAAATGAAATGAAATTAATAACTATAACTCAAATACTAACTGATTTTCTCTCATGCCTAGAATGTATCAATTTATAAATATGAAATCATTTTGGTGAATGGGTGAAGATTCCATTTCCACCCCATTTCTCCCTGGCTTTGGCAACATAAATAAGGAGGAAGAAGAGTAGGCTGCAATTCAATAGTAAATTGAATGGTTTAAATTTGATAAGACATTTTTTTACTTATCCTCATCACATGAATTATATTTATATTAAATTTAAATTCATTCCAAGATATAGATAAAGTAAGAATTCTGAATTCGATTCTCACTTCACTTTAAAAGGTCCAAACTTACCAGTTGTGTAGGAAGACTTGTAGAGAATTCGATGATTAGTGGAATATTTTAAAAAAAAATTATCTTACAATCATAAATAGTGTATTTTTTATATTAAATTTTTCCAAATTTTATATGTAAGAGATGTATTGGTTGATATTGCCTCCAACTAGGGGTTCAAAAATTGGGAGGGCCAATATATAAGCCGTTTTTTTGTTTTTAAATTTTTTTGAATAAAAAATTAAGCTAAAAACAATGTGCTTGTTTTTTTTCCTTTTTTTTTTTCAATTTTTTGGAATTTATCCAAAATATCCTCATCTTTAATTGTATTTATATTAAATTTAAATTCATTTCAACATATATATAAAGTAAGAATTATGAATTTAATTTTCAGTTCACTTTAAAAGGTCCAAACTTACCTGTTGTGTAGGAAGCCTTGTAAAGAATTCGATGATTAGTAGAGTATTTTAAAAAAAATTATCTTGAAATCATAAATAGTGTATTTTTTTTATATTAAAATTTTCCAAATTTTATATATAAGAGGAGATGTATTGGTTGATATTGCATCCAACTAGGGGTTCAAAAATTGGGAGGGCCAATGTATCCGTTGTTTTTATATTTTTTTTGAATAAAAAAATTAAACTTAAAAATGTGTCTTTTTTTCAAATTTTTAGAATTTATTCAAAATATTGATCGATATTATCCCCATATGGGTCAAATATTGGCTGATATTTGGCCGATATATCAACTATACAGCACAGCCAATATCGTACAGGCGATACATCACAGCCAATATCGTACAGGCGATATTTGTAACTCAACATGCAACATATGGGCTGAATTATTGGTTGATACAATCATTATATTGTAATGATTGGATTTTAATTAAATGAATTTAATTTTTTAGTTAAATTCAAATTAGTTAAAAATTTAATTGATTTGCAGTTTTAAATTAATTTAATATAATATAAGTATTACAAATTTAAATAGAATAATAATAAATTAATTTAAATTCTAAATTACTTAGATATCCTTAATTCCTAAATAAAATACTTATATTATTTCAATAATATAATGATAATCCTTAAATAAATGGAAAATAAAAAATAAAAAATCCCCGACGCTGTTGGCAAAACCAATGTTATCAGAACCGACCATGTACCGAACCGTCTTCGAGGAGGTCAGGGTTCAACCAGGTTCGACCGCGGTCAAAGCCTGTCAAAGCCGGTCAAGTATTAAAATAATATAAATATTATATATAATATTAAGTAAAACATGTTTTACCATTAATATTAATATAAATATTAAAAATAACATTCAAACTCTGAGTAATATACCAAAATGGTGAAATATATGGGATAGAAATAGTAATAAACTTTTATATTTCAAATATACACATTTTTTAAGGGGAAAATTAAAAAAAAAAAAAAATCAAACACATGAACCGCGGTTCACGGTTCACGGTTTTGGTGTCAAAACCGCATAAAACCTCGGTTTTGACCGGTTTTATGCGGTTTTGACCGCCAGCCGTTTTTTTATTTGGATCGAAGCGTAGACCACGCGGTTGTGGATGAACCGCCGGTTCAGCCGCGGTTCGGTCCGGTTCTGATAACACTAGGCAAAACTTAAAACCTCAAGTGTCCTCGACCTAATACTAATTCTGTAGTGTCTTCTTCCCCGCTAGCAATACCCTAAGTGTCCTTGCCCCCTCTATCTCTAGCTAATCCTTTCGTCCTCGTCACTTTCGATATGGATATGTTGGAGATATCGGAGAAAAAGAATCTGATTGAAGTGGAAAGTGTTGAAGATAGAGAACATCTTTTAGAGATTGAAGAAGAAAATAATAAAAGCGAAGCCGATTCTGAAGAACATCTTTAAGAGATTGAAGAAGAAAATAATAAAAGCGAAGCCGATTCTGAAGAACATCCCAAGAAGAAAAAAATTGAAGTGTTGGTGAATCCCACCGAAAAACACTCACGTGAGTTTTTAGAAGGAGAAGAGAGTAGATTATCTGCTCCAATACCATACCACCTCAACAATGTCGGTTTCCCCATCGCTTTTTTTTTTGTTATTTTTAATATAGTTTTAGGAAATAGTCCTTTCAAAGGGTGGGTTCTCATCGCCTTCTCCTGCATACAAACTTTCATATTTGGTTCAGCATTGACCCTAATTATCCGTCGCTACAGTATCAAGCAGCAAATGCTCCAATCTTTGGAGGTTGATTTTGGACCAGCCAGAATCATCTTATTATGTACTGAAGTGCATAAGAAGAAGAGAATACTATAATATATCACACCATTCGCATGCTCTTATCGCCACTGTGCTAACTCTATTGATCTTGGCGTTGGCGACGGTGATTGGAATTATGTATTTTAATTCGACATAATATACATGTAAGTTTCTAAAGTTCGTTCAGATCCACTTTTTTTTCCTGTAAAAAGAATCAGACTTCCACTCTTGTTTGCTTTTTAAAACTAAGATCAATATGCCCATCAATGCTAGAGTGTTATTGTTGATTAAGCTTTATCATACCAAGCATCACTCTCTAAGTCATCATATTAATTGGTACCTTATTGTGTTATCAGAACAGAACTGTGTACCGAACCGTCTTCGAGGAGGTCAGGGTTCAACCGGGTTCGACCGCGGTCAAAGCCGATTAAGTATTAAAATAATATAAATATCATATATAATATTAAGTAAAATATGTTTTACCAATAATATTAATATAAATATTAAAAATAACATTCAAATTCTGAGTAATATACCAAAATGGTGAAATATATGTGATAGAAATAGTAATAAACTTTTATATTTCAAATATACACATTTTTTAAGGGGAAAATTTAAAAAAAAAATTAAAAAAAATTCAAACACATGAACCGCGGTTCACGGTTCACGGTTTTGGTGTCAAAACCGCATAAAACCGCGGTTTTGACCGGTTTTATGCGGTTTTGACCGCCAACCGATTTTTTACCCGGACCGAACCGCGGTTCATCTGTGGTTCGGTCCGATTCTGATAACACTAGGCAAAACCCTTAAAACCTCAAGTGTCCTCGACCTAATACTAATTCTGTCGTGTCTTATTCCCCTAGCAAAACCCTAAGTGTCCTCGCCTCCCTATCTCTAGCTAATCCTTTCGTCCTTGTCACTCTCGATATGGATATGTCGGAGAAAAAGAATCTGATTGAAGTGGAAAGTGCTGAAAATAGAGAACATCTTTCAAAGATTAAAGAAGAAAATAATAAAAGCGAAGCCGATTCTGAAGAACATCTTTAAGAGATTGAAGAAGAAAATAATAAAAGCGAAGCCGATTCTGAAGAACATCTTTTAGAGATTGAAGAAGAAAATAATAAAAGCGAAGCCGATTCTGAAGAACATCCCAAGAAGAAAAAAATTGAAGTGTTGGTGAATCCCACCGAAAAACACTCACATGAGTTTTTAGAAGGAGAAGAGAGTAGATTATCTGCTCCAATACCATACCACCTCAACAATGTCGGTTTCCCCATCGTTTTTTTTTTTTTTGTTATTTTTAATATAGTTTTAGGAAATAGTCCCTTCAAAGGGTGGGTTCTCATCGCCTTCTCCTGCATACAAACTTTCATATTTGGTTCAGCATTGACCCTAATTATCCGTCGCTACAGTATCAAGCAGCAAATGCTCCAATCTTTGGAGGTTGATTCTGGACCGGCCAGAATCATCTTATTATGTACTGAAGTGAATAAGAAGAAGAGAGTACTATAATATATCACACCATTCGCATGCTCTTATCGCCACTGTGCTAACTCTATTGATCTTGGCGTTGGCGACGGTGATTGGAATTATGTATTTTAATTCGACATAATATACATGTAAGTTTCTAAAGTTCGTTCAGATCCACTTTTTTTTCCTGTAAAAAGAATCAGACTTCCACTCTTGTTTGCTTTTTAAAACTAAGATCAATATGCCCATCAATGCTAGAGTGTTATTGTTGATTAAGCTTTATCATACCAAGCATCACTCTCTAAGTCATCATATTAATTGGTACCTTATTGTGTTATCAGAACAGAACTGTGTACCGAACCGTCTTCGAGGAGGTCAGGGTTCAACCGGGTTCGACCGCGGTCAAAACCGGTCAAGTATTAAAATAATATAAATATTATATATAATATTAAGTAAAATATGTTTTACCAATAATATTAATATAAATATTAAATATAACATTCAAACTCTGAGTAATATACCAAAATGGTGAAATATATGGGATAGAAATAGTAATAAACTTTTATATTTCAAATATACACATTTTTTAAGGGGAAAATTTAAAAAAAAAATAAAAAAAATCAAACACATGAACCGCGGTTCACGGTTTACGGTTTTGGTGTCAAAACCGCATAAAACCGCGGTTTTGACCGCCAGCTGGTTTTTTACCCGGACCGAACCGCAGAGGCGGTTCAGCCGCGGTTCGGTCCGGTTCTGATAACAATGGTTTAATATGTTCCTTGTGCTTTAGTTTAGAGCTAAAGATAAGAATTTAGAAGGTCACAAATGATTTTGATATGGTCTTAGGGTTGAAAATGGCCACCTGCTAGGGTTGCAAGTGCTGGTGCCAGTGTTGAGGGTATCTTACTCTTGCTCGGACATTGAGGTCATGGAACCAAAATCATCTGAAGATATCTATAAGGTAACTGTTGCTGGGAAAAAATTATACCATGTGATAGACTTCATGCATTTTGTGTACTAGATCCCATTAGACTACATAGATAAGCATCATGAATCTCTCTCTAATCTGATGAAATTTGGGGCATGCCATTTTATGGGTGTTGGTTTAAACCAATGATATTTTCTAATCATCAAAAGGATCACATATGTGACCAGTTTGCATATGTATCTGTGTTGTATCTAGTAGTAATTGAGCTCTCCATATTCGAGTTGAGTGCTTAGGTTCATTTAAATGTTTGTTGTGGATGTCTTAAAAATCTCATAATACTCTCTGCATTAGGGTCTCAGTTAGATGTTACTTGATATATTTTTAATTCTTGCTTTTTTTGAGGTGAATAGATTGTAACTAAGTTATGTCTTCTGGATGTGCTTGCTTTGTTTAATCAGGCCCACTTGATTGATGGTCGGGCAAGTGCTGGTGCCAGTGTTGATTCAGTGAGACAGAACTTAGCTATTACCTTTGTAAATGCATTTGTGAATGCAGGTTTTGGTCAGGTAGAGCTTAGTAATTTTTAAGTCATGGTAATCCCTTGTATGCACTTAATTCTCATTCTGTTCCCTTCATGCAGTATAAATTGATGACTGTCCCATCAGAATCTTCGAGTGGTGGTTCTGCAGGAAGTTGGCTTTTCAAGAATAAAGAACATGGGAAGGCCAGCCCTGCAACAAGCTTGGTACATTTGCATTTGATATTTGTACATGTGGTATAGGCATTGTGAATTTAATAATTATTAATATCCATTACCATTTTGTAGGGCTTGATTCTGCTGTCGGATGTTCACTCGGGTCTTGCACAATTCGACAAGTATTTTCACAGCAATGACAATCATGTCATTGCAGGAGCTCCATTAGCAGTTGGGATTGTCACCTGTGGTATAAACTATAAAGAACGACTGTGACCCTGTGAGTGTCCTTTAGTTCCTCTCTGCAACTAACCTCCCAGCCTTGTGTCGTGTGTATATAAAATGTCTATGGTGTGAAGTGACATTTTTTGAACTGGTATACATGTGGATCCACTTTCTAGGGCCCCTAAGCTATTTATCTAGTTGTACTTGTGAAGATATTAAATTAGTAGTTTGTTATTTGTTTTAGTTGAATAAACCCTAAGTTTATGGAATTACTTAGTGTTTGAACATTTCTTTAGGAGAATCCCATGAAGTCAGGGTTTGTTAGTCATGGTTATTTTTTGTAAAGGTTATATAAGCCATGTTTTTCTTCATTAATAAACTGAATTCTCCCAATTAATTGTTCTCGAAGCTAACATCTGGTATCAGAGCCATCACCGGGGCCTGACCAACAAAGAAGTCGCAATGATCATTGGAGTATGCTGATGGAGAATTTCTTGAGCTCTAAGGAGTACTGGAGTCTAGTCGAGAGTGGGATCACGCAATATCCTGAAGGAATTGTCTTAAAAGAGGCTCAACTCAAACTCCTAGAAGAACAGACGCTGAAAGACTTGAAGACCAAGAATTACCTGTTTCAAGCCATAGATCGAGCCATACTGGAGAATATCTTGAAAAAGGATACATCAAAAGACATTTGGGACTCGATGAAGATGAAGTATCAAGGCACAGCTCGGGTTAAGCGTGCACACTCTTCGTAAAGAGTTTGAGATGCTTCACATGAAGGTGGGAGAATCTGTCAATGACTATTTTGCAAGAACATTGACAATAGCCAACAAGATGGGAGATGTGGTGGTCATTGAGAAGATTCTGAGATTGATGACACCTAAGTATGATTATGTGGTTTGCTCCATTGAGGAATCAAATGATATAGATGATCTTTCGATTGATGAATTGCAAAGCAGTCTGCTTGTGCATGAGCAAAGAATCATTGGCCATGTCATGGAGGAAGAGGCCGAGGAGGATATAGAGGATGTGGAAGAGGAAGAGGGAGACAAGGATCATTTGACAAGTCCATTGTTGAGTGCTATAATTGTCATGAGTTGGGGCATTTTTCATATGAATGCCCTTAGAAGGAGAAGGATTCCAAGGCAAATTTCACTGAGGCTGAAGAAGAAATGTTGCTGATGGCTTATGTGGATGTAAAAGAAGATCACTCCAACAACTTATGGTATATTGACTCTGGTTGTAGTAACCATATGAGTGGAGACAATAGACTATTCTCCAAACTTGATGAAACATTCAGAGAAAGAGTAAAATTGGGGAACAATTCCAGTTTATGTGTCTAAGGGAAAGGAGACATCATGATTGAAGTGACTAGAGGTGTGCAATGTCTATCTGGGGTGTTCTATGTACCGGAGTTGAAGAGCAATCTCATTAGTCTTGGTCAACTACAAGAAAATGGATTTGATGTTCTCATTCAAAAGAATACGCGTCAGATTCATCATCCTGAGAAGGGCCTAATTATACAAGTTGAGATGGCATCGAATCGTATGTTTCCACTGTAAACAAAGTTCTCATGTGACAATAAAAAATGCCTTAAATCAACCACCCAAGATGATAGCTGGCTGTGGCACTATAGGTATGGACATCTGAGCTTCATTGGCTTAAAAACCTTGCAACAGAAGCACATGGTGACTGGACTACCTCAGCTGCAAGCTCTCACAAAGGCCTGTGAAGAATATATGATTGGGAAGCAACATCGTGAATCATTTCCTCAGAAGAGCACTTGGAAGTCCTCACACATACTTCAGTTGGTTCACTCCGACATTTGTGGACCTATTAATCCCATCTCCAACAGCAGTAAGAGGTACTTCATAACATTTACTGATGATTTTAGTAGAAAAACTTGGGTGTATTTCTTATCTGAGAAGTCTGAAGCGATGATCATTTTTAAGAAGTTTAAAGTTATTGTTGAGAAAGAAACTGGGGTGCTTATCAAAGCATTTCGCTCTGATCGTGGAGGAGAGTTCACTTCACATGAATTCATCAATTTTTGTGAAGAGAATGGCATACGTAGACAATTAACTGCAGCTTATACACCTCAGCAAAACGGTATTTCAGAAAGGAAAAATTGCACCATTATGAATATGGTACATTGCATGCTTGCAAGAAAGAAGGTGCCAAAGACATTTTGCCTTGAGGCTGTGAATTGGAGTACTCACATTCTAAACAAATGTCCAACATTTGCTGTGAAGGATGTTACTCCAGAAGAGGCTTGGAGTGGGAACAAACCAGGAGTTGAGCATTTCAAAGTGTTTGGTTGTTTAGCATATGCTCATGTGAATGATAATCTGAGCAAACTTGATGACAAGAGTGTACAGTGTGTGTAATCAGTAATGAGTCGAAGGCTTATAGGTTGTATAATCCAGTCACCAAAAAGATCATAATTAGTCGAGATGTGGTCTTTGATGAAGACAAATGTTGGGATTGGACAAATGAAGGAGAAGAAGAGATTGTTGTGGATCTTGAAGCTACTAAGGAAAACTCAGCTGAAGACACCATTTTAGAAGCATCAGAGAATGATTCATCAGAAAATGAGTCATCTGAAGACAACTCAAACGAGCACAGAACCAGAGAGCCAAGATCAAGGAGAACTCCAGCATGGTTGACAGATTATGTGAGTGGTGATAAGTTATCTGATGATGAAAATACTGCTCAACTAGCCTTGTTTGCTGATACAATCACCTTTAATGATGCTGTGAGAAAATCAAAATGGAGGAAGGCCATGGACTAGGAAATCGAAGCAATTGAGAAAAACAATACTTGGGAACTTACTGAGCTACAGTAGGAGAGAAGACCATTGGAGTCAAGTGGATATACAAGATAAAGCTCAAAGAAAATGGAGAGATAGACAAGTAGAAAGCCATATTAGTGGCTAAGGGATACACACAAAAGTATGGAGTAGACTATGCTGAAGTTTTTGCACCTGTAGCAAGGCATGATACAATTCAGTTGGTGATATCCTTGGCAGCTTAGAACAACTGGTCTATCTACCAACTCGATGTGAAATCGGCTTTCTTTCATGGAGAACTGAATGAGCAGGTTTTTGTTGATCAACCTCCAGGCTATGAACGGAAGGGAGAAGAGCAGAAGGTTTACAGATTAAAAAGGGCGTTATATGGACTGAAACAAGCTCCTAGAGCTTGGTACAGTAGTATAGAATCCTACTTCTCGAAGGTGGGTTTCAAGAAGTGTCCATATGAACACACTTTGTTCATCAAACATGGTAAAGGAGGTAAAATCTTGATAGTATGTCTTTATGTGGATGATCTTATATATACTGGAAATGATGAGGCAATGTTTGATAAATTTAAGAAGTCTATGATGGTTGAGTTTGAGATGACAGATCTAGGGAAGATGCACTATTTCCTAGGCATTGAAGTTAAGCAAACAGCTAGTGGGATTTTTGTTGGGCAAAAGAAGTATGCTCAGGAAGTGCTTGAAAGATTTCAAATGAGCAACTGCAATTCTGTTCTAAATCCGATTGTGCCAGGAACTAAGCTCACTAAAGACATTGATGGGATAAAAGTTGATAGCACTCACTTTAAACAGATTGTGGGAAGTTTGATGTACTTAACAGCCACACGACCTGATCTGATGTTTGTAGTGAGTCTCATTAGCAGGTTTATGGAGTCACCTACAGAGCTACATTTCCAAGCAGCAAAAAGAATTCTGCGTTATCTAAAGGGGACTGTCGATTTTGGATTGTTATATAAGAGAATTTCAGAAGCAAATTTGGTGGGATTTAGTGACAGCGACTATGGTGGAGACTTGGAGGATCGAAAGAGTACTTTAGGATATGCATTTATGCTCAGTTCAGCAGCTGTGGCTTGGTCATCAAGAAAGCAACCTGTGGTCACTCTATCAACAACTGAAGCTGAGTTTATAGCTGCAGCTTCTTGTGCATGTCAGGCTGTTTGGATGAGGAGATTACTTGAAGAATTATGTTGCTCACGACGTGAGGCTACTCAATTTTTTTGTGATAATAGCTCAGCTATTAAGTTGTCCAAGAATCCTGTGATGCATGGGAGGAGCAAGCACATAGATATTCGATTTCATTTTCTTCGTGATCTTACTAAAGAGGGAGTGGTGACGCTGATTCATTATCAAAGTCAGGAGCAGATAGCTAATATTCTTACAAAACCATTGAAACTGGAAGCATTCTTGAAGATGCGCAATCTACTTGGAGTTTGTTCGAGTTCGTGTGTAAACTGAATACTTAACCGCATTCAATTTAAGGGAGGATGTGAAGATATTAAATTAGTAGTTTGTTATTTGTTTTAGTTAAATAAACCCTAAGTTTATGGATTTAGGTAGTGTTTGAACATTTCTTTAGGAGAATCCCATGAAGTCAGGGTTTCTTAGTCATGGTTATTTTAAATTTATCTTTTTGTTATTTCAACTTTGTAAAGGCTATATAAGCCATATTTTTCCTCATTAATAAACTGAATTCTCCCAATTAATTGTTCTCAAAGCTAACAGTACTTAGCATGGGATGGAGCATCCTCTGATGGCCCCAATTGGATGATTTTCTCCATCCAGTGGGTAACTGTCATCAAGCACAATTGCAGCTACTTATTCATCTTTAACAATGGTCGCATCATAAAGTTTTTTTTCCCTTTTTCTTTGGTATTATCTGACATTTAATATGCTTTATGAGTCCTAAATATAAACCGTATGGGCTGCCTTAAGGTCACTTGCACATTTTTTTTCAGGCCAAGATGATGATACATATTAAATTTTTTATTTACTCTAAATATTTTGTGGGTGTTTACCGAATTCTTTTGTTTAGGCCCTGGCTCTTCTAGGCGACTATATTAACAAAGAAGAGTTTTGCATTCGAATAGGGGCAATAATGGGCCTTGGCCTTGCATATGCAGGATCTCAGAATGAGCAGGTGAAAATGCCAAATACTTATTTACTCTGTATTGTTCTTCATTGGTTTATTTTTTTCTAGAGGTGCGATTTTTTTCAGAGGCTTCTTCTTTTGTTGTGGGTTTCATGTTTGCTGACGTCTATATGCTATATCTTTTTTGTAGATTCGTAGGCTTTTGACCCCTATTTTGGGTGACCCTACAGCTCCACTTGAAGTCATTGCCTTTACTGCCATCTCACTGGGGTTGGTCTTTGTGGGATCTTGCAATGAAGAAGTTGCCCAATCAATTATCTTTTCGTTATGGACAGTATTGAGACTCAACTGGGTGAGAGTCTCACTCGGTTTCTTCCGCTGGGCCTTGGCCTTCTTTATCTTGAAAAGCAGGTAAAATTTTATTGGTGCTCTTCTGAGCATGCACTTGAGTTGCCTTTGGTTGTATGATGGGTACCATAACTATTTTTTGGGAGGCTGCATCACTTTCCACCATCAGTGGTCCATGTGCACCTCCAGTTGGCTGGTTATGAACCTTCGTCCGTAAAGTGTGTATCTCATTAAATGACGCTTCTTGCTTTCAAATTTCACACTGACTTCTGTAGCTTTCATTTATTTTTCCAAAATTTCTTTTTCTTCTTCTCTCTGTCTCTCTCTCCGGCACATACCAATGTCTATACTTCAATACTTTTTTCCCCCAAAGATTCTGTGGTTCTCATTGTGCTACAGGAAAGTGTTGAAGCTACAGCAGAAGTCTCAAAGACATTCAACGAGAAAATTCGCAAATACTGTGATATGACCTTCCTATCTCTTGCTTATGCTGGAACAGGAGATGTTCTGAAGGTATTAAGCTTTATCTCTACCATTCCCCCTGGATAACATAACTAGAGAAGTTGTTAGCGGTCTTTCGTGTTTCTATGCAGGTTCAGAATCTTCTTGGATGCTGTGCACAACATCTCGAGAAAGGTGAGACTCGTCAGGGGCCTGCTGTCATTGGAATTGCCCTTGTGGCCATGGCTGAAGAGCTGGGTGTTGAAATGGCAATTCGTTCACTAGAGCATCTATTACAGTATGGAGAGCAGAATATCCGGCGAGCAGTGCCTCTGGCTCTTGGTCTTCTCTGCATTTCCAGCCCAAAGGTGATGTATCTAAATGGAAGCTTGAGTAATTTCTGTTATTAGTGATCCTAAATAACTTCTGAGTTCTAACATTGTGTAGTTGATGTGGTTTGTTAGGTCAATGTCATGGATACATTGAGCAGACTTAGCCATGACACTGATTCTGAAGTAGCAATGGTATGTTGTTTTCCAGATAAAACAGAAGCTATTCTTCTCTTTAGCTCCACAATTAGCAGCATTAATTTTTATTTCATCTTTCCAAAAAAAATAGTAATTATATATTTTTTTTCTCTTTGGGTTCTGCAGTCTGCCATCATATCCTTAGGCTTAATAGGTGCTGGCACTAATAATGCTCGGATAGCTGGCATGCTTCGAAATCTTTCTAGTTACTACTACAAAGAAGCCAGCCTTCTCTTCAGTGTAATTTCCTGTACTTATTATGTCTCTAGAAACTATTTGTTCAACCTTGATACTAAATCCATAACAATGGGGTATTGTTATGTGCAGGTGCGGATTGCTCAAGGTCTTGTGCATTTAGGAAAGGGGTTGCTGACTCTGGCTCCATACCACTCTGACCGATTCCTTCTGTCACCGTTCGTGAAGATGTTCAATTGATTTTTCCCGTTCAGCTTTTACTTCCAGTTAGATTTTATCACACCTTTAATCTTCCATCTTTCTCCAGGACGGCACTTGCTGGCATCGTAACCATGTTGCATGCATGTCTGGACATGAAATCCATCATCTTGGGGAGATATCATTATGTCCTGTACTTTCTGGTTCTTGCAATGCAGGTCTTCTTTTTCCGTGGTCTCTGACCTCATTTTGTAAATTATAAATCTCGATTTACCTGATGTGTTTTCATACCCCTTTGCAGCCAAGAATGTTGTTGACTGTGGAGGAGAATCTAAAGCCTCTAACTGTGCCTGTTTGAGTGGGTGAAGCTGTGGATGTAGTTGGTCAGGCAGGTCGTCAGAAGACAATCACTGGCTTTTAAACACATTCAACTTCTGTTCTGCTTGCAGCAGGTGACCGTGCTGAATTAGCCACAGAAAAGTAAGCATACGTCATTGACATTTTCACAATTCGTTTAATGCAGTAGCTATCGGTTACAAATCCCTGTGTAATAAATCATATTTGTCTGATTGAATAGGTACATTCCTGTTTCACCTGTACTTGAGGGCTTTGTTATCTTGGAAGAGAACCCAGACTACCAGGAAGAGTGGTAAACGAATCTGCAAGGCACTGCTGTAGAGCTCAAGTTCATTTAGTGTGCCTGCTTCTGTTCCCAGACTGTAAAGCGGCAAGCATCTCTTGACAAATTTATCGAATGTCACAGTGGAACAAGAAAGGGCAAGTGTCGGATTACACCTTAGTTGTAAATTGACTTAATTTTATTTTTTTTGTTTCTCCACAATGCATCCATTCATGTTGAACTGTAACAGACATGTCACTTATCTAAGACCTTAGTCATGGTTGATTATGAGCTTTATTTTTTACTTGACTGGAGGATTTCTCGACTCCCACGGATGGAACTGCAGACACACATAAGCCTGTAAATGCCTTTGTAGACTATCATTTCCATCATCAGGAATCTGTTTGGACCTCGAGCTGGTAGAATGAACCTACCCTCTCAATACCCTTGAGCCCTGGATTCAAGGACTTGTTAGGATCACAAGGGACTGAGCTTGTTCTTTTGTTTACTTGTCTTTACCGTGTAGCGGAAATGTATATGGTTTTTCTTGTTATAAAAAACACTAGTTTTCCCCTCAATTATCTTGGATATATTGCTTGTCCATTTACTTATTTCTCCACCAACATAAAGTAAGGTTGTGAACAGCCTTACAAAAATTCTTCACACAACTATCCAAATCTGAGATGATGGTTGTGAACTTTTAGTGTTTTAATGTTGAGGACATATAATTGTTGTTTTCGATTCAGCGGCTTGCAATGATATGAATAATGGAACCAGGTTTTGTTACTGTCAAAATATTTACTGGAGACTACAAGCAAGAATTCTTCTTAAAGTTCTTCCATTTCTTGGGATGGCGGAATCATCCTGGAAACAATTGATTTATTCTGATAGGTCACATGTTCGCCCTACATCCCTATTTTTGTCAAATTCAAAGGGCTTTTGGCAATTGATGTCGATGATGATGAATTTTGTTGGAGGGGTTAATGGAAGGGTTGAAACTTGGGCAGGTGGGGACGGGATGATGATGATGATGAATTTTGTTGGAGGGGTTAATGGAAGGGGTGAAACTTGGACAGGTGTGGACGGGTCAGGTTTTGCTAAACTCAGCCTGATCTAGCGGCATATATGGTCAACATGGTTGAGCTTAATTTGACGTACCTTGGCTTTATAACCCAATCATCATGACCTAGCTTGGCTTTAATGTAGCTCAATAACTCGACCTCACTTGCCCCGGCCAATGCTTTCCCTATATTTTTCACCTGTATCATCCTGAAGTAAAGGAAAACCAATCTTTTCCATCAACAATTTGATTATAATAACTTGATTATTAGAATTCATATAATGTTGATGAAAATAATAGTATATTGAGATGGATTCAAGTTGGGTTGGATTGTATTTTAAGAGCTGGTTTTAGCCCAATTTGAATTTTTTTCTCCTCAATCCAATCCAACTTGTAGATTGAATGTCTAACATAGTTCTAATGATTTTTCGAGTTGAGACAAGTAGGTTGAGCTAAAACTCGAGCAAAGTTTTACCCCTACCCAGTAGATTCATTCCCGACCATCAAAACCCATGTAGGGTCTTCTCCAATTTATTGTTTGGATTCCACTTATTAGTAGATGTGAAGCATGCTCTAATTTATTGCTTGGATTTCACCAAGTAGCTGTGAAGCATGCTAGATGAGAGAGAGTGCATTTATGTTGAGAATTGCATGTGTCTATTATGTATATTGTAAAGAAAAGCATGATTATTTGAAGGGAAGTGATTGGTGCATCAAATTTATATAAAATATTTATTTTTTCTAAACTTTCTTTAATCTCTTTTCTTGTCCTTTTTTCATTTGTTCGGCAAAATATATATTGCACGTAAATTTGGTATACTAAAGATAAAAATATTGGGCACCAATCACTCCCTTATTTGAACTTTCAAGATGAAACTTTATTGTACATAAATTTAGTGCACCAAAGATAAAAATGTTGGTGCACCAATCACTCCCTTATTTGAACTTTCAAGATGAAACTTGATCTATATTTGCAACATCGCTTCGACATCAAATGTTAGATTTGTAATCTTCGACATTCTCCATGTGAAAATGAAACGCATCATTCATATCTACAACGGACGAATTCATATCCATGTTTGTATAATACAGTAAAACCTTTATAATGTAATAGGCTTGGACCATAGTACATATATTACATTATAGAGGTTATTAAATTAGAAAGTCTAGTAGTATTCTTTTTAAAAATCTCCTTAAAACTCACCTATCATTAAAATGTCCTTTTGACTTTTCTTTTTCATTCGTTGAGAATATGGTGCCTGCACCATCCTAAATAAGAGGAAGCTTATCCAGAAGTTTATCTTAGATTACTTTCTCACTTTTGTAGTAATTTTTTATTATGAATATATGGAATATTATTTTACAAAATGGTTGGGGTATAAATTTTTTATTCTGGATATATTTAGTACCGAGTTAGAGATTTATTACATTTTGTATGGGCTTGAGGTCGGGACCAATTGTCGATATTATTTTAAACCGTTTATAATTTTATAGAGGAATACAATATAGAGTTTACTGTAATTTGATTATATATGTGTTGCATTTTAACATGAAATAGCATCTCTCTATAACTAAACTATTAACGTTCCCTCCAACAGTGAATAGAAGATTGGCTTTTAGGTTAAAATAGAATAGTAGAACTAAATAAAAACGATTCCAAATGGATGGAACTAATGTTTAAAATATTCACGATGATTTATTAGTTATAATCATCAAATCAAATCAAATTTATATGGTATGTACTTTCATGCAAAATCCAACACTCTAGTCGTACACTCATATTCAATGCATAAATATTGGCAATATTTTCAAATTTACTACGTTTTTATCGATAAAATATCATTCTTGCATCAACAACGCATATTTGTCAGCACTAGGTAAATTCCCAATATTTATCAATATTCACGATGATTTATATCTATTAATATGTTTATTTATTATATTTCTATTATTTTTAAAAATATTGTAATATTTTTCCATTAATTTTTGGTAAAAACCCTAAGAATTTAAAAATATTCCCATGTCACCAGTTGTTGTTAATATTCTAAGAATAGTAGTTGTGAGTTGTGACAATGGGCATACTACAAGAAGTATTGAATGAAGAGAGATGAATGATTTTGCACACATTGATGTGTTGCGCATTACACCGAGCAAAATTATTCACGCATCACCAATGCATATAAACAAATTTTCTGTTAGAAAATGCTCTCATTGCTTTCAAAATCATAGTTTTCAAAACTCAAAAAAAACTCGGGCAAGTCAGCCTGAGTTAATTTGACTCGATACGATAAAATTTTGAGTTGAATAAAACAACTGAGTTTTATTAAAAAAATTGAGTCTAATTGAAAATTTTACCTGAACTTTTTTTAATAAAATTTTGAGTTTTTAATCTATACTTCAAATTATGTTCTAGGCACCGAACCTCGTTCAAAACCCACTGAATGCATTAACTTTGATTGAAATTGATTGGGTGTTAATTTTGGACCCTCCAACTCAGAATGCACTACTAACCTTTGCTTCTGCTTCTGGAGATCCGACAGATCTACAGAATGTTATCATAGATGAATGGATGGATTTTTATTTTATCTAAAGAGCAAATAATTGTCAAAACCCAATAAAATATTTTTTTCCCGGTTTTGTTTGATGCACGCGTGTAATTAATAATTTGTACATATTTAATTATTAATAATTATAACAAAATAAGACAAATAATCAAAATTATTTTTTAAATAATTAAAATTTAACTCATGAGAATTGGCTTGGCGGTCAATAATCCACCTCAGATGCAAGAGATTTTGGATTCAAGTCACTCCGAACATAAAAAGGGTCATTTCCTATAATGTTATTCAGTATATATAGATAGACAGGTTTGTACGTGCTCAAAAAATTAATTAATTTTAAGAGATCGGTACATGTTGCTCTTCAAAAAAATAATTAAAATGAAAAAAATAAATTCAAATAAATAAAATGATTGAATGAGCCAAAATTTTGCACCTCACACCCTTGTAATTCATCCAATATTCTTAAACAATGCAAAACCCTTGTAATTCTACAATATTCTTAAACAAGATAATGCATATCACATTCATAGCATATTTGGGTTGAATTCGTGCAAGATTTTCATGCCCCATCTATATTAAAAAGTTATCTTGATGTGAGTTCATTATTAAATTCACGACTAATTTTCTACAGAATTGATAGAGACAGTTAGAATGAGTTAATTTAATATATTTAATTTAAAGTAAACGTACAATAGATCAACTTAAAAACACCTAAATACAAATTTAAAGGTTAAAAGTTTTCAACTATTGATAAGACTCAAGCTTAATCCAATCATTAACTTATCTCAAAATAAGTTTGTATTAGATAAAATTTAAGATGATAATAAGTATGAAAATAGTGTAAATAAAAAATAAAAAAATAATCAATTAGTTTTGATGGGACCCATAATTTCATATTAGATAGGTGTATCATAAAATATGAAACAGAATAAAATTCGATTTAAAATCTCATTTAAGATAGTTTTAAAAAGGTTAAAACTTTCAAAGACCAAAACTAAGGGACAATTTTGATATTGATAGATTGTGACTTACATGATGACTCGATTTGAATTTAAAACTATTGATAGTAAGTTTTTTGTCTTTAAAATCAAATAACATATTGACTTATGATAAATTTTTTATTAATAATTTATATTCATTCAATTTAAATAGTAAAAGATAAATGGTAAAATAAAATTTTATCATTATTGATGTTGATATTTCAGAAATTAATATATATTACTAAAATTACTACAAAATATATTATTAAAATTAGAATAAATAATAAAACATGTATTTATTTATTGTATATTTAAGCATTAGTATTATCATATTAGCGTCTTCGGAGCCCCAACCGGTTCCAGCGAAGCTAAAGCCTACGACCGTTATTGGACTTGTTCGAGACCGAGGGAGGGAAAAAAAGGAATATTTATTCCATGCCAATGACAAGAAAAAGAAAAAGAAAAAGAAAAAGAAAAGAAAAGCTGACGAAAAAAAAAGCTTCCCATACTGAAACTGATAAAAAACTATAAACAAGAAAATAAAGTGACAGAGTGGGAGAAGTCCGACAGATTCAAAAGAGTTTCTAGGGTTTTTTCTCCATTTCTTGATCTCAATCAAAATCCGGTAAAACATCACTTCCTTTCTGTATCTCTCTTGATCGATTTTTTCTTTCCCCCCTTTTTTTGTGTTGTCGTTCTGGTGATTTCTATTTGTTTCATTTGTATCTGAAGAATCCGTAGAATCTGAAACTCGGATTCTTCCTTTTTCTGTTGAATTCTCGTTGAATTTCTACGGTTTAGTTTACATACTTGCTGATGATTGATTTTCCAGCGAGAACTGTGAAATCGGAAATGCGATTTGGTAGATTTGTGCTCGAAATAGATTTGAACTCCTCAGTCTTTTGCCTTATTTGATTTTCTTGATTCTTTTTGATGCGAGCATTTGATGTTGACAATGTAGGGGATTTAGTTCGCTTTGGAGTTGGTATTGAGCTGGTTTTGAAATGACATCCAAACATGCTAGTTTTATCTTTGAGATTTTTTTTCGCCTTTTTTGGTTATTTAGTAGCTTGATACATATACATTCAACAGAGTGAAAAACCATACATGCTGTTTTTGAGATGACAATGGTTTAAAGAATCTGAAACTGAAATTCAATTTGGAATCACAGTCTAATTGAGTAACTCGGCAAGTTTTTCTGTGCTTTTCTGACAAAGCTCAGTCTGATTCACTGGCTTGCTTAGCTTGGAATTTATCAATTTGAGTTAACTCGGGCGTAATGTCTAGTTTGTGAATACCCATAATTGGAAATGGATTATAATTCTGCTGTAGCTTCAGAGATGGTGTTCTGCTCTTTTAGTCTCATATTTCTAGAAATTCTGTTTGAACATGGAAGATGTACTGTGGAAGGCATTTAAGGAGGAAGGTTTTCTCTTCAAATGAATATCTACGAGAGCTCCTCTCATACGTCATGGCTTACTACATATTTCAGCTTTTTTAGTTCCCTTTAGGGCCCCCCTGTTCTTCTTATGAAATGTTCACCCTTACATTAGGTCGCACAGTAATGTGCGCACCTAGGCGGAGGGCCTTCTAAATGGGATGGTGATGGGCCCGTTGGAATAATTTTGCATTCAATATGTTGTCTACCAAATTACCATCATTGGATTAATAAAGCAATATTTTTAAAGCTCTTAAAATTTCATTATTTTAAATATTTTTTTAATCTCTAAACTTTTTGGCCTTAAAAATATGGCTCGATCAATCCGATCATGGATATTTTTTGTGGACAACATATTGAAGGACGAACCATTGCAATGGGTCCATCACCATCCCATTTGGTGGCCCCTATGCCTAAGTGTGCATGGTTATACCATGCGACCCAGTGCGTGGGTGAACATCTCATTTTCAGTTTTTTGAAATCCCTTTTTCAGTCAAAATACATCTTTTTTTTTTTTTTGGATAACATGGTTATCTCACTCCAAATTGGAGGAGGGACTAATCCCCATAATACAAAAAATTACCCACAAGCCTTGTGCATCAGGTGAGACCAGGATTCAATCAAGAGTACATATTTATGTGATCTTTTTGAATGTACAATAGAAATTCCTAATACCTATTATGTTCTACTTGCTAAATGAAATCATTAGGTAGCAAAAAATGAGCAGGTGCCGATGAGATGGAAGCTATCTATTTCATAGTTCCAATCTGCTTGCGAGCTAATATGTCGGTGGAACCTGGGCCATTGCAAGATTAGGCGCAACTCAGATGTTGGCTCAACCCATGCCAAAAACACTCCATTTGATAATAACAACAGCATTGTAGCATTGGGGCAACAGCATTGTAGCATTGGATAAATGTTTCATGTAAAGGGTGATGGAACGTTGGTAAAACATTTAAGCTAAGAATCTTAAGGTATATCTGAATTGTATTCTAGGTTGGGTTTGTTATGTCTTCGTTTTTGGAATCTGAATCTTATTCAGGATCATATGTGTACAGTGTACCGATTCTGTGATCTATGCACCTATTAGCACCAATTGGTTGTTATTATTTGAAGAAAGCATGAATTATTTGGAGTTAAATAGCCTTTCTTTTCCTTTTTCTTTCTATAAATATATTGTTTAACTAGGCCCATTTCTTGGTCCTTTTCTTCATGGCTGATCAAATAAACAGTTGTCTTCTAATTTACACCCATCATTAATTTGTTCTTATCTTGGGGATTTTTTTAATCACAGCAATTACTTGTTCATATTTACCTGTACAAGTTCAGTCTCTGATACATTGCTTCATTTGCAGGTTGCTGTCTGTCCTTCCTAATTACTCTGTAGCGCTCTTGTAACTGTTTGTTATGTTGGTTCTTCTTCAATTATGGTTCTAAAGTCAGTGCACTTACGGCGTTTTCTCCAAACAATGAACAAAAAAGCTGTTGGAATCATTTTCTAATCTTGAATAACCTAGAAGATGGTTTGTGACTCAAGCCTGCATTACATAAACTAATGCTGAAGCTTCTGATCAGCTCTACTTTCTAATATAGGTTTAGGGATCAATGTCTGAAGTCTGAATGGATGCAGAGCTTTATGTGCAATTCTGTTTGCGTTCAGCAGAAACAATTAATTTTCTGCTTTTTTCTATATTTCCGTGAAAGGTGATGCATCCCGTGCTAAACCTTGGGTACTTTCATGGGTTCATTCTATTGAGCCTTGTTTTCATATCCACATGTCTTTTAAGTTCAGGGTCTTATACTGTCAATGGCCTTGAATTAGGAGCCCAGTTTCAGAACCATGCTGAATCAGTTCTAAGTAATGGTTATGAAAATAGTACCTTTCATCATATTAGAATATCATCTCTTTCATCTTGGAATAATTCGGTGTCATGCGAGGCTTTGAAAGGTGTTGGCTCATTGAACACAACCTGCCTGCTAAACTCAAGCTTGCATATAGAAGATGATCTTTATATACATGGGTCTGGAAATCTGCAAATATTGCCGCATATTTCAATTTATTGCCCCATTAAAGGCTGTTTCTTAAGTTTCAACTTGTCTGGCGACGTTTTTGTCGGTCAGTATGCATCACTTGTTGCTGGCTCTGTAGTTGTGTATGCCACCAATCTATATCTGGATCACTATTCGTCTATAAACACTACAGCATTAGGTGGGCTGCCACCTGCTCAGACCAGTGGCACTCCAATTGGGCATGATGGATCTGGTGGAGGGCATGGAGGCCGAGGTGCTTCTTGTTTGAATAAGAACAGAACAAATGTTTGGGGTGGGGATGTTTACGGTTGGTCTACTCTGTTTGAACCATGGAATTATGGTAGTAAAGGGGCCAGTGCTTCTGCGGACAAGGAATTTGGAGGGAATGGAGGAGGCCGTGTGATGTTTAAAGTGAAGGATGTTATATATATAGCTGGGTCTGTATCTGCAGGAGGAGGTGATGGATGTACAAGAGGCGGTGGAGGGTCTGGTGGAAGCATTGTCATTAATACTTTAAAGTTGTGAGTATAGCTGAAGTCTCAATTTTGTGATATTTCTGGTATTTCACTATTTTTATCATCAATTGGTTGATTGACATTCACCACTACATAAACACATGGACATGCATAAATGTACCTCTCTCTTGTACTGAGCATTGTACTTTTACCTTTTCTTTCTTATTTATATAATTTTCTTGTTACTGTTTCAAAAGAAAAAAAAGGAGCTACGCATGAATGAAAGTGGTTTTTATTTTCTGATGAATCACTATGACAACACATTTGATGTATGGTACTTCAGGAGCTTAGTAAAAAGCATCCTATGTAGCCAGATACATAGATGTCTACCATGTATTCCCCAGAGACTTTTTTTTTGAAACATTAACGACTGATACCATTAAAATGAAAAGGGGTTACAAGAGAATGATCCAGGTATAAGAGAGATATACTCGGATCAAGACGAAAAAGTAAAAGAAAAAAGAGACAAGGAAAACAAAAAAAGAAAGAAAAACACAACAAAACAAACATCCTCCCCTAAGAGGACCCTAGATTCCCTAATTCCAAAACTAGTTAGAAGAAGATATTTCGAAATCTGGACTTTGCTTATCAATACCAACTTTTGCTAGAGACTCTTTGTGGATCTCAATTCTCGTTGAGGTAGACTATTCCATTAAAGATGGTTCTCTAATTTGTCAATGGGTGTTTTTAAATCAGAGTGGTACTAACCAGAGGATTGAAATGATCTTTATCCCTGTAAAATAGAATTTGTGATTGTACATGAATAATAACTTTCACTCCCATGGGGAACATCAATCTGATTTGAGTGATATTTGTTACGGTTTCCATGTGTAGAGGCTGGTTTAGATCTAAGGGCCTACCTTGACGACCAGTTGTTAAAGGGACACAGATTGCAATGCATGCATTTGACTACAAGAGATCTTTCCCCTCCTCACCATAATCATTGTCACCAATAATCCCTTCTATCATATTTGTTTTTTTTAAATGCACTAATGTCATCTATCTGAGGTCAACCTTTTGAGTTCGACCCTATCAAAATCATCCATTATCTCACAGTCCATCATGTCCCTTTTTATCACTTTAATCCAGGTTTTTGGTAGCCTCCCTCATTGTTCATTTTACTTGTAACCTTTCTGTTTTTCATATGGGGGTTGTTTCTGGTTTCTATGTTTGTGCTTGAACTACCTTAAACAATTGTTGTCTACTGGGGCCATTTTCAAGGCCTTCCTTATATGACCATTTCTGATTTATATACTTTCATTGTTAATTTTTCTTCTGCAATGAAATGACATTTAACAACAGTCTCTTGATACATAGCGGGCGACATTGTTTTCTAAAGTTTTTGATGAACCTCTATGAGAATACATTTCCTAGCTTGTTCAGTTTTGCAGCTGCCATAGGTTTAATTGGAGTGTGTCTATGTTGCACCATTAAACCAGGAGCAATTAACTGGCCAATGCAAAAACTGGTGACAAAATACCTAATCGTAAAGGTCATTTGGGAGGACTGTTTTTAAGAAAAAGGGTCATTTGGGAGGATTAACTGTGTTAGTATCTCCACTATTAGTTGGTGATTTGACAACTCATGCAGAAGGGCAGTACCCTCTGTATCTTTTAGGTGCATGATCTAAAACAAAATACATTTGAACAAGAGTCATTGCTGTTTCCTGGATAGTTGTGTGCGTACTTGATTAATTAATGCTTATTGAACATCACTGTGCCTTCAATCTTTTTCCGAGTTTGGCAATAAATGGTTCAAATATTCCTTTATCTGTCCTAAACAAACTTATTTTTTAACTAGTATGACATGTTTCCTTTCAGAGAGGTGATGGGGCAGTTTTATCCAATGGGAGAGTGAAGTCCTTCCAACGTAGTAAAGTCATCCCTATGACCCATTTTCCTATTCTATTAGCTATTCTTGCTCAAATTTGACCATTTTTTTGGTGCTCAACCTTACAATAGTTGCTAAATTATTTATTTGACCTATTAAGGATGTTCTGGGATGATAGTGTTGCATATAGCCTATATTTATGTTGTACTCAATCTAATGGTATTTAGAGGTTGATTTGGTGTCAAGTGGAGAAACGTGACAATTTGCAGTATTGGGTAGGGTGCCACCATAGATTTTAAATTTTAAATTGTTAAAGCAATGTTGTGAAAATCGAACCGTATCGTAAACCATTAATACATCTTGAATCGCAAATCGTATAATCGTAAGATTCATAAGTGTTTTCCCTAAAAAATATTTAATATATGAAATAACGTAAAATATATCTAAAATATAATAACATGAGCAATTCTCCAACTTTCTTTTAATATTAAGTGAATTCTATATAATTAGTTCATTGGAACTCAAATTTCAATGCTCCAACTCCCAAAAGTATAAGACCAGTATATAATCAAACTATACTGTGAAAAGTCAATAATAAACTAAAAAACCTTCAAAAAATCGAAAGGTCTTAAATACTCATTAACTCAAGCCTTAAGAACCATTAAAACGAAATGTTTCATACTTTCACACTCCTAATAACCCCATAATTCTATTATTTATACGAATCGTATGATTTGTTGATAGACGAATTGTTCCTCTTATCATATCGTATGAATCGTAATATTTTAACAACCATGGTTTAAAGCATTTTAATATTATTTTTTACTTTTTTGATTTTTACAACTCTTTTATTAGCTATTATTTTTTTGTTTTTGTTTTTTTTTACTTCTTGTTATTAGGAAAGTTCTTTTTTTTAAATTTATTCAGATTTATTTTAGTCTTTAGAATTTTGACACTCTTTTGATTTCATTTCAAAAACTCAATAGGCTGTACTTTTATTCATTAGTTTTGAGTTATCCACTTAATTTCAAATTTTGTCCTATCAATGTCTTACATGCCCATTCATTTATAGCTTTTTCTATTGCCAATTTGCCATTAATTTTAACTAATTTTCATTTTTTTGTTTTAATTATCTTTCAATATAATTGTTTATGTTCTACAAAACTTTATGGGAATTGATTTTTACACCATGGGTTTGTGTTAATGGTACACTGTAGAGGATTTTTTTCCTTCAAAATTCCACTTTTATCCTCTCCTCTCTTTCTGTTCCTTCCATCTAGAGAATCCATACTCGAATTCTTCATTCTTTCTTGAGATTTTACGGAGACGGTTTATACATCTCGTTCGATTCTAGCAGACGTCGGCAAAGACGAGTGGAGCAGAGTCCAACATGTCCTCTTTTTTCTCAAAGAAACCAGATGTGCAGAGCTCTCGGAGCATGAGCAGGAGGTTCTCCCGGTCCAACTCAGCCAACGAGTTGAACATGGTAGTTAGTCAACAACTTGGAAACGAGCCGCCACCCCTCCTTGTGGATTCACAACAAAGACGGTCTATACAACTCACTCATTCGATTCCAATAGACATTGACAAAGACGAGTGGAGCAGAGTCGAACTCGTCCTCCTCTTTATCCAAGAACCGAGATGCGCAAAGCTCCCAAAGCATGAGCAAGAGGTTCTCTCGATCTATCTCGGCCAACTAGTTGAACATGGCAGTTAGTCAACAACTTGAAACAAGCCACCACCCCTCTCCGTTCCGTCTTTCAGGAGACCCATCGATGGAAGAGATGGGTAAAACCAAAATTTTGGAAAAGAAATCCTCTTTGGTGTACCATTAACAAAAATCACAGTGTAAAAATTACTTCTCAACTTTATTTATCTATTTATTAGAATTTAGATACTTTCTATTTATTATTAATTTGTTGGGAGTTTACAAATTTTAACCTTTTAGATATTGTTTATATTTTTAAATTTCTTGAAATATTTTTGAGAAAATAATAAATACATCATTAAGTTGCTAAAAGAATACATGGACTTTCATCTATTAAAATATTCACTTCCCTTTTTAAAATTTTTATATTGTACATTTTATTATCCAATTTAGTGGTTATTTGTATTTTTCACTTTTATGTGGCCTTGTGGAGTGCGCGGGACTCTTCAAGTGGAGAAATGTGACAATACTTGATGATAAAGTGCCAACTAAATTAATTTTTTTTAATTATTTTGGTCATTTTAATATTACCTTTGCCTTTTTAAGATTTTCACTAGTTGTTATGTTATGTTTTTATAATTTTTAAATTTTAGAACTTTCTTTTTGAGATGGTGACATGACCTGAACCCACAACTTTTTGTTGTGATAATGAACACTTAGCAATTGTGTCAGAGGCTCTTGTCAAATTTATACTGAACATTGCTTATATATTGAATATTTTATTTTTTGTTTTAATTTGTAGAATTATGTTTCAGATTTTGTATTACCATATTTATTCATTTGATTTACATATCTTCTGTCTAAGGGGTATTGTATTTGTAGCCCTATATGGGGCACTGGGGCCAGCCAGTTATGATGGAAACAGGTTGATTCAAAAGGCTTATGCTTGAACATAGGGCCTACATAATTGCTGCCATTAGATCAATCAAGTCAATACTTTTTAAATGCACAAAATTTTGATCACTTCAATTATTATTTTCAACTTCTAAACTTTGTGCCCTTCAAATCCACGGCTTGATTGATCCAATGAAGGTGATAGTTAGTAGACTTGACATTTAAGGATAGATGCTTCAAACCAATAGATTTGCATCATATTGGTGCCGTGTGGCGGTAGCTCCAAATCATCCTATATATTCTATCAGTATTACTTTTGAGGTAAATTATCATTAATTTTTAATTATTTTATTTTTTTAATGTGATTTTTTTGAATAAACTTAATCTTTTTCTTAAAAGTCAGAAGCTTTCCTTTTAATAGTTAATTTGTTTGGATTTTGCATTTAAGACCCATATTTTATATAAACATATATTAAAGATATTAACAGAAGATAACTATGAATTAAGTTCATAAAATATCAAAATTTTCATATACTAAAACTCCAATTGATTATTTAAAACATTTTACTTTTTTTTTTTTCATTATTGGACATGGGGATTATTTTTTTCGGATGACCAAAAGTGTCCACGCGTCTCACCCGACTAATCCTTTGGGGCATGTGAAAACTTCCCAATCCACATACACCAGGTAAAGCTATGGGGAGTGGCCCTTTGGGTTGAGCGTAAATCGAACACAAGACCCCCACTTCCTGAGGTGGGTTTGGCCCCCACCAATTGCGGAAGTCTCAATGCTCTTGTGCGCGCGCATGCGTGTGTATTAAGAGGTAAATCGATGCTACTTATGAATTATGTTGTTTTGTGAATTTGACGGACTTTTTGGAGTTAAACATCTACCACAACAGAAGTGGGTCACAATTTGTTAAATGGTAAAGGGGCCACATGATTATGTTGTTCCATAAGGTTGGGATCTGTTGAAGTTTAACCTCTACCATGACAGAATTGGGTCGAAGTTTTCATAATCCATTGTATCAGGGTTGAGTTTGTTGGCAAATTCCTTATCTTCTGATGATTTTATTCGAATATTGGAATCATCTCTCTCTCTCATGTGCAGTTGCTCATTCGCTTGCTTGAGGTTTGTGTATATGTATGTGGGTGCGTGTATGTATATGTATGCATGTACTTATGTTCTATGCAGATGGCAAAGAATCCTATTTCCCAGCTGCTTGAAGTGTGCCATTTGAGCTCTAATTCCCATTTGACCATTAGTCTGAAAATGAGTATGTGGTTATAGGAACATTCCACTTTAGGTAACTGGAAAAGTAGCATCTAAGTAAACAATAGTAAAATATATGTGCAAATTTTACTTAGAGCAACCAAGTAATAAACATTTGACCATTTTAATTAGATTCTAAAGGAAGAAAAGACATGATAATGCTATAAAAAGCAAGTTTTCTTGATTGACCTCTTAGAAAACAATCTTGAGATAATATAGAAGAATCTGTAATGAATCTGACATGGAGATGTGTCTGACGTAGATGTACCATCCATTTCAAAGAACCTGTGCAACATGGGTTGCACCATTATATACAATTGGTGGTTTATGCAATTTTATATTGCACTATACTGTTGGGAACTAATGTTTGTTTCACAGTTAGCTGATCCTGGGCAGGTGGGATAAGGCTAAAATGATTGTGACTTTTTTCCCCCAAAGATGGTCATGATGACTAATGTTTGTATCATATTCAATGACTAGGAAAGGTATTGGTACCATCAGTGCTGCCGGTGGTAGGGGCTGGGGTGGAGGTGGCGGCGGAAGAATATCACTAGATTGCTACAGCATCCAAGATGTAAAAATCTTCGTACATGGTTTGTACTGATCTCATTTTCATGTTACAACTGTTGGTAAATGACAATTTTAATTTAAAGTAATGATGTCGTGCTCTGACAATTTCTCAATTTTAAGCCGAGTATCATTTGCAGTCTGGAATTTGATGCTGATGGAGCCAATTAAATATTCATATAAAATCTTTACTATGAATTCTCTAGAGCAGCATTTTTGTGTGTCACAAAAAAATAGAGATATTTTACAAGTGCAACACAGTCATTACTTTTAGGCTGGAGTTATTTTGTAACTTGTGATTGAATAAATATGTTTGAAGCTTTATTTAAATCATAGGTTTTAGCTGTACGAGATGCGTTTTTTTGTAGGTGTCTATAGTTCCATTTTTATCGTTGTTGTTGTTTTTGTTATTTTTTATTGTTTTTTTTTGGTCCGTCTTTGAAGTTCCCAGGATTAAGTGCCTAGAGTTAAAGAATTAAAAAAATATTTTCTGCATAAATTTTGTGGTTGTGCATAGATGGGTTTGGTGAAATTGTTGGATCTCTTGGCATGACAGTGGCACAGAAAGGTAATGATAAAAGCTTAGGGGGTGGTTGGAATGTTTGAAAGGAGGTGGTAGGAAAAGTAAGCCAGTGGAGAGATGGGAATCACCATATGAAGGTCATTTTAAGTTTAATATGGCATAGCTAGGGGCATCTTACAGAATCATCTGGGTAATGTCTTGACTTATTCATAGAGCCTACTTCCAGTTGTGCTAATAGAGATGGCTGTAGAAGCTGAAGGATAGTCCCATCCCCTTCCCATCCAACAGTGGGTGGATTTTAACTTCTTTAGATTTCCCCAGGAAAGGACAGGAGTTATTAGATCATCTAGGATCATGAACCAATTTTCAAACTACACTTCCCTTTGCTTGGTGGACCTACCTCTTTTTGGAGGTCAATTTTCTTGGTCTAATGGCTAGGAGAGTCCTCCCTAGTCTTTCTAAATTTGACAGGTGTCTTGTCTCCATTAAGTGGCTGTATTTATTTCTGTATTTATTTCAAGACTCTCATGTAACTGCCTTTCCTAGACTCATTTTGGATCATTGGCCCTTGTTACTTGACACCTATGAGGAATCTTTGGGGCCGTCACCTTTCAGATTTAAACTTATTGGCTTAAGGAAAAGGGCTTTAAGGAACTAGTGGCCAATTGATTAGGGTCTTTTAATTTGCAAGGTCGAAAAGGTTTTCTCCTCGCCCAAAAGTTGACTTCGCCTGCAATCTTGCTTTGGTTCCCTATCAGAATCTTTGGCCTCTCTCCTCATTGGCATCAACAATTAGATATAAGTGAGCAAGCTAGAAACCTTACAGAGGAAGATAGATTCTTAGATAAGATCTTCAAGACCAGTATTGATCTAAGTGCATCTAGAAGGAGATTAAATTTTGGCAAAGGTCCAAAGAGAGGTGGGTCAAATAAAGAGATGAAAATGCCAAAGTTTTTCATGCTATTGCCTTTGCCAATGGGAGAGTTGTATCAAATCCCTTGCCATTGTTTATGTTATTGTTGTAGACAAAAATTCCATTATAACTTCAATCGTAAACTTCTTCAAGATTTATATAATGCTAATCCTTTGACAAGATTGCTCATTGCAGGACTTCCTTTCTGATCCATTTCTCCCTAGGATGCTATTGTAGAATATGTTGTAAATAAAGAAAGTGGTTTTATTTTTTCCCATAGGATATAAGAGTATTATACTAGGCTAGTTGACTTTCTTTTTTTGTATAATATTGGTTCTATTTAAAGGCACCTTTGTAGCCTTTCTAGACACATAAGAACTAAAGATAGGGGCATTTCTTTATATTATATCTCCTTTCTTTGCAAATATAGGGACATTTCCTTCAAGCATGTTAGAGGGTCAGCCAATGGGGTGGCAGATTTCTTATCCAACGTAATGGTGGATTGTAAGGAGGGTTTTGTTGGACATTTGAAATCTTGGATATCCTTGTAACTAGTGCTTTTTTTTCCTTGTCTTTCTGTGGAGGAATATCTCTCTCTTATATTGTACCTTTACTCTCTAAAGAATACAACTGTGATTTTTTTAGAAGGAAGAAGAAATGAGTTCACCATCATAATTTATAAATGTTATCATCAAATATATTTGGGACAAATGAAATCACTGCAACATGAAGAGGATGATGGAACATCAGATTTCTTTCAACCCCGTCAAAAAAGGAAGTATTGCATGTGTAATTTAACTACTCTTATGAAAATATTTTCAGTCAGATTTATTTAAATATTGGTTCAAATTCTTTTTCATGATTACATTATCTTAGCTTCATCGCTAACGTGTGATGTGTTTTTTAGAGAATGTAATCGCTAATATTCTTTGCAATGAGATTCAAGTCATACATCTTCTAACAGCATATATTGTATTTCAAAGTGAAATCAGTGTGGAGTACACATTTAATTATATATCAATCACAGATAAAATTCTGTCTCCATTCAAAAAAATTTGTTCAAATTATCTCTCTTTTTAGGATGGAAACACAACCTATAGACGGTTTTAAGCTGAGATGATGAATACAAGATGGTGGTGAGAATCCCCAATTCACTATAATACACATGGATCACTTACACCTTATGGTGGTCCACAAGTTACGTATCATCATCTTCATGGTCATCATTAAAGCTTGAATCCCATTTATCTAGGGTTGGATTTTCGAGTTCTTCTTACCATATGACCAAGTTATGTGTAACATTCTTCAATGGCAAACTACTTTCTTTCTATTTTTCTTGAAACTTTCATGCCTTTACTTGTGTTGCATCAGGTGGTGAGAGTATAGGTTGCCCTGGGAATGCTGGTGCGGCAGGGACTGCTTTTGATGCAAAACTACTGAGTCTCAGAGTAAGCAATAACAATTTTACAACAAGAACGGAGACTCCTTTGCTTTCTACAACCCCACTTTGGTCTAATGTTTTTGTGGAGGGTAATGCCAAAGTTTTGGTTCCTTTGCTTTGGACCAGAGTACAGGTGATTGTTCCTTATTGTCTTTCAGCTTCTTTCTGCTGTTGTTTCTTGTGTATTAACATGTTCTTGTATGTTTGAGTGTATTGTGAATGGGGTTCCACGGTTCGAGTTCCATATTTTTTTTTTTTTTTTCTTTCTTTGAAAAGGTAACCTTGATTCAAAATAGAGAAGTACATAAAGAAAGGATGAGGTGAAGCTCCAAGATGCCTTCACAGTACACACCAAAACAACAAATAAGAAAAACATGTAGAGATACAAAAGAAATGAAAAGAAGCATCCTCGGTCCAAAGAGTAACACAATCATATGATTCTGGTTACTCCACATGCACGATGATACCTCCACATTCTTCCTTTATTCCATTATCTCTATGGAATGGGAGAATGGTTTGCTACTTTCTTCTCCTATGCTATGACCATCGAATAACATCCTCCAAATCTCCCTTCATAACAACTCTATCTTTCTTGGACTCTCTTTCTCTCTTCTTTGTGACGTATCTCTTGGGCATGTCTTTTCCCCTTCACCTTCTTTTGAGTTTCTGTCGGGTCCCTTTGGTTGGTTACCCTCTTTATCATTGACCCTAGGCCAAGCTTCTCCTTTCTCTAGTTTGATTTCTGCCTCGTTGGGGGAGGGAGGGTCATATCGACCAACTATGGAAGGGGTTGAGTTTAGGAGGACCAGTGGAAGTAGAGCACAATGGTTGGAGAGGGAGTTTGGAAGAGGTCATGGTGGCTCTTGATAGTATCGAGGGAGGCAAAGCCCTAGGGCCAGACGGTTTCAATTTTAAATAGGTCATAAAAAAAAGAACATGCTGGGAGACGATCGGCCCGAATTTCCTCCAAGTCTTTCGGGAATTTCATGTCAATGGAGTGATTAATAAGGGGTTGAAGAACTCCTTCGTGACTCTCATACCAAAAAGAGAAGGACCATTTGAATTGTCACATTTTAGACCTATTAGTCTTATTTGGAAGGAGCGGAATGGGAGGATCTTTGAGGGGAAAAAGGGAGATCCTAAAGATGTTTTTGAGAAGGCAAAATGACAAGTGATTGGTTGGTTGTCTGTGTGTAAGGAGTTTCGGGTCTTGCACCGGAGGATTTTTATCTGTCTTGGGATGGGTGTATGAAGGGTGTGGGTAGAGCCAAAAAGAGATTGGTCAAGTGGGTTGCGCCTCCCTAGGTTTATGCAAATTCAATGTAGATGGAGCTGCAAAGGGTAAACCAGGGCCGATAGGTATAGGAGGTGTGTTACATGATGATAGGGGTAGAATGATGACAGCTTTTTCCGAATCAGTAGGGTGGATGGAGTCAAATGAAGCTGAATTGAAGGCAATTAGGAGAGCACTCCAAGTTTGGTTTGGTTTGAGTTTAGGAGTGGTAACCTCATTATCGAAAGTGACTCAACTAATGCTATATCCTGGGCTAATAAAAAAAAATTCCCCCCATGAAAGTTGATGGGTATTGCTAGGGACATTTGGAGGTTGTGCAGATCAGGTGGTGTCTCATTCATTCATACACCTCGATCGGCAAATTGCGTTGCAGACTTCTTGGCGAAATCTGGTGTTATGCTACAGAGTCCATCCTTGGAATTCTTTTCATTTTCTCAGCCTTGAGTGCTGGGATTGGGGGTTTCATTTGCTTGTTGTGGGTATCTTGTTTTTCATTGTTCTTGTTTTTGGTTTTTTTCGTCTTTCTTTTCGGTTCTGAGTATATATCTCCTATACTCGGATCCCTTATTTGTACTCCTTTCCTTTTAATGATATTTAGTCGACAATGTTTCAAAAAAAAGCTAATGTCTTAGCTGAAGACTGAAGATAGTCCTCCCTGAGATAGTTAGCGAATCACAAGGGGCCTTCATAGATGATTGCCAAATATTGGACGAGATTTTAATAGCAAATGAATTGGTTCATATGTGGTTAAGGGAAAGAAAATCGGGGATTTTGTTCAAAATAGATATGGAGAAAGCATATGATTTTGTGGACTAGGATTTTGTAGGCTACTTGTTTGATAGGATGTGTTTTAGCCCTAAAATGGAGAAGGTGGATGAAAGCCTGCATAGAGGGTACCTCCTACTCAATTCTCGTCAATGGTTCTCCAACCCCACCAATGGTTTTGTTGCTTCCTTTGCCTTCTGTTGACGATGTCCTGCCACCGCTGCACCTTGGGCAATGATTCTCGCCCTTGCACTCCTCTCACACTCATCTCTCTCACTAGTGTCTCATACTTGATCACTGGCAATGCTTGATTGCAATGGAGTTTGTTTTGTCTGGGATCCAAAAATAGTTAGCATATAGATAGCTGCACCACTGAAAACCTAATAATTGGAGTTTGTACCTATAAATTTTCTACTCGAGCTGACCTACATCATTGAATTGATAAGAATCAAACATCTTCAAGGGAATACAATTCTTCTAGATCCTTATCTTCTCATCATCAAGATTCTGAAGGGAAGAAGGAACTAAATTAAAAATTTTTCATTTCATTGTCAAAATCCCCCATTCTGTCATACCTTTTCACTTGTACTGTAGCTATTTCATTACATAAAATATAATAGTAGACACTGAATTCCTTCTGTTCTTAGTATCTAGTGCACAAATATTTGTTGATTGAACAATCCCAGTTTAGCACCTTTAGATGCTGATAGTTTATGACTTATTTTTTTTGTTTTAAAAATGCCATTTTGTTTATTATCCAAAGTAATGCATGTTTGAAAATGCCACTTGTTTTGGAATCACTTAATTGGCAATCAAAATTGATGTTGGATTCTGCCCCTCTTGCCTGTGCACTTGTCTGTAAACTCATCAGTTGTTCATCCCATGGGAAAATAGCTGTATTATATTGTGAGGTAATTTTTTTTTAACTTCGTTGCTTGCAAAGGTTAGAGGCCAAATAAGGCTACTTGATGGTGGTAGCATCAGCTTTGGTTTGTCTGATGATCCAGTCTCAGAATTTGAGCTGGTTGCAGAGGAGCTTCTTTTGAGTGATTCTGTGATCAAGGTATGTAAGTTTCATGAAATTTATTTACCATGTTATTGTCTTAACATATTCATTTACTTTCTTTTTCTTCTATCATTGTATACTAAGTGGATATTTGAGTCCTGAGGGTCGGTCCCATATCTTGAAAGTTACGTCCAAATCGGGATATTAGTCCTATTGTGGGTCAAAATTGGAAAATGGATGAGATTTAGGATGGGTAATGGGCAGACATCAGTTTTTCGGGTGGATCCATGGGTTGGACTGTGGCTGTTAAAAGTTTCTTTCCTGAGATTGTGTGTAATACCTACCCAAAAGGAGGCTCACATGATGTGGAAGCATTGGGGGTAGGTCTCATGGCCATCAACTTTTGAGAGGAGTCTATTAGATTATGAAATTCAACAATTGGAATCCCTCATCTTCTAAGTCTTATCCTCACAAAGTTCTAATAAGATTTTAACCTATGATAGTTAAGGTGAGGAATTTAATGGAGAGTCTAATTAGGATATAACTAGTGGGGTGGATGCCAGGTGGGTTGTATAAGCCAAGTGTAAGCCAATTAGTAGAGTGATTATTTGGGCAATGAGTAGGGTAGAATTCATGGTTTTACCTTTTCTGTTATTGAAAGGTGATATTGGAAAACAATAGGAAGAAAACAAGATCTTTGAAAAAGTGGCAAAAATTGGGCCCTTATGTGGAAATTCAACACTGATGGTGTAGCGATGGGTAAACCGGGACTGTTTGGTATTAGGGGTGTCTTGATCAACTTAGGAGAGCAAGGTTCTCGCCTTTTTTCTTAGGTTCTATTGGGAATAAGAACTCCAATGAATTGAATGTTTTAGTGGTTAGGGAAACCTTGAGGATCTTTGGTATGCACTTTCAAGGCAGGCTTATTGTTGACGATGAATGTCATTTGGTGGGCTCAAAGGAAAAAAGGATCCTCCTTGGAGGTTCATCTCAGTCTTCAGAGAGATCATTCTGATGTGTAGTTCCATGGATGTGTCATTTGTTCATGTCTGTAAATTGGCTATTGGTGTTGCAGACTTTCTCACCAAGGTTGGAATTTCAAGATCTGATGTCTTCGGACTTCTCCTTAGATTAATTGTTTATGCTTTATTGTATTTCTGTCTTTTGGTTTTTGATAGGGTTGAAAGGTAAAGTAGAACTCAAAAAGCCTACCATAGATAGGTGGGAAAAATGGATTTGCTGATGATGGGGTCTCTCTCTCTCTCTCTCTCTCTCTCTTATATATATATATATATATATATCCCTGGGACCTCATGAGTGTTTCATGTTGGACCCCTTGTGGGGCCCCACTGGCCCCGTTGGCACCTTCTTTCTTAATCTACACCCATAACCTGTGAAAATGGATCTCTACCCATTTGGATCCCAAGTTGAGTTTACATCCGTTGTTGGATTAAAACCTGATAATATTGCCTATTTATTGAGTCATTCATCAATCCAATTTTTTTTAACATCATATCCTAGCATAGTCCTTGACTTCTAACTGACCCAACCCTATGATCATAAGGGGCTCTCACATGGGACTTTGACTTGAGAACCCTTTGTGGGTTGTGAGGCTGAACACTATATTTGGAACATGTACAAACTTTTAGAGAACATATATCTACAGTTGAATTAACACTATTGTCATCATAAGAAGTGTATCCCTTCTATTTAGATTGCCCATTTGAGTTCAATTCCTCGGCTTTTCTCAGCTTAGGCCAAAGTATGTGTCAAAAGTAATAGCACCTATATAGCATTTATGTGCCAATAAAATTTGGATCACTAAAAGTATATCCTAGACAGGTCCAATGGTGCTTAAAAAGTAGTACACATAATCCTTGAATTTCATTGACAACATTTGAGGCCCCATGATGTCAAATTCTCAATTGAAGAATTATTAGTGTACATATTCATGCATGAGTTTGTGTCTGTATGCATGCATGCATTCATGTGCATGTGGGTGTATGCATGTTCACTAAGGACATGTTTAACTTAATTCACGTGTCTCATCTTCTTGATATGCTAATAAATGCCTAAATTAATGCACTTTTCTCATTGCTCTAGATGACTAGAATCCTTCTTTTCAGTTGTTGTCTAAATTTTTTTCCTTTTCAATTGAAGGTGTATGGCGCTTTCAGAGTGTATGTCAAAATGTTACTCATGTGGAACTCCAAAATTCAGATTGATGGTGGGGGCAATACTGACGTTGGTACATCTTTGCTTGAAGTAAGGAATCTTGTTGTTCTCAGGGTATGCATTATGAACCTCATCTGCTCATGCTAGAAACTTTGTTCTTGTAGTTTTGCTTTTGGTTTGTAAGATTATTCTGCGTTATGATTCCTTTATGGCAGCAAACTTCCGTCATTTGTTCGAATGCAAATTTGGTCGTATATGGTCAAGGGCTCCTGAAACTAACTGGACCTGGTGATGCAATCAAAGGCCAGAGACTTCTCTTGTCACTATTTTATAACATAGCTGTAAGGATATATCGATACATCATATTATTCTCTTGATTATTTTGCTATAAATGAAATGGTCCTCCTGATAATCTTATGGTTTTTTTCTTTAATGGAAATGATGAAAGTCTATTAAGAGAAAAAGAAGCACTAGAGAGAAGCAAGTACAATTGCGAGTGCACATATACAAGCATGCATGTAAAGAAAGCATTGCAATATATGTACAAGCACTGCCTACCTCCAGAAACATTCCCCCTCTATCTTTGTATCACATGGCATGGATTTTGGCCCTTGGCTATCTGACACACATTGCTCCTACCCACTCATTATCCACCTCCACTATAGTTGCTGATACTGCTCCAACCTCCATTTTGTCTTTGGTTGCTGCTCCAATCTTTCTAATCAATGTTTTGTTCCTCTTTATCCACATAACTCCTCTACTTTCACCCATGTTACTGCACTGGGCCACCAATACCTAGTGGTCCCACCAGTTTGTACTTTCCTCTGGAAGTGGTCTTGCTCTTTTTCATAACCATTGTGTCCTTTGTGACTCCGTAGCTAAAGAGTCCATGACACTATTTGACTCTCCTGGAAAGTGGAGTACTGGAAATTTTTTAAGTGGGAAAGAACATACTCATGGTTCATTCTCTCTAGCCAATGCGAAAGAGTGAAGAGCCTATTCAAGGACATTCTTGGAGTCACCTTCCATGTTCAATGGCTCAAAGAAATGACCTTAGAACAATTTTAATTTAAAGTATCCATGTCGTTGGTGCCGGTTTTTTTTTTTTCCAACAGAGGCTAAGAATGGATTTCCTTGAAAGCTAATTGTAAGTACAAAATAATAGTCTATGGCTTTTATAAAAGGTTTATACAAGACCATATAAAAGACGGAAAATCATACTAGAATACAACCCTATCCCGTTACACCCTCACCCAGTGAACTTGAATACAAAAAATCCACATTTGGCACCGTCTTTTGTATTTCATCCTTTGCCAGAAAGTGAACAACTCTATTTGTTGACCACCCCACATGTCTGAATAGGATGCCTCTATTTCTAGGCATTTTCCTGATCTCCCTCACAATGTTAACCATCCTCCAAGGGGTTTCTTTCTATCTCTTGACCAAGTGATAGCATTAACATAGTCACCTTCTACAATAAGATTGTCATTCCCAAACCTTACCCACAAATAGATCACTCTTCTAATTGCTAGTACTCGCTTCCTTGGATCCATAACTCCTTCCAATTTGGAAAAAAACTAAAAGCATCCTCCCACTATCATCGTGGACTATCCCCTCTATTCCAGCAGGCACGGGCTTTTTCCCAACAACACCATCTATATTGAACTTATGAAACCCAGGCTCTGGTTTTGACCAGCTTACTTTCACCTTCTCTCTCCCCTTGCACCCCTCAAACACCCTTTCTATGAAAGATAAAAGTCCTCTAAAGAGCACCCGACAAATTCCTTAGACAATGATAACCACCATACATGGCTCAATTTAGCCTTCTCAAAGACCTCTCTAGCATCTCCTACCTTACCTTCAAATATTCTATTGTTCCTTTCCTTCCATACTGACTAGAAAATCGCAACTGGAATCAACCTCCACACAACCCCGCTCCTTCTTGAAAACGGAACTCCTCACCACTCAGAAACAAGACTCTCCACACCCCTATTAAACACCCACTCACAACCATCAAGCTCAAGAGCATAACCAAATGTATCTGGAAAACTGAAACCTGCACATCAAGTGTTCGGCAGATTCCTCTTTTAATTCACACAAGGACGTGAACCTCTAATGTGCCCTCTGGTAAGAGGCCTCTATCCTTAAGATTACACACCACCGATATCTTTCCTTTGATTGTTGTCCAAATAAAAGCTTGAACCCTAGGTGAAATT